>CM077643.1:334086918-335286918 GCA_039707465.1 Rhabdophis nuchalis
GACACCCAGCTGTACATATCCACCCCAAACCACCCCAACGATGCCGCCGAAGTGCTGTCCCGGTGTCTGGAAGCCGTACGGATCTGGATGGGTGGTAACAAACTCAAGCTCAACCCTGCCAAGACTGAGTGGCTGTGGTTTCCGGCACCCCGGTTCAGCCAGATTATTCCAACTCTGGCCATTGGGGGCGAAACACTGGCCCCCGTGGAGAGGGCGCGCAATTTGGGTGTCCTCCTGGATTCCCGGCTGTCCATGGAGGACCATGTGGCAGCCGTGGCCAGGGGGGCGTTTCATCAGGTACGCCTGATGCGCCAATTGCGCCCCTTACTGGACCGGGCTGCCCTTCGCACAGTCACTCAAGCTCCAATGACGTCCCGACTCGACTATTGTAATGCTCTCTACATGGGGCTTCCCTTGAGGTGCACTCGAAAGCTACAGCTAGTCCAAAACGCAGCCGCGCGGGTGATTATGGGAGCCACTAGGTGCTCCCACATAACACCGATCCTGCGCGAGCTGCATTGGCTTCCTGTGGCCTTTCGAGTGCGCTTCAAGGTTTTGACAACTATCTTTAAAGCGCTCCATGGCTCGGGGCCTAGTTATATGCGAGACCGCCTCCTGCCCCATACATCCCTTAGACCGATACGCTCCCACAGAGAGGGCCTCCTCAGGGTGCCGTCGGCCGGACAATGCCGACTGGCGACACCCAGGGGGAGAGCCTTCTCTGTGGCGGGGCCAGCCCTCTGGAATGACCTGCCCCCTGAATTACGTACCATCACCGACCTCCGCCTCTTCCGCCAATGTCTTAAGACATATCTGTTTCAACAAGCCGGCCTAGCTAATGGTAGTTAGCACCTTGAATCAGGCCCAATTTTACTGTCTTTTTTGCCATTGGTTGTTAAACAAATCACAAAGATGTTAAGTGAATCCAGTTTTCCCAATTGACTTTGCCTGTTGGAAGTTCCCTGGGAAGGTTGCAAATATCATGACCATGAGAACACTGTGATGGTTATAAGGCAACCACTGGTTGCTTTTTTCAGTGTTAACTTTGAAAGTTTGTTAAATGAATGGTTGTAAGTGGAGGACTACCTGCAGCTCGTATTCCATGTACTCTTCTAAGTCCTTTTGGGTATTATTCTTATATCCGGCTAACCATGGCACACATATGCCTTGTTAGCAGATTTCTGAAAACAGATCCTCTTGATATTGCTTTAAATTCAGGCCCTGCTTACTATAGGCAGCTTAAAGTATATTCTAATATTGAAATATTGGTTTCTCTGTTCTTCCAACACACATATTGTTGTACAGTATAATCTGTGATGGCTGAGTGATTATGTTGGTGATGATGTATTCAGAGGTTGGCATATGCCAAATACCTACCTGCTTCTTTAGGCCGCAGTGGTATGTTCCTGCCCAGAAGTTGCTGGGTACAACCTTCTATACCTATTTTGACTTAGGATGCTAAAAAGATCAAAATCTCTAGCTTCCGCCAATGCACTTGGCCTGCGAAGGCATTATATAATAGGCATAGTCGTTATAAACACAGGTTTAGCACCGAAGAGTGCTAGATCTGTTTTTAAACATATTTAGCCATCTTTTGAAAAAGAAGTCATTTATAAACCAAAATAAAAGACTAATGTCCTGGTTGATTTACATGGGCAAAGAGAGTTCTCACAAGTGAAGCCAAATCCATTTATTCCTTCAGAGAGAGTTCTGCCAGCTGTTTAATACTATTTATGTTACAAATGAGTGCATTTCTGCTGTTTTGAATGGTATTTTATTAGGTATTTTACATGATTGCCCTTATTAATGTTTGTGTGTGTGTCTTGTTCTGCCTATTCCAGTGCAATTTTCTGTACTTTATGGGCTATGCTTGCTTACATTATCTTGCAGCACTTACTGATTTGGGATATAGGAGAGAGAGACTGTGAAACTGACAAGAATTCTGCCTGTTTCATCTTTCAGTCACAAAGAGGAGCCACTGTCATAGTCTAAATCTGACCCGACCACTTCCTACCAACACTGACAATTCCTTGCACCACTTCATTTCCCTTTTGTCCATCCCTCATAATGTGCTAACAAAGGAATAAAATGAGAAGGACCACTCTTGCCATTTTTTTGACCTGTCAGGCTATTTCTGAATGCATGTCCACCATTCTTCTGGAAGAACACTATTTAAAATTGTCTGGGCAACATACACATAGAATAGAAGGGCATAGAAAGAAACAGATTTAACCTTCAAACTTCACCCATCATGCTTGGGACCTATCAGCTTCTCTTTTCTTCATTTTGGACCCAGCTAGAGGGCTCTTCCAGAAGAATGGTGGACATAAGCAGCCTGGATATTTCTGTGCTATGGGGAACCTCAATGAAAGCAATCTATAACTCCAGAAACTTGAAAGTGGGTAAAAAATTCCATTCCGGGCATCAGTCATAGTTCTCCAGGAAGGCTCCACCTCACATTAAAACGCACACTGGGTTGAAGAGCAAATGAAACTCAAGAGATCAGCCAATTGCTGAATTGGACGCAGTATTCCAGTAAATGTGAGTAGTAGAAAATACATATATAAACTATAAAGAGTATTTTCTGTTTATGAAAAAGAGTAGGTCGCAATTATTAGTAGTTTTATTATATGAATGCCGATGTACCAATTATCAACTTGATTCTATTCTTGGACAACTAACAACTATTAAACAGAAGGAAAAATAAATAAATAAAAGCAGGCATATGTAGTAACTAAAGTTAGACACTGTTCCTCGACTTCAGGGTTCGGGTTTCTCCATCAGATCTTAAATTAAGAAGAGGCTGTTGTGAAATTACCCTGAACATAAACCCTTTAGGACTTTAAAGTGGCATCTCTCTCTATCAGTGTGAGGCATCGTTTTAATCCAGTCCAAATTTTATTAAAATTACTCAGCTGCCCTACCTTTTTTTTTTCCCCCTTTAAAAAAAATCTTCATAAACTTTTGATGAGTAAATGTTTAAAAGGATCACGGGATACTTACTTCATAACACCACCTTCCAGTTAGATAGTACAAGAGGGGATCTTGTGGCTTAAGAGCAATTGCTTTGTCAAGATGTTCCTGTAAGAAAGAAGATCATAAGAAAGATCTGCCCTTCTTGTTTTCAGCTGTTTTGCCCTAATAAATTTAGGTGTTTTGTTTGCTTACGGATTTCATAAATATTAGAGCTCATTTATTTATTTATTTATTTAAATTTATATCCCGCCCTTCTCCACAGAGGACCCAGGGCGGCGCACAGGAAATTTAAAAAGCATACAAAATACAATAAATATAATTTAAAAAACTATTAAATAATCCTATCCTGCGCTAAAACCAAATTTTAAAACCCAATTTAAAACTACCTAAAAGTCCCCATGGGAGGTTAGGCTAGGCCGGCTTGTTGAAACAAATATGTCTTAAGACATTGGCGGAAGAGGCGGAGGTCGGTGATGGTACGTAGTTCAGGGGGCAGGTCATTCCAGAGGGCTGGACCCACCACAGAGAAGGCTCTTCCCCTGGGTGTCACCAGTCGGCATTGTCCGGCCGACGGCACCCTGAGGAGGCTCTCTCTGTGGGAGCGTATCGGTCTAAGGGATGTATGGGGCAGGAGGCGGTCTCGCATATAGCTAGGCCCCGAGCCATGGAGCGCTTTAAAGATGGTCATCAAAACCTTGAAGCGCACCCGAAAGGCCACAGGAAGCCAAGGTTATGTATGCATTAAACATTTCTAACGGCAACCAAAGACTACGTATATACAGGAATGTTAAAAGTGGAATGCATTTCAGGAATCCTCTCTCAATCAACTGAACTCAGGAGTAAGATGGGGCTGATTTTAAGAGAACAGCGTTTTAAATCTATTGTGAGCAGAGTCACCCTCAGATGTTGGAATCCACAGAATCAAGAGCAAATGAATATTTCTAAGACACACATATCGAACCACATATTTTGGGCCTCCAGGTCAGCGAGGTCTCATGCTGCTCCTTCCGCATTTAAGGTGGAAGCAGGGTTGAAAATATTGTAGCTAATCCAAAAGAATTCTTTTCAGTTTGAAAACTAGTTTAGGTTATCTGAAAGATTACACACACACACACACACACACACACACTCATCAACGTAACTCTGACAGTAAACTGTGCCTCCCAGGCAGAGTTAGGTTTACTTTACACATAATCTTCAGTACTGTCAGGGTGAATTAAGTTAATAACAGTAGCAAGCAGTTTAGGGAAACTACCCAAAACATACCTTAAAAAGATAGCCATTCCTGATTTTGTTTTGTATAGTTTCAAACTGAGACATGTAGCCACACATCATTGCAAACCTGAAAAGGAAGTGACAAAAAAGAGGAGAAGAGGGAAGGTGGGAAATCACTACACTTTTATGATCATTACAATACAGATATCCCTTGCTTATCCTCTGCCTCGTTTACGGACCATTCGCAATTATGATGGAGATGAAAAAAACCATGACTAACTCTCGCATTTAAGACATTCACTTTACAGGTCTGTAAAGCAAAGGAAAGCTGAAGTAAAATTGTAAGCATAATCATGGTAAACCATTTCCCTTAATGACCAAGTTGCCAGTCTCAATTGTGGTCGCTAAACAGAAACTACCTATAATGCCAGCCTGTTACTTTCAGTAGATAAGTACTCTATTGATAAGGAAGGGAGCCATCTTAGAAGAGACATTCCTTCTCTTATCATGTATTACCCAACCTCTTCTAAGGTGGCTTCTTCTGATTTGTACGAACATCAACAAACAGACTATAATAAGTGCTTTACTTATTTGTTGTTCTGGAAAAAATAATTACTATAAGCAATCCTAAACCATTTTGCAGTAAAGAAAGTTTCATTAGATCTACTGGATTGGAGACTTAGGCGCTGTGGTGCTTAGGGGCATTGCTTTAAATTTGAAAACTGCAAAGGGTGAAGCAACGAGGGTTTATTTAGCTAGACTAGGGGTCTCCAACCTTTGCAACTTTAAGTCTGAAGGACTTCAGCTCCCAGAATTCTCCAGCCAGCAAAGCTGGCTCGAGAATTCTGGGAGCTGAAGTCCTTCAGACTTAAAGTTGCAAAGGTTGGACACCCCTGAGCTAGACAACAGCACAGCCCCATTTTTATTGTGCACCTTCAGTTGCCAACTCAGTTTCAATATGCATCTGCTAGCTCAAAATCCATTTTGTGTTAACAAATTCCCAAGTGTAGTTTTCAGTGATATAAACTTTTATGTTTTCAATCCTGACTCAGATCATCCATAAAGATTAGGATGGTTTTAAACAAGTTTCAACTTCAGCTATTAAATATTCACACTCTTGCGCCTTGCTCTCCAAGCAGCAAATTACACACTGCAATTGACTGGCAGCAATGGAATGGAAATATATTTTTCCATAACTTGTGGATAGAGTTCTATCTGTCTTCTCTAAACTAAAATCCAACAGCTGTATGGAGCCACATGCTGAAACTGTATTGCTATCCAGGTGAAGAATGCCAGGTGGGGAAAGGAATAGAGCAGGCGTGTCAAACTCAAGGCCTGTGTGTGCCTCCGAGCGCCGTTTCTGCTGGCAGAGGGCTGCAGGAGGTCGTTGCAGCCGAAAACAGAGCCTGGGAAGGCCACACGTGCCCGCCCCCCCGCTCCGTTTTTACTGATAAAGGGTTGCAGGCCATTGCAGCCAAAAACAGAGCTCAGGAGCCTGTTTCTGCTGGCAGAGTGCTTGGGCCACCACAGGCGCATAAGACCGTGATGGCGAACCTATGGCTCGGGTGCCACAAGTGGCACACGGAACCATTTTGGAGGGCATGCGAGGCGTTGCCCTGTCAGCTGCAGCGCATATGTGTGTGCTGGCCAGCTGATTTAGGCCTTCTTTTGAGGCCGTTTTTCGCCCTCTGGAGGCTTCAGGGAAGCTCCTGAAGCCTTGGGAGATGATGGGGAGGCTGTTTTCATCCTCCCCAGGCTCCTAGAAAGCCTCTGAAGCCTGGGGAGGGCAAAAAAAGCGTGCCAAAAGCAGGAGATCGCGCACATAGCATTATGGGTGCGGCACGCCCACACACAACCCCCTTGCGCTCCCCCGCTTTTGGCACGCAAGCCAAAAAAGGTTAGCCATCACTGGCATAAGACATGAGTGACCTCAAGTTGGTCATGCCCCCTGGCCATGCCCCTTTCCCAACTCAAACACCGTCCTGACGCTGCCCTCATTGAAATTGAGTTTGACACCTCTGGAATAGAGCAATGCATTGTTTTATTGTCTGTCGCCTTATCCCAATCTATTTCCTTTGCAAGTCAAATTCAGGATAGTCAGGATATTCTTGTATCCAAACAGTTGGGATCATCTCACTCTAGCACAGCTCAAAAAGAAACCAGACGTGATATTCCTAGCAAAGACAGTTAAAGAATTTCAAGTATTCAGGAGAAACAAGGTTACTAAAACTTGATTTCTCCTATGTTGCAGGATGGCAACGCCACTTTCTCTCCAGTTCCGCTTGGCTCATTAGGTGCTAATCAGATAAACTCAGCATACCATAGCTAAACGGATTACAGCTAGAAAAGAAAACAATGAAATACAAATAAGCTAATCCTGAAGTTTCATAGAATCTCAAAGTCTGTGCGTGACAAGAGAAGAAAAGTGCTGGGTTAAACCAGTTAAGGGCTATATTTCTGTATGTGAGGGCTTTTCTGGATGAATAAGAAAGCTGCTTATTTTCTCTTAGTGGAAAAGTCACACGAACAATAATCCGCGCTCTATGTTTACTGACATCTATGAGAGAAAAGCTGTAGTGTCAGATAGGATTGTAATTTTATGTTCGTAAGAGCCACTGTTACACCATAGCTGTTTTGGGATATGATGGATGCATCATTATTTTGAAAACCATGATCAGTCGAGTAGAAATGTGATTTGTGCCGAAAGTATTTCAGCTACCTGAAATGAGTAGTTTAAGTGACTTTCTTGGAATTCTAGCAAACAGGGGGTTTTTGGGGGGGGGGGGGAGGTGCGATATAGCAATGTGTTTGTGAGTTGATTAAATCAGGGGTCCCCAACCCCCGGTCCGCGGACCGGTGCCGGTCCGCGGCTTCATAGGAGCCGGGCCGCAGGGCCGGCGAGGAGGAGGGAGCAGCCCCCTGGGGAGAGGATGGGCGAGCGCGTCTCCACCCCCTCCTTCCGACGGCCACCGCAGCGCACTGCACTTTCCGGGGCTTCCTGGAGGGGCCAGCATGTCGACTGGGGATGTTATCTCGCAGCGGGCGGGCAAAGGACCCAAGCTGCGTGCCGCCAAAGCCATCCGGGCGCCGCACGCCCAGCCCCGGACGGCTTCGGCAGCATGCAGCTTGGGTCCTTCGCCTGCCCGCTGCGGGATAACCTCCCCAGTCGACATGCTGGCCCCTCCAGGAAGCCCCGGAAGCTCGCCCATCCTCTGCCCAGGGGGCTGCTCCCTCCTCCTCGCCTGCACTAGCCGCAGCTCAGGTCCTCCGTTCGCTCGCTGCGGGATAACCTCCGCAACCGACATGCTGACCCCTCTGCTGCTTCCCCGGGTGGAGGGAGGGAGAGAATGGCAGACGCACAGAGAGGCAGACTTAGAGAGACAGAAAGAGAGAGAGAGGGAAACAGACACACACACACACACACACACAGAGTGACAGATGGGTAGGGGGGGAGGAGAGAGAGACAGATACAGAGCGAGAGAGAGAGAGAGAGAAAGAAAGAGAAAAAGAAAAATAGAGGGGAAAAGATGAATGGAGGGTGGGAGGGAGGGAGTGAAGGAAAGAAGGGGAGGGAGGAGGAAGGGAGGAGTGAAAGAAGAAAGGAAGAAAAGGAAGAAAGAAAAAAAAAGAGGGATGGAGGGTAGGAGGGAAGGAAGGAAAGAAGGGAGGAAGGGGGAGGGAGGAAATGGAAGGAAGAAAAGGAAAGGAATGGAAAGGAAAGGAAGAAATCTATTTTCCTATTTTCCTATTTCCTTCCACCTCAAGCTACCATCTTCAGAAGACTAAAGACCAGCCAGAAATGGAAGGAAGGAAGGAAGGAAGGAAGGAAGGAAGAAAGAAAGAAAGAAAGAAAGAAAGAAAGAAAGAAAGAAAGAAAGAAAGAAAGAAAGAAAGAAAGAAAGAAAACTTATGACCACAATTGAGCCCAACATTTTGGTTGCTAAGCAAGACTGTTAAGTGAGTTTCACCACATTTTCCAAGTTGGCCACGGGTCACATGACAACTGAGCCACTCCCACAAAAAAGGCCACACCTTTTGGCTCTCAAAAGAAATTTCAGTAGTGGTACTGTTGATATTTGGCTCTATTGACTAATAGGTTTGCCCACCACTGGGCAAAAAAGGTTGGGGACCCCTGCCCTAGAGGGCCAAGTGAGCCGACTCCCCCCCCCCGCATGCGCATGCGCCGCCTGTTCCCCCTCCCTCCCTCCTCCTCTAGGCCAGCCGGTCCGCAGAATTTTCTTTAAAATGAAACCGGTCCCTGGTGCAAAAAAGGTTGGGGACCCCTGGATTAAATGACTGCCAATCTAGCAGTTCGAAAGAATGTAAAAATGCAAGTAGAAAAATAGGGACCACTTTGGTGGGAAGGTAACAGAGTTCCATGCGCCTTCGGTGTTTAGTCATACCGGCAACATGACCACAGGGACGTCTTCGGACAGCGCTGGCACTTCAGCTTTGAAACGGAGATGAGCACTGCCCCCTAGAGTCAAGAACAACTAGCACATGCGTGTGAGAGGAACCTTTACCTTTACCTCTCTTCTAAAAAAATGAATTTCTAATTTTTTACAAAATAGCAATCTTTTTCCAGTAGATCAAAAACAATCTGGAATCTCTCTTTCCCAGAATATGTTTGTGAAACTAAGAGGTATTAATCCATTAGTTAAAAATATGGGAAATCGAGAACAGACTTTATAAAACAAAACAACAGAAAACGATAGCAGATTTTTGCCTCATAGCCAGCTTCCAAAAGATGAGAGACAAGCTCTTTTTTTCAACAAAAGCAGGAAAAGAGAACACTATGGTTCATAAGGGCAACATGGCCATCCATTGCCATATCTGTCTCTTAGCAATGATAGGGATTTGGCAATAGCTATCATATACATTCTTGTCCCTTATTCCTATATCAAAACTATACAGTACTAGAAATTGACGTCGCAGGACAATTTTCATTTTGAAGGAAACTATTTTAAAAGGATGTAGAAAGGTCTTTGGGATGAATCAAGCTTTAGACAAGATCCCTATTATGATTTAGTGTCTTTTCAAGTCAACCAACCATTACCATTATTCAGTTCACGTAGCAGTAATCCAGACTGGCTTTAGACCACTCCACAATGGCTGGGTGATACTAGATCAGTGTTGGCGAACCTTTTTGGCACCAAGTGCTGAAACGGGAGCACTGGAAACTGGAAGAGTAGCTCCCTACTGCGCATGCATGGTAGCACCAGAAACCGGAAGAGCAGTTCCTCGGTGCCCACCGGGTCCCTGAGTTTCTGGTTTCCTGTGTGCACATGCAAGCCAATCACCTGGTCTTCTGGTTTCTGGCACACATGCACACATGAAGACCAGCTGGCCGGGACGCATGCGTGTTAGATAGAAGATGTTAGATAGCCATTTGTCTGAAATGGTATAAGGTTCCTGCCCACACAGGGGGTTGGACTAGAAGACCTACAAGGTCCCTTCCAACTCTGCTATTGTATTGTATTGTATTGTATTGTGTGCCGGAAACTGGAAGCTCAGCTTCCCAGCACACACATATGTGCTAGGGAGCTGCTCTTCCAGTTTCTGGTGCTCATGAGTGTGTGAAGACCAGCTGGCTGGTGCACATGGCGAACCCAGACGACCAATGGGCGACGGCTGGCGTACCCGGGGAGATGGCTCTGCATGCCACTTCTGGCATGCATCCCATAGGTTCCTCATCACGGTACTAGATGATACTAAATACTAATGACTTTCCTTCACTGCTATATTGGAGGTCTCCTCCAATCTTTTCAGAATGGCACACAGGTAGTCCTTGACTTACAAAGTTCACTTAGTGATCGTTCAAAGTTACAGCAGAACTGAAGAAAGTGACATGGCCATTTTTTACACTTATGTCCATCGCAGCATCCCCATGGTCAGGTGATTTACATCCAGACACTTGAATTTTTGACAGTTGCAGTGTCCAGGTGTCACGTGATCCCTTTTTATGACCTTCTGACAAGCAAAGTCAATGGGGAAACTTGATTCACTTAACAACCTTGTTACTAATTTAACAACTGCAATGATTCATTTAACAAATGTCACAAGGAAGGTCATAAAACTCCCTTAACAAATTTCTCACCTAACAACATAAATTTTGGGCTCAATTGTGGTCATAGGTTGAGGACTACCCAGGGGTGAAATGCTACCGGTTTGGACCGGTTCACCCGAGCTGGTAATAAAAATGCTACTGGTTTGCCCAAACCAGTATTTTAAAAAATGAAACTGGTTCCTGAGAACAGCTGATGATCAGCTGTGACACGCAATTTATATTAGCTAGAAAGCTAATGTAAATTGCGTGGGCACAGTGGATTCCCCGCTCCCACCTCGCTGTTCGCTTACCTTTGCAGGCGCTCGGTAGCAGGCTCCACTCACCCGCCTGGATATAATCACATCTGTTTTTGACTCTCTGCGCATGCTCCCATTGCTACCTAACCGGTAGCAAAAGTAAGTGGATTTCACCCCTGGGACTACCTATGTACTTTACTATTCATTAATTCTTTTAATGAATAGTTTAACTTTTAATATGAGTAGTTTTAATATGAGATGTTAAGAAAAGTGATTGCTGGAATTTACTAACTTCCTTTGCCCTTCCCGCTAAGCATTTTATCTAAGATTTTCCCATAGCCCATGACAATTTCAGGATATGACACAAGGTTGTTTGCCTATATTTTGCCAAAACTAAATCTGCTTGACCAGTCAGCCACCCAGGGAGGATTTGCTAAGGTCATCATTTCTTAAAGAGGTTTCAGATTTTAAAATGTTTAAAATGGTATTATTCTGGCAAGCTTTTGGTCCTTAGTTTTGTATGGGCAACCATCATAGTCAACTTTCATTACTGTATTTTTTTTAAATTTACTGTATTCCCAGAACCTGCATGGATTGGGGCAGCAAAGGTGGAATTCTGCCAGTTCGGGCAAACCGGTAGTGGCGGCGGCACAAGACTCTGCCCACCCACCCAGACGTCATCACAGACCTTCTGCACATGTGCAGAAGGTTCTGCGCATGCCCAGATGTGCGTGCGCTCCTGCTACCGAATCAGTAGTGAAGAGGATACCATTACTGGGCAGCATATACATACTATTACATAAATGAAATCATTTAGCAAAGCATCTTCATACAGTGATAAAACAAGAATGAAATTATAAATCACAAATGGGAACCATGTCTTAGTATGCTTAGAGTATATCTATTGATTATAGGATCTAGGAGTCCTAGTGGACAACCACTTAAAAATGAGCCAGCAGTGTGCTGCAGTCACCAAAAAATCCAACACAATCCTAGGGTGCATTAACAGGGAGATAGAATCAAGATCACAAAGATCATAAAGTATTAATACCACTTTATAATGTCATGGTAAGACCATACTGGGAATATTGTATCCAGTTTTGGTCACCATGATATAAAAACATGTTGAGACACTAGAAAGAGTGCAGAGAAGAGCAACAAAGATGATTAGGGGACTGGAGGCTAAAAAGCATGTCTATGAAGAACGGTTACAGGAATTGGATGTCTAGTCTAGTGAAAAGAAGGACTAGGGGTGACATGATAGTAGTGTTCCAATATGTTAAGGGCTGCTACAAGAAAGAGGAGGTCAATCTAGTTTCCAAAGCACCTGAATGCAAGAGAAAAAGCAATGGATGGAAACTAATCACGGAAAGAACATGGAACTAGAACTAAGGAGAAGTTTCCTGACAGTAAAATCAATTAACCAGTGGAACAGTTTGACTTCAGAAGTTGTGGGTGCTCCATCACTGGAGGTTTTTAAGAAGAGACTGGACAGCCATTTGTCTGAAACGGTATAGGATCTCTTGCTTGAACAGAGGATTGGACTAGAAAATGTTCAAGGTCCCTTCCAACTCTGTTATTCTGAAAATTGGAGAGCTTTCATTTCATAAAAACCTAAGTCTTACTAATGATACTGAATTTAACCCTGGATTCCCTCTTTGATATTTTGCAAGTTTCATGTTTGTTTATTTATTAAACATGTTTAGCTACAAGGATTATGTCTATAACAGTAGAACAACTTTAAACACAATTAAAAGAGGAGCTATTAATTCAGCATTGACCTAGCACTTAGTATAATTTAATTTCTGGATGATCTAGGTTTTTTTTTTTCATAACTAGTACAGATAAGGAATAGTTTCCTTTATTAAAAGCAGAAAGAGGAAATGTACCATATTTTTGGAGTATAAGACGCACTTCCCACCTCCCCCGTAAAAGAGGGTGAAAATTTGGGTGCGTCTTATAAACCTAATGTAGTCCCGCCCACCCACTGGCCCCCACCCTTTGGCCTCTGCCTCCCAGCAATTTGCCTCCTTGCAGCAAACAGCCTGTTTCAGTTTTAGCTTCAGCACAGCTTAATTAGCACAAGCAGTTGGATCGACTTCCCAACCATCAGCTGTTTCAGGCTGCAGGGATTGCCATTGCCTATTGCTGCCTCTACACACCCCGTTTTTGGCCTCTGCATGCCCCATTTTCCACCCATTTTGATCCCCGTCGCCCAAAACGGGTGGAAAATGGGGCACACGGAAGCTGAAAATGGAGCGTGCGGAGGCGTCAATAGGCTATGGCAATCCCTGCAGCCTGAAACAGCTGATAGTCGGGAGGCCGTTCCAACCGACAATCAGCTGCTTGTGCTAATAATAATAATAATAATAATCTTTATTGTCATTGTACTAAAATTGCAATGAAATTGGTTGTGCTGAAACTGAAACAGGCTGTTTGCTGCAAGGAGATAAATTGCTGGGAGGCAAGAGACAGATTTTCCCCTCTTGTTTTCCTACCTAAAAGGTAAGTGAATCTTATACTCCAAAAAATACGGTACGGTAATCCCTCGTTTTCCGTGGTCAATGGGGACCGCAACCTTCCGCGAAAACCGGAAATCCGTGAAGTAGGATTCGCTAGGAAACTTGAATTGGTGGACATGTTTAAAGCAACCACTAGGGGGTGCTTGCCTCCTACCAATGCATTTTTTCCCCTGTATTTTTTACAAATCCGCGAAGCACTGAAGCCGCAGAAAACGAAGCCGCGGAAAACGAGGGATTACTGTATTTCTTTTTCATCACAAGTGAACTGAGAAATAATTCACGCCTTTCAATGTTTCTCACAAATACATAAATATAATGGGCAATATAAAAGATGATAGAATAACCTTGCAATCTGTGAAGGATGGAGTCTTTGTACAACAGGAATTCGTGCATATCTATTGAGGGCATAATGTGCAACTGAAAACATTAACTAAATGCATACAGTAGCTCTTTTGTGATCTGGTTTCAACCTGTCATACCAAGATAAGGATCTAGGTGTTGCCATAAGCTTCTTATTGCTTCAACTACAATATACAAATGAGAAATCAATTCTCACAGCTCTTCAAATTCTTAGTGAAAATAAATACTTATCCAAAAGTTTACATAAAACACTTTGTCTAAACAGAAACCCAGACACTTAGAGCAGTGTTTCTCAACCTTGGCAACTTGAAGATGTCCGGACTTCAATTCCCAGAATTCCCCAGTCAGCATTCGCTGGCTGGGGAATTCTGGGAATTGAAGTCCAGATATCTTCAAGTTGTCAAGGTTGAGAAACACTGACTTAGAGCAATATGCCTATAAAATCTGAGCAAGACCTTGGAGAGCCATTTGTCTGGATTGGTACAGAGTCTCCTGCTTCAGCAGGGAGTTGGACAATTTGATCTCTAAGGTCCCTCCCAACTCTGCTATTACAGTTTCTGTTGCAATATCAGCTTTTATTGAGAACAAACCCAATGCATCTCACAAAATATGGATAAAGCTTCCTATGGGAAGCTCCATTGATCCTTGGGTTCTTACATTTTACACAGTGAAGGCTCTTTATGCATTTCAACATTTTTTTAAGCGTTTCAATTGCACTTAGAGAAAGGAAAAGATCTACCCTGGGAAGAAGATAGGAGAGATAAAATAGGATAGAAAAAAAATCTGTTAATGGGAACGGGAGGGTGAGGTGTGGGTGGGAACCAGATGTCCAAAGTTGCAACATTACAGGAAGAAGAAGTGATAAAAGGGTCTACCATTATTTTTCCATTTGAATAGCTGGGTGAATCTTAGTTTACCTCATTACCATACATTGGCTAAAAAGGGAGAGAAAAATACATTTATAAAGGGCAGAAAAATTTAGCAAAATTATTTCAGTTCTTCAGAACTAAGGAAGCTTCTTGGACAGGAAGCAAAACATTTTCAAGGAAAAAACCCAAGAAAGTCCAGATGCCTTTGAGAAAAACCACTTTGAGACAATTATGACCTAGGTGCATAATGGCGAACCTATGGCATGGGTGCCACAGTTGGCACACGGACCATTTCTTAGGGCAGGCGAGGCGTTGCCCTGTAGCTCCAGCGTGTTTTGGTCCGCTGACCAGCTGATTTAGGACTTCTTTTGACGCCGTTTTTCGCCATCTGGAGGCTTCAGGGAAGCTCCTGAAGCCTCTGGAGGTGGGGGGAGGCTGTTTCCACTCTCCCCAGGCTCCTAGAAAGTCTCTGGAGCCTGGGGAGGACGAAAAAAGCATGCCAAATGCAGGGGGTCATGCACATAACATTATGGATGTGGCACGCCCACGTACAACCCACCCTGCGCTCTCCCCGCTTTTGGCACGCGAGCCAAAAAAAGGTTAGACATCACTGACCTAGGTGATTAAGAACCTCTACAAACATCTCAATATGTGAGGTGAGCCAAAGGTTTTAAAGAGGTGAGCCAAGCCTCAGTCCGTTTATCGCCCTTTGCATGTGCTGAGACTAAATTGATTTTCCCAGCATCTGTGGGGTGCCTCAGGGTTCGGTCCTCTCGCCACTCATGTTGAACACCTATATGAAACTGCTGGGCGAGATCATCCGTGGTTTTGGGGTAGAGTACCATCTGTACGCTGATGACACTCAGCTATACATATCTACCCCAAACCACCCCAACAATGTCCTGGTGTGTGGAGGCCGTACGGAACTGGATGGGAAGTAACAAACTCCGACTCAACCCGTCCAAGACCGAGTGGCTGTGGTTTCCGGCGTCCTGGTACAATCAGTTTATTCCATCACTGACCATTGGGGTTGAACATCTAGCCCCCGTGGATAGGGCACGCAACTTAGGTGTCCTCCTGGATTCCCGGCTGTCTATGGAAAATCATCTGACAGCCATGGCCAGGAGGGCTTTCTACCAGGTATGCCTGGTACGCCAGTTGGTCCCCTTTTAGACCGGGATGCCCTTTGCACAGTCACTCATGTGCTCGTGACATCCCATCTAGACTACTGCAACGCTCTCTACATGGGGCTTCCCTTGAGGTGCACCCGAAGACTACAGTTAGTTCAGAATGCGGCCATGCGGGGAATTTTGGGAGCCTCAAGGCGTTCCCACATAACACCACTCCTGCGCGAGCTGCACTGGCTGCCTGTGGCCTTTCGGGCGCGCTTCAAGGTATTGATTACCATCTTTAAAGCGCTCCATGGCACGGGACCTAGTTATCTGCGGGATCGTATCCTACCTCACACATCCCTTTGGCCAATTCGCCAAAGAGAGGGGCTTCTCCGGGTGCCGTCCACTAGGCAGTGCCAGCGGGTGATGCCCAGGGGAAGGGCCTTCTCTGTGGCGGGCCCAACCCTCTGGAACGACCTACCCCCCGAACTTAGAACTATCATGGACCCCCGCTCCTTCCGCCGAAGTTTGAAGACCCATTTTTTCCATCTCACCGGCCTGGCCTAATCCACACCATTAGATATAGACTGAAATTTAAATTGTTTAATTTGGTTTTAAGGGGTAAAGTTTTAGGATTTTAAATGGTTTTAGGTTTTTTAGCACAGGGTATAGGGGTTTAATTTATTTTTAGTACTATTTATTGCCATGTTTGTCTTTTTATTCTATTTTAATTTCCTGTGCACCGCCCCAAGTCCCCTTGGGAAGAGTGGGGTGGTTAATACATTTAATTAATTAATAAATAAAATAAAATAAATAAATAAATCTGGAAGGTTCCAGGCAAGAAAAGCTGAGCTGGTTTTTACTACATGTAATATTGAGGGTGTCACGACTAATTTTCCTATCATATTGTACATGTAAAACAAGAGAGAGAGAAAAGTCAACAGTGGATCAGAATATGAGTTAAATATGAGCTAAAGCCTTAAAACAGCAAATCTGTTCGTCTCATTGAAATCTCAGGAGAGAAGCTGTCTCTTCTGAGACAAAGAAATCTACAGCATTGGTGAATTGTAAAATAATTCAGTAACTTTGAAAGATTCTGAATGAAGAATGAGAATTTATCATACAGTTGGGAAATTAGAAAAATAGAGAATCCAATGGCTCCATCTAATGGCCAGGGTTAAAAAAAGCAATAATTATAGAGATGTTCAGAAGATGATCGCATCTGAGCTATCTTATGTTAATGTGGTTGTTCAACATGATCAAACCTGATTAGGATTTCAATGGAAATCCAGTTGGGAAAAGCAGGGCTGATGACTAGACTAGAAATATCCTAGAAGAGTGTTTCTCAACTGTGGCAATTTTAAGATGTGTGAACTTCAACATCTAGGGGCTGAAGTACACACATCTTAAATGTCTTCTTCTCCTTCTCCTTCTCCTTCTCCTTCTCCTTCTCCTTCGTCTTCGTCTTCTTGTTGGCAATCCTATTTTTGTCAACAGCCTCATGAAAAAGTACTGCTGAGTTTTGTCCAAACCAGTCCCTTAGATTTTGAAGCCATGATGTTCTTCTTCTGCCTGGACCTCGTTTGCATTTCATTTAATAACATCATTTGCATTTTTAAGTGAAGTATGCCATATGAAACGCTGTCCTACAAGGTAGCATTGGTGAGCTACTTTCCTACTAGTGTCAAGAAAACAATAAATATTTGCCATAGCGTCACCAAGAATCAAACTCAACTTAAAGGAAGGATTATTTTTCCCTTGTTTGAGAAAGACTCCTATCAATAATCCCCAACAGTAGTTGGCAATCTAGTAGCACAAAAAAAATGATGAGCCATGCTGACCAATCATAAAAGAGATGTAGACCAGCTACATCTAGGATAACATTCATTCATTCATTCATTCATTCATTCATTCATTCATTCATTCATTCATTCATTTATTTATTTGGATTTATAAACTGCCCTATCTCCCCGAAGGGACTCAGGGCGGTGCACAGGAGACAATAAAACAATATTCAATAAATACAGTACAATAATTAAAATGAATTAAATATGCAAGCCTGTGCTAAAATAAATTTAAAACCCTACTAAAAACCATCTTAAAATTATGCCAGGCCGGCCATCTGAAACAAGTGAGTTTTTAGTGTCTGGCGGAAGAGGCGCAGGTCCGTGATTGTACAAAGGTCGGGGGGCAGGTCGTTCCAGAGGGCGGGGCCTGCCACAGAGAAGGCTCTTCCCCTGGGCGCTGCCAGCCGACATTGCCCAGCCGACGGCACCCTGAGGAGGCCCACCCTGTGGGAGCGGACAGGTCGAAGGGAGGTGTGTGGTAAGAGGCGGTCCCTCAAGTAACCAGGTCCCGTGCCATGGAGCGCTTTAAAGATGGTTACTAGCATATGAAGATGTCAAGGACTGAACGTGTGAATACAGGTAGTCCTCGACTTATAACCATTTGTTTAATGACTGTTCGAAGTTACAGTACTGAAAGAAGAGACTTACGACCTTTCTTCACACTTACTGTTGCTTAGCAACAGAAAATTTGGTTTAATTGTAAGTTGAGGAGTCTCTGAATGCATTTATTAAAACAGTTTGTCTGTTTTAGGCATTTCACAATTGAAAGTTTTAGAAATAGGATCAGAGATGTGGTAAAATCTCCACTATTCAAGATGGTGGCATGCTTAGGCGCTGCGGCTTTGAGCTCCTGGTGTCACAGTAGAGTTAGGCAAAAACTAGTCTATACCGCAGGGAGTTATTAAGTTATTATTAAAGATTGGATCTTCTAGTCGACTTGATATTACCAGTGACTTCCAGCAGTCTCATAATATACCGAGTGACATAGTAAAACTGAAAGGCTCTCCATGGATCGTTGTTTGGCCTAGGAGGCAGCGAAGAGAATCAAAGCAGAAGCGGGGATGCAGAGCTGGTTTGCTAGTTTGATTACGGAAGCAGCCTCACAGATCAGCATTACCAAGCATTTCCTAACCAACTCTAGATCTTTTGTCCACAAAACCGATGAACTAGAGCTATGGATGGCAGCGAATAAGCTCATTCGTGACTGCTGTGTGATGATCATCACAGAGACCTGGCTTCATCCACTTGTACCGGATGCGTCTGTGGAGCTAACTAACTGCACCACACACTGCTTTGACAGAAACAACAACTCTGGTAAAAGCAAAGGTGGAGGACTGTGTATTTACACACATAATAACTGGTGTACTAACAGAAGAGTTGCTTATACACACTGTACTGCAGACGTGGAATTCTTAACTGTCATTTGTCGGCCATTTTATTTATCTAGAGAGATTTCTGTTATAGTTATCACTGCTGTCTATATTCCACCTGATGCAAATGTTAGCACAACGCTCAAACCAATTTCATTGTAATTTTATTACAATGACAATAAAGATTATTATTATTTAAGCTTACCACTGATGAGTCTCAGCACTTGATGGATCCAAGTTAACTGCATTCTCTCCAACAAGTTTTCCTGAAAAAAGGGCATTTTACAGATTTTAGCAATATGCATAAAGTAATATTAGATCATGCTCCATTCACTCAACAATAAATATAATTATACATTGACTGTGACCTTAAATCGGGAATGTATCTTATTTGGCTCCAGATTAATTTAATTCAACACACATCTAGGGTAAAACCAATGTAGTGTAGTGGTTAAGGTACTGGACTAGACAGGGGATATCCAGGTCCAAGTCCCGCTTCAGATGTTGAAGGTTATGTAGAGCTACTGTCTCTCAGCATAACCTTGTTCCTAAGGCTGCTTTTATGAGAAAGTTGGAAAAGGCATGTTGCCTTCAATTCTCAGGGGAAAGATGTACTGTACATCAAATAAATAAACAAACAAACATATTCATCTTTGCAATCAATGTTTTAAAACCTACAAATGCATGTTTTGGTATAATTGAAAAGAACCTGAATCCGAATAAAACCGGAAGCCCTTCCCCTAGCATTCCCTGTATATTCAAAACTGAACAAGGGCAGAGATGCTCCTTCTCTGAAATTCTACTAATATACTTGCTTAGCTAAATATTCTCGCCATCTTTCTTGGTGTGAGGCTGCTTTGGTACAAGCAAAGTAAAGAGGGAATCAGATTAGTTCTCCACAGGATTGTTACCGAAGTTATTTCTCTGCCTCAGCCGGCTAAATGAGCCCCATCTTATTTTTAGCAGAAGCAATTAAAAAAAAATAGCATTCCTGATATATCTGGAAATCTGTTCTACTTTGAACAGATTTCCATTAAAATCTATTTGAACAGCCAACCTTCAGCAGCATAATTCTTTTTCTCTTCAGCATCTGTAGTTAACTCAAACATGTCCCCATAAGCTCGCACAAGTCTCCAAAGAAAGCCAGGATGGTTTCTATACTGCTTGCAAAGAAAAGAGATGCATTAGATTGGCTTTATTGCAGAGATCTTTTGGCATATTTAATATACATGTTCCCCCAATTCCCACGTGCCATTCTGTAAGTGATTACATTGTTTTGTATTTTAAATTCATTGGGTTTATGCATTATTGTGTTGTGCTTGGTTTATTTACTACACTTTTGAAGCTGCCGGATTCAGAGCCTCTCACAGAACTAAACACAACTTAAAACAACGAAATGCAATGAATTAGGCCAAAGCAAATTGCAGGATAATTGCAAGATAGCAATTCAGACAACTAATAAAAATGCAGGGGGAGCTCCATCCACCCTAGGCCAAGATCTGGGAGAACAGCCAGGTTTTCAAGGCCTTCTGGATACCATTAGAGTGGGAGCTGTATGGATTTCATGGGGTCCCTAATTCGAAAGGAAAGGTGCCACCACAGACACTGTACCCTTCCTGGATCCCAAAAGATGACACAGTTTAATTGCGGAGACACAGAATGCACTTATTCTGCCAGATCAGTAATCCAAATAGAAGAAGAATAGCATAGAATAACAGAGTTGGAAGGGACCTTGGTGGTCTTCTAGTCCAACACTCTGCTTAGGCAGGAAACCCCACTTCAGACAAATGATTATCCAACATCTTTTTTAAAACTTCCAGTGTTGGAGCACTCACAACTTCTAGAAGCAAATAAATGACCCCATGCCATAAAAAAACTTTTCCAGAGTTTTCTGTTGCAGCAAATAATAGGATCCAGAATTTAATACTTATATATTTTGAAGTGTCTGCAGGAAAGTAACTTTTTATTTTTGCTATATGACCTGCCAGATTTTTATAGATAATGACCTGGAAGCAGTAAAGTATTTTTTTTCCTTTCTGCAAACTCAACTAATATACGGTAGCTTATTTTGACCCTTCAAATGCGTTTATCTAACCACTGAAATTCATTCCTTCATTCAGTTCAGCAGATTCCAACATTTGTTGAAAAGATGCTATGGGGTTTTGTACAAACCGTATGCCATGATGGGTACATTTAGCAACAGCCATTGGCAAAATGCAAACCAACATCTCTCCTATGCATTACTCTTTCATCACCTGAGCCAACCTTCCTTCCTTCCTTCCTTCCTTCCTTCCTTCCTTCCTTCCTTCCTTCCTTCCTTCCTTTATCTCTCTCTCCTTCCTATGCAAGGGGGCTGTCTCCGAAGAAAGCATCACTTGTATTTCTGTAGAATGGCCACAGGCATCGTATATAATGCAGTGCTGGCTCCCTCCCATCATCTTCATGTTAGCATAATAAGAGAAGCAACCTAGCAACCTTGCCATCCTTTGTTTCTGTACTCAATTCCTTATTGTATTCTGGAAACAAATGAAGTCCTTGGTTATTGCTGGAACCCCTCCACCCATGATTGGAAATGAACCAAGGAGAGAAGCAGCCTAGAACTAAGGAGAAATTGCCTAATGGTGAGAGCAATTAACCAATGGAATAACTTGCCTTCAGAAGCTGTGGGTGCTCCATTACTGAAGGCTTTCAAAAGGAGACTCGACGCCCATTTATCTGAAATGATGTAAGGTCTCCTGTCCGAGCAGGGAGTTGGCCAGAAGACTTCCGAGATCCCTTCCAACTCTATTATTCTATGTTCTATCTTCTTTCTAACCTTTCTAATCCCACAGTAAAAGCCCCATTGACTCTCATATAAATCACAAACTTAACGTAGAAAGAAAGCCTACGCTTCTCTGTTGGCAACCAGAAAAGGGAAACCAGGAGAGGCGGAACTTGATAATGGATGTGGTGCAGTGGTTAGAATGTACTATTGCAGGCTAATTCTGCTGACTGTTGGCAGTTCGAGTCTCACTGGCTCAAGATTGATTCAGCCAATCAATCCCAGAAATGGTAAAAGGAGGACCCCAATTGTTGAGGGCAATATGCTGACTCCATAAATTGCTTAGAGAGGGTTGTAAATAACTGTGAAGACTAAGTGCTATTGCTAAGTGCTATTTCCCATCTGCACTGAATAACCATAACCACTTAAATGGGGATCCCACTCTCAGCAAATATTTGGGAATCAAAGGGTCATTTTTAAGGAACGAAATTTCCCCCCTTAAAACCAATCTACTCAAATGTGTCTTTGACATGACTAAAACTTTTAAAAGTACATTAGAAAAAGCACGGAATTATTGACCATACCTCTTCTTCTCTTTCAAGCAATAGTTTGAAGCTTTCTCTTTTCTCATGTTCCGAGCCACCATGCATTCTGTCCACCTCCTGCAGGAGATTAGACAAGTCTATTTTTTCTTCTGGTGTCAGAGAAGATACAGAGGAATTGATCCATCCTTTTTCTTCCTCAGATTCTCCTTCGGTGTCAGTATGAGCTGTCATGTAACTAAAATAGAAGAGGAGAAATATAACCGCTTCTTGAAAACCACATGGTTATATTGCCGCTTTTAACTGGTTGTTTTTTTTTACTAATTAACATACCTTAAGAATGCTGCAAAATATGCAATGTTGAGCATTTTCATTAATTTTGCAAAATCCACAGACAAACCAATTAAACTATGTTTAAATAAGATATAGTTCTTTGGTACTTTGCACAACAGGTAGTCCTTTATTTTGTAATTATTCATTTAGTGGCTGTTCAATGTCACTGAAAAAAGTGACTTACGGCCGTTTTCACACTTATAATCATTGCAGCACACCCTACGATCAAAATTTAGACTCTTGGCAACTGGCATGTATTTATGATGGCTGCAGTCCCAGGATGATGTGATCATCTTTTGTGAACATCTTTTAGTGAACGGGAAAACCAAACCCACTTAATTATCATGTTACTAACTTACCATCTTCAGTGATTCACTTACTGTATTTTTAGGAGTATAAGACGCACCAAGAATTTGAAGAGGCAAATAAAAAACTTTTTTTTTTTTTGCATTCTGCAGACCTCTTGAAAATGGCTCCGTTTTTTGTCAAAAAAAGGCATGCATAGCCTTTAGGAGGAGTGCTCCAGGGTCCCCCAAAAATGAGTAAAAAACAGCCTATTTTTCACTCATTTTTGCCCTCCCCAGCCCCCCAGGAGTACTCTGCAAGGCTCCTAAAGAATCTGCACGGCCATTTTTGCAAAGAGGGCTGGGTTTCAGGAGGGCAAAAATGCTGTATTCAGTGTATAAGATGCATCCAGATTTTCACCCTCTTTATTGAGGGGAAAAGGCGTGTTTTATAATCTGCAAAATACGGTAACAACTGTGGCAAGAAAGGTCATAAAATGGGACAAAATTAACTTAACAATTGTCTTGCTTAGCAATGGAAATTTTGGCCTCAATTGTAGTTGTAAGTCAAGAACTACCTGTACAGCACAAGTATTTTTATTTATATGAAACTATTCAGTAAAATTACAGTGATTTTTTGATGTGGAAACATAAAGCCAATCTGAATTTAATGAAATTCAACAACTACATCTTTTCCAATTAATATTGTCCTTATCTTTAGTTTTGTTTGAAATGTTTATCTTTTTAAGAGGAAGAAATCATTTTTTAATTTTAATGTCTTTAAAGTTACCAACTGAAAAATTCTTCAGACAATTGAATTGTAGAAAAGAGACACAATGGAATTTCAGTTTTTTTAAATGCAATCATTTGGAACTAACAACATTTCTGCACCAAATAAATAATGTTCTGACATTCGGAACTTTTAAGATTTATTGTGGCAGTCAGCATTATTTACTAAATCATAAGACCTTGAGACAAGATAAATTATCTCTTAGTTTCCAATGAAAACATTTCAATCCTTTTTTAAAAAAAGAACACAATCAAGGTCTTGTTCTTAGCCTTGAAAAGACTGTACTGGATATTGCAAGTTGTTGTTGCAATTCTTAGTGTTTGTCCCTCAAGATTTCAGTCTGCTTGTTTTTGAACTGTGCTCACCTACCTCTTACAGCAAAGCTACCAATGCATGATGCAACAAGGGAGTTTGTTTTTCAGCTGGCTTACTGCAGAATCCAAAATTTATTACAGCTGAGAGGGAGTGACTGACCCAAGTTCACCCACTGGACCTCTGTGTGTGGAGAAGGACCGGTATTCCCTGCTTCTAGACCAGTACATTAACCACTACACCACACCAGGTTTCTTAGTGCAGTATTTGTTATGCCAGTAAAATTCAAGCCCTCAAATTCATAATTACAAGGTTGCAAATACTATACCAGTGATGGCTAACCTTTTTTGGCTTGTGTGCCAAAAGCGGGGAGAGTGCGGGGGGGGGGGGTTGTGCGTGGGCGTGCCACAACCATAATGCTATGTGGGTGACCTCGTGCTTTTGGTGCACTTTTTTCTCCCTCCCCAGGCTCCAGAGGCTTTCTAGGAGCCTGGGGAGGGTGAAAACAGCCTCCCCTCCCCACCTCCAGAGGCTTCAGGAGCTTCCCTGAAGCCTCCAGAGGGCAAAATACGGCCTCAAAAGAAGGCCTAAATCAGCTGGCCAGCGCACACATGCGTGCTAGTGCTGACAGGGCAACGTCTCGCGTGCTCTAAGAAATGGTTCCGCGTGCCACCTGTGGCACCCGTGCCATAGGTTCGCCATCACTGTACTATACTGATTTATTACAAGTTTGCAAGAACTGTTTAAATCACTATAGATTGTTTTTGTCTCTGAAAATTAGTACATTTAGTATTGGGGAAGAGGAAGAATTTTATTTCAACTTCTCTCTCTACTGTAGAGCAGAGGTGGTATTCAGCAGATACTGACCAGTTTTGGAGAAGCGGTAGCAGAAGTTTTGAGTAGTACGGAGAACCAGAAAATACCACCTCTGACTAGCCCCGCCCTCATCTATTCTCTGCCTCCCGAGTCCCAGCTGATCGGGAGGGAATGGGGATTTTACAGTAATCATCCCCTGGAGTGGAAAGGGAATGGAGATTTTGCAGTATCCTTCCCTTTCCATGCCTACCAAGCCACGCCCACAGAACCAGTAGTAAAAACATTTGTATCCCATCACTGCTGTAGAGTTTATAGATTATAAATAAAGAAGACAGAGTAGTAGTTGCATTGGTAAAGACAGTCCTTATGGGTCAACCAACCATCTCTACTTCTTGCAGCTGGTTCAGCTTTTCTCTTTAGAGAGTGGCAGAATCCAAGCATATTGGCCTTCCACATCAATGAATATAAATCTGTTTATCAATCTTGAATATGTTTGATGAACATGTTAAAAAAAAGCTAGAACAAATACATACACTTACTCAGAGGATTAAAAAAATTAATATGCAACTGAAGCCACAAATATTTATTTTGGGATCGATGGAGAAACAATTGGAGAAAAAGGTTGTAGAGCTTTGGTTTTTTTTTACGTAACTGCAGTGAGATTATTTTTTTTGTTTTGAAAAAGTTTTATTGGGTTTTTGAATTTTTTTACAAATAGGGTAAGGGTATGGTATGAGAAAAATATTGTGAGAACTTTCACGTCGAAGTCGTTGATCCCCTCCGAGGCTTCATAACAAAATATAGATAATATATAATTTTCAGTTGTACTACAAAGCGGAAAGAAATGCAAACATATTGTAAAATCTATGCTAGCAATCATGTATAAACATCCAAACAAAAGTTAAACTGTACTGAAATAAAGTCACTTTTGAGATCTAAGTCTTTTGGCAATTGTATCTTCTTCTCCCTGGCCCCCAGTGGGCGGGGCCGCAGCACCCTCTGCTGCCCCATTTTCATCCTCCAGGATTGAGGAATGTTTTTTAAGAAAGGCTTCCGCCTCTGCAATTGTTTTAATTCTTACTCTTCCTCCCTCCCAGAACACCAACATTCCCTCTGCAGTGAGATTATTGTTATAGAGATGATGATAGAAAGATGCGGCAGAACCCACAATGGAGGAATGGTTGGTGAAGATGATGGAAATTGCTGAGATAGCTACCGCATTTTTCAGAGTATAAGACGCACCTTTTCCCCTCAAAACAGAGGGTGAAAATCTGGGTGCGTCTTATACACTGAATACAGCATTTTTGGTTTCCCCAAACCCCGCCCCTTCACCAAATGGCTGTGCATAGCCTTTAGGAGGCTTCCAGAGTGTTGGGGAGGGCGTAAAGAAGTGAAAACGAGCTGTTTTGTGCTTGTTTCCCCACCCCCCCGCCTCCAGGAGCATTCTACAAGTCTCCTAAAAGCTATGTACATCCTTTTTTGACAAAAAATAGGCCCGTTTTCACAAAACATGGGCTGTTTTTGGGAGGTCTGCAGAGTGTAAAAACTTTTTTTAAATTTGCCTCTTCAAAATCCTGGTGCTTCTTATGCTCCAGTGCATCTTATACTCCTCAAAAATACGGTAAATTGAATTCTTTGATTAGAGAAAAGACAATATCTATGTTTATTGCTGAATGCAAACTCTTTGTAAACCTTTTGCACGAAACAGGACCAAATGAACATGACTTATGGTTTTGATGGTTAAACAGGGTAGATTATGGAAAGAAGAGAGTTATGTTGTAAACATTGAGTTTAAGGAAAAATTATAATTGGACTTCTAACTGTTGCAAACAAAACTGGAAGTTATTTCCTTGTAACTTTTTCTTTTCTTGTCTATTTTCTTTTACTTTCTGTTATTTTCTTCCCTTTCTTGCACCTTTGTCTTTGTTTTATTTATTTCTTTTTCTTATATTAATTTGTATTAGTTTTTCATCTTCCTTTTTAAAAGTTAATTAAAAAAATATATATAAAATGTACCTTGCTTTTATGGACTTTTTATCTTTTAAAAACTAAGCATTTCATTAACACAATTCCAAATATTTTCAAAATACCCACCCGCCTTCACTTTCAGCGTCTTCAGAACTGGTGGTATCAGACACGCCTTGAGCTGCTGCCTCAGTCTTTCGCTTCTTTGCAAGCCTATGCGAAGGGCTGGTTCTGCGACTTTCTGTTTTTCCTTGAAGTTCATCTTGAACAAGCTCATCCAACTTTGGAATAGCTTCTTTCAGGAACGTCAATTCTCTTTTAAGTTCCTCCACACTTACCACCAAGCCATTCAATTTCTCCAGGATCTGAAGCTGTCTTCCTTGTAACAGCAAAACCGTCCTTTCCTCTTGGTGAGTTTCATGTGGAAAATCTATTAAATCAAAACCTCTGGCTGAATTTGGAAATACAGGCCAATGCATACCTTTGCTGCGTTTGTTTGCCTTGAGATACCAACACAGGACAAAGGTTACTCCAGCAGCTCCTGCCATTAAGCCAAATAGTAGCCTTTTGCTTTCAAAGTGGGACATGCCTGCTGCTTCTGAAAAAGTGTACAAAGCAGAAGAAAAAATATGGCTTAATGCTTTCTGTGAAATACCTTGCTTTTTGCAAAAGACAGGCTAGAGCAGGGGTGTCAAACTCAAGGCCCGCGGGCTGGATCCGGCCCACAGGGTGCTTAGATCTGGCCCACGGGACTGCTCTGGAAACAGCAAAGGTCTGTCCCATGGTGTCTCTGCCAGTGAAAATGGAGCTCAGGAGAGTGGCCCTTCTGAGCTCCATTTTCGCTGGCAGAGAGTTGCAAAAGGCCGTCCCAGCCACAAACGGAGATTGGAAACCCGTTTCTGCTGGTAGAGTACTCAGGCCACCAGAGGCACTCCTGACACGAGTGATTTGAGCTGGCCAAGCCCACCTTGGCCAAGCCCACCTGGGTCCCCAAGGTCAAATACAAGTCTGATGTGGCCCACAATGAAATCGAGTTTGACACCCCCGGGCTAGAACCTTAGGTTCTTAATTAAAAGGCACTTGAGCTGCTGTCTTAAAGATATACATCAAAGATTTATGCATCAAAATTTGAAGGCATTCATGAGGGTCTCGTTTTTAATCTACGGTAACCACATTTTTAGATGCAGGTAATCCTCAATTTACCTTCATTTAATGGCCGTTCAAAGTTACAATGGCATTGGAAAAAAAAGTGATTTATGACCATTTTTCACACTTATGACTGTTGCAGCATCCCCACGGTCACACGATCGAAATTTAGGAGCTTGGCAACTGGTTCATATTTATGACAGTTGCAGCATCCTGGGAATCCTGTGATTTTACCTTTTGCGACCTTCTGACAAGCAAAATCAAGGGGAAAGCCAGATTCATTTAACAAGTGTGTCACTAATTTAACAACTGAAGTGATTCACTAACAACTGTGACAACAAAGTTCATAAAATGGGGCAGTGTTCATTTAGCAAATGTCTCAATTAGCAACAGAACGTTTGGGGTCAATTGTGGTTGTAACTCAAGGGCCAACTCTATCTAGCTGATTTCAAATGAGTTTCTAAAGTCTAATCTACCTGATCCCTAATTTTATTCTGTTCTACATAGCAAAGTACTGTATATTTTCCTTTGAAAAGTGAGTAGGCCATAAATGTTTTAAACTTCAAGAAATTCTAAGCAGTAGATTCAAATTTTCTTTTGCCCAATTATCTCCCCCCAAAAGTATATTTATTATAGCAGTGTTGGCGAACCTTTTCGGCACCAAGTGCCGAAATGGGAGCACGAACATGTGTGTGTGCCAGAAACCAGGAGAGCAGCTGCCTGGTGTGCATGCGCATGCTGGAAAGATAATTTTCCAGTTTCTGGCAGACACATTAGCAGGTCTCCTGGCATGTACGCGTGTGCGAAGACCAGCTGGCCAGTGCGCATGCTTGTGCCGGAAGGATGATCTTCTGGTTTCCGGTGCATGCATGTGCATTGGCCACCTGGTCTTCCGGTTTCTGGCATGCATATACAGGTGAAGACCATCTGGCTGATGCGCATGCACGCACCAGAAATCGGAAAGTCATCTTCCTGGCACATGCATGTGCACTGGGCGGCTGCTCTTCCAGTTTCCCGCACTTTCACGTGCATGAAGCCCAGATGGCCTGCACACCGGAACCCAGAAGAGCAACGGGCGATGGCTCGTGTGCCCAGAGAGATGGCTCTGTATGCTATTTTCAGCACATGTGCCATAGGTTCACCATCACGGTATTATAGTGATACCATCTTTCCCATCCATATGCTAATGGAGCAATTATTAAGTTCCATATTAAGGATCAATAGTTTTCATGTGCTGGTAAAGACTGTAATTTTTCAAAATAATCCAAAGCCACAACTGAACAGAATGGTACATACATTTAATTTTGTGCTGAATTACATATAGTTGTAGTAGTCTTCTATTTCTCTGTTATGAGGTTTTGGTCAGCAGTTGAATATAAAGCTATTCAACAGATGAACAGGCATAAATTAAGGCAGCTCAATAATCTATCCAAGGCAATGTTGAAAATTTAAAAGTGTTTTAATTTCATATATATGATAAACTGACTAACTGCAATCTAGAATCTTCAAGAAAGCTCTGTTTACAGTTTATAGCCTAGGGGTCTTTCTCTGTCACTGAAGTAACATGCTGTCCAGTCAGTTTTGATGTGGCACAAAATAATCCCAAAACAAAAATTGCTCTTTCCAGTGATCATTTGTATCAAGCTCTATGGCCTTTATTTGGCGTCACTACCACTTTTCCTTTCAAGATGTCACCCACCAGCAAATAAAAACAGCCTTCAATGAGGCACTGCAGCAGGATGGCAAGGACCTCACTTCTAATTGCCCAGGCAATTATAGACTAGTTTGTCTACTGTTCCTTCCATAGCCCAATTTCTCAAGTTAAAATAATGTGGAATACAGAAATGGGACACAAGGCAGAAATAGTCCAAATTAGATTCTTCCATGACCGCATGACTAAAAAGTCAGTAGTTATTGGATAACTAAGTGTCTTGTCTGAAAAGTGTTTCTCCCCCCTTCAATAGACAATCAGAATCCAGTTGCCTTTTGAAGAAGAAAAAAAGCACCCCTGAGACAACTATGACCTAGATGAGTTAGCATGCTGTATCCAAAGTGTTTTATAACAGAACTGATCGCACCTACATAGATCAATTGGCTTTGGGCGTTTCCCAAATATCAAGCTGGTATCACTAATTCAGATTTTATAGACGTTGAAACAGTAATAAGACAGGTCTGGCTTAATACAAATCTTCACTTCAGTAGACCAATTTAAAGGACAGGATATCTGATATTTACAAATGTCCATTAAATCAAAGACAAATGTTGTTAGTCAATGTGTAAAAACAGATTTGTCCTTGCGAAGCCAATCACATTTGATCTTTGATACATCAAGGTTTCACTGAAATTTAAACCCAATGTAAAAGAGGACAGGACAAGGCTGTTTAAAGTATTGGTCTGGAATGAAAAGAGGAAAGTGTGACAGGGTCAAGGTTAAAGGCATGATATTCATAACATTGAGGAAATAACAATAACATCCTATTTCCTAAAGGGAAATAATTCCTGGGATTAGAAGGCGCCTTGAATATGATGTTGCAATCCTAAAAACTACACCTTCTGGCCTGCCCTGCAAGTAAACAATTCATACTGTTGAAGCTATCCAGCTCCAGTTTTCCATACCCTGCTAAAGACTGGCTTGGCCTGCTTCAGAATAATCATTCATTAGATTTTTAAAGTGTTACTTAGAAGCAGGTATTAGTTAAATCTCATACTCGGTATGGTAGTAAATAATCCAAGGAAGATCAGTTTAAGATAAGAGTATCCAGGGTCATAACTTCTGTTGGATCAAATAACCCAATGACACCTGAAAGGCTAACCTCTGAACTAAACTAAATTCAGGAAAAGTTATTTCTAAGAAGTTATTTCTTATGACTGTTTTGTGGGACATTTATTATAATAGAGCTAAAGTTTTGGAGAGGTATGATATAATAATAATAATATAATAATAATAATAATAATAATAATAATAATAATAATAATAATAATAATAATAATAATAATAATAATAATAATAATAATAATAATAATAATAATTTATTAAACTTGTTGACCGCTCCCTCTCCCCGAAGGGACTCGGAGCGGTGCACAGGGCTAATAAAACAATAAATACATACATATAGTTAAAAAACAAATTAAATATTTCCCTGCGCTAAAAATCCAATTAAAAACTAAAATCCCCATCTAATATTCATTTCTAGGGTGCCTAAAACTCTGTAACTGTGTTCTCTCCCCAGAAAATCAGTCTCTAACTATGCTGTCCCCGATGCTTTAGGTGAGTTGCTAAGCTGCAGTTGTTGGCTTTCTTATAACCGAAACAACCACGCATAACCCGAAAATCTATGCATGCTCACAATCACAAGAAGCGGTGCTATACACAGCCCAGGCAGCCCGAACCGAGCAGAGAGCGCCTAGGCGCAAATTACGCGAGCCGCTGATGCTGTCGAGGAGGAAAAAACGCATCCCTGCACCCAGCGCTTCTGAGCGCTTCTTTCTCCTTCAGCCACCCCGTTCTCCCCTGCGAAGGACGCAGACGCGCTCAGTTTCCACCTACCAGGGAAGCCCTCCCGCCGGCGCTCCGATCCGGCTTGCCGCTGCTACTTGCGCTCCCGCCGCCGCCGCCTCCTCCTTCCCCGCTTCCGCACCTGAGCCTGCGGAGAGACGGCGGCGGAGAAACGCTCAAGGGCCGCCCACACAGTTTGAGACCCGGATACGAATGGGCGGGCGGTGGACAGCGCTCCCGGGAAAGCGCCGCTTCTTAGTTGATCGCCAGATGGTCGGACGGCAGCTCCCATCGTCCCCTGCCCGCGCCGCTTGCGGGGCGGTGGAAGTTGACCTCCAACACGGCTCGAGGACGGCTTTTCATGGAGCTGGGAGGACTTCCGGGGTCCTCAGTCAGGGATGGAGACCTTGTTAATCTCCAAGAGAGCTCGCAACGCCAACGCCGCCGTGGATCCGGCTGGCTGAGCCAATTGGGCAGGTTCTCTCCTCCGCTGCCCCTCGCTTCGGAGGTCTCGGATACCAATACCGGCGGAAACTATTAGTATGCCCGCTTATCCGTACCGAGTATGAGATTTAACTAATATCAGCATTGAATGTAGTCGGAGTTTTGACGTAAATAACTTGGCTGTTTTGTTTGGGAGAAAATCTGAAATGGGTTTCAGGTGAATGCGTTTTGTCTCTAATCACCAGAAAGTAATTTTGTTTATACCAGTGATGCAACTGCTAGTTGAAAATTATCTTTGGAAAACGACCTTTCACTATTTACTTGAAATAAATATATGTTATGCATACCAAATGAGCCAGAATACTTTTTAATATGTAAACTGGAATGGAAGGAATCCAAATCTTTAACCTTGGGTTAAATTGTGTTATGCAATAGCACAGTTGCCAAAGACAATTAAAGAAATTAAAAGTACTGTATTTTCCCCCCAGTCAATTTACAATAAATCCTTTAGATTAAATTCTAAATAGTAATTTACACTCTAAAACTACTTTGATATTTTATGTGTTATCTTAACATATTGTGTTGAGCAATGGCCAAAAATATACAAATTTGTTTGGTTGGTGAAACCAGACCCAGATTCCTATGCACCAAAGATAAATTCCTTGTGTGTCTAATCACACTTGGCAATAGAGAATTCTATTCTATTCTATTCCATTCCATTCTATTTGTGAATAAAAGTCATTAAGGGCCTCTAGATTGCTATGTCTCAATATAACTGTCAGTTATGAGGAAAAAAACGTTGTAGCAAAAAGAACCATATAAAATGCCTTGAATTTTTGGAGGACAAACAATATAGTCAAGGAATATATCCATTACTAATCATTTGAGTCCGGTCACCTGTGCAGGGCAGGAATCCAAATGATGGCTTTCCAGCTTCTGCGGAACTCATCCAACATAGGGCAACACACGCCTCTATGGATAATTAATTCAGTACGCTCCCATAGAGAGGGTCCCCTCATTGTGCCGTCGGCTAGACCAGGGGTCCCCAACCCCCGGGCTGCGGACCGGTGCCGGTCCATGGCATGATGGGAACCTGGCCGCAGTGAGCGGTGCAACTCACCCCCCCCCCCATGCGTGCATGCTCCGCCTGTTCCCCTCTCCCCCCCCCGCTCCACCTCTACACCAGCTGAGCCATGCACAACTCTTAGAAAGGGCCGGAGAGGAGGAGGAGGGAGGAGGGGGCAGCCCCCTCGGCAGAGCGCACGCCAGGGTCAGGAGAGCGCAGGCACGGCCGCTCGCACCGTTGGGGGGGGCGAGAGGGGCAAGTGACCCAACTCACACACACACACCCCGGGTGCATGCTTTGCCTGTTCCCCCTCCACCCCCACTCCCCCTCTACGCCGTCCGAGCCCTGCCCACCGGTCCGCAGAATTTTCTTTAAAATGAAACCGGTCCTTCGTGCCAAAAAGGTTGGGTACCCCTGGGCTAGACAATGTCGACTGGCGACACCCAGAGGGAAAGCCTTCTCCGTGGGAGCACCAGTCCTCTGGAACGAATTGCCCTCGGACTTAAGAACTATCCCTGACTTCCGCACCTTCCGCTGTGCTCTCAAAACCTTTTTCTTCCAACAAGTCAGGCTGGCATAAAACATGATTTTTAAATTATTAATTTTTATTAATTTTAATCAGGGTTGGTTGGGTTTTTTCATTATTAGGCCAAATTGTTTTTTTTTATGAGAAAAAAGTTTTATTGGTTTTTACAAAATTTTAAAAATAGGAAAAAGGTATAAGGTATTAAAGAGATATTTTGAGGACATCTATGTCGGAGGTGTCGGCCCCCTCCGAGGCTTCATACAAAAAAAAAAAGATAATACAACACATTTTTCATTTCCCTACAAAGTGGTAAGAGATACAGATATGTTATTTTGTATTCATGCAATCAATCATTGTTTCTATAAACATCCAAATAAAGGTTAAACTATATAGAAAAAAGTCATTTGTGAGATCTAAGTCTTTTAGCAATTGTATCTTCCTCTCCCTGACCTCTAGTGGGCGGAGCTGTGCCCCCCCCCCCCGTTCCCCCATTTTCATCCTCCAGGATTGGGGAGTGTTTTTTAAGAAAGGCTTCCGCCTCTGCAATTGTTTTAATTCGCCAAATTGTTTTAATATGTCTTTTAAAACTTTTATATGTTTGTTTTACTCTAGCTGTACACCACACTGAGTCCTTCGGGAATAGGGCGGTATAAAAACCCAATAAAACCTAAACCTAAACTTGTTTTGTGGAAAAAATCATTTTAGTCACTAATGGTGGAGCCTACAGGAAGGGTTCACTTTCACCTTTCTAGGCTTTGGGTGGAGGGAATTTCTCCTTCCTCAGCCTTAACTCTGCCGTCTGGCATTTCTTCTCAGCTTCATCTCAGGCCAAGAAACAACATTTCCTTTTCACTTGCATTCACTAAAGAGACACAAAAATAAAAGAAACAGAAGGAAGCTAAATGTGAAAGAAGAGGTGCATGGCAGAGGGGCGGGGCATTCTTTTCCTCCCTGCGATTCTGATTCTAGAGTCATGCAAAGTAACAAAGCATTCTGCAAAAAGTCCTTGCGTGTAGGATAAGAAGAGGCCAGTGGCCAAGGGAGCCCTGATAAGGTGATTCCACAGGGGGAACGCAACCATGTGATATTTTTAAAAAATTATCTACCAGAGATAAAGACACTTGGCATGTCATGACTGACTCCAGAAGACTTTCTGTCCCAACTCCCTGCCCCAAAACCTTCACATTGACTTATATAGCAACCTCATCTCCCTCATTTGTACCAGCATAGCGATGACAGGTTTGAGAAGCCTTTAGAATGAACATGTTATTTAGAAGTAAGAGGACCAGTTCTAGTTAGAAAAAATGCCTAGCTGAATTGTGTGAACATAACAAAATGTCACACAACACACAAATACACACACACACACGCAACAAGGCCTTACTTCAAAGATGGGGACACATTGGAACTGGAGAGGGAGTTGTATTTTATTTATTTTTTTATATTGAAAAAGTTTTATTGGTTTTTACAATTTTCGAAAAGGGTAGGGTAAGGGATACAGAAACATATTAAGAACTTTCGCGTCGGGATCATTGGCCCTTCTAGGGCTTCATAATAAAACATTAAAAAAAAACATTTTTCCAAAAGTACTACAAGCTGAAAATAAGTACAAAATTCCTAAATTCTCCATTCTATGCTAGCAGTCGTGTACAAACATCCAGACTTAAGGTTAAGCAATATTAATAATTTTTAAAAAAAGCAAAGTTATTTTTTTCGATCTAAGTCTCTTGGCAATTGTATCTTCTTTTTCTCCTCCCTGGCCCCCAGCGGGCGGGGCCGTGGCCCCCTCCGTCCCCCCTGGATCTTCCCCCAGGATAGAGGAATGTTTTTTAAGAAAGGCTTCCGCCTCAGCAACTGTTTTAATCCTCACTCTTCCTTCATCCCAGAACACCAACATCCCTTCCGGCATCACCCACTTAAACCAAATCCCATGGTCATACAATTTTTTGGATAAGAAGGAAAATTTCCTTCTCACCTCCCTAATCTTTTTTGGGATCTGCCTCAAGATGGTGACTTCCTTTTGTTGGTAAATTAACGGCCCCCCTCTCTGCACCTTCAAAATTCCCTCTCTAGTTGACCTTCTAACAAATTTAATATGTATCTCTCTGGGTACTTCATTTATCCTGGCATATGCTGAATTTATTCTGTAGACTAGGTCAATATCCCCCCTGATCTCATCTTTAGGTTTCTGTAAATAGTCTGCTAAAATTGTGCTCATGAGATCAGGAGGGTATTCACCAGATTCTTCAGAAACATTCTGAAATCTTAAAAAATATGACATCCTTTCAAAATCCATCCTAGACATATGACCAGACAAATCTGCAATTTCAATGTTGACATTTTTAAGTTCTCCCTTTGCCCCAGCCAGCCCCCCTTCCAGCTCCTCAGTCTTCTGTGAATTCTCCAACACTTGCTTCTGTGTTTCCAGAAGGTACTCCTTAAAACTTTTATTATCAGCTCTCAAAGCTTTAATTTCCTGCACCAGAGCTTGTAACACTGATTCCAAAGATGACATTCTTTGTTCCAATCCTGCCAATTCTGATTTTGATGCCATGGTAAGCTGTTAAAGTCAGTGTCACTAAGATGGCGTTTTTTGGGTGGGGCCGTTGAGGCAAATCAGGAGCAAAACAGTTCAGGTGAAAGTTGTAAAAGAATTCAAGACCCAGCAGAGAAACACTTTTCACAATCAAAAACTTTAACAGAGAAGGCACTCAGGGAAGGAATCAATTAGTCCAGAAATTTCTTCATTAGTAGAGAGAGAGAGTCCATTTCACGAAAAGATGTTGGTAATTTTCCAAAGGTAAAAATAGTCATTCAGGAACAAAGGGAACCATCCTCCACCGCCCCGCCTGGGAGCCAGGAGGAGAAAATAACCCAAGAAAAATTGTATCAAGCCAGCCAGACATAGATACATTGTAAGAAAATAAGCCGCAGATCACTTTCGCTTATTTCAATGCAGTCCGGAAACAAAGTATCCGCTTCCTTGCAACAAGGAGCCATTTCGGAACGCCGCTTTAAATCCGAGGGGGGGTTTAACCAACAAACACCCCCCTCTACGTTCTTTCAATCCAGGCTGCCAGCATAAATAATATTGTAAATCACTCACTCTTCACCTCGCTGCCAAAGCCCCAGGGAGCCTTCCGACCCGCACGCTCAGTTCTTTTAAAATTTTGCTGATCGTTACCGTCCTCCATTGGCGAAGGGAAACTCCCCCCGCAGCATGTCTTCCTTTGCCTAAACCGAAGACAAGGGCCGTTTCCCAGCCGCCGCCAGGATAAACCAGTCCAGGCAAGCCAGTTTTACGGAAGGACCCCCCAAAAAAGGGGGTGCCCCGCCCCGTTAGGGGCAGAAAAAAGGACAAAACGGCGGACGAACCCCAAGGTTCGTCCGTCGCCGCCGGGAACAGGAACAGGAACAGGAACAGGAAGTCATATTTTATTGTGCCTTAAACAAGACTCTAAAGAAGTTTGAAGATATCAGGCCACAAAACGTTTTAGAATTTCTCATTTTTCTCCTGCTCCATCTTCTTTGGAATATTCCAGTTAATGTTCTTGGCAAAAAGAAGTAAATTTTGAGAAGGAGCACACAGTTATCTCAACCATGTTCTTGAAGTCCATGGTGCTGCTACCTGTCCCTTGCTGAAGTAAACAAAAATGAGAGTCACCGGAATCACAGGATGCCTCAAAGAAGAATGGGACCATGAGAGTCATTCTGAATCTCAAGCTCCTGAACAAATTCATCAGACTCTTTTAGAATGGAAACTCCGAGATCACAACATAAGCCATCATACCAAACAATTTTACTCTTGTCAATGGACCTGTCAATGTTATGCTTGCCTATCCCCATCACAGCCTCATCAGAGAGGCTTACCATCTATTCCCCAGTTTTGTATATGAAAAAACACCTTCAGTTCAGAGGTTAGGTCTGACTTTAGTACTCAAATTATCAGACACCCGAGGAGTCAGGGATTCCATAATTATGCCAATTTTTATCATTTCCTTATCATAGCTTCCCAAACAGAGAAAGCAGTCAAGAGCCATCGCTAAGTTGCCTTTGTCAACTCACAGCCTCCAAGTTGCCACAGGACAACTCCGCACGGCCAACTCACTGCAGGGACAACTCACTGCAGGTGGCAAAGAGCCAGGCGGGCAAACAGGCAGAGTGCAGAGTGTGTTGGGGTGGGTGTGAGGGAGGCAACAGCAGCTGGGACTTCCCATTTTCACACACCTTTCCATCCTGGGCTCTGAGCTTGGCACAGTGGCATCAGCAGTAGCAGGTCCGAGTGTGGCACAAATACTAATCCACCCTGGGCTCAGCACCACCACCAATACCACCACCACCACCGAGACAGGTTCAGAGCACCAGTGGCTGAACATGTGAAAATGGGAAGGCCCTGGCACCCACCGCCTCCCTGCCGCCTGTCCTGACCAGCTTTGTGGTCCATCCACCCACTCGCTTGCCTGGCTCTTTCTTCAGTCACCCATGGTGAATTGTCCCCGCAACATGTCGGCCAGGTGGAGTTGTCCTGAGGGACTTGGCAGTTGTGAGTTAACAGAAGCGACCTGGCGGTGATGAGCTGGTCACACCGAATTTGCTGCAGCAATTTCTCCTACACCCCCCTAAGGACCCATACTTTATATAAAGTTATTGTCTCAGGTTCCATATTGAAACCCAGTATCAGAACATCCTTACATTAAGCATTTCCTCAGGGAAACCAGAATACTCGCCCTCATACACACATACCGTGTTTCCTGAAAATACGACATGGCCTGAAACTAAGGCATGCCGCATATTTCGGGTGGGCAGAAATATTAGCCCTCCCCTGAAAATAAGCACCCTGGACAATCTGCCCCCCCCTCCAGCAAGGCAGAGAACCACTTGCTGACCTAGTAGTATTCTGAAGGCGCCGAGCCATGGGAGCACCTCTTCGCCGCCCTCCGGCTCCGGCAGCTCAGCACCTTCGGAATGCCCCTACCTCTGTGTGGCTGGAAAGGGGGGTTGCCGGGCTGCTGCTCGCAAGCGTGGTTACTTCATGGCTACTGTGTTGCTGCTGTGACAGCACAACACAGGGCTACTGTGTTGCTGCTGTGACAGTGCAACACAGCCATTCAACCCCGAGCCCGCTCGCAAGGGAGGAGCCACCCAGCAAGCCCAAACAAATAAGCCCCCCCCCCAAATTATAAGACCAAGGCCATATTTAGTAACTTAAAAACAATATAAGACCTGTCTTATTTTGGGGAAACATGATACTTACATACATATATTCCATTCAGATTTTCAGGGCCTTAAATACTGCTACATTTGAAACCATTAAGCAGATTGTGATCACTACACTTACCTAATATTGGTGCCTTCGGCTCATTGAGAAAGGGAAGTGGAAGCTTTCTTGGTGATCAGTAGTGTGGTGTGTGCCACCAAGACAAGACAAGACAAGACAAGACAAGACAAGGCAAGACAATGTGATCCTAAGACTAGCCACTTATTTCATACCAAAAGTCGTTCAAAGTTTTACAAATAACAGGAGATAATCTTACCAATTTTTTGTTTTTCCATGGAATACAATTGGAAAAAAATATTTGCATACCGAGCCATAAGAATTTATCTCATGTGCACATTCTAGGAGACCTGAAGGCTAAGAACATATTTGTGCCTGACAAGACAGGAAGTGCTGAGAGATAAATTATCCATTATCCATTAACAGATGGGGCAGGAAATACATAGCACAGCAATAATTTATTCTGGCCATAGTTTCTGGATGGCATCACAGCTCATTCCTTCATATCCTCTTGATTTCATTGATAGACATCTCTAGGGTTGCGAATTGGGTGGAGATGACAACAATTGTTAAATATTACCAGTAGATTAATTACAAATAAATTCAGCTCAGTAGAGGCAGTCAACCACTTGGTGCTGCAGATGGTACTGTAACTTTCATTGCAACCCCAGAATGGGGATATGCTGTATCACTGTCCCATTAGCTCCATCATCAGTAATCAAGAACAGCATCAGGAATCCAAACCAGAGAGAAGGGACTATAATAAAAAGCACATGTAATCCAATTGTTTAATATTGTTATTGATCAACTGGTTATGGGTTTACTTTTAGATATTGTTAGAACTATATTTTTTCCATATGTAAAGATGTCATAGGTTTTGCTTTCAGCTGAGTTTAATGTACACAACTGAGGAAAGAGGAATTTCCTCCACCAGATGTTAAAGTTCAAACTCTGCCTTTGGCTAGAAAAGGTGGAGTTAACCTTTTCCTGTTGGTCCAGATTGGCTTCTTGTGTTAAGTGTAATGGTCTCTTTCCATATGTAATTAAATCAAATTCTTCTAGGTCATACACTGGCCCTGATTTTCTCCTATGTGTCATTGCTTCACATACTAGAACAATGCTATCATAATTCTTCTGTCTTCTGTTCTCAAAGTTGAACAGGCCCAATTTCCTCAATTTCTCTTTTGTTTTGTTTTTCTAATCATCTTCTGGCCATCTATGATGTTGTAAGGCACACTTTTTGTAGAGAAGCGGGGCGAAGGTATTTAGGTTTGAAAGATTCTGTTACTGTAACCTTATAATGAAAATACAGGTAATCCTTGACTTACGACCACAACTGAGCCCAAAATCTATGTTGCTAAAGGAGACATTTGTTAAGTGAATTTTACCCCATTTTATGAGCTCCTTTGCCACAGTTATTAAGTGAATCACAGAAGTTGGTAAGTTAAAAACCTGGTTATTAAGTAAATCTGGCTTTTCGATTGACTTTGCTTGACAGAAGGTCACAAAAAGCAATCACATGACCTTGGGACACAGCAACAGTCACAAATATGAACAAGTTGCCAAGCAACTGAATTTTGACCACATGATCATGGGGATGCTGCAGAGGTAGTAACTATGAAAAACATTCATAAGTCGCTTTTTAAAGTGCTGTTGTCATTAAACAAACTGTTGTAAGCCAAGGACTACCTGTAGTATTGTAGCATGCATAACTTTAGTTTTCTAGTTTGGTCTACCCCAGGGATGTCCAAACTTGGGAACTTTAAGACTTGTGGACTTCAACTCTCAGAATTCCCAGCCAGCTATGCTGGCTGGGGAATTCTGGGAGTTGAAGTCCACAAGTCTTAAAGTTCCCAAGTTTGGACATCCCTGGTCTACCCTAAGGGTCTGATATCAGTCTTGTAAGTTTGAATATGCTTTCCTCCTCCCTTTAGCTTAATGACCACTAGGAGGGTCTGTTTGAGTCGCTTTCTTAAATTACATTTCTGCTCCAGATTCAAGATTTCTTTTATCTGAAAAGTATATCTTGGTAGCATAATTCCTCCTCAAGATTATTTCTTTAGTTTAGCAGAATTATTCCTAAAGTGGTATCCTTCTCAGATTAAAGTTTTTTATTTTTTTCATTTTCATAACATATAATCCCATGTATACTATTACATTATCAACATTGTATTGTATTATTAAATATTTACATCAATTCATCTTACCAACAATTCCCCAAAACCAATGATTGGGTCTTCTGCTCTCCATACACCATATATGTGTTTATCCATCACTTTCTTCTCCCTCTGTCCTCCCCCTCATACCTCCTTTCTTCCCTCTGTCCTTCTCTTCTCTACTTCCTCTTCCTCTCTCCTTCTCCTCCCTTCCCTTACTACTCCTCATTTCTCTCCTCCTCTTCCCCTCCTCTTTGCCCTCTCTCCTATCCCTCTCTTCTTCCCTTACCTTTCTCCTCTACTATCCATAAAGTGGCATCCTTCTCAAAATAACATGTTGACGGCTAAACACAGCTCAAAATCTGAATCAGTAGAGAATAGAGTGGATAAGGCTTATTACCAGATTATCTGCTTGTGATGTATAAAAAGGGCACTAATAGTAAAAAAATAGTGTTTTTGTTTTACTCGAAGTATATTGTTGGTTTCTCTTATTTGCCAATAAAATGGAAGTTTGAGTTCTTTCAAACAAGTCCTGAATTATCCTTTGCAGTATAAATCAGTATAATTTGCTGAGCCAAATATTTTACTGTATCCACATGGGGGCATCCGTGCTGCAGTTTTTAAGGAAATTAGTTTGGTGGTGGTTGTTTTCATAGATTACTGAGTTGTCTCTTGTGCCCTCTTTGGCTCCATTATGAGTTCTTAGTAAAACTTTTCCTAACGGGTGGTATTGAGAAACACTTCTCAAATGAACTCATTTTCAATGGGCTCTTTCATTAGCCATGGTTTACAGCGTCATCCTATACTATTTCCCCCATGTTTTATTGCCTTGAATACTTCCAAGCAGGAAATTTACTTGGCTATAGTATGAATGTGGTTAAGCCTCCACCAATGAAGTGGGGGAATGAAAGCTAGGTAGGCTAATGGATACTGCTTTAATAGAAAATCTCTCTCTCTCTCTCTCTCTCTCTCTCTCTCTCTCTCTCTCTCTCTCTCTCTCTCTCTCTCTCTCTCTCACACACACACACACACACACACACACACATTCTTAATTGGAATTTGTCTTATCAGATGTTCAATTGATATCAGATTGTTATAATGTTTAGTTGTTATCTCCTGGGACACATGAGGAAAATGAATTGTAGGGAAGCAGTAAAAAAACAAGTGCTGAGGGATACTTGGATGTAGGCTATTCCAAACAAAGGAAATTAAAAGATAGCTATGGCTCTAAAACTTGACTTGGCTCCTATTACAGTAGTTTTCCATGAAGGATAGTTTTACTGGGTTTTTTTTTTTTTTAGTGGGAAGATATCCTCTAAGCATACTTCCTCTCTAATTCTAGATAAAGCTACCCAATTTTACTAGTAGAGGCCTCTCAAGAAACCTCTAGTCATAATACCTGGCTTGTATTATCCCTAGCTTTCTTGATATAAAAACTCTTTCAGTATCCCACCTACAAAAGAAATGTAGCGTTTCTGCTAAGCAAAAAGGCAATCCCTGTTAATGATTGGGTGTTATATTTTTCAGACTTGAGGATACATTCATAATGTGTCTGCTAATCATTCTATGGAGACTTCTAGGAGATACAATTACAATACCTAATAGAGCACAGTCGCTAAAAAATCTGCAAACTTTCTTCGGGGAGAGGGGGCGGTTTAGAAATTTAATAAATTATTAAATTAAATTAATTATTATTCATCATTCTTCTGATTACTTTCATAAGTTCATAAAGTGTGCTTAGCAATCAATCCTTCCTGATGGAATAATCCACTATGAGTACCTTACTCTTATTTTAAATTGTTTGTATAAGATTTTATTGGTGATATGTGTTTGAACCTTGTGCTTTGATATGACCTATAGGAAACAATAAAGCTACCATCATATTAAATGCAGATTCCACAATTATAACATTAGCCTATGTCAGTGATGGCAAATCTTTTTTGTCTTGGGTGCCAAAAACGGAGGTGAGCACAGGGTGGGTTGTGTGCTGGTGTGCCACACATGTGCATGTTTCCGCCCTCTGTGTACATGCGCAACCAGCACTCCCCCCCCCACTTTTGGTGCTCTTTTTTCCCCTCCCCAAGCTCCAGAGGCTTTCTAGGAGCCTGGGGAAGGTGAAAACAGCCTCCACGCCCACCCAACCCCAAGCGCAAAAAAACGGCCTTACAGGCAAACCGGAAGTTCAGGAACGGACTTCCAGTTTGTTTGTAGGGCTGTTTTCCGCCCTCCTGAGACATTCCTGGAGGCTCTGGAGGGTGAAAAATAATCCTATGAGCAAACCAGAAGTCCATTCCTGAATTTCTGGTTTGTCCATAGGGCTGGTTTTTCACGCTCTGGAGGCTTCAGAGAAGCCTCCAGAGGGTGAAAAATGGCTTCCAAAGATGCTGAAGTTAGCTGGCCAGCGCATGCATGCGCGCTGGAGCTGATAGAGCATCACTTCACGTGTCCTGACAAATGGCTACGCATGCCACAGGTTCACCATCACAGGACTATGTGTTGTCTTTTCTTATTTCCTTTATTTACCATCCCAAATACCAACAGTAATAAATATTACTCCTACTAAATGACTTAAGTGAGGGACTGGAAGGGGAATTCATCAAATTTGCATATGACACTAAGCTGGCAGGAATAACCAACACCCCAGAAGGCAAGCTCATAGTCCAAAAAGATCTTGACAGACTTGAACAATTGGCCTTATCCAACAAGATAAAATTTAACATGGAGAAAAGCAAGGTTTTATACTTGGGCAGGAAAAACCAAAGATACAAGTATAGATTAGGCAAAACCTGACATAAAAACAGTAACTGTGAGAGGGACCTGGAGTCTTAGTGGATAATCACTTAAACATGAGTCAGCAGTGTGAAGCAGCAGCCAAAAAAGTGAATACAATCCTTGGTTGTATCAACAGAGGCACAGAATAAAAATCACGTGTTAGTACCACTTTATAAAGCCTTAGTAAGACCATTCCTGGAATACTGCTTCCAGTTTTGGTCACCACATTACAAAAAAGATTTTGAGACTTTGGAAAAAGTGCAAAGAGCAACTAAGATAATGAAAGGCCTGGACACAAAAACATATGAGGAATGGTTGCAGGATTTGGGTTTGGCTAGTCTAGAGCAGCGTTTTTCAACCACTGTGCCGTGGCACACTAGTGTGCCGTAAGATATTGTCTGGTGTGCCGTGGGAAAAAATCCAATTTCATCCGTAACATGCGGCTTCGGCTCACAAATAGACCAATCATTAGATTCTAATACTTTTTAACATTTTCTAATGGTGGTGGTGTGCCTCGTGATTTTTTTCATGAAAAAAGTGTGCCTTTGCACAAAAAAGGTTGAAAAACACTGGTCTAGAGAAAGAAGGACTAGGGAGACATGATAGCAGCATTCCAGTATTTGAGAGACTGCAACCAAGAGGAGGGGGTCAATTTATTTTCCAAAGCACGAGAGGGCAGGACAAGAAACAACGGATGGAAACTAATCAAGGAGAGACGCAACCTGGAATTAAGGAGAAACTTACTAAAAGTGAGGACAATTAACAAGTGGGACAGCTTGCCTTCAGATGTTGTGGGTGCTTCATCACTAGAGGTTTTTAAGAAGAGACTGGACAGTCACTTGTCTGAAATGGTAGGATCTCTTGTTTGAGCAAGGGGCTGGACCAAAAGACCTCCAAGGTCCCTTCCATCTCTCTTCTATTCTGATTCTGATATTAATGCACAGTAGCCATACATTAAAGAGGGTTTATTTACTTGATTGCTTTATTCAATATTTTATGATTTATGATTGGCCATAGGTGATGCTCCAAATTCTAATGAACTGCACCTCTCCATGGGCTATGTACTTATTACTCAGAAGAAATGAAGTTCATAATTCATAATAGTTCGTAATTATATATATGCTTGTGTCACAACACCCTGGTAAGCCCCAATTAAGGGAGGAAGCATACTGCTTTCCTTTTCTGTCTTTCGGCTCATCACCAGAGACCATCCAGACAGAAAGCTATGAGTTTCGTTGTTTCTTTTTTTTTTTTTTTTACATGTGTGTTAGATTTTGAGCTAAACTGTTTTAATTTGGATTTTAGGGGGAAATAGTTTTTAAGATTTTAAGATTTTTAGCACAGGGTGAGAATTATTTAATTTGGTTTTAATATTTATTGATGGTTGTGTTGAATATGTTTTTTAACTTCCTGTGCACCGCCCTGAGTCCCTTCGGGGAGAGAGGCATGGTTTTATAAATCTAAATAAATGAAATGAAATTAAATTAAATGAGCTGATAAATAAATAAACAAGGGAGACTAGGATAGATCTATTTCGAGATAGATCTATTTCAAAATAGATCTATCCTAGTCTCCCTTGTTTATTTATTTAGCAGCTCGAAACCTAACACACACACATACATACACACACACACACAAATACAGACACACGCACACACACAAATATAAATATAAATGTAAATAAAAGAGAAACTCCGAACGATTGCAGAGGGACTTCTCTTAGTCCACAGGGTTACAGTTCTAGCTATTAAATTCTAGTGAAGCAGGTCTCAAAAAGGAAACCGATTACTGTAACAGCAAAGAATTCTAGCAACGGGGTACCATTTAACCGTTATAGACCTCCAGGGAGGGCAGATTTTCCAGATTTAGCTTTCAATTCAGAACAGATGGACACCTTTCCAACACAATCTTCAAAGAGCTATCATGTGCAACACTAACGATCCCCACTTTTTATGTTAAAAATATGTTGCTAATTGACTCTGGCTATTCTATTGAATATATGATTCAGAGCAATGTGTTTAATTATGGGGAGGCAAGAGAAAAGGGCAAGAATGAGCAATAAACTAAAATTACAAAGCACAGGCTGCTTGTGGTATTTGGCTAAAAAAGAGAGAGAGAGAACTCTGCCATTGTTCTTCTGGCTGTCAATCACATATTTTCCTTTTCTTTCTATTGCATAATAGGAATATGTGTGTCAGCTTGTGGAAAGCATAGGTTATAGATTCTGTTTCTTAGTGTTGTTGCTAATATGCTCAATAAAAGGTTGTTCCAAAGACTGTGGTCCTAGCAAACTCTAATGCAGTGGTCTCAAACTCAATTTACCTGGGGGCCACTGGAGGCAGAGTCTGGGTGAGGCTGGGCCGCATAAGGGATTCACTCCCCCTGTGGGCCGCACTAATATTATACTTTCATATCACGGTGGTGGTCACAAGATACCGTCCTGCGGGCCGCAATTGGCCTGCGGGCCGCGAGTTTGAGACCTCCTGCTCTAATGGCTCTATCAATACTATTGTGGTTGGAGTTGGACATATAACAGAGTCTCTGATGAAGACTGCAAATTTCAACAAGCTCAAATCAGAGGACAGAGTTTATACTGTCTTCAAGAGCATTTCACTAACTTAGATATCTTGGCCTGAAACTATTGAAAGTTTTATACACCCTGCTGTTTCTGTAGTTTATGGATATTACTCAGCTATTCTACACAATCTCTTTTTTATTTTATGTGTTGTTGCAATATGCTTCCAACAAACAGATGCCTTATCTTCCTCTGACTTACTTTTCCAGCGTGCAGGCAACACGATTTTCCTTCTCCACCAAATAAGGATACAAACCTGAAACTGTAGATCTAAATCTCAGAGTTCACCAAAATATTTGGATTCTGGGCTTTGGGGCAGAGCCATCTCTGGTATCATAAATATGTCCTGCATTAATTTTCTGAAGATTAATTTTTTTGAGAAATTGCCCGTCCTTTTTCTTGTTCTCTTTTTTTTAGTCGGACAAATGCAAATGAGCATCCAAGCTGACAATTTCAGTATAAAACTGTTACTGGATTTGGGAAGAGAGCTTAGCAGGCCTCCCGCGGTCTCTTTCTCCTGGATTTCTTGGGCCTAACAAAGCAGTCAACATGGCTGCCCTTTGACAGCCAGAAAAAAGGGAATATCTTGGATTGTGTTTCAATAATCTCAAAAGGGAGATGGGATGGTCATAATGGATGGAGACAATTTAACTTTCTGCCCTTTAAGGGGAAGGGGATAGCCTAGCCCAGGAGTCCCCAACCTTTTTTGCACCAGGGACCGGTTTCATTAAAAAAAAAATTCTGCGGACCGGCTGGCGAAGAAGAGGAGCGGGGGGGAGGGGGAACAGGTGGCGCATGTGCATGCGGGGGGAGGGGGAACAGGCGGCGCATGTGTACGCGGGGAGAGGGGGAACAGGCGGCGCATGCACACATGGGGGGAAGTTGGCTCACTCGGCCCTCTAGGGCCTCCAATGGTGCGAACAGCCGCGCCTGCGCATGTGCACGCGGGAGGGAATCGACTCACTCGGCCCTCTAGGGCCTCCAACGGCATGAACAGCCGCGCCTGCACTCTCCCACATCTGGGCCGCGCTCTGCCCAGGAGGCTGCCCCCTCCTCCCTCCTCCTCCTCTCCGGCCCTGTGGCCTGGTTCCTATCAAGCCACGGACCGGCACCGGTCCACGGCCCAAGGGTTGGGGACCCCTGGCCTAGCCCACCGATGGCTAACCTTTTCTGGACTGAGTGCCCAAAGCATGAGCCCAAACCCCCAAAATGTAATGCGTGTGTGCCCCCTGCACATGTGCGTGGCCTCCTGCATGCACCCCACCCTCTGCATATGCACACACACCCCTGCATGCCCCACACATCCTATGCATGTGTGCGCAGTCCCCTGCACATGCGCACCCCTATATTCATATCCATCCCCTTCATACACCCACCCTCCACGCATGTGCACGCAAGCCCCCCACATGTGCCCTGCCCCCATGGGCAGAGACCCAAAGACCAGCTGGCTGGCAGAAGGCACGCGCACATGCACAACAGAACTGAACTGGGGCAACGGCTCATGTGCCATCAGAGAGGGTGCTGTGTGCCACCTCTGACACACGTGCCATAAGTTCTCCATAGGTTTGCAGGGGTGTCAAACTCGCAGCCCACAGGCCAGATGCGTCATGTGCTGGCCCCACCCAGTTTAGCGAAGGGGGGAAAGTCCCGATATGTCACATGACACCACTGTGACAACATGCTTTTGACACACTTGTAGAATCTAAGCATATGGGTGTCTGAAACACTTTAACCCAGCTATATCTTTTTTTGAGGATTGCACAACTGCTTTCTGCAGCTCTGGAATAGTCATGGAAAATTTCGTGTAAGGAGTTATAGAAAGTTGTAATGTGTGCAGAAACTAAGATTTTAGCACGGGTTTTAATTTAATTTAATATGTTTTTAATAGTGTATATTGTCTTTTGTTATGGTTTTAATAATGCCTGTGCGCCGCCCTGAGTCCTAACAAGGAGAAGGGCGGGGTATAAATTCGAAAAATAAAATAAATAAATAAGTAAGAGAGCTAATATGCATTTTTAATGTGTCGTTATTTTCTTTCAGAATTTATTTTGAATTCCCAGTCTAGCCTGAGCCTTAGACTTTCCAAATGGCTCTTCATCCAGGAATTAATCAAGTTTAGCTTTCTAGATCAGAGGTAGTCAACCTTTTTACACCTACCACCCACTTTTGTATCTCTATTAGTAATAAAAGTTTCTAACCGCCCACAGGTTCCACAGTAATGGTGATTTTATGAAAACCTAATGAAAATGTTTTAAAATAATGCTATGATATTTTTTAAAAAAGTCAATTAAATTTAAAAAAAAGGAAAGTGCTTCAGTATGGAACAAAACCTCTACCACCACCATGAAAGCTGGAATGCCCACTAGTGGGCAGTAGGGACCAGGTTGATTACCACTGTTCTAGATTATCCCAAGGTGCATAAATACTGCCACCTACTGGCTTTAATCTGTCATCATGTCCTATGTTATGGACATTGAGCTACAATCTCTATCTATGTATAGAATATGATATAGAAAAATAATCAATGTCTAATTATTCCCCTTCAAAGAAACTGAGAACTTGCATAACTCTGGTCCTACTCAGTGACACTGTTTTGGCTTCAGGAAATTTCTCATCAGTGAAGGAAGGGACTGGCAAAATTAGAAAATATTTTCTAAACTGGTTTCTTCCTGTAAGAATGAACAACTCTGTATTAGTTTCTTTTACAGTCAGAGAACAAAAAAAGACAACTGTTATGGTAGGATTTCAGGCAAAGGTGACTCCAGAAGTAAGAGAACTGTGGTTTAAAAATAATCTCAATCACTACTGGTTTACAGTGCAGATGGTCTATATAGCAGCAGTCCCCAACCTTTGCAGCTTGGTGGGTGCAAAGGTGGGTGGGGAGGAAGAGGGGAACTGGGCCATGTGAGTGGCGGGTTGTCATGCACATGCAGCCCTTGCATGAGTGGTGGGCCAGCACACACATGCACTCTTGTGTGAGCAGCGGGCCAGTGTGTATGGACACAACTCAACTTGCACATGCAGCGGCTGGCATGCACACACAAGTGCCCCCAGCTTATCAATCGTGCAAGTTGAGCTGCATGTTCATGCACAGGCTCCAGCCAGCCACTCATGACCCAATTCTGAATAAGCCATGGCCTGGTAGTGGCCCATGGCCTGAGGAGCATATAGTGCAATCTCCAAACAACAAATAATTCTTTTTAAAAAGACTAAAATATTGTTAGACCACCACACGCCATACATAAAAATAATTGTCCTTCCCAATAGCAACTTTGATATTTGGTGAAACTGAAGACAAAAATGAAAGAGAAAAAATATTAGAGGCTAATTCTAATATGTTTACAATTGAATTACAGTTGTTTTAAAATGACACGTTCAATATTCTAACTTGCATAGTATTAATGCATTCAATTGTGTTGAAATCATCACTATTATCATTGAATCAAACATCTGGATTTAACAATTTCTAGTTGTTAGTTTTAAAAAAGTATACACATTACAGAGCAACCTATGCACTAAAAATCATGTTAGAAGAGGGGATGGGGAAAACTCTTGTGTTTCCTTTTTATATTAACAGATCAACCCATCTGTGTATTATTAGGCACCATTTACATGATTCTTCCTTGCTCCATCTTCCCACTTGTAATAGCAATAGCACTTAGACAAGGGATGTCCAAACTTGGGAACTTTAAGACTTGTGGACTTCAACTCTCAGAATTCCCCAGCCAGCTATGCTGGCTGGGGAATTCTGGGAGTTGAAGTCCACAAGTCTTAAAGTTCCCAAGTTTGGACATTCCTGACTTAGACTTATACATCACTTCACAGTGGTTTAACAGCTGTCTCTAAGTGGTTTACAGAGTCAGCATATTGCCCCCAACAATCTGAGCCCCCATTTTACCGACCTTGGAAGGACTTCTGCCATACTCAAGTAGCAGAAAAATATGTGTTGTGATGAATCTTAAGAGAATATATAATTAAATATATTTGTAATGTTGGACTTACAGCAGAGCTGTAAATCAGTCAAACCTTAGCATTTAAAATACATGTTTATGGCCAACAACAGTCTGGCCAGCCTAAACTTGTTGGGGTATTTTAATCACAAATGAGGCCTTTTAACAGATTAGGTAAAATCAGTTTAAACAGTTCTTCATTAAGATAAGACTTGCCCTATAGAAAGATAGTTTAAAATGCTGGTAAACATTATGATTTAAGATTTTCCAGAAAAATAATTCCTCTGTCTATTTAATAGAGTCAACCAATAACAAATTGTCAACAGATTGAAACAACAATATTGTAGTTTAGAATATATATTATCCTCCCAGAAGTGATTCTGTGGCTGAAATATATCGCACATTTTGTCTTGTTGAAATAAAATGTGATAAAAACTTATTTTGCACTTTTAAAAATTTAAAATTATTACATTTATTTTCTTATTTTTTCTTCTATAAAGTTATTACTAATAATAACTGGTTTATTTCCATCCATTTTCTATATCCCTATGAACAATGCTTTGTTCATAGTCATTTTATATGAAGAGTCTCCTGTAATTATGACAAAAGAAGAAGTGTAGACAACTGCTACAACATTCAGAACATCTCCAAGAGATGGTTATCCCATCATCCTTTAGAAGAGTGAACTGGGCAGGTCAGTTCTACTTGCAGAAAGAGGTCTTGAAGATACTATGGTGCCAAGCCATTACTGTCTTTCATCACTTACATATGGATTTCAGCAGGTTTATTGATGAAAATCTTTAAAGGCAGTCTATCATCAATCTCGACTCCCAGGTTTCTTCGGACTAAAGAGATCTGCAGCTGGCAAATTTGAAAATCAAAGGAAGCAACTGAAAAGGGAGAGAAGAGATGATCAGGATGGCATTAGCTCTGGCTGCTTTGATTTAGCGGTCATCCAGATTCTTGCTGCCCAGATATGGTAGCTGTCAATGTGGACTGGGTCCTTGGAGGATGATTTAATTAATCCTGATAATCTTCTGGACTTCTCTTCATGTGTTCAATTTTATTGAACAACTAAGATAAAGTTTTTCAATTGTTTGCTACCTAAAGGTTAGGAAAACAAATAGTGCAAACCTCTTGGAATATTTTACTGGTAGACTTGTCTGCTATTAGGGAATGCTGTGCAGATCTGATATTGAATTCATTCAGTTTAACTGTAACACATCCATCAGTGTTTTTACACCTATAGTATTTTACTTTTATCTTTTGCCATCATTAATTATTCCAGAAAAATATGTTAGCCACTACGATAATCAGCAGAATCCATGCACTCTCTTCTTTCAAGCATGCATAATTCTAGAAAAACTACTTTACGCTCTGAGAAAAGTAGATTTTATGCCGTGCTCCATTAGGAACCATAATCAGTAGAAGAGGTAAACAAAGCAGAATATTAGCTCAAAACCCTGATTTTGGATGGATGACCAGATCTGGCAAGGTGAATCCATCCTTATTCAGAGGGCTCAGATTCTGAAAAATCTTTACTGTCATCAAGCCCATGCACACGATGGAGAGTCACATTATTGTAGCCATCTTTTAAAAAATCTAATAAATAAATATGCTTTTGAGCATCTGTATTATTATTCATTGCGTGCTATCAGGTCTTTTTCAACTCGTAGCAGCTACATAGATCAGGGGTGTCAAACTGGCAGCCTGCGAGCCAGATGCCTCATGCACAGGTCATGTCCATCCTAGCTCTGGAAAAATGTGTTGTGAAAGATCACTTGATGGCAATGTGACACAGCGAGTTTGACACTTGTGACATAGATAAATCTTCTCCATGACCATCTGTCCCTAACCTGGCCTTTCAGGTCTTCTAATGGTGCACTTGCCTCTCTAATTAAGTCTATTGCCTTAACTACTGGTGGCCCTCTTCTTGTCTTTCCTTCTACCTCTCCCAACATTTAAGCTTTTTATTTATTTTATTTATTTTATTTTATTACATTTATATCCCGCCCTTCTCCGCAGAGGACCCAGGGCGGCGCACAGGAGATTTAAAAAACATACAAAATAGAAAATAGATAAATAATTTAAAATATATATTAAATGATCCCGATCCTATGCTAAAAACCAATTGTTAAAAACCCAATTTAAAACTTTCCTAAAAGTCCCCATGGGAGGTTAGGCTAGGCCGGCTTGATGGAAAAAGTATGTCTTTAGACATTTGCGGAAGAGGCGGAGGTCGGTGATGGTCCGGAGTTCAGGGGGTAGGTCGTTCCAAAGGGCGGGGCCCGCCACAGAGAAGGCTCTTCCCCTGGGTGTCGCCAGTCGGCATTGTCCGGCCGACGGCACCCTGAGAAGGCCCTCTCTGTGGGAGCGGATCGGTCTAAGGGATGTATGGGGCAGGAGACGGTCTCGCATATAACTAGGCCCTGAGCCATGGAGCGCTTAAAGAGCTATGTTTTTGAATAATGTGTCTGAAGTAGAATAATTTGAATCTGGTTATTTGTGTCTCGAAGAACTCTGCATTGATTTATTCAAGGATCGATCTATTTGTTTTCTTGGCTATCGACACAGTATTCCTAGCAGCCGTCTCCAACACTGAAGTTCTAAAGTGTCAATATTTTCCCTATCCTGCTTTTCAAAGTCCAGGTTTTACTTCCATAGAGTGTCGCAAGGAATATCGTAGTTTGCACAATTCAGATCTTTGCACATGTAGTCACATGATGGCATTTGAATATCTTCTCCAAGCCTGTCATGGCTACCCTTCCAAGTGCTAGTCTGTGGTGTATTTCCTGAATGCTTGTTCTTTTAACTGTTGATCTGGATTCTGATTTACATATGCACAATTTCAGGAAATACATTCTGCTTTGTCAATTTGTTGAGCTTTGCCTTTCATATATTTCAACAGTTTCAATTTAATTCTATGCAAAACTTTCAGAAACACACAGAATATAGTTCATTATTTGCCTCCTGTATTTCCATATATATTCACTTTGTTCTGCTGGTATGATTTTCACAGACCGTAGATAATCACAGGTTTGCTTTCCAGAAACAAAAATAGTTTGGGATGATGCTTTTAAATGTTGACTGTCATACATAAATGAAACCAAGGAGCCACACCTCATCATAGATTTAACTATATATAATTATAATCTTCAGAATTTTGAACAAAATGAAAATATCCTGAACTACTGAATTGTTTAATTTGCCAATATTCAGTTGTTCATCTATCTACAGAGTCCACAAAACAAGATTTATTGGGCAATGCTTCATTTAGATTTATTTCTGATTTCTGTTCGTTTATCAAGAGTTAATAGCTATGGTCTTAAAACCAAACTTACAAATAATTGAAGTCACACTGCTAAGGTTTTTTTTTCAGGATTAGTTTAATCAGTTCTATACTTATATATTCTTATTATATATAATATTATATATTATATATTATGTATTATTATATTATATATTATTATATATTATACTTATATATTCTGGATGTGGAGCAGTTTAGGAAAATGTAGAGTAGACTGCTTTTTGGAATTTAATTTTTTCACCTTAATAGAAATATTTCTGAGTAATGTCTGGTTAAGGACACTTCATGGACATTAATTATTAACTTTTTATTATTAGGGTCTAATTTTCATGCTAATTTTCATCCAGTGATCAACCTGGAATCCATAAGTTTTTATACTACTGTCCAGTGAATTATCAGGAATTCCAAAGAATTTTCCTCCTGTTATCAATAGTTTTTCTCCCTAAAACGTTTATTATAAAACCATCCTAATATGAATTTAGATGACTTCATCCAGATGACTAAATCAGATTTTGTTTACTGTAATTCTCCAGATTTTCTTAGTGAGTGCTTTGAGACCTTAAGGGGAACATTTGGTAGGTTAACATGGGAACTAGTATGGCCAAAAGATATATAGAAGGGTCAAGATAATCCCTCTGGTCAAAGGGAACAAGAGAATATGGCTCCTTTTTGCATATTAAAAGGACAGTTTGCGTTAGCAATGTTTAAAACATAGCTTAGCTTCTCCAGAAAATCCTACAAGTGCAGAATTTTGTTGAATGCCACTAGGGTGAACCCTCATCTTGCTGAGAGCAGTGTCTGAGTATAAATAAATCTTATACCATAGAAATCTATGTGAAAGCTGAATGCATCTGTTTCACCACTCCAAAGTGGAATTGGAATCACTGTGAGTTTATTATAAGTACTATATGACTATGTATGATTAGTTTTGTGAGGCCACATTTGGAAAATTGCACCCAGTTCTGTTCACCATGATAGAATAAAGATGTTGAGGCCCCAGAAAGAGTACAGAGAAGATCAACAAAGATAAAGAGGATAAATCATAGAAAGAATGGCTGAGAGAACTACATATGTCTAGTCCAGTGGTGGGTTGCCAATTTTTTACTACCAGTTCGGGTGCGCTTGTGCATCCGGGCGGAGGGAAGAGGAGAGGAATAGAAGAGAGGGTAGGAGGGGGAAAGAAATGAGGAGCGGAAAGGGGGGAGAGGAGGATGGGAGAAGAAGGGGAAATAGAGTAGGGAAGGATGACAGGGGGAGGAAAGGAGGTCAGGCGGAGGAGGAGAGAGAGAGAGAAGAGTGATGGATAAGGATAAATATGGTGTATGGAAGAGCTAATAATTGTGTTTCAGGAGTTGATGGTAAGATGAGTTGATGCAAACATTTGATAATATAAAATGATGCTGGCTATGTAATTGTATACATGTGATTATATGTGATGAAAATGAAAAAAAATAAAAAATTCTATTGATAAAAAGAAGCGTCCAGGCAGTTGGGCGGAGCCTCCCACTGCTGCTACTACCGGTTTGCCCAATCCACACTGAACCGAGAGCAACCCACCTCTGGTCTAGTCTAAGAAAAGATAAAGACTAGGCATGAGATGATAGAAGACTTCCAGTACTTGAGGGGCTGTCATAGAGAAGAGGGGATTACCTAATGTCTAAAGCACTGAGTGTTAGATACAAAATAATGGGTGGAAGATCATTAAAAAGAGATCCAACCAAGAACTTCCTGACAGCGAGAAAGACTTGACCCCAGAAATTGTGAGTGGTTCATCACTGGAGGTCTTTAAGAAGAGATTGGACAACCATTTGTCTGGAATAGTATAAAATTGGAGGAGGTGGACTAGAAAACCTCCAAGGTCCCTTCCAACCTTGTTCCATTTTCTAGTATAATTTTTATGATTGGCCTTTATCAGAAGGAATATGAACATTAGTGTACTCTTGGACAACAACTAATTTTTATGATTCCATTCCATTTTTGTTCTGAATTAGTTCTATCAAATCTGGCAGTTGACAGATTAGTTGGGAGAAGCAATCTGGAATCATAACTCTGGGAGCTCATTATCTGTGGGTGTTTTCATCAATAATGCTAAGAATGCTGTTATGTCTGCAATGTGCTGATCTGTGTGTATTATCTTCATGTGAGATAGAAAGAGAGGAATGTTATTTTTTTAAAAAATGATTTGAGGCAATGCATTTAGAAGAAATGTAAATAAGAATAAATGCTACTTTCTTTCCAGTATTTTATTGATACTTGTGAAAATGCCCCCAGGCTACTGTCCTGCCATCCCATGCCTGCCTTTTGCTCCCTTTGGGCCCACAGCCATTTTCTTGATGTTTATAAAGTTTCCTGTTTAATAAATTAAAAAAAACCTCAATAGGTCTTTTGGCTAACTGCCGATGACACTGGAATTTTTGGCTTCCTGTTTCTACACGCATAGTCTAATCTTCAACACACTGGCTTTATCTGCTCCATTTTTCTGGCCCCTGGACGTAATTTGTCTGCCTTTGCTGTAATCCCACTGAGGTCTACTGTGGCTTCCTGGCTTTTTGCCCAGCATGAATTTTATCTGTTTATTTCTTGACATTGGAACAAATTCTAATCCAGGCATGGATCCTGGCTACTGACTGCAGCCTTACTTCAATCTAGTTTTTGCAAACAACATATGGCAGGCTAAACCTCCAACTGGATTCCACAATGTCAAAATTGCACTTGAGAGCTCCCTTAATGGAATGCTGGTCTGCAGAACGTAAATCTCGTGCAAATATAAAAATAGGTGTTGTCAAGAAAAGATCGAGCCTTCCCCAGTTTTCTGGTGGACAAGGCTCAGCTGCATTTAACTGAGATAATTCTGTATGGAATCAGCTTGAATCCTGCTCAGTTACTGGCTCTAAGCAAGTGGCTATATCTCAGCCTCATCCAGGGGTGGACTTCAAAAATTGCAGCAATGGGTTTACTGCCCCGTTGCTGGGTGGATGTGGCCAGGTGGGCATGGCCTAGTTGGCCTCTTGCACCATGGCGGGAAGGAGGTGTTTTTCTCCCTCCCCAGGCTCCAGAGGCTTTTCTCAAGCCTCTGGGAAGGTGAAAACTGCTTTCCCTGGGCTCCGGAGGCTCTCTGGAGGCCAGAAACAGGCCTATTTCCAGACTTTCAGAACTTCTGGTAGGCCCATTTTCCCCCCTCCCTGAGCCTCCGTATGGGCCCTGCACTTAGCTGGCATGATGAACAGGCCGCGTGGAGACTCCTAGGAGGGGAGGGTGGGGTGGGTGTGGCCAGCCAGGGGTGTCATTTGGGGATTGGCTGAACTGTGCAGAGTCCTAGCTAGAGGGTTGCCTGAACCTGTGCTAACCCCCAGCAGCCCATCCCTGGCCCTCATCTAGCTTCTTTACAGCTGGGGACTATCAGGGCATGGGAGAAATAACTACAGAGGGATATTGCCTTCTGCCCAAACAAGACTGAATTGGAATCCTTTCTCAATCACTACAGCTTGTCGGCATAAGCAAACATGCCATTCTAAAGCACCCTTAGATAGAAGGGATCACAATAGAAAAGAGGTATAGAAAGGAGGTACTGTACGGAAAGCCAATATATGATGAGAAGATTTAAAACATTACTATAGAAGTGTTTTTGACCTTAGTTTTTAGCATGTTCAGATGTAGACTTGATTAATAGTTTCCGGTGCTGTATCTGAAAACCGCTGAAATGAAGGAGTTCCTGTCCTTGTGCCTTCAACAATATTCTTTTTATCTATGATTCAGTTGCTTGCCAAGCCTTCAGCCTACTCTATTTTGGCAGGTACAGGAAGAGAACAGATAAACACTGATATCTTCTAGATTAGTAGGCTAGAGAGGCATCTTTCTCTTCCAGGCCATTCTGATATTTTTAATTGCTGTGCTTTCCCCCCAAATTATTTTGAAAAGACAACTAGATGAGCTAATCATGAATTTTATTAAAGATCCCTTGCTATCTCCCTTAATTAGTAGTTTCTATATTATACTAAGCCATTATGTAATTAAGGCTTAACATATTGAATGAGACTAGGCATTGTGAGATATATTTGTGATTTGGCAAGATGTGCAAACCCAGCAAGTTGTGATTTATTTAGGAAATTGTAGTTAAGGAAAGTATAGTTTAGCATGTTACATGAACCCAGCTTAAGCCACTTTAAGAACAAAACTTGAGCCTTAAACCAGTTTAAGCTGTTCCACTTAAATGGAGAGGTCCAAGCTCTAGTCCTTCCTTAACCATAGAACTCACTGGGTGAATGTTTATCTTGGCATCATTGTTGTGAGTCCGTCCATTATCATATGAAAACCATGATTTAGCAAAGTTGGTATGAACACAGGCATTTCAAGGTCTTGACGACCATCTTTAAAGCGCTCCATGGCTCGGGACCTAGTTATATGCGAGACCGCCTCTTGCCCCATACATCCCTTAGACCGATACGCTCCCACAGAGAGGGCCTTCTCAGGGTGTCGTCGGCCGGACAATGCCGACTGGCGACACCCAGGGGAAGAGCTTTCTCTGTGGCGGGCCCAGCCCTTTGGAACGACCTACCCCCCGAATTACGCACCATCACCGACCTCCGCCTCTTCCGCCAATGTCTAAAGACATACCTATTCCAACAAGCCGGCCTAGCCTAACCTCCCACGGGGACTTTTAGAAAGTTTTAAATTGGGTATTTTAAATTTGGCTTTTAGCATAGGACAAGACAGTTTAATTTATATTTTAAATTATGTATTTATCTTTGTATTTTGTATGTTTTTTAAATTTCCTGTGCGCCACCCTGGGTCCTCTGCGGAGAAGGGCGGGATATAAATATAAATAAATAAATAAAATAAAATAAAAATAAATTTGCTTAATCAACAAATCATGGTTTTATCAACCATTTTGAATTTAGGCTCTCATAATTTGTGATATTACTAAGGAGAAGGGGTGGGATTCAGCCAGTTCAGGCAAACCGGTAGTTTTGGCGATCAGTTGGCCACACCTACCTGGCCCTGTGCTACTCTGCCTATATTTCCTTTGTTTGAAACTCAGCTGATAGGCGTGGCAGAGCAGATTGCCGCCCCTCAGCTGTTTTACTCACTGGAGCTGCAGTAGAAGGTAGGTTTTAGAGCTGTTTTCAAACATGTATACGCAAAGCGTGCACTCAGCAAACCGGTTGTTACACTGGTTGAATCCCACCACTTCTAAGGGGCTATTAAACAACTGCCATTGCACATGGCAACCATAACAAATGTGTCTCAGATTGATTTTTGTCAATACTTTGAAGGAATTTAGGAAGAAAAGAGCACAGCTCATACACAGTGTTTGTGGGTATTAGTGTGTGGTTCAAGAACAGAAAGCTGTTGGATATCATAACTAAGGATCTGAATATAAAACAGGCCCCTTAGTTGAAATTCAGTTGAAGAGTTCACCTCAGGTTCCCCTGGTTACCTATCAGAAAGGAGATGAATCATCTCTGCTGAATTAATGAGATTATTTCCCTATTTGAAACTGGATTCATGTTGGCTTACTTTGCAGGATCAAGCTTAAAATAAGCACAATTTCAAAACAGTTCCCAGTGATTTTTATCATATCAATTCATAAGACTGTCCAACTTGCAAATGGGAGGGAAGAGCTAATGCAAAACCAGGGCACCACCAACATTTTTTTTTTAAAAACCAAAAATACCCCACAATCCTTTCAAGCTCCAGTGACATAGATGTATTGCAGTTAAATACTTTTCAGAGTGAGGTATTTCTCAGCATCTTTTAAATAAATGAGTGGAATATTAATAAGTACAAGAACAAATCAGGACCTGAAAATGCAAATAACCAGTAACCTAATTTTTAACAGCTGTTAGATTATTGCAGACTGCATGGAGGCTCTTTCAGTCATAAAAAAATATACAGGACATTCTGATTTTCTTTAAAATAATAAGAGTGACCTGATCCACATCCACTGATTGAGTCAATGTAGGATTGATGCTGTCCTATCCACATTATTATTAATCTTAGGAAGGCTTCTGTAACTGAATTAATGATCTCTGGTTCATCTGCTGCTTCAGTGAAATTGCTAAAATTCAGGAGCTTAGCATCTCCTTTGCTCAGGAGAAAGACAAGTAGATGTTTCTATTTATTGGCTCATTTGGAGAAAGTAATCTCAAGGACTAATCATGGAGTTAGCTCTTCCTTTCACTCCTCTGCTTTCTCCATCTGGTGCTGTGAAAGAAGGGATGAGCCCAACTAGTCCAAGCTTCCTTTACACTAATGTTTCTCAATCTTGGCAACTTTAAGAAGTGTGGCCTTCAACTCCCAGAATTCCCAGAACTTGTGTGGAACTTTTGAGTAGCAAAGTTCACTTAAAGGCATATGCTTATGTGAGGTACAGCCCTCTTCATCAGATGCATATTTGTAAACCCTCAGTCTAGTTCAGAGGTTCCAAAACTTGGCAACTTTAAGACTTGTGGACTTCAACTCCAGCTTTGCTGGCTGGAGAATTCTGGGAGTTGAAGTCCCCAAGTCTTAAAATTGCCAAGTTTAGGAACCTCTGGTCTAGTTACATCCACCTTTAATTCTGGGTGGATTTGTCTTACCCTCATTCAGAATCTGGGACAGAATTTGGGGGCCTCTTGGACTCATAATTCCCACCTTGAAGCATAGGTGACAGCCATGGCTAGTGTTTGCCCAGTTACTGCATATGTTGTGTACAATTGTCCTCTTCCAGGCCTGGGAGGCTCTGCCCATGGTTAGTCTGTAATTTTCACTTCCATGGAATGTCACAGGGAATACAACGGCTTGCATGATTCTGATCTTTGTAGGTATATAGATACATCATAACACTTGAATATCTTTTCTAAGTCTTTATGGCTGGTCTACAAGTACATAGAATACTGCTGCTCTACAAGTACATGAGCTGTGGTGGCACAATGGTTAGAGTGCAGTACGGCAGGCTACTTCTGCTGCCTGTCTGCTGCCTGCAATTTGGCAGTTCAAATCTCACCAGGCTCCAGGTTAAGTCAGCCTTCCATCCTTCTGAGGTGAGTAAAATGAGGACCCAAATTGTTGGAGGCAATATGCTGACTCTGTAAACTGCTTAGAGAGGACTGTAAAGCAGCATATGTGTCTAAGTGCTATTGCTATTGCTACTAGTGTATGACCTATTTCTTGACTGCTGCTTCCTTTACTTTTCAGAGTTGATTCTAAAAGGCAGAAGCTACCCACCACTTTGATATCTTCAAAGTCAGTTGGCTATTCTATCTGTTATTAGTTTGAACTTCTTTAATTTTAGTCCCATTTTTTTCACTTTGCTCCTTGACTTCTTTTACTAGGGTTTAAAGATCCTTTGCATTTTTGGCTATCAGTAATGTCATCGATATAGTGCAGGTTATTGATGTTCTCCCAATTTTCTTCCCATCCTCTTTCAGTCCAGCTTCCTTTAATATATATTCAACATATAGTTTGAATAAATAAAGAAAAAATAAACAACCTTGTTGCACTCCTTTGCCAACTTTGAGTCAATCTGGTTTGGCATGTTCTTCCATACTGTGACTTTCCAACCTGTATGTAAACTTTCAATAAGATATGGGATTTCCATTCTTCTGCAGGTATTCCACAGCTTGATGTGATCAACATAATCCGTTTTTCTATAATCAACAAAGCATGCACTTCTTTGGAGTATTATTTGCCTTTCTCAATTATCTAGCAGGCATTATTTCTCAATAATGCTTCATGTTCCTTGGTCTTTTCTAAAGCTAGCTTGAACAGACAGTTCATTCTTTGCCCACATAGATGAACCCAGGGATTTAAAGAGTGGAAATACTCTATAGATACCCCAATCTTTAAAAAGTATATAGGTATCAGAGGTGGGTTCCTACTGGTTCAGACTGGTTCGGCCAAACTGATAGTGGTTGGCTGGCATGGGTCACTGGAGCCAGCAGCAACCCAGGCCTGTCATGACTCTGAACTGGTTCCCTGGTTGGCGTGGCATGTTTCCCCCCCCCATTTTTTAATGTTCTACACATGTGCAGACCTATTTATGGGCAACTGCACATGTGCACAGAGCATGCAACTCGTGCGCATGCACTGAACCAGCAGAATGCCGGCAACAACCAGGTCCTGATAGGTAAAATCTAGCGAGTCCCTTTTGGGAAAGGGTGCGGTATATAAATCAAATCAAATAAACTAAAATCCAGATAATTATTGCCCAATTATTGCCCAATTAATTTATTACATGTAATAAGCAAATTATATGTCAGGCATCTTTATGTGAAGCTCATGAATAGGATCTTAATTTTGCAACAATATGACTTCAGTTAGATTTTTCAATTTTTGGCCAAGGCATTACCATTTAATATTTGATAGATAAATAATGTCACTACCCCCAAGGGATCTATTATGCTGCCTTCATCAATTTGGAGGCAGCTTTCTCTTGTGAGCAGCTAAAGAGAAACTGTCTACTGCCTCTACTCACTGTTGTTTATTGCTGTTAATAATAATGCTGCTCCAAGAATCTCTTTACTCTGGTAGTATCCTTACTCCTCTCCCATTCACCTTCTACATTAGTTGAATTGTAGAGACTTTTATTTCTTCCCTAGTAAAACACTAGATTTTTTTTTTTAAATTCAAAAATGTTAAAAGGTAATTTGAGAAAAAGGATAGGTAGATAGCACTGAGAAATAGTCTGCTATGGGTCTAGGGCAGGGGTCTGCAAAGTCGGCTCTTTTAAGACTGGTGGACTTCAACTCCCAGAATTCCCCAGCCAGCTATGCTGGCTGGGGAACTCTGGGAGTTGAAGTCCACCAGTCTTAAAAGAGCCGACTTTGCAGACCCCTGGTCTAGGGCAGTGGTGGGTTCCTGCCGGTTCGGAGCAGTCCTGGTGTAGTGAAGAGTTCCACAATTTGGTTCCTTCTACGTATGCCAGATTTCATCTCCCATCATCCACTGCATGTTGGTCATTTATATGCACAGCTCAAGGAAGCCTATGTAACTCTCTAGGCTTGTTTCCTAATGAGGTTCCCACAGACATGCAGATTTCTTGCACTCATATTCTCAAATGTGACTCAGATTACTCTCTGCAAGGTCATTCGACACTGATCCTGCTTGTTTGTTTTGTTTAATCAACATGCATCTTATGGTTTCATATTGGCTTGACAGTGATTTAACCACCGTATATTAAAACAAAGGCAGTCTCCTTGGCCTGGAGTTGTCTGCCTTCAACTTTGATTGTGGTGTTAGCCAACCAGTTAGGATAAAGAAGCTTTCACTCAATATCCTGTCATGTTTCTCTGAAGTGTATTGAAGTGGCTCAGAACCAGCCTTTCTACCCTCCAGTCCCTCCCCAAAAGTTTCACTGCGAGTTCAGGGGAGCAGAAAGGCTCTTTGAACTGAGACTGCTTTGAAAAAGTACCTCCTAAGAAAAGGGGTGGGAGGGAGCCCTAAGCAAAGTGGCTTAATGGCTGTTTATTATGCGGGTGGTTGGGTGGGCACAGAGTCGCCAAAAGACGTCTGGCAGCTGACCTTGTGAGTTAATAACCATCTGTGTCTCCTTTGCAAAGATCAAAGGAGCCTCATCTGTCACCAGATGTCACACACAGTGATTTACTTTTTCCTGCCTAATGCCCTAACTGGTATTAATGATTTATCATTTTGGGAGGGTGATTAATTCTATCGTTCTCTTTAGATAGATTAGCATTCCCCAGTCAGGTTTCCTCCAGATGCACTGAACTACAGCTCCTGTCATTAACCCCAGCCAACACATCTGTAATGGCTAAAGATGATCGGAATTAGAATCCAACGAATATGGAGAGAACCGAGCAGAGCTGTTCTGGTATTGTGGTTCAGGATTGCAGCTGGGATCAGGAAAATCCAGATTTGTCAGCCATCAAAACTCCTTTCTTAGGTCAGGGGTCTCCAACCTTTGCAACTTTAAGTCTGAAGGACTTCAGCTCCCAGAATTCTCCAGCCAGCTTTGCTGGCTGGAGAAGTCTGGGAGCTGAAGTCCTTCAGACTTAAAGTTGCAAAGGTTGGAGACCCCTGCCTTAGGTGATTGTAGGTTTGTCACTGTCACTCAGTTCAGAGTAGTTTAGAAGGTTGCTGTTGGAGGGAAATTTGAATCATATGCTGTCCACTCAGAGGAAAGAAGAGATATAAGCTAATGAATACACTAATGAATGGAGACTACTGATAGGTCAGTTTCTATCTCAACCTTACTGACACTACAGAAGTAGTGGCCATTCTCCATTAATCTGACATATGTATTGCTTATGAAACTGGACTGTATGGATTGTAAGTGGTTTTTCCTTCATCTCTGTCCTCAAATAAAGAAAGGTCAAAATTTCTTTCCATGAGTAGAAAATGCATTTGAAGAAGCTGTTTTGCCTATCTTCAGGTAAAGTAGAGACTGTCACAGACAGTTGGAAATAAAAAGCGACTGGAAAAGCACCTAGGGCACTTAGGTGTTAAAGCATCATTGTGTCAGTACTATCTTCCTCTTTCTCCCCAGCCTCTTCCTAATTTTAATTCTAAGTCTAGTGGCTTTGTTCCCATTGTTCCATATGGCAGCATTACAAAGACAATGAGTCACCCACAACTGTAATTTTCTCTGTCACTTAGAATAAATAGACATCAACATATACAGTAGTCACAGAAGAACAAGTAAAATGTTTCTCTAGAAAGTACCATGAGTTGATACCGTGGAGTTGATACCATGGAGTCCAATATGAATAATCTGAGCAGAAACAACCTCTGCTCAGATTATTAACTTTTGCATTTTATTAACCGCTCCCTCTCCCCACAGGGACCCGGGGCGGTGCACAGGAGAAACTAAAAAAAAAAAAAATAATAATCATAAAGAGCAGTGGTGGGATTAAATTTTTTTTACTACCAGTTCTGTGGGCTGGCTTGGTGGGCATGGCATGGCATGGTGAGCGTGGCAGGGGAAGAATATTGTAAAATTTCCATTCCCACCCCACTCCAGGTGAAGGTTACTGCAAAATCCCCATTTCCTCCCAATCAGCTGGGATTTAGGAGATGGGGGTGGGGAGAGGTAGTATTTACCAGTTCTCTGAACTACTCAAAATTTCTGCTCTCGGTTCTCCAGAACTGGTCAGAACCTGCTGAATACTACCTCTGATAAAGAGGCCTATGCTGAAAACCCAAGCTTACATAGCATCCCCCAAAATATTCTTTGGTAGCCCCAATCTCCCCAGCAGGACGCCATCAAATTTCTGTGGATGAAACACTGGTAAGATTTCTCACCATTTTTTGATTCAGAGAAGCTAGTCCAGGTAATCCTCGACATATGGTCACAACTGAATCGAAAATTTCCATTATTAAGCAAGGTGGTTGTTAAGTGAGGTTTGTTCCATTTTATGATATTTTTGCCACAGTTGTTAAGCAAATCACTGCAGTTGCTAAATGAATCATGCGGTCATTAAGCAAATCTGGCTTCCTTCATTGTTCTACTTCCTGGGAGCCAGCTGGTACAGTCATATATGGTGATCACATGGCCCTTGGACAATACAATACAATACAATAAAATAGTAGAGTTGGAAGGGACCTTGGAGGTCATCTATAGTCCAACCCCTGCCTAGGCAGGAAGCCCTATACCATTTCAGACAAATGGCTATCCAACAGAATAGTTTGACTCCCTCTTCTTTGTGGCAACCTCTGAGATATCGGAACACTGCTATCATGTCTCCCCTGGTCCTTTTCATTAAACAAGACATACCCAGTTCCTGCAACCGTTCCTCATATGTTTTAGCCTCCAGTCCCCAGTCTCCAGTGCAACTGTCATAAATACATGTCAGTTGTCAAGTTCCCAGATTTTGCTCATATAACTATGCAACAGTTGTAGGTGTGAAAAACAGTCCTATAAGTCCCTTTTTTCACTTTTGCCATTGTAACTTTGAATGGTCTGTATATGAATGGTCGTAAGTCAAGCACCCCCTATAGATGTGTTTTTATTTACATTTAAACAGGGACACCTCCAAGGGTGAAGTAGAAAAGCAAATATGATAGCCTTGATTGCACAATTTAAGCCCTGTTGCATTTTAAAAGGCAACACATGAAAACCAAGGGTACAATACAATACAATACAATAGCAGAGTTGGAAGGGACCTTGTAGGTCTTCTAGTCCAACCCCCTGCATGGGCAGGAACCTTATACCATTTCAGACAAATGGCTATCTAACATCTTCTTAAAGACTTCCAGAGTTGGGGCATTCACAACTTCTGGAGGCAAGCTGTTCCAGAGGTTAATTGTCCTAACTGTCAGGAAATTTCTCCTCAGTTCTAAGTTGCTTCTCTCCTTGATTAGTTTCCACCCATTGCTTCTTGTTCTGCCCTCAGGTGCCTTGGAGAATAGTTTGACTCCCTCTTCTTTGTGGCACCCTCTGAGATATCGGAACACTGCTATCATGTCTCCCCTGGTCCTTCTCCCCTGGTAGAGCTTCAAGCATATGGTTGTGACTTCATGATTACTTTTTAGAACCGTCCTTGCAGAAGACTTGGCTTAGGAAGACCCATAGCCCTGAATTTTTTCCCCACCCTCTGAAGCACTGGTTGGCTCAAAAGTTGAGTATCTCTGTTTATTGCGGATATCAACACCTTTTCTGTACAGTCTCCTCCTGGGAGCTGTGGCCTATTTATGTGGCACACAGCCAAAGACCGAGACCAAGGTACCTTCTGCATCTCTCCAGGTTTCTCATTCCGGTTAAAGTGGCTCCCTGAAAAAACACAATCCTAAATCAGAATGTATGTTTCTTTATTCCAGCTTGTAGCCATAGCCTTTTAAATGCAGCTCCTGAAACAGTCAATGCATGCAACATAGTAAGCCAAGTTATATTGTTTGGACTGAATTTCACCTTCAACAAAAGTTCTTCTTTTTGGAAACATCTGGTGTTCAGGGCTCAAGCAACTCTCACAAATATGTTATTTCAGCTTCCTCCCCCCCCCCCCTTTGATCCAATCTTGCCAGTGTGCAGTTACCCAAGATGCTTGCCATATTCCAAACCAATGTGTTCTGATTTCATGTGGCTGTTATGTGATCAGATCAACTATGCTGTGCAGCGCTTTGAAAACATCTATGGCATGCTCAGCCCCTCATTCCCTTTCCCTTGACCTGCCCTTTGTGGGGAGTATGGAATGTAAAACATTTTTGTGGGTCTTCCCAACTTTGTACTTTGTTTAAACTCTCGCTCTCTCTTTTCTCTCTCCCATCCCTTTTACTCATTTTCCTGTTCTAAGCCAGAAGACTGGCATTTCCCTTAACATAAAGCTAGCAACCTTTGAAAAGCATGCAATAATTTGCTGGTGTAAATAAAAGCAGATATTTTGATGCTCAAAGGAGAATTATTTCTTAATACAGAGGTGGTTGGTTTCTTAATATGCATACATTTCCACAAATTAAGATAAAAGAAAAGAGTAGGTTATTTAAGTTTGTTTGAATAGTAAATGAACAGGCATCCTTCTTCAGTTATCCTCATATGCCTTATAAGGATCTGTGTCCACAGAATCATCTTGAAAGGGTAAGAGATAACCTACGAAGGGCACTATTTATATATGCATTATATCACATAGTAGCTAAAGTGTACAATGGAAAGGTATCTATGCTTCTTTTGCCACTAGGATTATTTTACTGGATAGGTACAAAGGTTGATTTATTCCTGAGAGTCACCCCACTCTGGTGATATTTGCACAGACATCTAAATTGCATAATACTTTATGATACCAAACAAGCAGGACACCTATTTTTGAGTACTGCATTTCATTTAGGAAAACTTATATCACATATTCATAAAGCTTGTGATATATGCAAATGGAAAATGCATGAGATGGGAGAGGTTTACTATATCTTCTCCAAATACAGGCAAAAATACTTAGAAATTAACTTTATAAACTAACAATGATTGTTGCAGTCCACATTAATTACTATAATTGGACAGTGGAAGGTGATTCTTTTATTTTTAATATATTAGATGTGGGAGGGAAAAATAGAACATGAATTCATTCACCATTCATGGATGATCAGAATACCAATTACAAGCTGGGGATATACGACCTTGTAGATGATCCTCACTCTGTCAAGGACTCATCTCAAAGGATCTAAGCCCCAGAGCTCACTGTAACAGCATTGCCAAAAAGGCATTAAGAGTTGTTAACCTAATTTTGCAAAGCTTCTTCTCCGGTAACATTGTACTGCTAACTAGGGAATACAAAACCTTTGCCAGACCAATTATCGAATACAGCTCATCTGCCTGGAATCCACACTGTTTATCGGACATTAATACAATTGAGCAGGTCCAAAAGTATTTCACAAGAAGAGTACTCCACTCCCTTACGCCACGAGGCTTGAAATTTTTGGCTTGGACAACCTGGAACTACGTCACCTACCTAAGCATAGTACATAAAATTGTCTGCTACAATATCCTACCTGTCAACGACTACTTCAGCTTCAACCTCAATGATACATGTGCAAACAATAGATACAAACTCAAGGTAAATCGCTCCAAACTCGATTGCAGAAAATACAACTGCAGCAACAGAGTGGACAAAGCCTGGAATGCTCTACCTGACTCCATTGTTACATCCTCGAAGCCTCACAGCTTCAGTCATAAACTGTCTACTGTGGACCTCACCCCATTCCTACTAAGAGGTTCATGAAAGGGGTGTGCATAAGCGCACCAGTGTGCCGACGTCCCTGTCCTACTGTCTGAAAAATTAAAACTTTTAAAAATTAAAACTCTTTCATTCATGTACATTTGATGAATTTTTATAAGGTGGGATCTCTTTTTCTGCTTATTAATTTGTTTATCAATCTATCCAGAAATGAGAGGGGATTGTTATATGCGAGACCTAGTTATATGCGAGACTGTCTCCTGCCCCATACATCCCTTCGTCCGCTCCGCTCCCACAGAGAGGGCCTTCCCAGGGTGCCGTCGGCCGGGCAATGCCGGTTGGCGACATTCAGGGGAAGGGCCTTCTCTGTGGCGGTCCCTACCCTTTGGAACGACTTACCCCCTGAACTACGTACCATCTCAGACCTCCACCTCTTCTGCCAGTGTCTGAAGACACACCTTTTCCATCAAGCCGGCCTAGCGTAACCTCCCACTGTGACTGCTCCTAGATAGTTTTAATTTGGGGGATTTTAGTTGATTTTAGCACAGGGTTAGAATTTAATATGTTTTTAAATTTTGTATTTTGTAATATTTGTTGTGTTTTTTAAATTTCCTGTGCGCCGCCCTGGGTCCTTTTGGAGAAGGTGCGGGGTATAAATCTAAATAAAATAAAAAATAAATAAAAATTGATTCACCCTCACTTTTTACGTTGTCTTGCCCATTTTCCCCCATCGATTTCGCAATTCCCCCTCCTCCTCTCTTTCGCAAGATCAACTGGAAAGTCCTGCTTTGATTTTCCCACTGGCAGAAGCATAATGCTTTTCCCCAGTACTATCTCACCAATGAATCCCTAATGCCACCCTTCAGAGGACATTGTTCCCTACAGTAGGAAAGCCTTATTGGCCAAAAGACAATAAGAGAACAATAGATTTCTGAGGGGAAACTGGATCAGTAGAACGAGTTGGGGCACATGCCTCATTTTATGAAACAGTCACCACAGGGATGGGATACAAGCCCGTGCAGATCTCCCTCAAGGGAAAGCAAACAGCTGCATAGAATTTCACCCTCAGTGAGGTTATTTTCATCCCCTTCATGTGGACTGGAAGAATCAGGGAAATGGAGGACTGTGGAACCATAAATACAATGCAGTTGTGGCATGCATTAGTTGTCCTCCCAGAAAAGCTTTAAGCTCAGTCTCCTTCCCATTAACGGCGCTTCCTTCCATAGGGAAAATGCAGTTTTGAGGAAACTTCAAACTACAAAGGCAATTTTGGGGAAACCTGAAGTGGTGGGCAGCATTTCAGAGAGATTTGGGGATGGAATTGGATTGATCAGATTTTGATATTGACATAAGCTGAGCCAAACCTCTAAACCAGCTATTCTTTTGAGTAGCTAAATAACAGACCCTAAACATAGACTCATCTGCTATGCCAAGAAAACTCTAGATCATTAAAGGATGAAAATACTGGCTGTGTTTCTCAGTGGCTGAGTTTGTAACCAGATGCTGGACTGTGCTGTGAAGTTCAGCACAAAACACCAAGCATGCAAGACATATCTGACTCTTCATGTGGCCTTGGGTGATAAAGAGGACAAGTGTTTGTGATGAAAGATACCCAACGCATCTCTAGATCCTCAGCCCTTTAATCAGAAAATGGAAAGATATTGGCAACAGGGAAAGCCACCACATTTGAGCCTTTCAGTAACTCTTTTGCCTCTGGCTAGGGGAAAAGCATTTCCCCGAAAACAAACTAGCCAAAGTGTTGATTTAAACATCATGGCCATATTTCCCCCCCTATTGTCTACTGGAGCATGCAGTTGTTAGCAGAAATTCTATAAATGCAACTATAAATATAAAACCTTCGGATCAGGAGGCTCTTTGGAAACAGTTCCTGTTTATAAAGACTATTTACAAGGAAGTAGAGGTTTGCTGACGTTCAGGATAAGTTTTGTTGTCTCAACATTTGTATGTTAAATTATTTTCTTTCTCAGTCTGCTTCCCCTTATTTTTTTCTGAGGGGAAAAAAGTATTGTGGTTCAAAAAAAATTCACTTGTTTTTTCCATTTTAGTTATGATTTATGGAAAACTAGAAAAGGGTTTCCTGGGTATAAATGCAAAAAAGAAGGAAAAAACCATAAGCAGAAATATTTGGGGGAGTTATACATGTGTGCACTCACCCCACACAGTAACTCTAATCCAGACATTCCTTTGCAAGACTAAATCAGGAAACAAACAGATGTTTATCTAAGACCCCTTACGCTTTTCATATGAATGGATTTTTTCTCCTCCACTAGTCATCCCAGTGCACTGTTCTGCCATTGGTCAGCCAATAGTTGCTTCAGAAAATTTCTCCTTTTTGAAACAGTAATTTCAGCTACTTGTAGGCCTTTTCTACCCACCATGAACAATCCAAATATAAAAAAGATATATAAATTGACAACTTCAAAAAACAAGCCTCTTAATTTTGGCAACACACATCCGGTTGTTATGATAATGCTGACAAATACTTTTTAAATTATCTCATTGGAAGGTTGTTTATCGCTTAATGTCCTTCTATCCCAAGGACATTAATTCACTTTCCAAAAGTTTGTAGACTCATCAGATATTGCCACTCTTTTGTCTTCTAGTGTCCACTTTTCTGATGTTTCTTCTGCTGAAGATGTTGGCACTTTTCCAGGCATAATAGCCAATCCTCAGAAACACAGAGCTTCCGTTGTAATGCTTATCTTATACAGAAATTCAATACATGTTTTAGATGAACTACTTATCCTTAGCTTTAGTTTCCTTTCTGCCATAGAGAAGATCACTATAGATGTGTCTCCAAATGTCATAATATATAAGAACTAGCATGCCTTTGGGTGGGATGAAAAGCAGCAGATTGATACATTGCTATGGTGTTGGTCTTTATTTCGTTATGAAAATCAAGGGAGATTTCCACAGAGTTCCCAGGTGACCTCCTGTCCAAATGCTGGCTAGATTTAGGGCTTCTCTAGTTCAGCAAGGTTGTTGTATCATCTTCCTTGGCTATAGGTATAATACTTTACCCCAGTTCAAGACATCCTAAGCAGCAATCCAGAAAAGAATGATCCATGACATTCAGAAAAATATAACACTGTTCAATATGGGTCAGTCATCTGATACAGGATAAAGAAACATAATCTATCTCTACATGGGGCTTCCCTTGAGGTGCACCCGGAGGCTCCAGCTAGTTCAGAATGCGGCTGCGCGGGGGATTTGGGGGGCCTCTAGATGCTCCCATGTAACACCTCTCCTGCGCGAGCTGCACTGGCTGCCTGTGGCTTTCCGGGTGTGCTTCAAGGTGCTAGTAACAACCTTTAAAGCCCTCCATGGCAAGGGACCTGGCTCCATGGCAAGGGACCATGGCAAGGGACCTGGGTATTTGCAAGACCGCCTCCTACCAAATACCTCCCTCCAACCAGTCCGCTCCCACAGAGAGGGCCTCCTCAGGGTGCCGTCAGCCAGTCAATGTCGGCTGGCGACCCCTAGGGGGAGGGCCTTCTCTGTGGAAGCTCCGGCCCTCTGGAATGACCTACCCCCTGACCTTCGCACAGCCGTGGACCTGCGTCTTTTCCGCCAAGCCCTGAAAACCCATCTATTTCGTGCGGCTGGCCTGGCATAGTTTTAATTTGTTTTTACTAGGGGCTTTAGAGGGTATTTTAGAACAGGCCTGTGTTTAATTTATTTTTAGTATAGTTTTAGTATAGTTACTGTATCAGATGTTTTATTGTTTGTTTTTATTATCGCCTGTTCACCGCCCTGAGTCCCGTAAGGGAGAAAGGGCGGTATATAAATCCGAATAAATAAATAAATAAATAAATATCTCTGCATAACTACGAAGTAGGCATAAACATTTAACAGATGGTATGAACTTTGTTAACCTGCAAGAGTAAGAATTACACCAAATTCTTCATATGTCAAGAAGGTCTGTGGTGATTGGATTAGCCCCCCTCTGGTTTTGTTTGGCCCTGCCCATTTCACAGGGTTAAGGTTCCCCTGAAAGCAGTCAGTGTTCATAAAGTGTTCTTCAACACAGAAGCTCAGCACATTAACACCACACAAAAATATACCATGTGCTCCGTCTGGCAAACTTTACCAGATGAGCTGGAATGCAATCTGGAAACGTTTACAGGCTTTTTGAGATGGAAATGCCAACCGCTATATTTCACTCAAAAGGAGATTTGAAATATGTTGGTAAAATGTATAGATTATATTGTACATGGAACTAAATTAAGGCCTCTCCACTAACATCAAATGAAACCAGCAGAGCTGGGAGTCTAACTCTTGTGGACTGGGGTCGAACTCACTTGTTCTTTTTTTTAAGCATATGAATGGAAGGCACTTCTAGCCACTAACACAGAAATGCGCAGGCCTCTCAAGAAATTGACAGATTTATCAACCCTAAATATCTGTGGTCCAGCAAGGTTTTCGTCAGATGTATCTCTGTATCTCTATGTATCATTTAGTCAGACCATGTCCACAATCGATGATGCATAGCTAATTTTATTACGTTGATTTTATCTGAACAAATGTACAGCTGCCCATTGAGGATTTTGCATTTTGATTTAAACCTAGTCACTTCATAGCTCCTTTATTTATCAGTATATAGAAAGATACACATTGGGGGGAAATATAACTTCAAACAGTCACTAAATTAACTGTTGTAAGTTAAGAACTACTTGCAGCTCCCACAACAAGGCTGATCGGGATAATTAGTTTAACCCAGGGGTGTCAAGCTCAAGGCCTGTGGGACAGATTCGGCCCATGGGGTGCTTAGATCTGGCTTGTGGGGCTGTCCTGGGAACAGTGAAGGACTAGCCCACAGTGCCCCTGCCAATAAAAATGGTGCTCTGGAGGGCTCCTGAGCTTTGCACCGTTTTCACTGTCAGAAGGTTGCAGGAGGCCTTTGCAATGCCGTCTTAACGCATAGGCCCGTTGGGCATTTGCCCGGGGGCCCACGATCATAGGGGGCCCCCGGGCAAATGATTCTGCCTCTTCGCCACCCACCTGGCTGCTGCTTTCGGCGGGCAGGTTCCTCAGCAGAATCTTGCGCCTGTTGCTCAGCTCCCGCCTTGTGCTCTGCAGCCGGCGGGCGATCTCCTCCGGGGAGAGAGCACGGGGCTCCCCGCCCGCCCCCAGGTCAGGCTCTCCGGACCCCACCAATGCCGCCATCTTGCCGGCCCAGAGGCGAACACGTTCTCCCTCCGCCAGGGCAGGGGAAGCTGGTGGGCGGGAGGGGAGCCAGGGCAGGCTGGTCGGAGCGGGAGGAGCAAGGAAAGCTCCGCAGCTGGCGGCGGCGGCAATGCCGTCTTAACGTTGGGCATTTGCCCGGGGGCCCAACACTATTTCTATGCCCAGGGGCCCAAAATGGTGTAAAGACGGCTCTGGGCCTTTGAAGTAAAAAATGGAGCTTAGGAGTCCATTTTCACTGGCAGAGTGCTTGGGCCACCACAGGTGTCACCGACACAAGTGATGTTGAGACAGCCATGCCTTCCCCCCCCCCCGTCCCCTCAAGATTAAATACAACCCTGATGCAGTCCTCAGTGAAATCAAGTTTGACACCTCTAGTTTAACCCTATATGTGACTGGTTTCTGGATAGAACTAAGTCTGATCATTTACAATGTTTGAAAACCAACTTGATCAATTGATTGAACAAACAGCAGGCCAAGATCAGGGCAGTCAGCTTTGAACTGTAAAACTTCAAACCGTCTCTAAATAGATGCAACAAATTATAGAATGTCGTAGCTTTGCCAATGCATACCATTGGTTGCTGAATCTAGTCATTATCAAGGTATTTGCAGCCAAGTTCCAGTAGCCCTAGACAAGATTCATCAATGAAAATGACAGCTGACCCTTCCCGCAGTTTGCTCAAGACTATTCTGTAGAGATAGCATGGAATTCCATCATTCCTCGACTATTGTGCATTCATCTTCAAAGAACAATTCTGCTCTTGTGAGCTTGTGAATTGGGGAATAGCGGCAGAGAGAGTTTACAGGTGGAGATTTGGGTTTCAAAGAGATTGAAGGAATTGTTCTGTTCCTGAGCCCCAGCTGGTCTTACATCTCAGGAGAAAGGCCATGGATGGTCCATAGAATCATAACATTCTGAGTTACAATTATGATTTAGCTATATATGTTCAGGGTTGCAGCTACTTGGAAGGTTTTGAAATGTTAGTTTATAGCTGTATCACCCTAGATCAGGGGTTCCCAGCTATGCTGGCTGGAGAATTCTGGGAGTTGAAGTCCGCAAGTCTTAAAGTTGCCAAGTTTGGGAACCCCTGATCTAGATTTATCTTGCCCACAGGCATCATTTATATCTTTTTACAAACAATTTTCCACTATTTTTCAGCCATTCAAAAATGTGTTTGCTTCTCTGTTTCTGCAAACCATCAGATAAATGTAAACAAACATAAATAAATAAATAGATTGTCAAGCAGAAGGATGGAAGCAGCCCTAACAAGTTGTATTTTCTTTTTGTGTTAGGAGATGGAGAAGTATTTGTTAAAGACACATAATAGCTATGAAGATTAGCAGAAAGGGCACAGAGCTTTGGAGGAAAAGTGGGAAAATTATTGATTGATACATGTTCTCAACACGTTGCAAAAATGTACAGTTAATAAGATGTCCTATTACAAATGTTAGTACTCAGAAAAATTAAAGACAATGCACAGGTATTTAATTTTAATAATATATATATTAAAATGCTTGGAAAATAGATAATCTAGGAGTAGTGGAGAAATCCTTTGATTAAACATTTCTTGCTTTGGGCTGCATTCGGGATTAGAATTTGTTGACTGTGAGGGTAGCAAAAAGTTTATTCATTTATATGAGAAAGATTGTGTAATCCCAGATTCAATCTTGCATTAAAAATGTGAATTCTCTTTCATGAGCAACATAACAAAATGAGACTGATGCTGTATTTTGTGGTCATTTTACTGATTTTTATATATCAACTCATAAAACTTATATAAAAATATATAAGAATAAAAATTTATATATCAGCTCATAAAACTAACACACACACATGTATATATATATATATATATCAGTGGTGGGTTTCTGCAGACTCGCACCTACTCGCGAGAGCCGGTTGGTGAAATTTAGAGAACTGGTGAGAGGGGGTTCCACCGGCGTACCTGGAAGTAAATCTGGCCCGCCACTGCCAGTGACCCAACGGGAAGGAAAGGAAAGGAAGGAAGAAAGAAAGAAAGAAAGAAAGAAAGAAAGAAAGAAAGAAAGAAAGAAAGAAAGAAAGAAAGAAAGAAAGAAAGAAAGAAAGAATTTATCATCACAATTGAGTCCAAAATTTTGGTTGCTAAGCAAGAGCGTTGTTAAATGAGTTTCACCACATTTTAAAAGGTGGCCACTCCCACCCTGTCACATGACTGCCAAGCCACTTCCACAAAATAGGCCACACCTACAGAGTAGGTTCTAAAAAATTTGAAACCCACCACTGATATATATATTTCTTTGATCATCTTTTTGTATTTTTTCCTCCTTTTTTGATGACTAAAGCAATGGGTTTATTTAAAAAAAAAGGATTGAGCGGAATATATTTTCCAGGGAAATACATAAAGGGAATAGTGGTTGCTGCTAGTTGTATGATTAAGATGCCATGTTTAATGGCACCCTCTATTTTCTGTTTCAGATTTATTTTGCATCTGGAAGACTGTAGAACTTTAAGCCAAGAATTTGCTCACTGTCTTTTTGTAAGGCCTTACATATTTTTTTTAAAGTTGGAGAGAGGGCAGTAAAATTTCCCAATGGAGATGGAGCAATCAGAAAAATGGAAAAATAAATAGGACTGAGAATAAATATTCCAACTTGACAGCCGTTTTCTTGACAAATATCCATTACATGTTCTACATGAATGTATGAATTCTATCTTGCTTACTAAATAGCAGGAAACTGCTAGCCAATATGACAGTGTTCTTGTTATTGGATATGGCTTTGGATCATATTTTTTTTCTTTGCTTTCTAAATTGTTGATGCAGTTTCTAGTCTCATCATGGAAATTGGTCTGACAACTTGTGGGTGAAAAAAAGAAGTCAGTAAAACCCTTTTACTAAGACTTTGAAGTGCCTGGTGGGAATATTTCCCCTCATTTCAGTGGCTGATGAAACCAATCTTTTAGAGGTTAAAGAAAATCTTCTCCCGTTTCTGAGCGTTGATTAGAATGGATTTCATAGCTATTTGTTTACTGCTTCCATTCATTCTTAATTTACCCTCAGACCCAAAATATGTCTGAAATGTAGGAACTCTGATAATAGAAGAGTCTCTTCCTATACCAAGCTCTATTTCCTTCTGGGAAAGACTAGATGATCATAAAGACTTCTCTGTTTATGTACTACAGACTCCATATCTGTCCAGGAATTACAGAAAATCAACCTCTTAACTATATTGTCCGGCAGGGGTGGGTTGCTGCTGGCATTACTGCCAGCTCGGCAGTGAACAAAACCTTAAAAAATGAAAAGGAAATATATTTTTGCAATGAAAATTATTCTGCTCATGTGCAGAACCCAAAAACAAGATGGTGCTGCCATAGGAGAACCAGTTTGGGACAGTGGTAGGCGTGGGTTCCAGCTACCCAGGCTGCCAAGTTACTACCGGTTTGGCCAAACTGGTCCGAAACCAGTAGGAACCCACCTCTGTTGTCCGGACTGGACAAGTGTCAGCGTTCCAAATATCATCCAAAATTAAATCAGAGTCCAAGACAGAGCTTTCCTCAAAGTTCCAATTTATTAAGAGAGACAAGTTGGTACATCTGTGGAAACCCGAATCTCAAAGCTTGCCGGGGTTTCCCACCCAGTTGAAAGTTCATGATCTTGCCCCCACACCCACAAGTCCATCACATGGTCCAATCCTCCATTGCCACGCTGTGGAAAAGAAGTTTAGTAGGGAAGCAGAAGGTTCACTATTATGGATACGATGAGGAAACGCTTGGAATTCTGCACCTCCAATGTATTACAGAGCTAGAACTGAAAACATACACAGTCAGAATGGAATAGCTCTCCAAGAGGAAAGCTAGTGATGCTACAGGTTGCAATATTATAAGTTTCTTTTTTTTTAATCTTAAGGGGGAAAGTCAAATTGAGATGCAATAGAAATACATAAAATTATGTCTGGACCAGCTAAACATAATAAGGTTAGTAGACTCGTAAGATACCTAGATTAATTTGAGTAAGCAGGGCTGTGTGCTCAGTCCCCTGCTGTTCACCCTGCTGATGCACGACTGTGTAGCAATGCACAGTTCGAATCACATCATAAAGTTCGCTGACGACACGACCGTGGTGGGTCTTATCAGCAAGAACGATGAGACAGGATATAGAGAAGAGGTGGAGAAGTTAACGAACTGGTGTAAAGCCAACAACCTGTCTCTGAATGTAGATAAAACAAAAGAGATGGTTGTTGATTTCAGGAGGACACAACATGACCACTCCCTGCTGAAGATCAATGGCTCCTCTGTGGAGATCGTAGAGAGCACGAAATTTCTTGGTGTTCATCTGGCAGAGAATCTCACCTGGTCCCTCAACAGTGGTTCTATAACAAGGAAGGCTCAGCACTCTACTTTGTATGTGGGTTCAGGACAGATGCTAATATACAATGCACTCTGTATATCATCAAACAATGGCATTTGCTCTCATTAAGAAGCAAACCATGTTTGCCAGCTTGAAAATTTGCAAAAGAGGGGATGAATTAAATTCATAGCCAATAAGGCTAAAAATGAATATTATGACTATATTTCTTCCAGTATTGAAGGATTATATATCTAACAGTTAATATTATGACCTCTGATTTCCCTTTCAATGTTATGTCTCTAAATTCCAGCTGCTGGAGAACATGAGGGAGAGTTGTTCTTATCATCTGTCCTGCCTGTTGGCTACTCATAGCAATCTACACAACTTACGTGAGAGGAAATTATTTGGCCATAGCAGTCTTTAGTCTAATGCCTTTTTGACCATTAATTTAATATTTAATAAAATGCTATGCAATTGAGATATGTCCCCAGGTTTACCTGCAACCTCCTACAGCCTTGCATATAAGGCACAGAGCCATTTTTAAATATTACAACGAAAGTGTAATTTGTAGTATGACTGAAGAGGGGGGGAAATGGATAGTCGGTAATTACATTCATTATATTTAATTAAATGTAATGGAATGAAATCAAATTTAGTTTTTGTTGGGGCTCCACCTCCTTTTAGAGCATAGCTCTCAGCCTCTAAGTCAAAAGTCTTTTTGACTTATAAGCTTATAAACCATTTAAAAATGCTGCAGACACACCTACTCTGCATTATATCTTGGATGCCTTCATAAGAATCCTTGCATCCAGGTTATTAATATTCTCCCTGTAGAAAGTGAACCGATGGTTAGAGAAATGGTAATTGTAACACAGCCACGTTCCTTCGGGTGGCTGTTGAAGCAGTTCATTTATGGACATCAGGATAGGCATTTTATTTCACACCTATTTACAAAAATAATTACTCTGCTTGTATACAGTCAGCTAGAAGTGAAATTAACTTAGCAGTTAAGATATTCATGCTCCAGTAGCATACTTTCCTATGACTGAGATTTCTTTTGGATTCTTATTCAGTAATAAACCCAATTCAGCAGACTCTGTGCGACTTTAATTAGGATTGTCCTCATTGCATTACTGTCTTTAATTGCTTTCTGTTCAGTGCAGTAACAGCATAATGAAGCAGTGTCTCTTGAATATTCAGTTCCTGTTCTCTGTGGGTTTCGACACAGATATCAGAGTTATATATTGCATTGTTATTACATATGAGAAATGCTACATTCAGCATTCAGAAGTGGGCAAGTGGCTTTCCAGCATCCTGTTTCTGCTTTATTTTTAATCTCCTTCACATTATGGAAATAACAGAGCCTGAAATTCTGGTTTTTGAAGAGAACGTAACTTTTTACAGATGCTAAACTATGCCAGTCTTACTCTAGCAGACGTCAACAACGGCATAAAGAATCTGCTCAATTCACTACCAGAAATGTCAGGAAGGAGAACTGCTTGGATGCAACCTGGGTCCCATTTATTGTAGCTCTTTGGGCCCTCCTTCCCTTCTTCTGTCACTTTCCCATGCCACTATATACATCTTTGTAACCCAAAGAACAACTAAATTATGCAAAATATGCTATGTCTGAGCGCCGGGCTTTAAAATGTTTGTTGCTCTTTTTAATTAAAGAGCAGTGAATGCAAGGCCGAAATTAAACAATGAAAAATCATGTGTTGTTTGAATACCGAAACCTAAAGCAACATTCCATTTCTACACAACTAGAGGAATCCTATGCTTCTCATCACCGCTATTCTGAAAGAGGCAATGCAGGGAGGAAAAAAAGAGACAATTCACACAATAGCTTTGTAAAATTCTTGGAGTACTGGCCAACATAAAATATACATGGGTCTCCTAGGACAGGGGTCTGCAAAGTCGGCTCTTTTAAGACTGGTGGACTTCAACTCCCAGAGTTCCCCAGCCATGGCTGGGGAACTCTGGGAGTTGAAGTCCACCAGTCTTAAAAGAGCCGACTTTGCAGACCCCTGTCCTAGGACAAAGGTGCAAGACCTGCACTCAGAAATAAATACTGCATTTACTAAAGACATTAGTAAGCCAGGACATTTCATTCCACTGCTACACATTTGTACAGCATCTCCACCGGCTCAAGTCATACACCTGTGGAGGAGGCAAGATTGCAGGGGTTGTTACTATATGCTCTCCTTCTTGAGAAGAATGGGACAACTCACCACATCCAGCTCTCCAAGGTCCACTCCCCAAGGCCAATTCACCACAGGACAACTTGTCATAGTCAACTCGACATGAAACAATTCACTGCAGGACAATTCAACCATTCAATTTAATTATTTAAAATAATCTTAACATTATTTTAATTTGTGTCATTCATATTTTATTTTGTCCCTCCTTTGGCATCCTTTCCTTAATGATTCTATTCTACTATTTATTTGATATTAGTATAACTCTGCAGTGAGGTGTCCTGCGGAGAATTGGCTGCAGCAAGCTGGCTGTGGCAAATTGACCATGGCAAATTGGCTGCGGTGAGTAGTCTTAGACCAGACAGATGTAACAAGAATAAATCCCAAATTGAAAAGTAATTTTTAAAAACCCATTGTGGCCATACAGATACAAAGCAGTAGATGCAAGAAGTTGCAATAATGGATGGTTCCCTAGAAGTTTTATGTTACTATTTGAAGGAAGGGAGAGAAGAAAATTAAGTAGTAAATCATAATCCTGGGTATTTCTGTTGTCATTATTAGCAAATTCCCTTCAGGCATATTTTCAATTTGGCTGAATAATTGTTGCTGTCACAAGAAATCATGAGTTTATAAAGAATTCAAATGTTTTAAAACCTAGCGCTAATCTACTATAACTAGCATATTATAACTAGAAAACTAGCCATTCCCAGCCACGTGTTGCTGTGGCCCAGTCTGGTTAAATGGCCAACCAATCTGTGTGTAGATCTACACCTGCACACACAAACATGTACACAAAACCACCGTATAATCCCCAACCTACCTACCTATTGTATTTCTCCCTCTCTCCCTCCCTCCCTCCCTCCCTCCCTCCCTCCCTACTGTATTTCTCCCTCTCTACCCCCCTACCTACCTACCTACTACCTATTGCATTTCTCCCTCCTTCTCTCTATCCCTATAGCTGCCTGCCTACCTACCTACTGTATTTCTCCTTGCATCTTATGGACAGAGTATTTATGTCATAAAGGATGACATAATACCTGTGGCCCTGCTCCCTCTGTATCCATCTACCTAGCTTTTTTATATTTTTTTACATTTCTATTGCATGTACCTGGCACAGGTGTGAATCTACACAATCTATATATATATCATTGGTGCTGTATTTCAAAGGAACGTTGTGTGAAAATTTGGAAGTGATCGGTGCAGCACTTTAGGAGATTAGCAGTTTTGAACAAACTCTTGTTACATTTTTATTTATATAGATGAGACGTTTATTGCTTGAGATCTGACCAGGAATCCTGGTAAATACAGATAGCCCTCAACTTACAACAGTTTATTTTATTTATTTATTTTTTTTATTGAAAAAGTTTTATTGTTTTACAAATTTTTAAGTAGGGTAGGGTAAGGTGAGTTAAAAAAATATTTTGAGAACTTTCACGTCGAGATCGTTGGCCCCTCCGGGACTTCTTAACAAAACATAGATAATACATATTTCAATGGTATTACAAGGTGAAGAGAAGTGCATACATCATTGTAAATTCCAAATTCTATGCTAGCAATCGTGTACAAACATCCAAACTAAAGTTATACTATATTAAAAAAAGTCATTTTTTTGATCTAAGTCTCTTGGCAATTGTGTCTTCTTGTTCTCCTCCCTGACCCCCAGTGGGCGGGGCCGTGGCCCCCTCCGCTCCTCCAGTTTCATCCCCCAGGATAGAGGAGTATTTTTTAAGAAAGGCTTCTGCCTCAGCAACTGTTTTAATCCTTACTCTTCCTCCTTCCCAGAACACCAACATCCCTTCTGGCATCACCCACTTGAACCAAATCCCAATTTACAACAGTTTATTCAGTGACTGTTTGAACTTACAATGCCATTGAAAAAAGTGACTTATGACCATTTTTCACACTTACTTTTGCAGCTTCCCCGTGGTCACATTATTTACATTTGGGTGCTTGACCACCATCTCTGCTGTCACTGCCTTCACCGCACTGCACTACCACCACCACCACCACCACCACCACCACCACCACCACCATCGCTACCCTCACCACCACTATCATCTACATGCATATATGCCACCTGACTCCCAATCACTCTGGGCAATTTACAAATTGTGTAAAACATCAAAAAACCAAAAGGAAGTGTAATAAGTGCTAGTGCTCCCCATTTCAGCTTACGTATTACGATGCATTTTTCTGGTGATGCTGAAAAAAGTCTGAGAGGTCTTGTAACTTCTGCATTGGTAGTAAAAATTAAAAAAAAGTAAGAAAAAGCAATGGTTTCTGGTTATTGTGAAGCCAAGTCCTCTGTTTCACTGAAAAGCTTTTGTGGTCTTGACCATGTCTGTGTGTTGATATAGGAGTTGAATGGTGAGAGCAGGAAATCCTAATGTTTTCAATGGAGAAATAATTTCTTTTGTTGTTTTCAATTTCCCCACTATTCAGCTTCAGTGAATTATCCATCAAGTTCTAATACGATAAGAGAAAATTTCTGATCGTGTTTATTTACAGAAGTTGTGTGGTCCTAACTTCCCAGAAAAACCATGAAGAAAACCATTCCAAAATATGTAATTCCACATATGAAATATTAACCCGGAGAGCAATTTGCTAATGAAGATCTGAAGTCACACAAGCCTTGAGAAAGAGAACTGTTTTTATTAGTCTCCTGAATAATAAAACGTTTAATCTATTTTTTACACATCGTGCTTCTCATTCTTTATTCATATTTTTTATTTAAATCAAGAGCATAGGAAAATCAATAAAATATACATAGAAATGAATGCATGCATATGCACGTGCATTCTTGCATTTGTGCATCCACACCCACAAACATAAAATGGATATTTTGTACGTAATATATGAGCTTTCTTCCCAGTTCCAATATTGAAAAATAATAATTTCACAGTAAAATCTAGTCTTGACGGATTGGCTTGTTGCCTAATGTGGGACTAGAACTCGCAGTGTCCCATTTCTGGCTTGGTAGCTTAAACCAGACTGGCTCTGTTTCTCTGTTTCAGCAACATAGGTGGTTCCTGGCTCAATAGTACCGGTAGTAACTGCAAGAGGGATCTTGGAGTCCTAGTGGACAATCTTTTAAATATGAGCCAGCGGTGTGTTGCAGCTGCCAAAAAAGCCAATACAATCCTAGGCTGCATTAACAGAGGAACAGAATCAAGGTCTCATTAAGTGTTAATACTACTTTATAATGCCTTGGTATAAGACCATATTTCATCCAGATTTTTGTTCACTCAGATTTTGAAAACTTGGGTTTAGGATGTCTATTTTCCCTCTCTTCATTCCTCCACAAAGAGGAAGGAGGAGGAGAGCATGAAGAGAAAGAAAACAGGCAGAAAAGATTGCTATGAAAGTTGCTAGGGCCTCTGAAGTCTTCACTTCTGGTGACTGCTGGTGTTGCTGCTACTGCAGGTGCTGTCACCACTGAGCTAACAGCCATTTTGAGAACACTGGAAAGGCCATGGTGGTGATGGCAGGCCTCCTTCATTCATTCCATCCTTTCTTTCTCCCTGCTTTTCCACTTTGACTTCTTCTGAGGTCCTTTGCTTCAGCTGCCATGTCTGGGCTGCAAAATCTGGATGAACATTAGACATAGCAACAAACATATTTTATTGCTTTAATAGAATTATGAGGGGAAAAACAAAACAAACATAGATATTGACAAGAGAATGGAAAAAACAACAACTGTAATAATTGTTACCATAACTATACATATATAAATGTTAACCCAACTCATTTTTGAATAACAAATTGAACCTACAATGAATCTCATTTTCCAACATAGTCTGGGCTTCCTTAGTGGTGATGAAGACCTAGGTTTAAGACTGAGAGTGTGTACATTTTTTTCAAGCTAAGATTTGGAAAAGAAGTGGCTCTCAAAATGCATAATAACCTTTTAAAAAATATATTATATTATATTATTTTGTGCAACTTCTCAAAAGTTTTAAAATTCATAGCAGTTATTTATTGATCAGTAGCTGATATAAGGTAACACTCCCATTTTGGCTCTAATCTTCCAGAAAAAAAAAAGATGATTAAAAAAAATATTCCAGAAAAATATATGGAAAAAATAAGACATAGGTATTCACCAATGTTTAAATAAATACTATTTCAAAGGAGACATGAATCCAATTTTTATTTTCATTTCTTTTTCAAGAACATCAAAATCTAGATAACTGCCTTCACTGCAGGAAATACAGTGGGATGCCAGCTTTAAAGGACTTCTCAGGATTTCAAAGTAGATGCCAAATAATAAATAACAGCAAAGAGATGTAAAAAAAAACAAATCCCTGTTTGCTCTGTCTAGAGATTGTCTGAGTTTCTGCAGCCCTACTTGATATAGTTGTAGCATACCCAATACAATCACTTTTTTTGTTATTTGAAGGGGAAATGAATGGGTAACAAGGGAAATAGGGCAGGGGTGGGTTCCAGCAGTCACTACTGCTGGTTCGCTCATGGGCGTGCTTCGTGCGCGTGCTTTATGCTCGCTGTGCACATGTGCACAGTGCAATAAAAATCATTCTGTGCATGTGCAGAAGCAAAATACAAGATAGCAGTGTAGAGTCCTGACGTCTCTTTAAATTCCCCAGCAACAGCCAGTCGCGTCTGATTGGCTAAGACGCGGCTGGCTGAGGCCGGGAGCGCTGAGAGCACTGATTGGTTCCCTGCCTGACAGCTCGAGTATAAATAGCTGTCAGGCAGGGAATTCTCTCTCGGATTTTCTGTACATAGTTCTGCTTTGGACTCTCTTTCCGGCCACTTTACAGCAGCACTCACGGGACCACCTGGAGAACCAGTTTGGGAGTGTGGCAGGCCCAGGCCGCCAAACCACTACCGGTTCGACTGAACCAGTCCAAACTGGTAGGAACCCACCACTGGAATGAGGAAATGAATGGGTGACAAGGAGCATCTTGGTGGGACCCTGTGACTTCCAAGTCAGAAGGCACTTGCTTCTTCTGTCTTCAGTATATTTAGATCACTGGTTCTCTTCCTCATTTCAGGTACTTTTTTCCATTTCTATAATTTTTTCAAATTTGTGGGTGTTTCTAATAGTGTGAAGGTTTCTATTATTTTAAAAGTAGTTAACGAGCAATTTCCAAAGTGATTAGAAAGTGAGGTTTGCAAACTTAGTGTTGTTTAAAAACCATGCTCATGATCAATATTTATTTACCTGCTTATTTATTTGATTTCTATAGCTGCTCATCTCAACAAGTGACCAACATGTCTAATACCATTGTCCCCCAGTGCTTAAACATGTGGAAGATTTCTCTCTTGCAGTCTTCTGACAAGCCGCAGCAGTTTGGAGCATATGTGGGTGATCTCCCATCCACTCCTTATTCAGAGAGGTTCCAAAGAAGTGTTCTGCTTACTAGTTCCTTGGTCTCTGCTGCTATTGTCTTTAGTTTGCCACAGCTCCCCACAGAAGGCCCATACCCATACATTTTTTAACAGTCTGCTAAAGAGTATGCACCTAGTCTGCACAGTCCCTGTCTGGCATCAATCCACACTGCATTTCCCAAAGTTTGCTTGGCTTATCTTGTATTTTGTATTTGTATTTATTAGTTTGTCAAACATGTACAAAATAGCAGGTATAAATATAAACATGAATGAAAAAAATGAATAAAAATAAATGGCGACATTAGGACGGGGACAGTAGGCAGGCTGGTGCGCTGATGCATGCCCCCTTTGCAGACCTCTTAGGAATGGGGTGAGGTCCACAGTAGGCAGTTTAAAGTTGAAGCTGTGATGGTTAGAGGATGTAAGAACGGAGTCAGGTAGAGCATTGCAGGCATTGACCACTCTGTTGCTGGAGTCATATTTTCTGCAATTGAGTTTGGAACGGTTTACTTTGAGTTTGTATCGATTGTTTGCCCGTGTATTATTGAGGTTGAAGCTGAAGAAGTTGTTGATGGGTATGACATTGTAGCAGACAATTTTGCAGTTATGGTGCAGTTCCAGATTGTCCAAGCCCAAAATTTCAAGCCTGGTGGCATAGGGAATTCTATTGTGAGTAGAGGAGTGGAGTACTCTTCTCGTGAAGTACCTCTGGACTCGCTCAATCGTATTAATGTCCGATATTCAGTGTGAATTCCTCTTTGATCAAAATTTGGCCAGACAACTTAATCAACCTCCCTGTAATTTATGACTTCATTCATGTTACCCCTCATATTGCATAAAAGAAAAAGTTAACATGATTTTCCCAACTGTTAGACATAGTTGTAGTCATCACCCACTTGATAAACAAGTCTTGCAGCCACTTCATAGGGAAATCATATTCACATTTTACAAATCCTCTACTTCTTCTAACAGCAAGAGCAGCATTACTATTTTTATACTATCTTTTCATCATTCTTTCCCTTGGAGTTAACATTTATAGTTTTTAATTTAGCTTCACATTTTAATGTATTATGGTACTAACACTATCTTTTCTATGCAGATTTCTGAAAGACTCCTTCCAGTATTCACTCAATTCAGTTTCATCCCAAACTATTTCATTACACTTTTTTAAGTTCCATTTGCTCTATTAGAGACTCCTTGTGTAGTTCTTTTCACCCATTTCCAAAACAGCTCTTTATTTCTGTCAAATTGGCCTGCATTTTTTCCTCTGTTAATCTTAACCATTCACAGCACTCTTGAAATACCTGAATGCATGTCACATAGAAGGCCAAGACCTGTTCTGTATCATCTCAGAAGAGAGGAAACAGAATGACGAGCGCATGTCACAGAAAGCCAAATTCCAGCTTTCTCATGAAAGAGCAGTTATCAGTGTAAACAATGGCCTAAAAAAGATGGGCTCCATTTCATTGGATGTCTTTAAGCAGAGGCAAAACATCCATCCGTCTGACAAGCTATGGCTGGATTTTTGCCTGAATGGGGATAGTAAAGTTAAATTCTGCTGTAGGTCTATAAAATGGAATGGTAAGTCAATGAATGCTGGAATATCAGATAACAAACATGAAGGTCAGTGGTGGGTTTCCATTTTGTTTCCTTCCAGTTTGCTCGTGCGTGTATGCACAACACTTCTGTGCAGAAGTATCTCTTGGAGCCTCCCACTGCCACCACTACCGGTTCGCCAATCCAGGCCAACTGGGAGCAACCCACCTCTGATGAAGGCATGCATTAGCTCTTCTTTCCAGTAAAATACATATCAATATTTTGAAAGGGATAGAATGCTGTCCATAAATAATAATTAATTAATGCATGCAATTTATATGAGTCATTGTGGTGCAGTGGTTATAATGCAGTATTGCTGGAAGCTACTTCTGCTCACTGCGGATTGCCAGCAGGTTGGCAGTTCAATTCTCACTGGCTCAAGGTTGACTTAGCCTTCCATCTTTCCAAAGTCGGTAAAACGAGGACCGAGATTGTTGTGGGCAATATGTTAGCTCTGTAAACTGCTTAGAGAGGTGTGTAAAGCAGTGGTGGGATTCAAATTTTTTTACTACTGGCTCTGGGGGCATGGCTTGGTGGGCCTGGCATGACTTGGTCAGCGTGGCTTGGTCAGCATGGCAGGGGAAGGTTACTGCAAAATCCTCATTCCTTCCCGATCAGCTGAGACTCGGGAGGCAGAGAATAGATGGGGGTGGGGCCAGTCAGAGGTGATATTTACCGGTTCTCTGAATTACTCAAAATTTTCCCTACCGGTTCTCCCAAACTGGTCAGAATGTGCTGAATACCACCTCTGGTGTAAAGCACTGTGAACTGGCATATAAGTCTAAGTGCTATTGCTATTGCTAGAACCCTTTGTCATATTCTTGTAATTTAAGTTGTAACTGTTTCTCCTTTAGGGAGAATCAGGATACTGATCAAGTTCTACATACATATGGCCAAGAACAAGGTGTGCATATTCACGTGCCACTTTTCCATACTCAGATGTGGCTTTGGCTAATATGTTGTGGTTGGTTCACTTATGATGGTGAAATTGTGCACACAAACCAGCCATTTAGCTTCCTCAAAAAGTGATAAATGAACAAAGGAGAATAGGAGAATACTACATGTTCATTATTGACAAATACAACTCTCAACCATATATCTACTTCTTATGTGTGCAACAGTTCCCCATTACTTCCCAAGAAGTGATGGGATTCACTTACCTTCCCTACTCGTTCGCAAATGTGAGCGCACACGCCCTGCAGTGCTCGCACATTACGTTTGGGGCAGGTGGGCAGAGTCTCCTGCAGCCGCTGCTACCAGTTCACCCGAACCAGAGAGAACCGGCTGAATACCACCTCTGCTCCCAAGGTAATTTATTTTTCACCTGTAAAGCAAATTTTGGGAATATCACCTAACTTGGTGAGATTATACTAAAAAATTATTGGACCCTTTTCTTCTTGCTGCAACTCATGATAATGTTTAAGGCACTTCAGTTTCTCTAGTCTGTTGGAGTCTGGAGCATGTCTTTGACAAGAAAATTATTTAGAAACTCATCCAAATGGAACTCATGGAATTTCCTGTTACTTTTATAAGTTTTCTCATCTTGGGCATAAAAATATTGTATTTTAAGGTAAATGGCTTTGGTCTTCATAAGGGCTTGAAGGTAAATGAAAACTTTCTTCTCATTCAACCATTAGCAAAAAATAATTAAAAAAACAAGCAGTGGAATAACTTGAAATGGAAAGGAGGAAGTGACTAATGTTTTGTGGTTGTTTTGTTTTAGAATTTGACTCAGTAATTCACTCATCTGATACTAATAACAGTTTCAAAAGGCAAACAAATTGAAGTTGAATTTAGACAAACAGAGGTGTGTCTAGTCAGTCAAAAGACTAATAAGAAAATAGAGATTTTTAACTGCCTGGCCTGGGGTTACTCTCCTCTCCAAAAAGTAGATAATATAGATGTAATTCTAGATTTAGCTTTGAAATTGGATATCACATTTTTGCACTGGCCAGGTATCCATAAAATTCAACCAATGTTTGGAGGCAGGAGGCCATATCTAAATCGGTGTTTTTCAACTTTGACAACTTTTAAGATGTGTGGATTTCAACTCCCAGAATTCTCCAGCCATCCTTCACTTCTAAGAATTCAAGCCCCTATATCTTAAATTCTTCAACTGGTCCAGAACTGGGTGGTAAAGCTATTTGAACAGGACCATTTATAGGAATCATGTGAACCTTTTATTATAGGACCTGCACTGGGTCATACACTGGCACAATTCAAAATATAGGTTACAGCTTTGAAAATCCTATTAACCTGAAACCAAGTTCCTTGAAATATCACATTTTGTTATAGAAATCTACAAAGGGGACATGGTGGTCTGCACTCCGGTGGTTGGAGCCTGCTTCTCGGCCCACCCAGCAGTTTTATTGCGAGTAGTTAAATGGGTACCACTTTGGTGGGAAAAACTAGCTGAATTTGTGTGTGCAGAGAGTGGAAGCTAGAGCTGGACCTGGCTATGAGGCTATGCAACATGAGACAAGGTGAGGTGAAACCAAGAGGAACCTGGAAGAGCCAATGATCCAAGCACTGCTCATCAGATGGCATAATCTCATTTGCCCCCTATGGTGCATCAAGGGTAGGCACACAAGCACTGAACAGAATGAAGTAGCAATTTAGGCTGTCAGGACTGCATTGTGTCTAGCATTTGCAGATTATCCAGATATTGCTAAATAAAAATCTACCTGGATTTTCAGTTCTGTTATAGGAATGAGCTGGTTTTTGTTAGACAAAATATATTCAACACGAAGGAATGGACGATAGCTATGAACCCCCAATTTTTTCTGTTGCATGGATTGGCAATAAACGGATTATAGTTATTTTAGAAACTGTGCCAACACAGGGTGGCACATTGGTTAAATGGCATTCTTGGCTCCCCGTTTTCAGTGTTTTGGGGTTGCTGAAGTTAAGACAATCATTGATTCTTTTCAAACTTTTTTGAGGGATTGAGGAATGGAAATTTTGCGTGGAACTGCCCATATTTCTTTTACAAACGTGGAATCAAATCAGCCATCAAACATTTAATTCCTTAACCAAACTCAGGAAGGAAAAAGGATTCTTATTTTTCCATTTTGAATAGCAAGGATATAGAGATTTAATTCTAAGAAGACCCTCAAGAATTTGGAATTGAAATGAAACCAAGGCTACATTTTTCTGGATTTCTTGTTAACAAACTCCATGGGAATTAGTTTTGGATAGGCATATAAATATGATGTTGAATGTTGAAGAACAGAGGGATAACCACAGTTAGAAGAGATACATTGAAATCCAGGAGACTAAAGTCATCACTTTACTTCATTTTAACTTATATTTGGAACAGAGGTATTTGGTAACTATACATTTTGTACAATCAAAAGTATATAAGACATATCCTCACAGTCTTTGTCACGAGGAAAAAAATCCAAGCAAAAGAGCAAAGTTCTTTATTATCCACAGCACTTAAAGCAGAGCATATTGAAATGAATCTCAAGACATCAAAGTGTCAACAAAACCAAGACTACTGACTTTCAAATACTTGCCTGTTACATTTATCTCATTGTGGTTTCCGTGAGTGATATTTTCAGAACTTGAAAGCTCCATTTACTCAGCCCTGTTGAGTCTAAGCAAATCACATTAATTAACATTTGCATTCTCTCATCTTGAATCTCTTGCTTCAGTGACATCATAGCTTAGGCTCAAAGTTCAGCATCAACCACATTTAAGAGAATGCCTGACATTTGCAGTTCCAGGCCCCAAACATGAGCAGTTTTGTGGCTAATTAAAAAAATGCATATTATATCATTTATGAGTAATACTTGAGGATTAATGCAAAACCTTTTTACTCATAGCTTTCTGCTAAAATATGAATTCCTGTTGTGGTATATTACTACAAAGAGTGTTGACAAAGATAGGCAATCTTGGGCTACAGGAAATCCTGAGTAAAAGCATTGTCTGAACTCAGTGGAATTTGCTCCCGGTTAATAATGAAGATTCATAGCTGTCTATTCCTAACCATTCTGATGCCAAAGTGTATGTTGTGACATCACAATCAAGCTCTGCCTTTGGTAATTGTATTATGACACATGTTTTGTCAAATTCCCTTCCCTCTGCCCTGAATAGCTATACAAGGATTGATTATCAAGTTATTTTCTGTCTCTAACTTGGAAAGCAAATGACCTAGGAACCTATTTTTCTAAAAGGGCGATGTCATCAGGATACTTCAGTATATGCACAGACATTGTTCACTTCATGAAGTAGAGCCAAGGTGTCAAAGTGGCAGCCTATGGGCCGGATGCATCATGCACAAGCCACGCCCATCCCATGAACGGGAAAAATGTCGTGAAAAGTCACGTCATGGCAACATGACTCCGCAAGTTTGACACCCGTGAAGTAATAAAGTACTTTAGAATTTTTTAAAAATCCTTAGAGAAGGACATTTTATTCTTATTTTACTGATCAGTTTGGAAGACATGTGTCAAGCCCTACTAGGTAGACTGGTACAGAAAATCAGCTCCACAGGAATGTCTTGGGGATTCTTAATCATCCAAGTCATAGTTGTCCCAAATGTGCTTTTTCAAGAGGCAATTGGACTTTCTTTGTTTTTGCTTGAAGACCTTTCACTCTTCATCCAAGAAGCTTCTACAGTTCAGAACTGAAGAAGCTTCTTGGATGAAAATGTCTTCACACAAAAACCAAGGGACCCCAGTTGCCTTTTGAAAAAGTATCTTTGGGACAACTCCGCAGGAAGGCAAAAGCTACTTTTATTGAGATTGGCTACAATAACAGAATCTTGCAAGTCTGATTGTGTTGTTAATGTCTCCTTTTTTAGTAGCACCCGAAAGGTTCCTTTTCATTGCTTCGTATTCTTTATTCTCATATGTGCACCCTATTGAAAGTGATTGAATGAGAATAAAAAGAGAGAAACCCAAAGTTATACTATAGTCGGAGTTTATAGACTCCTTTGGATTGGCAGAAGGTATGGGTAAGCTCTTTGTGTGTCAGTTGATTAAACTTTTAAAAAGGCATGTTGTAGTGACAACGGGATATTCAAATACCCTGACATCTGTTGGAAATCGGATTCTGCCAAGTTGAATTGCCAACAAATTCCTTTCCTCTCTTGCTGACAGCGTCATTTGTCAAGAAGGAATATTGGGATCTGCTACCCTGGACCCATTCCTTACCTATAGAGAGAACTTGGCTGAAGAAATGAACGTGAATGGAATCTTGGAGGAAGTGACCATATAATCCTTGAGTTCATGGTATCAAGGGGAAGAGGAACAGAGAAAAGTCAAGCTTGTAGAATGAATTTCAGAAGAGTAGATTTTGATGAAGTCAGATTCACACAGGGCTTTTTAAAATGCTAGGAAAAAAGGGGAACGTGTATAGGAAATGGAAAGAGGAATATATGTCCAATAAAGGATGCAAGGCGGTTGCCAGAAACTTTATGGATTATGGCAGAAAGGCAAAAGCTCAGAATGAGCTGAGCCTTGCAAACATTCCCCAGAAAGAAAAAAGATGGATTGATTAATAGGTGATAGTGAGAAGGCAGAATGTCTTAATTTGTATTTTAGATCTTTCTTCTTTGTGAAAGGAAACAAAGCCCTAGCTGATCATCATCGTATCAATGTTGGAAGGAGGGAACTTTGGTTCAGGAGAGACAAATGAAGAGTAAAACAACACTTAGCTAAGTTAATGGTTCCGCTAAGAGGGGGGATGGTTCCGCTAAGAGGGGGGATACAGGGGTCGTTTCCATGGAGGGCCTACCCATTGAGAGGGTGGCAGGGAGAGGCAGATCCGATGGGAGACAAGTTCTATCCTCCCGGTTGGGGGCACGAGGCCGATGGCTACAAACGGTCAAGTGCCACAACCCCCGCAGGCTAGGTGGTCAGGGAGTACAGAGCCAGGGCCTACGGCTGATGTTCTGCAATGCCAGGTCCGTGGTCAACAAAGCCCCCCTCATCCATGACCTCGTGTCAGAGGGGGAGCCGGACCTGGTAGGAATTGCGGAGACCTGGTTGGGCCACGAGGGAGGACTCCCCCTCGTTGAAATGTGCCCACCAGGTTACCGCGCTTTTCATCAGCCTCGGGCCCTAGGCAGGGGTGGTGGGGTAGCGGTTATTATTAGGGAAGGTCTAGAGCCGAGAGAGACCATTGTGCCACAGACTACCGGTTGTGAGTCCCTCTGCGTGAAGTGGGGCCTAGGGAGGCAGTTGGGCTTGCTAGTTGTATACCTGGCCCCCCGCTATGTAACAGCAGCCCTGCCCGAGCTCCTCGAGGTGATCGCTACGATGGCAGTTGAGACCCCCAGACTTTTAGTCATGGGGGACTTTAATCTGCCATCGGCGGGCGAATCATCCGGGGTAGCTCGGGAGTTCATGGCTTCCATGACGGCCATGGACCTGACCCAACTAATTCAAGGCCCCACTCACGAGGGTGGACATACACCGGATCTCATCTTTGTCTCAGGCCAATGGAAGAGTGATCTGGGTATAGGGAATATAGTCATCACGCCCTTGTCATGGACAGACCACTCACTTCTCCGGCTCAACTTTCCAACCGCTGCCCCTCACCGCGGGGAGGCGGAACCTGAGTCACCTATTTGGTTCCGCCCCAGGCGCCTGATGGACCCTGATGGGTTCCAGACGGCGCTTGGGGCACTTCCTGTACCCCTGACCCGCGCCCCGATGGAGGACCTCGTGGCCGCATGGAATATTGCGACCACGGGAGCCTTGGATCGGGTCGCGCCCTTGCGGCCTCTCTTGTGGCGGCGAGCCACCCTGGCTCCTTGGTTTACCGAGGAGCTGAGGGTGATGAAACGCCACAAGAGATGCCTAGAGAGAAGATGGAGGGCTACCCATTCTGAATCTGACCGGACACAGGTAAGAGCCCATTTACGGACTTACATTGTGGCGCTGAGAGTGGCCAAACGTCATCATTGTGCCACTCTCATAGCATCCGCAGAAAACCGCCCTGCCGCCCTGTTTAGGGTGACCCGCTCCCTCCTTCAACAGAGGGTGCGGGAAGCCCTGCTACAGGGTAGAGCAGAGGAATTTGTGACTTTTCTGCAGGAGAAAATCGCTCAGATACAGAATGAGTTAGCCTCCATTGATGGCCCAGTGGGATGCCACGAGACAGATCTTGTTTGGGAGGAGTTTGACTCTGTTACTTCCGAGGATATGGACAGGTTACGTGGGCGACTGCGAGCCACCACATGTTTATTGGACCCGTGTCCCTCCTGGCTTGTACTGGCATCCTGGGAGGTGACACGAGGCTGGCTCCAAGAGGTTGTCAACGCATCCTTAAGTGAGGGTGCCTTACCTGCTTCCCTAAAAGAGGCCATGGTGAGGCCCTCTTTGGATCCAGCTTTATTAACCAACTATCGTCCAGTCTCCAACCTTCCCTTTTTGGCGAAGGTTGTTGGGTGGCACAACAGTTTCCCCGTCACCTGGAGGAAGTTGATTATCTAGACCCGCGCCAGTCCGGCTTTCGGCCCGGGCATAGGACCGAGACGGCATTGGTCGCGTTGGTCGATGATCTCTGGAGGGCCAGAGATGGGGGTTGCTCCTCCATCCTGGTCCTATTAGACCTCTCGGCGGCTTTCGATACCATCGACCATGGTATCCTATTGCATCGGCTGGAGGGGTTGGGGGTGGGAGGCACCGTTTTACGGTGGTTCTCCTCCTACCTCTCTGGCCGATCGCAATTTGTGTTGGCAGGAGAGCAGAGGTCGACATCGAGACCCCTCACATGTGGGGTTCCTCAGGGGTTGGTCCTCTCGCCTCTCCTGTTCAACACATATATGAAGCCGCTGGGTGAGATCATCCGTGGCTTTGGGGTAGAGTACCATCTCTACGCTGATGATACTCAGCTGTATATATCTACCCCAAGCCACCCCAACGATGCCGTAGCGGTGATGTGCCAGTGCCTGGAAGCCGTGCGGATCTGGATGGGAAGTAATGGACTCAGACTCAACCCGACCAAGACCGAGTGGCTGTGGTTTCCGGCTGCCCGATTCAACCAGCTCACTCCATCGCTGGCCATAGGGGGCAAACATCTTGCCCCTGTGGATGGGGTGCGCAACTTGGGTGTCCTCCTGGATGCCCGGCTGTCCATGGAAGATCAAGTGACAGCCGTGGCCAGGAGGGCGTTTTACCAGGTTCGCCTGGTTCGCCAGTTGCGCCCCCTATTGGATCGGGACGCCCTTCGCACAGTCACTCATGCTCTCATGACATCCCGACTGGACTATTGTAACTCTCTCTACATGGGGCTCCCCTTGAGGTGCACCCGAAGACTTCAGCTGGTCCAGAATGCAGCCGCGCGAGCAATAATGGGTACCGCAAGGTATACCCATGTAACACCGCTCTTGCGCGAACTGCACTGGCTACCTGTCGTCTTTCGGGTGCGCTTCAAGGTGTTAGTTCTCATATTTAAAGCGCTCCATGGCTCGGGACCTAGCTATCTGCGGGATCGGATTCTGCCCCATACATCTTCCCGGCCGATTCGCTCCCACAGAGAGGGACTTCTCCGGGTGCCGTCCACTAGACTTTGTCAGCGGGTGACGCCCAGGGGAAGGGCCTTCTCTGTGGCGGGCCCAGCCCTCTGGAACGACCTTCCCCCCGACATTAGAACAACTACGGACCTCCGCTCCTTCCATCAGTAATTAAAAACTCACTTTTTCTGCTTGGCCGGCCTAGGTTAGTCTCTACCTCAGGGGTTAGGGAATGTTAATTTTAAAATGGGGATTTTAGTGCAGGGACAGTTGATTTAATTTGTTTTTATTGTATTTATTTATGTATATATTTTATGTTGTTTTAATTTTCCCTGTGCACCGCTCCGAGTCCCCCTGGGGAGAGGACGCGGTATAGAAAAATAAAATCTATCTATCTATCTATCTATCTATCTATCTATCTATCTATCTATCTATCTATCTATCTATCTATCTATCTATCTATCTATCTATCTATCTAAAGCAATTGAGTCACCAAGGTCAGCTGCGTTACATCTTCAGGTATTGAAGAAACTAAAGGAGGTCATCACAGAATCACTAAATGTAATCTCTGAGGCCTCTTGGGAAATTGGTAAAGTTTCAGAAACTGGAAGAAAGCAGTAGACGTTTTGTCTTTTTTACAAAAAGCTATAAGGAGGATCCAGAAAATTACAGACCTGTCAGCTTGATATCTCTACTGGGCAAGGTCTGCAAAGAGGTTTTTAAACAGCATGTTTGTGAGCACTTGATTAAGAAGACAGTAATTAACATGAGCCAGCATGCATTTATCACAAATAAGTCATGCCAGATTAATCTCATCTCCTTTTCTGACAGTTACTAACTTAATGGATTGGGGAAATGTTGACCTCAGCAAAGCATTGACCTTAGCAAAACATTCAACAAAATTTCTCACAATATCCCTTTTAATAAAGTGGCAAAATAAGGGCTTAGATGATACAATTGTTAGGTGGGTTTATAATTGACTGAATGACCACCCTTAGAGAGCATTCCCCAAGGGCTCCACATCGGTTTGGACAGCTGTAAGAGTGGAAAGCCACAGGTATTCTCTGCTGGGCCATATGTGGCTCAACACTTTTATTAATGATGTAGATGAAGAGGTTGAGTTGATCGTTATCAAATTTGCAGACAATACAAAATCAGGAGGAGTGGCTAACATTCTAGAAGAAAAGGGAAGGCTTAATTAAGGGTTAGAAAGCCTTCAGTAGTGGGCTGAAACAAACACAGAATTACAGAAAGAGTCCTGCACCATTATGAAGTCTTGTCTAAGTAAAAGATGGGGGAAACCTGGCTTAGTAATACTGAAAAGAATCTGGATGTTCTAATACAATAATGTGCTGTATCTGCTAACAAAGCATGTGCTATTTAGGAATGTATTAACAAGAACAGAGTCTGCATCATAAGAAATGTTTGTCCAATTTTGGTCAGCCCCATCCCCTTTGAAATATGTCCCATTCTGGGCATTGCTATCTAAAAAAAATATGGACAAACTGGAGGAAATTCAGAAGAGATGGTGAGAGGATTAGAAACCAGGTCCCACGAAGAACAGTTAAAGCAACTAGACTTGATTAGCCTGCAGAAGAGAAGATTGAGGGGTGATATGGTAGTACTCTTCAGCTGTCTAAGGGATCATTTAGATTAGAAGAAGGAGTGGACTTGTTCTCTTTTATCCTGATGGCACAACCAGAACTAGTGGGTTGAAACTACAAGAAGATATATCACAAGGAATTCCTGATAATAAGAACTTTCCACCAGCGGAATAGGTTGCCTCATGAAGTGGTATGTTCACTGAATTATTAAATTCATTTTTTATCAATTCATTGGATTGGGGGAAATGTAGTTACCATTTGGGATCCTGAAAATCACTCTGGCACCCAAAAGTTGAGGCTTGTAAAATGGTGTGGGGAAGTGGTTAAAGTGTTAGATTAGAACTGGGGAAACTTCTGTGCATAGCACTTTAAGTGCTTGGAGGACAGGCAGGTTATAAATCAGTCAAACACAAAACAAATAAAACTATGCAAACTACTGGATTTCTACAGCACTGATAAATTGCTAGCTAGCCAGGACTATCATTGTGGTGAAAGTAAACCTGAAATAAAGCCGTCGTTCTAAAATTCTCTTTTCAGCCCCTCTTCTTACCACCACCAGAGCCTTTCCTGATATCTGATGGCATATTGCATCTTGGTGTCTGTAACTTTGTACATGTCTAGAGTTTTCTCAACTTTTCTCCTCTTAAGGAATCTACCTTCCCCCATTCATTATGCAGCAGGAAGAAATAGGTCTTCTAAAGCTCAGTTGGCAGCTAAAGCGTTAGTAGTGCTCAGAATCAATTAAAGAGGCTTTTCTAATAGCCTGGGAAGGCCCTTAAGCTCCAGAGCGTTTCTGCAGATTCTGTTCCCTGCTGGCAATAGGTAGAAACCCAAATTGCTTGCTTGCTTTCTATTGCACACCTGGGCAGAGAAATTTCTGCACAGCCATCAAGACATGGTTTATTTCCATTGCTATTGGAGAGCCAGAGGGGAATTGGACAGAGGCTTACAGATGGAGAGGGAATGGTAGACAACAGGGTGTTGCTGGTGTAGAAAAATACTTCTGATTGCCCTTCAGAAAGGCCATCAATAATCAAGACATCTGTCATTAGAACTGAGGAGAAAGGGGTGATCTGTGTTCTTTTCTTGGCCTCTTTGCCACAGGGAGTCCCACCTTCTTTGGCAGGAACCTCCTCTAAAAAATTTCACGCCTGGCACTCTTGAGATGGTACACCCTGCTAATTAGCAGGTTGCTGTCAAAACCACTGAAAGGTTTTCTGCCATCTCAGCCTCTTAACATTCACCTCTGAATTTAATGTCATGGGTTGGAGGATGTTTCTTTCACCAGAAGCAGCACATCACATCCTGCAGTAGCATAACATTTGCTTGCCAGCAGAAGAAAATAGACCATATAAAGACTGATCCACCCAAATTTAATCCCATCACTGATGGCAACAAGTTTTCTTTTCTTTTTGGCAAACAATTTGGCAGATTCATGGAGGATCGGTGCAGACCTGTATTTTCAGCAAAAGAGCTAAGTGGTTGCCCCAGGGCCAAACATGTCTCCTAATATGAGGAAATAAATAAATAAATACATGATTTAATTCATTCTGTGGTGCTTGTCAGTGTTTCAAGGGCACTTGGCTGATCTCTCTTACAAACAGACATTGGTGTAGGTGGACTATAGGGTGATTCATCAGGGCTCTTTGAATGGGGTGTAAGCCAACACCAACACTTCCAAAGCCTAAATGAGGCTTTCCCCACCTTAAGACCTGTAGTTCAACTGTTCCTCTGCCGCACCTCTCCTTGCAGGGAAATCTATCTGCAGCTTGACCTGCCTTAGTGAGTGGACAGCAGTAGGCATTCATTCCCTTCTTCCCTAAATACTTGAATTGTATTGTACCCATTTTTTTTTCAATGGGATGAAGCTATTCAAGGATGTTTTGCCTGAGAGTCTCTCTGCATGAGGATTGATGGATACCTGGAAGCTTAGAATTAGAATTTAGAATTTATTAAATTAATATACCGCACATTCTCCCTACTGGGAATCAGGGCGGTGTACAGGCAGGTAAAATCGATAATATAAAACATAAAATACAATTAAAAATACATTAAATAGTTGGCCTGTCCTAAAACTCCTATTAAAACCCCTATTAAAACCCCTGCTAAAATAAATTAAAAACTATGCCAGGCCGGCCACATGGAATAAATAGGTTTTCAAGACCCGACGGAAAAGGCATAGGTCGGTGATCGTCCATAGCTCAGGGGGTAGGTCATTCCAGAGGGCAGGGGCTGCCAAACAGAAGGCTCTTCCCCTGGGGGTCGCCAGCCGACATTGTTTAGCCGACGGCCCCCTAGGAGGCCTTCTCTGTGGGAGCGAACTGGTCGGTGGGAGGTATTTGGTAGCAGGAGGCGGTCTTGAAGATAACCAGATCCCTTGCCATAGAGCGCTTTGAAGGTGGTTACTAGTACCTTGAAGCACACCCAGAAAGCCACAGGCAGCCAGTGCAGCTCGCGCAGGAGAGGTGTCACATGGGAGCATCTAGAAGCTCCAAAAATCCCCCGCACAGCTGCATTCTGAACTAACTGGAGCCTCCGGGTGCACCTCAAGGGAAGCCCCATGTAGAGAGCGTTGCAATAGTCCAGACGGGAGGTGACGAGGGCTTGAGTGACTGTGCGTAGAGCGTCACGATCCAGAAAGGCGAACCTGATAAAAAGCCCCCCTGGCCACGGCTGTCATATGATCTTCTAAAGACAGCCGTGAGTCCAGGAAGACGCCCAAGTTGCGAGCCCTCTCTGTAGGGGCCAATGACTCACCCCCAATAGCCAGAGATGGCACCAACTGGCTATATCGTGACGCCGGAAGCCACAGCCACTCGGTCTTGGAGGGGTTGAGTCGGAGTCTGTTTCTCCCCATCCAGACTCGCATGGCCTCCAGACACTGGGAAATCACTTCCACGGCATCGTTGGGATGGTCTGGGGTAGAGATGAACAGCTGAGTATCATCAGCGTGCTGATGGAACTCTACCCCGAAACCACGGATGATCTCACCCAGCGGCTTCATATAAATGTTGAACAGGAGAGGCGAGAGGACCGACTCCTGTGGTACCCCACAGGTGAGGCACCTCGACGTCGACCTCTGCCCTCCTGCCAACACAAATTGCGACTGGTAGGAGAGGTAGGAGGAGAACCACCGTAACACGTTGCCCCCCACCCCCAGCTCCTTCCGCCGGCGCAACATGATACCATGGTTGATGGTATCAAAAGCCGCTGAGAGATCTAACAGGACCAGGATAGAGGAACAACCTCTATCCCGAGACCTCCAGAGATCATCCACCAATGCGACCAATGCTGTCTCTGTGCTGTACCCAGGCCGGAAGCCGGACTGGTGCGAGTCCAGATAGACAGTTTCCTCCAGGTGCTGAAGGAGCTGCCGCGCCACTACACTCTCAACAACCTTCGCAAGAAATCGAAGGTTGGAGACAGGACGGTAGTTGGCCAACACAGCCGGGTCCAGGGAGGGCTTCTTGAGGAGGGGCCTCACCACCGCCTTTTTCAAGGTGGCCAGCAGAAACCCCTCACTTAAAGAAGCATTGACAATTCCATGGAGCCAGCCCCATCCAAGACCGAGTGGCTGTGGTTTCCGGCGTCACGATATAGTCAGTTGGTTCCATCTCTGGCTATCGGGGGTGAGTCACTGGCCCGGATAGGGCTCGCAATCTGGGCGTCCTCCTGGATTCTCGGCTGTCATTGGATGACCACATGACAGCCGTGACCAGGGGGGCCTTTTATCAGGTTCACCTGATATGCCAGTTGCGCCCCTATCTAGATTGTGACGCCTTACACACGGTCACTCAAGCACTCGTCACCTCCCACCTGGACTACTGCAATGCTCTTTACATGGGGCTTCCCTTGAGGTGCACCCGGAGGCTCCAGCTAGTCCAGAATGCAGCCGCGCAGGGTATCCTGGGAGTTTCTCGATACTCCCATGTAACACCTCTCCTGCGCGAGCTGCACTGGCTGCCTGTGGCCTTTCGGGTGCGCTTCAAGGTGCTAGTAACCATCTTTAAAGCGCTCCATGGCACAGGACCTGGCTACTTGCGGGACCGCCTCCTACCACATACCTCCCTTAGACCTGTCCGCTCCCACAGAGTGGGCCTCCTCAGGGTGCTATCCGCCGGACAATGCCGAAGGGTGGCCCCCACGGGGTGAGCCTTCTCTGTGGCGGGGCCTGCCCTCTGGAATGACCTACCCCCCGACCTTCATACCATCATGGACCTATGCCTCTTCCGCCGGGCATTAAAGACACATCTATTTCAAGGGGCTGGCCTGGCATAGTTTTAATGGGTAAAGTTTTAATTGATTTTAATCTTTTCTAATCCAAATTTTTAGCACAGACCCTAATTTAATTCATTTTAAATTGTTTTTTATTGTATTTGTTTTTATATTTCTGTGCACCGCCCTGAGTCCTCTCGGGGAGATAGGGCGGTATATAAATTTGAAATAAACTAAACTAAACTAAACTTGTGTAACCTCCCGGGAGGCCAGTACCAACCAGGAGGGACATGGGTCCAATAAACATGTGGTGGCGTTCAGCTGCCCCAGCATTCTGTCCATGTCCTCAGGAGTCACAGGATCAAACTCTTCCCAGATAGCGGACTCAAGACTTGCCTCCGTCTGCCCATCTGAACTAGTCCAATCTGAGGCCAAACCGTCCCAGATCTGATCGATTTTATCATGCAGATAACACCTACATTCCTCCGCACGACCCTGCAAGGGGGCATCCCGCGCCCTCTGGTGAAGAAGGGAGAGGGTCACCCTAAACAGGGCGGCAGGCTGGTTATCTGCAGACACGATAAGAGTGGAGAAATAATTACACTTCGCTGCTCCTATCGCCACTAGGTAGGTCTTCAAGTGCGACCTTACCAGTGTCCAGTCAGACTCGGAGCGGGTGGCCCTCCAACCACTCCCTAGGCATCTCTTCAGATGCTTCATCACCCTCAGCTCCTCGGAAAACCAGGGAGCCAAGGTGGTTCGGTGCTGGGTTAGAGGCCGCAAAGGCACGACCAAGTCCAGGGCCCCTATGGCTGCACTATTCCAAGCGGCCACAAGGTCCTCAGTTGAGTCACGGGTCAGGGTCTCAGGTATTGGCCCAAGCTCCATTAGGAACCTCTCAGGGTCCATCAGGCGCCTGGGGCGGAACCATCTCACCGCTTCCGGTTCCGCCTCCCCTTGGTGAGATGCAGCGGTTGGAAAGCCCAGCCAAAGGAGAGAGGGATCTGGCCATGACAGGGGTTCAACGGCTATTTCCCCTAAACCCAGATCACTCAACCACTGGCCGGAGACAAAAACTAAGTCCAGTGTGTGTCCTCCAGTGTGGGGGGGGGGTCATGAACTAACTGGGTCAGGTCCATGGCCGTCATGGAGGCCATGAACTCCCGTGCTGTCTCAGATGCCTCGCCTATCGATGGCAGGTTGAAATCCCCCATGACTAGCAGCCTGGGGGTATCAACCGCCATCTCGGCTATCACATTGAGAAGCTCAGGTAGGGCTGCTGATACGTAGCGGGGAGCCAGGTACACAATCAGCAAGCCCAACTTCCTCCCATGACCCCACTTCACACATAGAGACTCATAGCCAGCTGTCTGCGGCACAGTGGTCTTTCTCGGGTCCAGACCCTCCTTTATGACAACCGCCCCCCCCACCCCGATCCTGGGCTTGTGGCTGATTTAATTTAATTTAATTTAATTATTAGACTTATAAACCGCCCCCTCTCCCCGAAGGGACTCGGGGCGGTGTACAGGAAAAAATTAAAAAACCATATAAAACATACAATATATACAAAGCTAAAAACGAATTAAATTAACCTGATGAAATGCACGGTAACCCGGTTGGCACATTTCTTTCTTTCTTTTTTTTAATTGAAAAAGTTTTATTCAAACAGGTTTTCCCCCTTTTTGCCCCCCCCCCGGCATATAATATAAATCACATACAAATAGTATACCCCTTCCCTCCCCCATCTTAGGATAAATTTCTCATTCATATATTATACCCCCTCGCCTCCCGGCAAACATAATATAAATTTCTCTTAATATATCAATCTCCCCTTAACACCATCTTCTAATTTAAATAAACATATATAAATCATGGTATAACTGTATCCCATTATTCCCATCGCTATATTAGTTATCCACATATATTTCCCCACCCTCCACCCTAACTCTCCCCCACCTCCCACTCAATCCCACCCCCCTGACTTCCACTATACACCACTCTAATAATTCCAAGCATCCCAAATATTATTTACTCTGTTCACCTATCAATCTAAACATTCTTACCTAAAGGCTACATGGTATTTCCTAGTCTGGTATTTATTCTGTATATAATCAATCCATTTTGCCCATTCCTGTGCATAATTCTCCTGCTTCTGATCTTTTAAGAAAGCTGAAATTTTTGCCATTTCCGCAAACCCTGCCACTTTCTGAATCCATCGGTTGGCACATTTCAACAAGGGGCACCCCCCCTCTTGGCCCAGCCAGGTCTCCGTAATACCCGCCAGGTCCGGGCCCCCCTCCAAAACCAGATCGTGAATTAGGGGGGCTTTATTAACCATGGACCTGGCGTCACACAACATCAGCCGAAGGCCCAGGCCCTGAGATCCTGAACCCTCTGGGTCACAAGAGGAGCCATGAGGGCCGGAGTGCGCCACTGCTCGCAAACAGCGAGTGCGCCCTCCCTTTATATGATATGACACCCGGCTCCCGCCATACCTGCCGCTCCCACACACAGTCTTGATGGAATAGCCCTCTGTTGGACAGACCCTCACCCTCTCCCCAATTCTAGACACTATGCCCATTGGGACCGCTAGCCGGCCTGGAGACATTCCCCAGTGGGTTTTCCCCCTCACCCACCACCCTAATTTTGGTTTGACCTTCCCCCTCCCTAGAGCCCCTTAAGATTTGGATTCAAAATTTAATTAAAAAACCCCTTAATTTCCACTTTGACCACCTCTCTTGGTGGTGGTCAAAGCGTATTGAGTATTGTTCAGAGTATTGTTGGTATCTCTTGATGTTCTCAATAGAAAAAAGGATAGTGAATGGCAGCCAAGAAATAAAGAGTAAGGATTAGTTCTCTCACAGTCAGAGAAAAACAACTTGATATTAGACCTGTCTGTTGCTAAAATAAGAAATAGATGGAAACTGGGCTTGCTGCCCAAAGAGAGGGCCATCTAGCCTCTTGCATAGTTCAGGTGTGAGAAAGTGTACCCAACTACAAATTTTGATATCATTGTAAATAGAATTGCATTTGATACACTGTAGTTTCTGGAATTCTTTTGTAATGACTTACCTTTTTCTACAATAAATTATTTACCAGAAGTTCCTGGATTCCTGTGTGCCTATTTACTTGGTTTCATCTCAGCCTGCCCAGGAGAAACTTGACACAGAGCTCCAAACAGACCAAAAATAAATTTTAAAAATGGTATAACACAATGGCGTCCAACAGAACACAGATCACCAATCTTTTAATTAGAGTTTATAGCTTACCCGTTCAAAGATCTAGACATTCAGCTGTCGTGCAATAGATACCAATTACAGAAATCAAACTTTCTAGACAAGCATCTTCCCTCTTTAAAGCTTATAATAACTTCTGGGATCTGATTACCATCTGTCCCAAACACATGCAATGAGTATGTTAAGTTCTTCATGCACTATGCAATTTGTGTGCATGTTGCTGCTGAGCATAGAATATGTAGATTTTAGAATAGTAACATATCGATGCCTGTACTTGAGTAAATATTTGTCTTAAGCCAATTACAGCAGTCTCTTAAAATGGAATATGTAAGACCAGCATCTTCTTTCTTCCATTCCATCCCCATTTAGTCTAATGAAATACTTAGTCAGCATTTCAGACATGATACCCTTTTAATTCCCAAAGAATATACATGTTAATTGTTGCAATGAAAGCAACAAAGAATCTTGTGGCACCTAAAGATTAACAAATTTGTACGTCGTAAAAGTTGTAAGGGCTACGTTGATTACCATAGAATGTGATTCCTGTCCCTGAGCCATTTAAAAACAGGATAGCAGAGTATTTGTGTGGGAAACGAATGATACATTTTATTTTGAGACAGATCGTGGGAGATTAAATAGAGTGTGCAAAAGAATTGCAAGATCATGTACAATGTGTTTGCTAAAATTGTATAGTATATACCATAACGCAATATAGGTTGGTGAAAACCATTTGATGGTTGTTGTTCAGTCGCTAAGTTGTGTTCAGCTCTTTACAACCCATGAACAACAGCACACCAAACCTCCTGCCCTCCACTATCTCCCTGATAGTGGCCACTGCATTAATGACACTCTCTAAACATCTCATCCTCCGCTGTCCCCTTCTCCTTTTGCCTTCAGTGCTTCCCAACATCGGAGCCTTTTCCAATGAGTCCTCTCTTCTCATTTGGGGGCCCAAGTCAGGGGTGAGTTGCTGCCGGCATTGCTGCCGGTTCGGTGCATGCGCAATTTTGCTCTGTGAGCATGCACAATTGCGCAGAACACTAAAAAATAAAAAAATAAATGCCATGCTGACTGGGGAACCAGTTCGGAGGCATGACAACCTGTGTCGCTGCCGGTTCTTGTGACCCAGGCCAGCATACCACTACCGGTTCAGCAGAACCGGGAGGAACCTACCTCTCGCCCAAGTATTTGAGCTTCAGTATGGTACCTACGGGCTAAAAATCCTCAGATACTGTTCCTCAAAATCCTTATCTCTGTCAACTACTTGATGAAGAAGTCATGTTGAGGTTCTTTTCAATTTCATCACTATAGCACCTTATGGGCACCTTAACCATTGTTCTTCCCATTTAGAACAAAAGGATGGGGAAATGGACTTTTCACCTTTTGCAATAGCAACAAACCTTAACCCCAGCCCAGATTCTCAGAGACAATCCAAATAGAATTGTGGATGATAGAGACAGGCCCCAATGGAATACTCCCTTAAGTGCTCAGAATTTTAGAACCTACTAATTAATACCCCATAATTAAACACAAGTAAGTAGATAGCAAAATTTAGTTTACATAAATTCCGTGTTCCTGCCTTTAAACCCTGACCATCAGATATGAGAATATGTCAGGTCTTACTCATATAAGGAATGTGAGATCTGATTGTGAAATCTAAGCTCAACACTGAAAACCACATAGGATACCTTTCACAAATCCTTCACTACAAACACTCTTTTTATAACAAGCAAAGCTCATGTAAAACAACTCTTTACCAGCCCACATCCCCACCCAGCTGACTACAGCATTTCCTAATTAGGTTGCATTCAATCTGTATAATGGCCTGTTAGTAATAGATGTGGTACGAGAGGGTAATCTCCACCGATATTATTCACTTCCTAGGAATGTAGGGCAGAAGCTGCCTTCCAAGCTCAGAGTAAGAACAATGAAAGAAAAGCTGATTAATAAAATGGCTTTGTATACACACTGGATGTGGCCATGTCATTGTCTTCCTTACAAGCTGGTAATTGATGGTGGTAATGAAGATGACGATATCAAATGCATTGTTTTAACGTTGTGATGAGCTTCAACTATCATTTGACAAGTTCTAGCAACAAAGAACTGGAACTGCCTGCCGCATTACAGACTTGAAGGTCTGCATGACTTCCTCTTACATTTTGTTTTACAACAAAAGCAAAAAACAAAGTTCTAGTATAAATAATTGCCAGCAAAATTCTTATATATTCTAATTCAAATTAAAAACAGCACATGGCTCTATTATTCATTCCAGATGCAGAATGCTTTCAATTAACAAAGAAAAATCTCCAGATAACTAAAAAATATCTATCTATCTATCTATCTATCTATCTATCTATCTATCTATCTATCTATCTATCTATCTATCTATCTATCTATCTATTTATCTATCTATCATCTATCTATCCATCCATCCATCCATCCATCCATCCATCCATCCATCCATCCATCATCTATCTTCTAATATCTATCAATCATATAGCTGTCATCTATCTACACACACACACACACACACCCCTCTGGGCTCATACCATATCAAAAACAATTTCCTTTTTAATCAAATCTTTTAAGCTCAATCAGAGGAAAATAATCTGTTCTAGGCACTTAATTCCTTTAAGTACTGTTGGGGAAAGCAATAACTATGCAGTGCCCAGCCTGAAAAAATTCTTGCATCATACTTTCTCTTTCATATTTCCCTGAAAAAGGTCATTTGAGGAGAGTGTATAAAAAGCTAAGATGGTAGCCATGACATTGGTTCACATAACAAGGTGGGTGTTCAATCATGTGGTTGAGGATGCCTTTCTGACTTTTTAAAGCTTTTTTCCTCTGTCCCTGTAGATCAGGGGTGTCAAACTCCCAGCCCGCGGGCCACATGCATCACACACTGGCCATGCCTATGCCCGGTTTAGCAAAGGGGGGGGGGGGGGAGTCACGATACATCATGTGACGCTGCCGTGATGACACAAATTTGACACCCCTGCTGTAGATACTCCTATCCCTATATGCTGAGATTATCTCTGGTCATTCTTTGGAAGATCCTTTTCCTTGGTTAGTTTTAACTTTGTTGGTTTATTATTATTATTTATTTATTTTCATGGGCTTTCCCTGTATTTTTATTTAAATGCCTCACATCCATTTAGGTAATATATATTTTGAAGACACTATAAGAAATCTTTAGGTTCCCAGCTATGGCAGAGAGTCAACTGCTGGCTTTGTTGAAACTGGCATGATGGAGATGTTGAGTTCAGCAACTTAAGGTTATAATTAAATATGGCAAATCTTCACGTCCAGGGAGGCAGTAAACCCCACAGCTGCTTGGTCTTTCCAAGATTGGCCAGATGCCTGTTCTCCCATATCCAAATGCCAACAATCCTCAGGCACTGGGAAACAGCCTTAGCTTCACCCATTTGGCCCAGGGCCAATGTACAGCTTAGGTACATTTGGGTACTGTTAATACTACATCCCATGCTGGCAGATGACCCCTCCCGGGGAGGGGGGTTATGTTAAATAGAAATGGAAAGACAGTAGAGTTCTAGGGCGTCCATATGGCAGGGACTTGATCTCTCTCTCTCTCCTCCGCCTATCAATATTGAATTGAATCAGCCTCAGAGGAAGGAAGGGAATTATTGAAGAAGAGTGCTTCCAGGTTCCCTCAATTGGTCCAGAAAGATACTGCGATTGATTATATTGAAGTCTGCTGAGCAATCATGGAGGACCAGAATGGCTATATATTAACCAAATCACTCTGAGCTCACCAGAAGTCTGCTAAGTGCATCTCACTACTATAATCAGATCTGAATCCTGACTGAAAAGAATCCAGTCTCTTTGTCCCAGAGGCCTCTGCAGATGTAAACTGACCTCCTTCTCCATAACCTTCCCCAAACAGGGAAGGTTAGAAGTTGGATGAAAATTGTCCATAACTGTTTGCTGGATCCAGCAAATGCCTCTTAAGAATGATAAGAACGATAAACATTTGTTATAGGTTTAGAACATTGAAACAAAGTCACGGGAGCTATGAACAAACAAACTGTTCAAACGTCTTGTGGTTTATAGTTATTTTTGTCTACTGTTATTACTCAATAGAGAAAAAAGCAGGCATATTTTTTCATCATATTCAAGTAGATTGTATAAAGAATTTCCTTTTCTTCAAGGCAAGGGGACACAGCCAAGTTTTTAGTACCCCACATATAGCAGAGATGCAATTGTCCTCTTTGTTGAAACCAGCATAGCAAAGAGGCAAATGTATAAAGTCAAACCAAAATGACACAAGAAGAGAAGGGAGTGGGAGAATCCTATCGTAGCTGCTTGCTTGTTTTTTGTTGTTCTGGCCTTAAAAACTACCTCCTTTTTAAAAAAAAATGTAGTCTTTATGATCAGTGGGGGGGTAATGCCCATTCAGTAGCTATCAGTTCGTAGAAGAATCTCTAGTTCTTTGTGGAGGAAACATTTCTTATGCAACGCAGGTCCCAAATGGAATTCTGCATGCTGATAAATTAAGACCAAGATGTTTCCTATTTAGAAAGGGCTTGAGGGAATGGTAAACCTGCCTTCCTTGATTTGGGATAGATCTGGAACATAGATTGCTGAAGCAATGGATACGTTATGATTTAGACTTACTTTTTTGTCTCAGTTTAAATCAGCTCCAAGAAAGGTAGTTAGGAGAGGCCTGGTGAGGGCCTCCTTTGGTCTAAAGCAGGGGTCTCCAACCTTTGGAACTTTAAGTCTGAAGGACTTCAGCTCCCAGACTTCTCCAGCCAGCTTCTCCAGTCAGACTTAAAGTTCCAAAGGTTGGAGACCCCTGGTCTAAAGGATATAGCCCAGACTGGTTCAAACAATTCTTTTGGGCTAGCTATTACCCTGCTACACAATGACCATGGTTCTTTTGTTTCCATGCTGGGACATATGGTTTTTTTTTTTTAGAAATTAGCAAAGTCTCAGGAAAAAAAATAATTTGCAGGTTTCCCCTGTGCTTTGTAATTGGGGTTCTTTGTGTTTCTTTGTAAGTATCTACTTGCTCCCAACTAAAACAAATGCTTACTACTGAAGGATTAAATGGATAATGGAGGCAAAGCAAGCCATACAGCCACAGACCTTGTATACTTATCGGGTATGAGATAAAACACTTCCTATTGCCATTGAAAGTTTGGACAATCAGCCAATCTGTCCTAGGGAGTTTTATTTTGAGTTCACAAGATAATCATACACTATCTGCACATAAATGTTTTTAATGTATTATGTATCCCTAGGAAACAACCTGGGTAGCAGCTTTAACACACATCCATCTCATCTCTCTTAACAAGTCCGGTGTGCGCTTGTGGGGAAATATCTTTACATGAAAACAGTGTATCCATTGGTCTTCATGAAAAATATGCATGAAGCTGCCTTTGGAGCTAAAGATACTGAGGATAAATACTATTTCAAAGTAATGATTAATTCTGGACTTGAACAAGTTGGCATTTAGTACTTAATACGCAAGGAAGCAGCTCTGGAAACATAGTTACTATAAAAGCAGCAGAAATTGCCTAGCCCACTGAATATTGAGGACTCTCATAACATTCACCCTGTCTGGAAATCATGCACACCAGCAGAGAATTGTGAGATGCCCTCGGCCTATGGTTACTTCTGCTGCAGAACCAGTTTTACGGCAGTTGAGGATTTATCAAACCACTCAGCCTCCATTCATTCTGAAATGGGAAGAGGGTCTTTAGGAATGCCAACTTGCATTGTAATTGCATTGTAATTTATTTTTTATTTTATTAAATTTATACCCCGCCCTTCTCCAGAAAGGACCCAATCCTTTGCCACCCCAAATTATGCCCGAACATCTTACGCGAGGATTCCTTTGCTGCCTGCGCACTCCGGGTGGCCAGCAGCTGAGCTGCACCCAAATTTTTGCTCTCTTTTTGGGGGTAAAAAGGTGCGTCTTACAGTCCGAAAAATATGATAAGCTTTGTATTATCTTTAATAGTTTTAAATATAAAAAAGAATGAAAATGAAATCCAGATTGGGATTTTCTGTTTTTTTAATAATAATAATAATAATAATAATAATAATAATAATAATAATAATAATAATAATAATAATAATAATAATAATAATAATAATAATAATAATAATAATAATAATAATAATAATAATAATAATTTATTTTATATACCGCATCCTCTCCCCAAGGGGACTCGGAGCGGTGTACAGGAAAAAATTAAAAATACTATAAAATATACATACAAAGATAAATACAATGAATAAAAATGAATTAAATTTGGTTGTCCCTGCACTAAAATCCCCACATTAAAACTAACATTCCCTAACGCCCTAAAGGTAGAGACTAACCTAGGCCGGCCAAGCAGAAAAAGTATGCTTTAAGTTTTTGACGGAAGGAGCGGAGGTCTGTAGTTGTTCTAATGTCGGGGGGAAGGTCGTTCCAGAGGGCTGGGCCCGCCACAGAGAAGGCCCTTCCCTGGGCGTCGCCCGCTGACAAAGTCTAGTGGACGGCACCCGGAGAAGTCCCTCTCTGTGGGAGCGAATCGGCCGCAGGGATGTATGGGGCAGGATCCGATCCCGCAAATAGCTAATGAAATGGCATGAGATGATATCTATCAGCCTAGAGAAGTACAAAAAACTTTATATCCAAATGAAAAAAAAATGTGCAAGCAGCTTGTCAAGAGGAAGTTTGACACATTTTCTAAATGGCTTTTATTTTCTGTTTGTCATATCCTAATACAATTTCCTTGGGAAGCTCAGATTTTCCTCACACTCAAGTTATTTATAGCTGGGACAAGCAGGCTTTTTAACCAGGCCAAATCAGCAGTGCTGAATCTCTTGGAGCTAATTTGCCCTTTCCTACAACATGCTCCTTTTATGCTGGGTTTAGAAGCAAAACTATCACAGTGAAGAAACTTCTGCTGTTCTAAAAGCTCAACTTCAAACAAAGTACCTTGGTGATTTCTTATCTTGCTCTTGACCCCAAACCCAAGCTTATTTGATAAAAAGCAGATTTATGTAGAACAGATATTCTTTGCAATATTATGCTGACTACATAAACTGAAAAAGGAAAAATTATGGATAACTGACTCAAGTGGATAGAAGCGGATACTAGTTCAATTGGAGAACAATTATGAAAGCTAGTGATGAATATGGAATACAATATATAGTTCATCAGAAGGCATTTCCTATTTCCCCTGTGAGCAATTTCCATAGCATATTTTAGGATTGATCTATTTTTGTGAGATCTAGGCAGATGTTCTCGTCTTGTGGCAAAATATTAAATTAGGTCACTTCTAAGGATCTGTCTCCATTAAACTAATAATTCAGGTAATAAAAAACCTTTCTTAATGCAGTTTGGGCAACTAGCAGCTCATAGATGCATATAACTACACAATCCTCTCATAGAATGTTGCCAAAGTTCACCGGAAGCCAGGTTTAACCTGAAGAAAACCTTTACTTTCAACTTTTATTGCAATATACTTTATTAGAAATATCTTCAATGCACTGCAATGTAATGTCATATACAATCATGTATAGTATTTTTCTTTAGAATCAAAGAACATTATTAGAGTATTTAATATCTAATAATGAGATATTCATCTGCATTATGCTTTTAATAGAATGAGAAGCATTTTGAGAATACTATATAAGGAGGTGGCTTTAGATGTTATTAGAAGTATCAAGAAACTTTTCTGGGATTGTCTCCATTTTTCACTTCATTATTACAATAATCTGTAAAAAAAATCTTTCACAAGACATAAAGTTTACATATTTCTCTTCAGATAGCTAAAGTAGATAAAATTGAAGTTTGAAGCCCTCATGTATTAGCTTATTAATATTCTGATAAATGTCAATGCTAGTTTTAAAATCCTTTATTAAGAGTTCCCCTCCCCCCATAGAAACATAATGTTTAGTTAAGAATTAAGGAATTTTATTTGTTCATATTGATGCCGGTTTAGAGTGATGCAAAACTAAGTTGTACCTTTAAACTGGGAAGCCAACTAACATTAGCTCATATCAGTGTCCCTGAACCGATTATAACATATATTTTCTTAGCACAATTAAAAACATTTTTAAAATTATTTTAATTCATGTTAATTTTTTGCAGGAAGTGGAATGAACTATATTTCAAATGTAAGAGTCAAGTAAAGATATATATGTATATGTGGGGAAAATACTGTTTCACGTCTGAGGTAAAAGAAGTTACATGTATTTTATTCTTAATGCTTGAACTTGGCATGAATTAGTTATGTGGAAATGTTGTTCTTTTAAAAATTTCTTAGTGTAAATAAGACTTGCAGCGTATTTTATATTTTCAATCCATTACCATTTGGCACTGGATTGCCAGTGCCAAAGGTAACATATTTTGAAAAATGAAACTTAAATAAAACTGTCAAAGTGTGAAGCCTAGGTGTTTGCCAACAGAAATTTCTGGGAGTATGTCATTGGAATAAATTAAACAATGTTAGCTAAGTATTTACAGTATTTATAAAAGTTTCTAACCCTTTTAATGCATTTTCTATCTAGTAACCTGCTAGAAATACCTAGGAAGAAATATCTATTCCTTTCTTTTTTCCTTTTCCTTTCTTTCTTTCCATTTCGGTGAAGCTAATGTTATTCCTCTTAAATTGGCACTATTTCCTTTGCCATTTCAAAAATGACCAGGCCATTTTAAAAACAGATCCATATGAATGCCAATGTTTATAAAATTGCATGTGTCAAGAGCTTGATTCAGCATTAGCTATGGTGAATGTGTCTCCAATAAATACAAAGTGTTTTTTTTTTAAACCCAACTGTTGCTGAATATTTTCCAGGCTTACCATTAGGGAGCCAAAACTATCCATAATGTAAGCCTTAAACACGCTACATTTTAAAGAAAACATATAGAAAGAACATTTGTATGTATGAATTGATTTACTTGCTTGGATGATATATGTGCACCTGCCAGAATCATAGAGAGTATGGGAGAGCTTTAACATTACAATAAATTTAAAGTAACAGTGACTACTGAAACTGGGAGTTTAAAAAGACCAGAATTTTGGATTTTGAAGTAGTTATAGACTTATTACAAAAGACTCCCAAAAGAGTGATAGTCTTCATGAATCAAAGGAGAGAGGCTGTTTTGCTTGTTTCCAAAGGAAGGTGAAATTGAAGAACTATTTGTTGAGGAAGTTGAAACACTATATAGCAGGGCTGCCAAACATGCGAACCGCGGACCGGATATGTCACGAATTGGCCATGTCCACGCCTAGTTTAGCAAAGGGGGAAAGTCACAATATATCACGAGTTTGACACTCTTGCTATATAGGCTCTAGACCAGTGGTTCTCAACATTCCCAATGCCGCGACCCTTTAATACAGTTCCTCATATTGTGGTGACCCCCCAACCATAAAATTGGTGTCTCGGTTCTTAAGACCATCGAAAATATGTGTTTTCCGATGGTCGTAGGCAACCTTTACTTTACTTTTACTTTAATCGGATTTGTGAAAGGGGTCCCGACCCACATGTTGAGAACCACTGCTCTAGACTGTTAGTTGGACATGTTTCCCATTGAAAGCAGTGAAGTTAAAGACGTTAGATTTCAAATCCAATACCATGAGTGGAATATGTGTGACTAACATATGAGGTCAATCCAACTCATATTGACTTAAATGACTAAGGTAGAATTGATTGAGGAAGAGGAGGAGGAATACTAACAACAACATTTCAGAGGGAACACAGTATTCAAATGAGTTTTTTTCTCCAGTATAATTTGCACTTGGAATAGGTAGCATCTTGGACAGGTGAACACATGTGGAATTTTGAGAATATATTACAAGCTTCCCCACAAAATGGCACCCTAACAGTTCATGATCACTACATGCTTGCTAGTTGTTTGCGACAAATAAAAAAATGACATATACGACTGATTTTTCAGACTACAAAGCAAAACGGTCTACTACCATCAAGAGTATGATTGTTTATTGAACTCTCCAACAACTTATTACAAAACAAAATGAATGATGAAGCATACAGACATTATTGGATAATGTGCTTGCTTTTGTGTTCTACAAGGTGAGATTAACTGTGTTTATCAATACTTGGGTGTGTGAAAATTATGAATATGACCCAATTGTTTATCTCAGCCAACTAGCCAGGAATGTTGTCAAGTGCCTGGAGGCTACTAGGGGTTGGAAACTAAGGGGGCCTGGAAACTGAGGGGGCCTGGAAAGAAATAACCTTGGGTTACTCTGCTTGGGCTACTCGGTGTGGTTATCTTTGGGGCTGAATGGGCTGCACTTTTTTTTATTAAGGCCTGGTGGCCAATGTGTTAAGGTTCCTAGTCTCTCAAGTCCTGCTTAAGGAGCAAGTGCATTTATAACTAGGGAAGTCTGCACAGATCCATCTTGTGTGCCAGCTGTGCCCATTCTTGAATCTCTTGACCCTATTTACAGTAATTCATGCCTTAATCATCGCATCTGTAGACTATTCCAAAGAACTCTACATTGCCTTTGAATATCCCTTGGAAGCTTAGAGGTGTAGCAATACAAGTAGCGATGGACAAATATTGTAATGTTCAACTCTTTTAGGTTTTTGTCAAATGCAAGCTTCACTGGTTACTTATAGGTGCAACTCAAGGTACTTAACATTTATACAGCATTACATTACATAGGGCCTAATTATCTAAGAGAGCATGTATTTCCATAGTTCTTTTCCACTAGATACAATCAGAGATTTGCATGCTCTGGATTCCATCAATTAAATTGTCATGAACAGGATTTGGGAAATGTGCCTTCTCTGTTGCAGCATTTGCCCTTTACAAGAGCAACGCAGCCAAGATTTGAATTGCTCTTATTCTGCCTGTCTTAAAAGAGTCTTCATGGCTCTTTTTCTAGGTCTTAAACTAGAGTGATTGTCAGACCCCTTTAAGTTGGGTGCTAAGTGAGAAAGAGGATGTTTCCTCTGGATGACTAGTGCCATTTTTTATGTTATAATATTGCTTCCTTTTTTAATTTATAAAAAACCAGAGCAGTTCTGAAGTCAGGCGACCCTAAAATTGTATATGGTTAAAAAAAACCTCTCAATGTATTTTCCGTACTATGTTAAAGAATATATAGATTTCTATATATGTATGTAGATCCAAAACACATAGTTGATGTATTTGCATTACAAAATATGAACAATTGAGAATTTCAAGTACTATTCAAGTTTCATTTTGTGAATCGATTCAAAAATATGAAATTGTTTTCTTCAACTATTAAAAAAAAATCAAGCACAAGCAAACTATCAATAAATACAGTTGATTGGAGTCATACCTACATTATTTATAACTTACTTTAACTGGATGTTTGCATCAAAATCATGCCAATAATTATTGATGCATTGAGATGTTTTCATAATGTAAAGGCAAGACATGAAACAGACCATAAGATGGAAAGCAGGGTGGTTGTGTGAATGTGATTAATCTAGCAATTCTATTGTATCACTGTCACTACACCAGTGGTGTCAAACTCATGTCGTCACTCTGGTGTCACATGACATATTGAGACTTTTTTCCCCTTCGCTAAACTGAGGGGGGGATGTGACCAGCACGTGATGCATCCGGCCCGCAGCCTGGAGTTTGACAGCCCTGCACTACACAGTGGTGGTTGTATGCATCAGAATCCACCTAAAACCTTATGTTCATGGAATGTGTTTGAAGTACCTTCCTCTGCTTTTAAGTATTACTTAGGTTTGGATCGTGAGTCTTTCCCCAAAAGAAGGCATGACAGAGCAAGTCAAGAACATTACCCGAATATTGGTAATTGCTTCCAACTGCTACTGAGTTGAGAACTTTTAAAATAAGGAGAGGTTGGCCAATACTACATTCCATTCCATGTCAATAACCAAGGGAGAAAGATAAAACCTTTGGTATGTCTAATTTAATGAACAGAAGGAATTGGAGTGACAACATAGCAGTGTTCCAATATCTCAGGGGCTGCCACAAAGAAGAGGGAGTCAAGCTATTCTCCGAAGCACCTGAAGGCAGGACAAGAAGCAATGGATAGAAACTAATCAAGGAGAGAAGCAACCTAGAACTAAGGAGTAATGTCCTGTTAGTTAGAACAATAAATCAGGGGAACAACTTGCCTCCCAAAGCTGTGAATGCTCCAACACTGGATGTTTTTAAGAAGATATTGGATAACCATTTGTTTGAAATGGTATACGGTATCCTGCCTGAGTAGTGGGTTGGACCAGAAGACCTCCAAGGTCTCTTCCAACTCAGTTATTCCATATCATTCCATTCTCATTTTCTCAAACTTGTGGGTGTGAAGGTTTCTAATAGTGCCTAGAGGTGGATCTCTCGCCTCACAATCAGGAGGTTGTGAGTTCAATCCTAGGTAGAGACAGATGTAAGATCTGCTTGGGTAGGGGGTTGGACTAGATGACCTTCAAGGTCCCTTCCAACTCTTGTTAATCTGTTAACCCTGAAGTAATTAAAGGCAATTTCCAGCGTGATTAGAAGCTGCTATTCTATTCTACCCTTCCTAACCTAGCAGGATCCTCAAGCTCTCCTACCGCCCAGTTCGTCCAGAAGTAAAGACTTCACTAGCCCAGAACCCAGTGACGTCACTCCACCGCTGGTCACTCAGTCCTGTAGTAGCGCGGTCTCGGGGTCGTCTTCCCTCTGCCTCCACACAACCCCTAGCCCACGCCGCTCGCTCCTCAGGCAAGCGGAGGCAGCGCCTCGCCTGCTGCCATCTGAGCCGTCCTGCCTGCCTCTCTTAAGAAAGGCCGGAACCTCGGTTCCTTCTACATTCTTTCAGCGGCGCTGCTCTTGCTGACGAGGCGAGAAGACGCAACCGCCTTCGCAAACCTGCCGCCGACGCCTCGTCTCCCATTCCCTCTTCTGGCTAAGGCTGGCGCCGAGACCGAAGAGTTTTCCCCGTCAGGGGGCGACGCAGCTACTAGAGAGTGAAGGGAGGAGAGGGAGGGAGGGAGGAGGAGGAGGTGGAGAAAGCGCTGCTGAAGGCGGGCGCTCCTAGGTGACAAGCGGTCACAGGTGCTGCGGCTGCCTTGAAACACAGGAGAGGCGCCTCCGTGCCCCAACCAGCTGCTGCTGCTGCCACCGCCGTCTCTGCCTGCCTCCGGGTGGCAGCTGCCGCCGCCGCCGCTGTTGCAGTTCCTGCTTCTGCTGCTGCTGAGCCGGCGCGTGCAGGAGTGTTAGCGCGAGCTCAGCATCTTTCGTGCGCGCGCGCGCGCGCTCGAGAAAACGAGAGATCGAAGGAGAGCGAAGCGAAATCCTGTAAGTTGCTTGGTGCTCCCGCCGCCGCCGCCGCTGCCGCTGGAGCTGCTGCTCTCGCTGGACTGGTGCAATTGGCTCTTTTTGCAAGGCGCGACTGTCGTGTGTGTGTATATATATATTTGCCCGCCGCTTTGCTGTTGCCGCACGGCTGTAGCTCAACCGGCAGAGAAAGAGGGAGAGAGAAAGAAAAGGAGAGAGAGAGAGAGAGAGAGAGAACGGGTTGGGGCTTCGAAGGTCGCGCGCCCCCTCCGCAAACGGGTTCAAGACATGGCAAGGCGCTGAATTGACTGGCTGGGAGAGACGAAGACCAGACGGCTTCTCTCTCCTCCGCCCCTCACCCCTTCAATCCGGCCTGGTAGGATATGATTTTTTGACAACCCACATTTCTTTTGGCGCGTGCAACCGGGAACGAGGAGGGCGCGGGGAGCCGCCCAGTGCCTGCAAGGATGGAGGTTGCTTTGTGTGCGAGATCGGTGGATTCCGACGTTGGGGATAACGGGAGGGACTCGGCAGGTGGGGGGACGGGGACCGAGTTAGCAATTAGCTGAGGAGCCACCAGAGCAAAGGGGTGGGTGGGGGGGTGGGGGGGGGAGGCTGAGGTGTGGAAAGAGAGTGGCAGAATAAGCACGAATTTTGCCTAGAGAGCTATGGACAGATGTATTGCCAGAATGGGCTTCCTCGTTTGGGTTTTTTTTTAAGCCGTATTTGATTTTTAGCCGTAGAGGGCACGTGGTTGTGAATGGCTGCGCTATCTGTTCACAGCCTGATGGGGAGATCTGATATTGTGTCTATGTGTGTAGTTTTCCAAACCTTCCCTTCCTTATGTGGAGCTAATGTGCATGCCTTTTTCACATCCAGATTTATAATGTGACAGCCGATGGTATCCAGAAAAAGAAAATGAAAATGTAATCAGTGACTAACTTCTAGGAGATAAAAAGCCTGAGGCAATATGTATTGTCCACTCCTATCTTATTTGGAAATTCTGTGAGCTTAGTTAGGAGTTTAATCTGAAAGAGACTGATTAAAATCATCTAGGGTGGCTTTCAGCTGGGGAAAGATATATTACATTGAGCCATAATAGGATGCGCTTTATTTTTGCCCCTCGTGATGCATGAGCTCAATAATAATGTTGGACAAGAAATTGATGTTTAGAATTCTGTGTGAACCAAGCCATAGCTCAGCAAACCTTGATTGGGGAATGAAACTTAGTTTAGTAATGCAAATTAGTTACCAGCCACTATGCTGGGAATTGCTAGAGATCAGCATTTATGCTCTACAGAGAAACATGCTTACTATGGATGACAGGTCCCACCGCAGCACGATTGCTTTCCTGTAATAAAACAAAGAACAAATCTGAGAGAATGTTATAACGAAGTTTACTAAGAGCCCCAAGTGAACATCTTCATCCCTCTTTTGGACATTTTAATCATCTTCCAATGGACAAAGTTGTTGTGTTTGAAAGATATCAGGCATGAGGCCACTGTTGTACAGTGCTGCAGTTTCTTGGAATACTATACTTTTTTCCTAGACTTGTTCCATTCTCACAGCATGGAGATATGGGATTGATGTGGAATTCTTATTTTTTTAAGTATCTGGGGGGGACGGGACAGGGTTAGCTTTGTCTCCTGATCTCAGTTTTGCCAACTATAGATATTCCTTGCAAATCTACATTACAATTCTTTCCTTCAAAAATATGTTGTTAATTTTAAAAAAAAATCCACACTGTAACTTTTGAAAGAGTGTTCTTTTTGCCATCTTTCTTTTTTTAACTCTGGATTTCTGGGTGGACAAGTTTAAAAATAAATGTCTGCTCAAACACTGGATTATTGTATAGCCAAGCAGCTGTGACCTTAACTGCCTCAGAGGAAAGGACAGAGAGCACAGAAAACTGAAAGTGAGCACATGGTCCAAATCCTGTAAGATAAAACTCAGATCTCATAAACCTAGAGAGATACCATATTTCTTCAGCTAAAGGAGCTGCCAAATTTTTTTTCAACCCTGCTGTGAAGGTGGATATCAATTTGAACGGAAGTTTGAAATGAAAGGGGGTGTTGCCTTAGCTGAGTTCTGCTCACAGTTCTTTTCATGAGCGTCGTAGTTAGAATATTTCTTCTCTGTACTTTCAGCTATTACTTATGGGCATTTCAAAAAGTGAAGCTTGGATTCTTTTGTTCTTAAATATCATAGTAAAATCTGCATGAGCTAAGATGAAGACTTTATATTTTGCTCTCTATCCTGCATTAACATTTGCAAGTGGAATGGATGGTCAAGAGGGGCTCATGAAACAGAAGTGTCTTTTGGGCCCAACATTCTGTCTTCAGCTTGAGTCTGCCAGATACTCCTGGAAAGCTCCTGAATAAGATAGCTCTTCTGCTTCTAGACAAAGAGAGAATAGATAGCTATCTGCTTCTAGACAAACTCAGTGATCATGCATTACAGTATTGCATATGCCGCCCAGAGTTGTTTGTTTTGGGATGGAGGGTGATATAAATGTGATTCATAAAATAAATAAAAATAAATAGTTGTTCAAGAGCTGTAAAACCTGTCCTCTGAGGTATTTGTGCTACTGCCAGAAAATATCTGATTTAAAATTTTGGAAAGTTTCTTGAGAAATATAATCCCACAGGTGAAGGTTGAGTATTAGAGACGTGACCTTGGTAACTTTGTATTACTAATGTGGTAAATAAAGGGTGTGCTTGAACCCCATAATTGGACTGGTGTAAGAATGAAGATGGTCTTACAGCAAGTACAGCTACCTAGAGGTAGCTTGGACAGTAATGGATTTCTAATTCGGCAATATTTAGGAGGTCACAGGTTTCTTATCACTGTTATATAAGAATGCTGGGCCCTGAACATTAAGGGTAGGGTCTTCTGACACTCCAGAGAGAGGCATCCACAGAATCCGGTGGTTTTGTCAGAATTACCAAATTAACATTGTGCCTCAAGTTTCTATCCCTTATGAACATTAGAGACAATGCATATACAAAAGACTGAGGCTGAGCTTGCATCACAACGTTGCAACATCCATCATGTGCCTTCTAATAGATACCTATATCTTCAGCAGTTTTCAATCATTTTGTCCTCAGAACTCTTTTACATACTTAACAATGATTGAGTTTTGGTTTATATGGGTTATATCTACCACTATTGTACTACTGAACTAGAAATTCAAATTGAGAAATGTTAACATATTTATTTGATTTTGTAGACCCCCTAAAAGAGTGATATCCCCCCAGGGACCCTCCCAAAGCACATTTTGGCAACTGCTGCACTAGACCTTAGCTGAGGCTTTGTGGGATTGGAATTCAGGAACCTATGAGACTGACAGGATCTTCATTCCAGTTTATTGAATCCCATACATTAATTGAGTTAGAACATACAGTACTTTATTTTATCTGTAGTATTTTACTTTGTGTCATCTGAAAAATAATGATGTGTATTCTTAAAGCTATTTGTGATTTTCTTGCATCTAGGTTTAGCCCTATATTTTTCCCAACTCCGTAGCTGCTTTTAGATGCAGTATTTAATTATAGATCGGATGCAGCAATTAAATTGTCAGTGTCATCCTGTCAGAGTATGGGTTAATTTTATTCAATCGCCTATGGCAATTTCCCTACATTCACTCTCTGTTCTTGACAATTTAGTAGCTAGGCTTGCATTTACAGAGATGGCAAACACATTCATACAAATGACTCTGAATTGGAGGCTGTCAGTTAAAACAGAGGATAGGAACAATAATGCATCTGGTAGATGGATAATTCTGTGCTCTTAAAGGAATATGTCAATTTAATTGTATATGTGGGTCAAGACTTGATCCGCTTTATTAGTTTTATCTACTCTTCCATAATTCATCATTGTCCATCAGAAAGGGCAAAATCAAATTTCAGTTTGATGTTCAAGCAAAAGAATAAGTTTAAATAATAACTTTTTAAAAAAAAATATTTGGCAGAATTTCATTGTCCATACTCATCTGAACTGATTGGAATTATTCATCTTTATAGACTTCTAGCCATTTAAAATATGCTTCTAGCTATTTTATATGCTCAGTTTAACTAAGTTTGCTTAGGGTAAAAATTGTCAAGCGTTCACAAGATACTGTGTCATAATTCTCAATACAATAGGTTTGAAGAAAATCAGTAGATTAATACATTAATCAGTTAAGGCAGGAATGTCAAACTTGCAGTGTCACATTGTCATCCTGTGACATATCGTGACTTTCCCCCTTCGCTAAAATGGGGATGGGTGTCACCAGCGCATGACGCATCTGACCTGCGGGGCTGCAAGTTTGACACACCTGAGTTAGGCCTCAGAAAGAGAGGAATGGCAGCTGTGAAGATAGGAAAGCATTATAAACTACTCATAGTAGTCTTCCTCAGCTTATGCCTGCTGGATAGGTTGGGGCCCATATCTCCAAAAATCCCCAATTAGTGTGGTCAGTGGCTGTAATTCTGAAAATGTGAGTCCCATATCAGGGGTCTCCAACCTTTGCAACTTTAAGTCTGAAGGACTTCAGCTCCTAGACTTCTCCAGCCAGCAAAGCAGTCTGGGAGCTGAAGTCCTTCAGACTTAAAGTTGCAAAGGTTGGAGACCCCTGCCATACATGATAGCAGTTTGAAGAATGCTATCTTATGATAGTGTACTCTGTGAACCCTAGCAAAGAACAGATGCTTGGGACAAATGTACACGGTTTTTCTATATGACTTTTCTATAGGCACTGAAAGAGCTAAAGCAGGGGTCCCCAACCTTTGCAACTTTAAGTCTGAAGGACTTCAGCTCCCAGAATTCTCCAGCTAGCAAAGCTGGAGAATTAGTGTACTCTGTGAATCCTAGCAAAGAACAGATGCTTGGGACAAATGTACAAGGTTTTTCTATATGACTATCACCAGAATTAAAGGAACAAACGTTTTGATAAAGCAATAAAAAAAAATTGGCCTGCATCAGGAAATAATTGATTGAAATAAAGGAAGCTGTATATGGATGATCACAAAGTACCAAGGGTGTTCACAGGAAGGCAGAGACTGTGGTGATGTGAAAGATGATGTGTTAGTATCACAATAGAAGACCTGCCCCTTTTGTATGTGCAGGTAACATTAATACAGGTAGAAAATTGTTCGCATTTAGATTGTGCCATTGCATTTATCTCACTTCTGCAGATTTTGACAACCGTCACTTCCGCAGAGGCCACTATAAACTATACATTGGCTATATTCATGCTGAATCCTTAATAACCTTTTTATTCAAATATGGGAGATGAACTTCGTCTGTGTACCCTGTTTCCCCAGAAATAAGACTTCTACGGATAATAAGCCCAATCGGGCTTTTGAGCGCATGCGGTAAAATAAGCCCTTCCCCAAAAATATTGCAACACAACAGCAGCCACGAGGTCAGCACGCTTGCCGCCTCCTGCAACTCAAAAATAATAAGACCTCCCCGAAAATAGGGCCAAGCGCTTATTTCAGGGAAACACGGTAGTTAATTTATGGCTTGTATTGCACAAATCTAGAAAATTGGAATAGTTGAGTACTGTAAACATGGTTTGTTTAATTGTGGGTTAATATGGTGCAGAAACACAACTTATACTATATCATTCTGCTATGTTCTACTGTCTTCAAATCCTAACAAATAGTAAGAAAAGGGTTTGAGGCCTGTATGAGGGTTTAGACTCATATACAACTTCATAATGCATTTCAGCCCTATCTAAGCAGTTTATAGAGTCAGCATATTGCCCCAACAATCTGGGTCCTCATTTCATCGACCTTGGAAGTATGGAAGGATGAGGCAACCTTGAGCCCCATCAGGATCAAGCTCTAGGCTGTGGGCAGAGTTTTTCTAAAATACTGTATTTTAACCAGGGTTCAAGGTTATGTTCTACTACAATCCAAATGAATTGCGGCAGGGAATACATTTCATAAATAAATGCTGTAAAAGCTTTAATATCCATACTAACTACAGCACGTCAAAAATCTGAAATAAATTTATTAGTTTTTTAAAAATGAAAGTGTTTTTCTTTCCTTCTTTGAGTTGCTTATTTGGTGGTAGGAAACGATAATTCATTCCATGGTTCCTCAATATTTGTCATACAACAATAGGAGATGAAAGAGTAAAACAATTTATAATTGTTTTCATGTTTGGAAAGTACTGGAATACAGCAGTGATGAAAGCAAGAAAATTAAAATAAATCTACTAAACACATTAATTTAAGAACTCTAGCCTTGCTAATTAAAACCAACAAAATTAAAATGTGTTTTGGGAGGCAGCTTTTTTCTTGTTCCAAGTATGCCTATATTTCTTTAATTTTTTCTAAACTCTGCCTGATTTAGATTAAGTACTATATTGTCTTCTGAAATTAAGACTTCTCAGCCAGATCTGATAAGGCTATATCTGACTTTTCACTTGTGTATATAAAGCACAATAGTCTATCATATTTTAGCCTAGCAAGTTGTGAAAATCTATTCCTTGTGATTACCTTGTGGTTTTACATATGATGTAAATCTAGAAAGCTAAGTTGAATAACCATGGTTGAGTTAATTCTGCAAACAGATTCTACTTGGGAGCCGCTATAAAATATTTTTCTTCCTCTTTATAATTAATTGCTCCAATATAATACATGGAATAATTCCACCATTATTTCTGGATGTAGAAGTGCCCATTTTAAATGTGATTAAAGTGAATCAAATCAACTGTTTGCCAACTTTATTGCTATCTTTGTATTTTCAGAGATTAAAAAAAGGGAGCTTGATTCAAAGAAAGTGTCAAAGAATTCCCAAAATTGCGGACATGGATATATTTTAAACATGATTACTCAATCAGTAAAGAAATACAGCGAAAGGGTGTAATCTCAGTAAGCAATGGATATGAAAACAATATTATAGGGTTTTCCTTTGATAGTTTTTAGTAAACTATTTAGTATAGGATTTTTTTCTGCAATGTCATGTCTAATATGGAACAAATAAATCCCTTTGATTTCAGAGTACTTGTATTTTGGATTTTGGTGCTAGTTTCTATTTTGTCTGAGTGTGTTCAAATCCATGTTGACTCTTGGAAATTTCCTAAAGGAGTCCCTGCAGTTTCCTTGGCAGGATATCAGAAGTGGTTTGCCATTGCCTGCTTCCTATGGTTGAGAGTATGTCACTAACCCAAAATCATCTAGATAGTTTTATGCCTAAAGAAGGACTAGAAATCATAGTCTCCTCATTTCTAGCCTTGTACCCTAACTTTTACCCCAAACTCACTCCCTAGTTCCTATTATGCTGCGATCATAATCATATATAAAATGTGAACTTCTTTAATTATAACATAAATATATATGATATTGTCTGTTTAGGTTTGTGGCTACCCTGATATTTAGGAAATAACTATTTTAACATTCATTAGTCTTTAAGTAAAACTATTCTGTTTAGGGTAATATGACATAAATGACCAAGCTGTTTTTGCTAAGAAAACTTACCCTACTTCAGGATATTCTCACTTTTACTGTAAGAGAAAACTGAGAGATATTAGTAACAGACGGAATATCAAAAGGCAAGGGCTGTGTTGCGTTGCCAAGAAAGTATCGCTTTTGGGAGCATAGATTTACATGCATACCAAACATAATTTCATATATTATTCCCTATAATTATAGAGGCAATAGCAGTTGTAAACTCTTAATCTCAAGTGTGTGAATTGGTACCATACTGAAATCTAATTACCTTTTACTCATTTCATGTCATGAATTTTGTCAGCTCTGAAAACTTCAGACCAAAAGTATTAGGATCTCTTTAAAAGGCTTTTATGGAATCTTAAATAATTTCTACACCAAGGTTTTCTTCGAAGAAGAGAGATTATATGTGATCTATTTTGGAGAGGCCCACTCTTTGCTTCTTGATTCCTCTGAGAGCTATTCTAGTGTGAATTGCAAGCCTCTGTTGTTGACCAGTGTAGTGGCCAGAGTGGGATCTGCTTAGCTACAGCAAGAATGATTGGGGAGACTACAAAGGAAACTTATTGCCATCCACCATTTTCAGCTGAGGTGTGGCAAGAGGAGCAATGCTAGAAGCAGGGATGAGAGACAGCCAGGCAATTCTTGGACCTAGATCAGGTAACATTGGTGGAATTAATTGTGGCAAAGTTGATGTACTGAGAATTATAGTCACTGAAGGAAACAGTTGACTATGCAGGGAAGAACTGCGCAGGGAAGAACTGGGGGTCACCATCATAGATTTGGTGAGTAAATTCCATCATGGACAAGCTGGATCAGGAATTACAGAGTAACTGACCAAGAAAAAAGTAGCAGACAAGATAAGATTAGTTTGAAGAAACGGGGAGCTGTTAGAATCTGCTTTCTGGGTGAAATCCAGAAATGCTCTGTAACTTTTGTAAAGTGAAAGAATGTTGGTGGGGATGATCTCCCAGGGTGGAAGGCTTTGATTGGTGATGGTTCTGGGTGGCTTGAAAGCCCCTGGGAGAAAAGTTTGTGAGGAATACTAGGGAGGGAATGATAAGTGGGAATAGTACAGCATATTGTTTGAGGTATTAGCGATAACAGTGTTAGCTGAGCAAATGTATTGATGGCTATTCTTGGTTGGGGGTTAAGGTGTTACTCTACAAATTATACAGACTGTGAGTTCTTAGTCCCATTTTAGGCATGAAAGCCAGCTGGGTGATTCAGGACCAGTCACTCTGTCAGCCCAACCTACCTAACAGGGTTGTCGTGAGGAAAACAGGAGGAGGAAAGAGTACAATGTATGTTTGCTCCCTTGAGTTACTTATAAAGTAATAAAAGTGAGATTAAAATTAATAGATAAATAATAAAAATTCTAGGAGCTGAAGTCCACACATTTTAAAAGTGTTGAGATTGAGAAACACTATTCTAGAAAAGTCATAACTCATTAATAGGGATTCTGATTACCCCATTACCATTTTTTTCTTTAGTGCATTGTGGACTTCTCAGATCAACCAGTATAGGCAGCATCATCTATGTGCTAATTTAATCAGGGAGAGCACTAGAAGTGGCATTATAAGTGCCATAATTCTTCTGAATATGGCACTTACAATTCCTCTGTATAATTCTTTTAAGACTTCTGCCCCTTGAGTTGAATAATTCACTCAGTTAAATAATTTTATTTCAACTTATTTTAGGGTACATAATGCAATTCAGAGAATGGTTGGACCATTCTATTTCAGACTGATCCAGCTTGCATAATGTTATGCAAGTAGTCCTCGATTTACAACTATAATAGAACCTGGATTTTTTATCATATCCCATGATGATTGTAAGTTGAGGCATCCATGTGACCAACATGATTCTATGACGTTTTTTGCAGTGGTAGGATAGGTAAGTAGGTAAGTAGGTAAGTTGGTTTATAAAATTTATTGGCTGTCCATCTCACCACAGGGTAACTCTGGGCAGCTTACCATAATAAATCTTAAAACCATGGTCGTTAAGCAAACTCATTGCCCAAATAGGTGTTTTTTGCTGCAAATAATTATAAATGAAGGCCGGTTGCTGAGAACCCAAAATGCAATCACATATGGAGGTGGGGGTAGGGTGGAGAGCAGCCAACAGAATTTTGAATCCAAGTTGTAAGTACATTTTGGAGATCTTGCTCAGTGACCAGTCACAAGTCGAGGATTACCTTTAATAAGATAGAGATGGGATCTGCTAAAACAAATAGCCAAGACTTTTAGAAGATAGACTTTTTCCTAGGAAGTCAGAATATAGAATGGCAAATATTTATACTGCCAAAGGATGATGAACATGCAGAAAGGTAGCCTATTCTTTCAGAAATATGCCCAAATATCAAAGTCGTTTTCTAAGTCTTTTCTCCAATGATTCTAGATTATTGTACACATGTTAATTTTAAAAAACCTAATTCTTAAACTGTAGTGCTCTGTCTGAGGAATGATGTTCACAAAAGGTTTTGCCTGATTTCAAATGAGTCAATGAATTCTTCAAATAAATGGTTTGTAAAAGAAGCAGAGATTTATCTTTATGTCATTTGACGAACTAAGATGAACTAATCTTAACTCTAGCTAACCGGAGCATAGTTACAATAGAATAGATCTGTGATGGCGAACTTATGACACATATCCCAGAGGTGGCATACAGAGCCCTATCTGTGGGCACGCACACCGTTGCCAGCTGCTCTTCCAGGTTCCATCATGCACATGTGACCCGGACAGCTGGTCCAGCATGCATGCGCACTGGCCAGGCTGCTCTCCAGTTTCAGCACTTGGTGCCGAAAAGGTTAGCCGTCATTGGAATAGATAAATGATCACAAGTGTATCTTATTAAACCTTCACTTATTTTATTAAACATATATCCCACCATGGCACCAAAGACAAGGAAATCCTAATGGATTATAAATTCCAATACAAGAATAATGTTCTTGTAATGCTCTGTAGTTTAATTCTAGGTGCCTTAGAAGAAATTCTTGATGTAGTTTATTGTGTCTCAATCTCTACTTTGCAGGATAGCAGCAATAGCAATAGCACTTAGAATTATATACTGCTTTACAGCCCTCTCTAAGCGGTTTACAGAGTCAGCCTCTTGCCCCCAACAATTTGGGTTCTCATTTTACACACCATGGAAGGCTGAGTCAACCTTGAGCCTGTTGAGATTGGAACTGCTGGCAGCTGGCAGTCAGCAGAAGTAGCCTGCTGTACTGCACTCTAACCACTGCGCCACTAAAGCACCAATACTATCTGATGAAGTTAATAAGTCTCCTTGAAAAACTTAAAAAGCTCAAATATATATTTGAGCTAAGTATATGGGAGAGTGACCATTAACATAAATAACAGATCCACAGATGTCACTGGAAGAGATTTAATTTCAACTCACTTAAACTCAGCTAATTTAAAATGCATTAAAAATGTTTAAATCATATGCTTTCATTCAGCATGTTTCCAGCAGTTGTAGTGGGTAGTCAACAAAACAAGCATGCAAAAACGAAACAAAACAAGACGGGAACTTTTTCTTAGTTTGCCCTGATAAATTGACTCAGTTAAATAACATAAATCTAGTCATGAAAAGGTTAGCTACATGAATTACATGCCAAACAATTCAGTGCTTGTCAGTTGTCAATGTCAATTCCTGAAAATACTCTGTTTTTGGCCTCCTAGTTTATTTTGGCTTGAAAGTAAAGGAAAATCCTTTTGCATTTGGGGATCTACCAAAACTACTAGTTATACCTAATTGCCTGATGTGATATATTCAAGATCAAATATTTACTTAATTGGAAATACCTTATTACTATTCTGAAAGACAAGTATTATCAGTACTATATTAGAATTCAAATATTACTATGTACTGAATATTAAAAATGAAAAGAACTTTTTAAAAAATAATATGAAGTTAGGAAAAAATGTTTCTTTCTTAAAAAAAATATATCCCCGCCTAAAAAGATTTCTCACATTTGTCTGCATTGTCACTTCATTAAAACGCCTGGGAAAATTCCCATTTGCCATGGTATCTTTTGTTTAATCAGCTTTTAACATTGACATAAGGCCAATCAAATGCATGTTTGCTTACAAATTAATCTCACTGTGCTCATGGCTCCTATTCACAGTAATTGTACTCAGAACAGCAGTAGAGTCTTTAAACTACAATCTTCTGGTGGGAATGGAATGTTGTATGATGTGTAATTTTATTCTGTTCACTTATTCTCAAATTTATTCTGTTCAAGTTATTCTCAAATTTTATGGTGTTGTGATCCCTCTAAAATAATAAATGAATTTATATGGATCAGCCTTTTCTCATGACTACAATTTATCAATACACTGGATACCACATAGCAATCAGCACAACCCTAGTCATTTTAAGGCGACCACTCCCTAAAAGGAAGAGTTGACAAGGGAGGAGAGATCACAGACAAAAGTCTTGTGCAACTTCAGCAACTTCCTAATTTCAGCTGCAACAAGAACTGGAGGTATTTCTTCCCCAAACTGGGTGCATATTTACAGAGTCCTCATTCCAAAAAAAGGGCAGGCTCAGGACATCCATCCCTCCCATTCGGGGTAACTGAAATAACAACATGGACAGTTTTTCTATTTAGGGATACAGGAGTTGGAAGAAAATCAACGGGGCTGCCCATTGGGGATGGTCATGTGAGAACTGTGCCAAGGACAAATGGCCTGGAGAGAGCCAACTGAGATGCGCTAAAGTGTTTAGAATTCCCCCCTCCAATGTATAATGTTTTCATTGGTGTCACATTAGAAAGCAGACTAACAACAATAGCAACAATGGCATTGATACTAGTAAAATAATATTTAAATAGTAGTGAATAAATGATACAGGGATGATGTTGAAGGGAAAAAAATAAGTGCAAAATAAACTCGTTCTCTAAATGTTCACATCTTTCCTCACACCCCCATTTCATTTTTCCACTGATTCTTTTGCAGGACTCAGTTAAATGCGAGGAGGAGGGGATTTTCCAGTGCCTGTTTCTTTTTATACAACCTCATTATCTTGTGTGTTGTCATCATCCTCATCCTTTCTAGAATTCTATTGCATAAGAGGTGGAGAAATTATTTTAACAAAGAAATGCAGAGTTCCTCCATTAAATACTAACTGCCCTCAGATTTACCATTTCCTATTCAGCCATTATATCCCTAGGATATTGTATGACCAAATGCACAAGTCCAAGCGACATGGGTGTGGTGTGTATACATGACAACGTGGGCTTATGTGCAATCTCATCCTTGGATGGAGGCAGGCTTGGCCTCCCTACTAACCTTTCCTGGGTGATGTTGCTGAGACTGTTTCTAGCCCAACCTAACTGAGGAAGAAGCAAGAATCACCCAGCATCAGTGGGTGGAAGGACAGCTGAGCCAACAGCTGAGCAATGATGAAGCACATTCCTCTATTGGCTCTGGCAGCTGCATTTCCCCCACCCACTGAATTTGCTCACAACCTCTCAGGGGTCATGGCTCACAGTTTGGAAGCCTGTGGATTAATTTTGCAAGGTTTGGATATATTTGTGGCTTTGATCTCTAAATAGGCTACAAGGTTGGAGATATGGCTCTCCTGTACAGCCATCAGAGGTGGTATTCAGCCAGTTCTGATTGGTTCTGGCGAACCAGTAGCAGAAATTTTGGGTAGTTAGGAGAACCAGCAAATACCACCTCTGGCTGCCTCTCCCCCCATCTATTCGCTGCCTCCCGAGTCCCAGTTGATCAGCTGAGTCTTCTTCTGTTGCCCTGCACAGGAGAACGGATCTGGAAAGCAGGTTAGTGGGGTGGGGAGGGAATGAGGATTTTAAAGTATCCTTGCCCTGGAGTGGGGTAGAAATGGAGATTTTACAGTGTCCTTCCCCCAGGAGTGGGGAGGGAATGGCGATTTTGCAGTATCCTTCCACTGCCACACCCACCAAGCAACGCCACGCCCACCAAGCCACGGCCACAGAACCAGTCATAAACATTTTTGAATCCCACCACTGACAGCCATGCACACATAATTTTTTATACTCTCTGTGTTTCATTCACAGACACATCTCAACCTCCTCTCTCTCCCCCCAGAAACCCATCACCAAATTTTAGTTTCTTGTGATTACTATCTGTACAGTGGAAAAAGAAGACAGAGCTCTTCTATCCACAACTATCAGCAACACTTTTTAAGGTGCTGAGACCAGTAGTTTGTAATTTTATCTTGTGATATGTGTGAGATGTAAGCACTGGATTTCAGCTATAGGCATAAAAACTCTACTTGAAAATATTATGCGAAAACAAGGCAGAGTTTACAGGATTTGCAATGGGGATGAAAGCCATTGTTCTATACTGCCTCACCAACCTATTTGAAATACGCCTGGTGGAGGTCAAGTGAATAACCTGTCTGCTTTGGGTTCCATTAATGACCCAAGTCATTAATTAATGACTAATTTGCTTTATACTTCAATCAGAGACTAACTGAATGATAGTCACTGAACGTAATTTCTCTGCATTGTTTTATAATCAAAATGATTTTATATCGCATGACTGAAAAGCAGTATGAGGGATAAAACATGTGGCTTGATTTTGACTTAGAATGTTATAGGAACTAACCATGTGGAGTTCAAGAAATCAGGGTTAAGCAAACCATGCCCTAACATGATGTGTCTATCTAGCCATACATAGTCATGACTATCTAGTCATGTTTCTTTAAATCTAGGACGTTACTTATGAAATGATGCTTTAGTAACAGTTATATATGACCCATGGCAAGAACAGATACTGTATGTGTTATTGAAAAGATAGAATTGATATCTCAAGACAAGAATATAGCTACCAGATTTGAGATGCAAAAATCTATGTGGTCAAGAGATGGCAGGACAGAGATACAGGAAACTCTTTTTTGATGCCATCAAGTGGTGTGTGAGTTTTTACAGCCCAGATTTGGAAATACTACTGTACTTCAGAGCCATAACTTGGTATATTGACATCTTGGTCTTCTAAGATTTAGAATAGATGACCAACATTTATTTTCCAAGAACTGTAAATATTGATACTTTAAACTTAAAATTGTACACATTTGGGAGGGTCTCCCAAAAGGGAATGTTAGACTAGGGAAGTTAGGAAATGTAATACAACGTATATAATAACTACCAGGTTTAGAAAAGCATTACTACTACTGTCTTTAGGATGTTGGAAGACTTTTTTGAAAACACATTCCATAACTTCCCTTTATAAAATAATTTAATTCTGTAAAAGCATGAAATTAAAATATGTCTTTCAATCAACTGTTTTCTCCCATTAGAAGTTTTCACTGGATCTCTGACACTTCTATGAATGGAGGCAGCACCTATGTTCATGAGAACATATTTCCCTTAATTTATCCTAAAAGCATAAACATGTATACTTAAAATGTCTTTTAAGTATTTTCATTAGCCTAGATTAGTAGGTTAAGAGAATGGTCAGTGGTTAAAGATATCCAACATATGTTTATAAGTTTTAACTATCTTTAAAGTGTGACATTTCTGTGTTTCAAAGATGCAACACCTTCCTTTGAAAACATAATGCAATATTTTGGTGGGAAAGAACCAATTATTTAAGTCTGTGCTCAAATTATAGTGAGCGCTGATCTTGCTCCAAGCACAAATTTAAAACCAAATACATTATTATGAGCAACTACTTATTCACAAAGGTCATCACTCTTTTTCAGTCTAATGTGCTGTATTTGGCTGTTGGAAGGATCAAATACTGTGTGGTAGAAAACAGGAAAAGAGATTCATGTACGCCTGAGTTTCTTGGAAGAAAAAATAAATAAAACATTGTTATTAAACATTGTCAACTATGTATTAATTTTACAAAAAAGTGTTTGCTTTTTATTTTAAAAGAATGCTTTAAAAGCAGTGGCGATATATTTATCATCTGTGGATTGATTAAATCCAGGCAAACATAGAAACTATTGGTGAATAGGGATTAAAGTTCAACCTGTTTTAGATAGGTTGCCTTTCCGCAAGAAAGCAGATCTGCAGCCTTGGAATATTTACCGATTCTCAGCTGTCACTAGACTCACAGCTATAACAAGCAATGGCCAGGAATACTTTTAACACAAACTTTCTGAGCTAGTTAGACTGAGTGGTTACCCACACCTTCATTGCCTGCTTTCACTACAAGACATGCTGTTTTGAAGGTATCCTTCAAAAGTGCCCAGTGGTTGCTGTTGATAAAAAAAAATGCATAAAACTAATCTGCCAATCAATACAAAGCATAAGGTCATACTGCAGAGGCATCTGCAGAATCCTTTTTTTCCCGATTTTAAAAAGCACTGCAATGTCACAATGCAAACACTATCCTTATGTATATCCATGCAATGTCACAGCGCACACACAAAAAGGATACAATGCCACAATGCTCATTTTGTCATTTGCCTCCCTTCCTCTGATAATATGAGGCAGGTTGTTAATTACTTACCAAGGACAATTTAAGTTGTTTGTACCAAGTATTAAAAGCTCTTAAAACAGTTTAGAGCAGAGCCTCAACTCAAGTCTCGCGTGGTGCTTACATCTGGCCTGTGGGGCTGCCATGGAAACAGTGAAGGACCGGCCCACGGTGCCTCTGCCAGTGAAAACAATTTGGGAGGGCTGTGGTTAGCCCCCCCCCCCCCAACTCCGTTTTTGATGGCAAAGCACTGCAAGAGGCTGTCGCAGCCAAAAATGACAGGAGTGACGTCGAGCTCCCCCCCCCCCCCCAAGGTCAAACACAACCCTGATTCCGCCCTGAATGAAAGTGTTTGGCAACCCTGGTTTAGAGCCTGACTGACTAAGGGATTACCTCTCTGTTAAGTTCTTATTTGGCTGTTAAGATCTGATTTTTCAAAGATGCCCATTTTTCTGGTCTATTTTCCTGCTGAATTGCTTCCAGACATAACACTTGCTTCTGCAGGAGTTTAATTGGACACTCTACTTTCTATGTTTAGGAAAACTGTAAAGAAGCTTATCTTTTGCTAAGCTTTAATAGTTAGACGATTTTAGCATTTGTCATTAAATATTGACTTTATAGGTAGCCCTCATTCAGGGACTTTTCCAAGTTACCACATCACCGAACAAGGGGGCTTTCAGCTTGCTCATAGTTGTGGCTGTTGCAGCATCCCCACATTCATGCAATCAGAATTCAGGTACTTGGCACCCAACTCACAATTACAACGGTTGCCGTACCCTGTAGTCAAGTGACCATTTGCGACCTTCACTGCTGGTTTCAGTGGAGGAAGCTGGCAAAGAGGTTTCAAATGGCAAGATCACATAACCTGCAACTGCATAAGATTCACCTAGCAATAGCAGCCAGGACTGTTGCAGCTGCTGTTGTAAGTTGGCAGTGTCATGTAACACCATGCTTATGACTGCATCATTTAGCGACAGAATTTCTGGTCCCAATTACCATTTTTAGTGAGGATTAGCTGTAATTTTAACTGTTTACATTCTTAATTTTATTTTGTGTCTTGAGTACTGGCCAGAGTAGAAAGCTTCCTTCTTTCTGGATCAAGCCACAATTTTGATTTGTAATATCTCAGCACATGGGCAATATAAGCAGCTTATTTTATTCTCCTGCTGTTTTGCATCTTGTCACCGTTCTACTTCAATAATATCTGGAAGTCAGCAGTTTTGTCTCACATTGAGAAATTGCCAATGGTTATAAGCTGCTTTCGCACACAATGCTAAGATTTTGGTTTAGTGGGTGAGTGAAGCCAGGCAATTAAGGTTTGGGGAAAACTAATTTTAACATAACACGCTGTATAAATCCAGTTAATGTGGGTTATTTAGCAAACCATATTACTGAAAGCAATGTGTAATGCCAGCCAAATTTTAATGTCTTATTTAACCTCTAAAAATTAATCTTGCGGACAAATAGCTAAAATTATGCTGGAAAATATCTTAGTTTATGTTTATTCTTTTCAATTGCTGTGTTAGGGTGGAACATTTTTGTGTTTTTTTGCTAGATTTCTATCCACCTTTTCTTGAGCTCAGGTCAGATCCTCATTTTAATCCTTCCACAGTTCTCCTAACAAATTTCTCTGGCTATAGTAAAAGTCAGGGGAATAAAACTTTGTGAATAATATGAGAAATAATAATGGTGTTTTGGTAAGAAAAAGAAGAGTTTCACATGTATTAGGATGAAGTTCTCAAACTGCAATATCAAATTCCCTTAAAATAGCACAGATTTGTGCAATGAATAAAACAAATGATGTAACTGGGGTCAGGTTTGGGCCTTTTTAATAAAATGTAATCTATAAAGCAAATAATACAATGATGTTTTTTTATAACTTGATAAAATAAACACAAGGAATTTTATAAAATAAGCAATCCCCCAATAATGTTCAAAACTATATTTCAGTGGGAAGTATGAGTTTGCTTATTTTGCCTAAATTCAGAAAGCTTGATCCTCTCTAATTTACCAGTCCGGGGGGTGGGGGGGGGGAGGAGAGGTGGTTCCCTACTTTAAATCAGCTTCTATGCCACTTGCAAACTATAAGTAAGCTGTCAGTTCCTTCTAGCCCTTTGTCTGCCATGAAACTACACTGAGGTGACAATCACAGCTCATCCTACTCTTTTCCTTTCTCAGCCCTGCTTGGGACTTGTAAATCTCTCCCGCCCCCACGCGCCTTTTGTCATTTCCTTTTTGCTGCATGCTCCCCTGCTCCCCCTTCCTTTGTAGAGGGAGCATCAGATCAGATAGTCAGAGCTTTGCATAGCTCTGCATGTCTTCCCTGCATTAGAGAGAGACAGAGGTGTTTTTAAAAACCAGAAACAAAAGAACACTCCCTCCTAGACGGCTTTGCAACCTTAGCATAGTGTCGTATTTAGCCCATTTCTACATCGGGACCAGGAAACCTCTTTGAAATAGAATAGATTAGGATTGCTCTTGTCACATACTGGCCAAAACATGCAACAATGACCAGTACTATTCTTACTGCTAGGTTGGATGACGCACACTATATATTGCACATATGATACAGTGGTGGGATTCAAAAAAAAATACTACTGGTTCTGTGGGCGTGGCTTGGTGGGCATGGCAGGGAAAGGATGCTGTATAATCTCCAGTCCCTCCCCACTCCAGAGGAGGGTTACTGCAAAATCCCCCTTCCCTCCTGATCAGCTGGGACTGAGGAGGCAGATGATGGCAAGGTCAGTCAGAAGTGGTATTTACCGGTTCTCCGAACTACTCAAAATTTCCACTATTGGTTCTTCAGAATTGGTCAGGAACTGCTGAATGCCACCTCTGATATGATACCCAGACTGGTAATTCAGTCTATAACTTCTGAATTTTATTTTATTTTTTATTAAAAAGCAGCATGTGAAAGCCTTGAACGATCAAAGCTGTAATGGGCAGTGGAAGGGAATAGCCAAGAGAATATTGGCAATATTGACAATCATAGGAAAAACTCTTTACTGCACTGAACAATTAATAGGCTTCCCCCTATTAATTCTGCTTGTCAGATGTCATGATCACATGACAGCAAAGATACTGCAACTGTCATAAATGCAAGCTAGTTGCCAGGTACCCAATTGCAATCATGTTGTAACTTAAGGACAAGTCATACCTCACTTCATAACTTTGAACTGACCTTAAATGAACTATTAAAATTGAGGACTACCTATAATGATGTAATATGATCAATGAACACAACTTAAAATTTTACAATAAACAGATCATCAAATGCCTAATGATTGACTAAACTCTGACTTGTAATTAACCATTCACTTGATTCCCTATTGCCAATAATATTGCTCTACCACAGTAATTATATCACTTGGATAAAAGTTGATAGGAATGTATAATTTTGGTAGACAGTATGGGGTGCTGTGATTGTGGATAGGGTTGTTTACTTGCAATTCTAAGTTCACTTGCTTGAAAATATTTTTAACTGAATTCAGTCGGATATGTTTCTAAATGAATGTCTTTGTGATCCATATTTTTAAGTGGAATGTTGATATATAAGAGCTCTTCAGTTCCTACTCTGCATTTTATACAAATACATGACTCAAACCTATTCAGTTCGTAAACATCCACAAATTTCATAAAATATCCTGTTTATACATAGAATGGATTTATTTCCTCCAACAGCAGATCATTGGCTATTATTGAAAAACCAGATGTTAAACTAAACACAATTCCAAATATAACTCATTTTAAAGATGGGCAGCCAATAAATGTGATAAATAATACATTTGATAAATAATAATTAAGTTGACTTTAAAAAGGCAACCACTGAGGACAGGGCTTTAGAGTAGCAGCCAGCCTATATTGATTCCTAGGTAAACAGATATTTGGACCATATTAACAAACAAACAGATACAAAATAAGTGTTGCCTTGTAGATTTAAGAGCCTTGTCGATTTCTCGGATTCTTCCCACTAAAGGCATGCACAGTCTGCATAAGATGAAATAAGTCTTTTTTCTATTATAGTAGGCAGAATCCAAGGTAATAGCTTACAATTGGCAATGGTCAGATGACCTCAAGGAGGATTAAAAGAGGAGGAGTCGGAGTCTGGAAATGCTTCTTGCTGCACTTTGTGTCTTATCCTAGCCAAAGGTGAAAGGTAGACATAAGACTGTAGAATGTTACTATCACGCCTTTCACACAGTGACTAGAAAAGGTCAGTAGAAAATAAAACAGCTCTAATTGAGGAATTGTTTGGTGACAGTAACTGTAAAAACATATACAAGTATCTCTTTACGGCCACAATTGAGCCCCAAATTTTTGCTGCTAAGTGAGACCTTTATTAAGTGAGTTTTGCCCCATTTTACCATATTTTCCGGAGTAGAAGACACCAAGGTTTGGAAGAGGCAATTTTTTTAAAAAAGTGTTTTTGCACTATCCAAACCTCCCCAAAATGGCCAGTTTTTCGCAAAAATGGCCCCATTTGTTTTTTGTTTTTTAAAAGAGCATGAATAGCCCTTAGGAGGCTTGTAGAGTACTCCTGGGGCGTGGGGTGCCAAAAACGAGCAAAAAACGGCCCATTTTTCAAGAAAACGGGCCCGTTTTTTTTGTCAAAAAAGGGCATTAGGAAGCTTATAGAGTGCTCCTGGGGGCTGGGGGGGGGGCAAAAGTGAGCAAAAAACAGGCCATTTTTTGCTCGTTTTTGCCCTCCCCAGTCACCATGAGCTCTCTGAAAGCCTCCTACAAACTATTCACGACCATTTTGGTGAAGAGGGCGGGGTTTCAGGATGCAAAAAAAAAGCTGTATTCAGTGTATAAGACGCACCCAGATTTTCATCCTCTTTTTTGAGGGAAAAAGTTGCATCTTATACTCCGAAAAATACAGTACTTTTTGCCACAGTTAAGTGAATCACTGCAGTTCTTAAGTTAGTAACACAGTTGTTTAAGTGAATCTGGCTTCCCCAGTGACTTTGCCCTGTCAGGTTGCGGCAAAAAGTGACGCCACCCCTGGCCACTGCAATGGTCATAAATATGAGTTTATTAACAAGCATCTGAATTTTGATCATGTGACCATGGGTGCTGCTGCAACGGTGGTAAGAATGAAAAATAGTCATAAATCACTTTTTTCAGTGCTGCTGTAACTTCAAATGGTCACTAAATGAACTGTTGTAAGTCAAGAACTACCTGGAGTGAAGCAAGCTTAAATGCTGAGCTGCTTCATACGAGCAAGGTTTAATGCATTTATTTTTTTACAAGTTAAACCTTTCTGTTTGCTTGATTGCAGTTGGGAGGGGATGTTTGGGCTACTGAGTCTAGTCTGCTACTTCCTTGAGGGGATGTCAGCTGTAGCATTTCTGGCAATCCAACCTGTGCTTCTGTACCAGTGATGGCTAACCTTTTGGTCATTGCGTGTGCACATCCATAATGCAATGCACATGTGACACCTCCATGCGCCGTGCTGCTCTGTGCATGCCCTGGTTTGGGCCTAGCAGGTCTCCCTGAAGCTTCCTGAGACCAAAAAAGGGGCGCAAGGGGCACCCCCCACTCCCGTGTGTGCCCCCCCTCCCATGCATGCATGGCAGAGACCTGAAAATCAGCTGGCTGGCAAGAGGCGCACACACATGCAACTTACTAATAGGAAGATTTTCCTAGCTTTCCTGGAATTGAATATCATTACTATGTGTTCTTTACACGTAACTATAAAATAGATGTGACCATTTTTTCTGAGCCCTCCAAAACCGCAGATATTTGAAAAGTACTGTCATTTCCTTTTTAATTCACTAAGTATAGTTATTTTTACCCATAAGAATTAGTTTCTGGTCTGTTTATCATCTTTGTTGGCTCTCTCTGTGCTTGTTTCAATTTCTCTAAATGCTTCTTAAAGTATACAGGACATAATATATTATTAAAGCCCATAGTTAGGATTGACAGTACATAATTAATTTTATTCCTGGGAGAAAGTTCAGACATTACATATGCTGCGTCATATTCAACTTGTGATTAAATATAATTCAAAAATTCTTTTCACGTATATTCTCTCCAACTAGAAATTAAGAGATACCATAGTTTTCAGATTGGGCACTTTATTAAAGCATGATATTCCATAAGATCTTTGAATAAAATATATTAGTCTGAAAAAGTGCTACCAAACTACTTCTGATTTTTGGCATTTATTTTATTATTTTGGCTCACTTCTTCAATTTACCAATATAATTTTCTGTCTTCCAGAACAATGTTTCTCAGCTTTGGCAACTTTAACATTTGTGGACTTCAACTCCCAGAATTCCACAGCAAACATTGAAGACCACACATCTTAAACTGGCCACGGTTGAGAAACATTCTAGAACAGGGGTCTCCAACCTTTGCAACTTTAAGTCTGAAGGACTTCAGCTCCCAGAATTCTCCAGCCAGCCACACTGTTTCTTAAAGTGCAGACCTAGGACACTTCATGGTCCCTTTCCCAAAGCTTTGCAAGATCAAAATACTTTGCCTACATTGAAAAATAATGCAATATTTAAATCACTTCAAATAATCGTAAGAAGTAGTAACAGCAAATGCATCAATTTTAATTTTTAGTATCAATAAATATAATTCATAGAAAAACTCTTATGAAACTCTTTATAATTTTTATAGGTAGAAAGAGTCCCAAGAAGAAAAAAATGATTAAGAAACGCTGTTCTACAACATTTTGTATGTATTTTAATATTCCTGTGCGCCGCCCTGGGTCCGTTTGGAGAAGGGCGGGGTATAAATTTAATTTTTAAAAAAAATTATCTATCCCACCTAAATTTGTGTCATCTATAAATAAGCATTTCCTCCACCTCTTTTGTTCATAGCGTTACTATGTTCTTGAACAATCTTGGACCTGCGGTTCATATATTATATTCCAGTCTGGTGAAAAGCTGTTAATAAATACTTTTTATCCAGCCCTTGTATTTCAATAGTATTGAAGAGAAAATCATGGGTTACTGTAATGGGTAAAAAGAATGGCCTTGAGGAAGAAGAGAAAGAAATGCAACATAACAAGAGTTAGATAAAAAAAAAATCTGAGACCCAGGCAGAATGTAATTTGAGTCAACATCTCAAGCATGGATCTTCCTAGTTTGCAAGAGGGGGGGGGGGGGGGGAGAGAAGCTCATCTTAATGTGCAAGATTCTGTTACTTATAATAAAAGTAGTATTAGCTTGTATATTTTTGGTTTCCAAATTTGGTCTATCTTGGAAGGCAGACATGTACTTTGTCAAATATCAAGAAATAGTGTGTCCATAGCATTTTCATTACCTCTGTTGGAATTATAAATAAACAATTAAGGTTTACTCTGACAAGGCTGGCCTTGACAAATTCAGTAGGTTCCCAGTTCTCCATTCCCTCCCTTTTCAAGATATGAACATTTGCTCTTTTCCAAGTCATCTGGTTTTTCTCCTGTTCTGCAAAATTTCTCAAAGAGAATACATAAAGATTCTGCCAAATTGTCTGTAACCTAAGTGCAACCCATCCAATCCTGCATATTTAAACTCATTCATTTCCTGATTATATTTCTAATCGTGCTTGAATTGGAATTCTGCCTTTCCAAATGTAGGGTCTCTTCACAGAGTGGCTGAACCAAAATAGAAGTAGGCTTGTCAATTGAAGAAGACAACTCATTTATTTATTTGTCTATTTGTTTGTTTGTTTGTTTGTTTGTTTGTTTCAATTTATAAACCGCACCCTCTCCCCGAAGGGACTCGGGGCGGTGCACAGGAAGTTAAAAAACATATATACATAACAAATATAAATATTTAAAACCCAAATTAAATAGTTATCACCCTGTGCTAAAATCTTAAAAACTTAAAACTATATCCCTTAAAATCCCAATTTAAAACAATTTAGACTTCAGACTGCAGGCTAGGTGAGGTAGAATTAGGCCAGGCCTGCCTGATGGAAAAAATAGGTCTTTAACTTTTGGCGGAAGGAGCAGAGGTCCGTGGTAGTTCTAAGTTCGGGGGGTAGGTCGTTCCAGAGGGTTGGGACCGCCACAGAGAAGGCCCTTTCCCTGGGCGTCGCCCGCTGGCATTGCCTAGTGGACGGCACCCGAAGAAGTCCCTCTCTGTGGGAGCGAATCGGCCGAAGGGATGTGTGGGGTAGGATACAATCCCGCAGACCGCTAGGTCCCGTGCCATGGAGCGCTTTAAAGATGGTGATCAGCACCTTGAAGCGCACCCAAAAGACCACAGGCAGCCAGTGCAGCTCACGCAGGAGCGGTGTTACGTGGGAATACCTAGAGGTTCCCAAAATTGCCCGCGTGGCCGCATTCTGGACTAGCTGTAGTTTTCGGGTGCACCTCAAGGGAAGCCCCATGTACAGAGCATTATAGTAGTCTAGACGGGATGTCACAAGCGCATGAGTGACTGTGCGAAGGGCGTCCCGGTCCAATAGGAGACGCAACTGGCGTACCAGGCAAACCTGGTAGAACGTCCCCCTGGCCACGGCCGTCACGTGATCTTCCATAGACAGCCGGGTATCCAGGAGGACACCCAAGTTGCGTGCCCCATCCATGGGGGCTAGATGTTCACCCCCTATGGCCAGTGATGGAGTCAACTGGTTGTACCAGGACGCCGGAAACCACAGCCACTCGGTCTTGGATGGGTTGAGTCTGAGTCTGTTCCTTCCCATCCAGACACGCACGGCTTCCAGACACCGGTACATCACTTGGACTAAATTCATTAGAATGCCACCTCCTATTGTTACATCACAGCATACAATTAATTTAGAAATCCCTTGTGATGTGTTGTATTTCCACAGCCGTTCGGTCAAGCAACTGTATGCTCTTGTAAACTGTTCTCAGATTTAGTGAGTGTATATTGAAAGATTCAGGAAATCACATAGTAGTATCCCCTTAAGCATCCCTTTTGAAAGTGTACTTGTGGAAATTTCTTAATATAAAGTTTATTTCTGCTCTGTACTAGGCCAGGAACGTAACCTATTTCTCTAAGAGCCGGAGCCCGAATCCATATCTATTGTGCCTCAGAATGGGCAGGGGGTGGAAACTAAAAGGAGAGGAGCTACTATTATTTCCCTTTGAATCACAGGTGTGACCTACTCCTCCCACAACACCTACTGCTAATGAATACTTACAGTACTAATTAGTACTTATATGCCCAGTTTGAGACTGATTTACATGTCAGGCCTCAAAGCTCAGTCAGTGTACCTATATTTTAAAAACATTTTTGTTTCATTTTCTTACTTTGTATATTAAACTGACAAGTTTGTCAAAAACTGAATGCTTGTGTATCCTTTTTTCAGTTTTGACTGATCTTCATTAAATTGGTTTGAAAAGTTATCATTCACGGAAAAGACAGAATCAGATGCCTTATATTTTTGTGATCTGGGAAACTCCTTCCCAGTCACACACACACACACAAGAGTGAGTTATGGGGCAAATGCTCACTACTAGCATGGAAATCAGAAGAAAGGATTTATTTAGGATATTTAGGGTATTAACCTTTAATTATATAAAAGAGTAACATGGATAAATAGAGTTGCCAAGCGACACCCAACCACTAGAATGTTGAATCAGGCCTTCTGTGATTCATCCATACAATCTATTGTTGGATACACCCATCTAATTGTTTCTTTAATGGTGCAAAATAGAGGAGGGATTCCTACTGTCCTACATTTCATCTCTATTCTGCTGCCATTATGTACATAAAAAGATTAGACCTAACCAAATACCATTCCATTTGGGATTCTTGATGCTAATTCCCACACTATTATTATCCATACAGTATTTGGTTTTTGCTGATGTTTAATAAACAGCAAGCCATATTTGTGGTACCTGTAGGGAGTGGTATGTGTGCTTGTTGTGATCTGGATGTGGGGATTGATTGGGAGTGTGATGGGCAAAGTAAATTGGAAATTATCTATAGCAATTTTTGAACACATATAAGGATCAGTAATAATCAATGATGTCTAACAAAAATGTGTTGTTTGGGTATTTTGTGCTATATGAACATTGTGTTCTTCAGAAAAGTTTTAAATGTTATAACTGGAAATTTGGACATAGCTTTACTGCTGAATTTTGGCATAAATAGTAAAGATTAATAAGGTAGATTTTTTTTAAAAAAATAAATAAATTGGGTTACTAAACAAGAACATCCATTTTTTTCCAGTTTGTTTCATCTTATTATAGAAACATGGAATGAATAAGAAGGTTCATAGTTTTCATTTTAAAAATTCCATATATTGTGACCACAAATGACCATTCCATTTTCCATCCAATAATGGAAAACGAAAGTACATAATCCATCATTCAGGGACAAAATTAACAATTCAACAAAATGTTTTGAAGAATCCTTTACTTAACAATTGGTCAACTCATATGTAGCTTCCCTTGTTTAATTATGGTAATAAGTTACCTCTGCTATGGAGAATTTAAAATTCATACTACAGATGCATTTTTATATGTTCTTGTGCTCTATGTTTTTTTAAATATGGATTTTTGCTCATTTTTCTTTCTTATTATGTTTTTTAAATTGTGACCATGTCATATATATACATATTGTGCACACATACAAGAGACATATACACACATATAAATGCTATATTAGGATTCTTAAAGGCAATTCTGTGGTACAAAGGCTAACATAGATCAGTCCAGCTGCATATGGCATGCAGTGGTGGAATTACTGAATTAAACCTCCAAGGCTAATATAGAGAGTAAGAATAAACATTGCCTTATGTCAAATATAAGCAATAAACTAGCTTAAAGATAATGGTTTGCGTGTATTTTCTTGCCTGTTTTTTCACTAATTCAATGCACATTAGCAATATTTTGACTCTACTGTATTTTAATTTCTTGCTCTCTTTGTTTTAAGATACAAAACTGCTTTCGTGCTTTCTGCACAAGCCATTATTTGCACAGGTTTCTCAGATTTATATGCACATAGTTTTTTCACAATAGTCTTACAGCATTAGTGTCCTTTCCTGGCAGCTATTACACAAACATTTATACTAATCTCATAACATTTGAAGAATAACTATTGATATTGGGCAAAGAAACTCTACAAAACCATAATTTTCAGGCCTATCCAGTTCGTAAAGTTCAACTCTCATCATTTCAGCTTCATAACATTTATACCAATTTCTGCTCATGTTTACCTTAAATCCATCAACAAACTTGTAAATTTCCCACAGTAGTTTGAATGGCTGCTCACAAATCATATAAGGGGACTCTAGCAAAATAAAATCCAAGTGTAAACTAGGTTATTTATAATTTGTAAATTTTATTTACTGTTATAGTCTGCAGTCTGACATATTTGGATTATATAGCAAAAAATTCTGGAGGCTGCAATCCTCACATTCTCTATAATTTTAATATCTAAATATTAAAAATAAATTGATTGTTTTTTGAAATGAAGGATAAAAACATTAAATAGCCTCCCATTCTAGTGAATAGCCTCCCATTCTCATTTTTATTTTACTTGAGATAGAGAAAAAGACAGAGATAAAGGCCTGCAAGTTCAATTATTTATTTAAAATAAAGCCTTGTAAATCTCCCAATACAGATGGTTTCATTGATGGAATGAAAGTCATTGATGACGTTCAAGCCTATTGATTGCAATAAAACACAGCAGATGTAACTGAGATTTACAAATGTTCCAGAAAAATACCATAAATATTTCTAAATGGTCAACGTGATTAATTTCAAACTTAACTGGATCACACTAATACTTAAGGTTTTTTTCTTTTTAGGGTCTTAGCTTATTTCTAAATTTCCACATTCTGTTGCAAGCTTGGAAAAGAATTGTGTAAAACTGAACAATGAGTAACATAGCTTTTATTATCTAGCTGTCTTCTAAATTGTCACTGTCACCATAGTTTTGTAAGTGTGGATTTCATAACTGATTTTAGTATTTCAAATGAAATGTGTCCTAATAAATTAGCAAACCTTACAAAATATATAATATAATTAATAAACATGTTCACAAATGTACATTTTTTGTTGTATAAAACCTGTCACTCACTGGTTTAGATTTCCCACGTGAGATGATTTGAAATAAGTCAATGGAAAAACCACTAAAGAGACAGGAGAGGATTATAAAAATGTAAAAGAGACACATATATTTAAATAATGTATAATATGTTTAATATGATTTTATCACATTATTATTATTATTATTATTATTATTATTATTATTATTATTATTATTATTATTATTATTATTATTATTTCAATTTTCACTCTTCTTCTCTTTCAGATCTACCCTCTACTGCAACAACACAAACTTTACAACATTATAAAGACAACGAAAGGTGAGCATTTTCCATAAGCCAATCTGTCACAAACAGTGGATTTGTTAAATTAAATAGCAATGGCACTTAGACTTATATACTGGTCCATAGTGCTTTACAGCATTCTCTGAGCAGTTTATAGGGTCAGCATATTGCCCCAACAATCTGGGTCCTCGTTTTATCATCCTAAGAAGGATGGAAGGCTGAGTCATTCTTGAGCCAGTCAGCTCGAACTTCTGGTTGTGGGCAGAGTTAGCCTGCAATACTGCATTCTAACCACTGTGCCAACTTGGCTCTTATATTAAATGCTTATTAAATACACACATTTAAATGCAGACATATTTTTGCAGTAACATATTTTGAGGGCACAGAGAGGCACCTTCAGGAAAAGAAGAGATATGTGGAGTGTGTTATATTTAAGAATCAAGGCAAATATATGTGTCCTAGGTTAATTTTATAGAATCCAAACTGGGTCAGTCACCAGAATGACAGGTTTAGTCTTCCAACCTTTTGGTTTCTGACAAGTTCCCTGAGGATGGCCTCCAGTATGATTCCGAAAGCTCGGACTCATGTCTGATCCTGGTGACTGACTCAGATTGGATCCTGTGTTATACTTTTTTAAACTGTTGGGTTCAAATTCTGAGCATTTACATGTAGAGCCATGATAGGATAGGTTTACTGCTTCTAAATACATTTGTGAATTTTAATAGAAAGATTTATATTCCAAATATCTCTAGAAACTATTTCTTTACCCTATAAATGATTTGTAAAAATCAAAATGATTGGAACAAGGGCAGGATTTTGATTCTAAACTGTTGACCCTTAAATAAGAATATGATTTAGGTATTTTGATCAGCTATTTGATTTTTTTTTTACCCAAGGCTGCAAGCAATCAGGTAGTAGTTGGGTAGTAGTCTATAGCAGTGGTAGTCAACCTGGGCCCTACCGCCCACTAGTGGGTGTTCCAGCTTTCATGGTGGGCGGTAGGGGTTTTGTCCAATACTGAAGCACTTTCCTTTTATTTTATTTTATTGACTTCCCTACTTTATAAATCACCATTACTGTGGAACCAGTGGGCAGTTAGAAAATTTTACTAATAACAGAGATACAAAAGTGGGCGGTAGGTATAAAAAGGTTCGCTACCCCTTGTCTATGGTGTTGCCTACCATTTAAATTGCAGAAAATGTAGCATAAAGTATGATTTTTAAACATTTTTGACAACAATAAATAAATCTTCACAGGAAACAATAGAAGCACAATTTTGTTCTTACGCATTGAAAAACAGTGGGTTTAAAAAAAAATAGAGTATGTTATCAGGCACTTAGCTAAGAGGCATATCAGAAAAAGAGGACCGGCCTCTTCAACATACTATTCAATTAGCACATTTTTCAATTTGAAGTTACAGAAGCCAGAAAGCCACAGATTATGTTCCCTTCTATTTTCTATAGGCATTATTATTATTATTATTATTATTATTATTATTATTATTATTATTATTATTATTATTATTAATAATAATAATAATAATAATAATAATAATAATAATAATAATAATAATAATAATTTTAATACTTATAAACCGCTCCCTCTCCCCACGGGGACTCGGGCGGTGCACAGGCAGAATAAAAACAGTAAAAAATATACAAACAGTTCTAAAACCAAATTAAACTTAACCTGTGCTAAAATTCCCATAAAACTAAAAGCTAAAAGCTACCCAATAAAACCCCAAGACAGGGAGACTATCCCAGGCCGGCCAGACAGAAAAAGTGAGTTTTTAATTTAAGACGGAAGGAGCGGAGGTCCGTGGTCGTTCTAATATCGGGGGGAAGGTCGTTCCAGAGGGCCGGGCCCGCCACAGAGAGAGCCCTTCCCCTGGGCGTCGCCCGCTGACACAGTCTAGTGGACGGCACCCGGAGAAGTCCCTCTCTGTGGGAGCGAATCGGCCGTGAGGATGTATGAGGCAGGATCCGATCCCGCAGATAGCTAGGTCCCGAGCCATGGAGCGCTTTAAAGATGATGATTAACACCTTGAAGCGCACCCGGAAGACGACAGGTAGCCAGTGCAGCTCGCGCAAGAACGGTGTTACGTGGGTAGACCTTGCGGTCCCCATAATTGCTCGCGCGGCTGCATTCTGAACTAGCTGAAGTCTCCGGGTGCACCTCAAGGGAAGCCCCATGTAGAGAGAGTTACAATAGTCCAGTCGGGATGTCACGAGCGCATGATTGACTGTGCGAAGGGCGTCCCGATCCAATAGGGGGCGCAATTGGCGAACCAGGCGAACCTGGTAAAACGCCCTCCTGGCCACGGCTGTCACTTGATCTTCTATGGACAGCCGGGCATCCAGAAGGACACCCAAATTGCGCGCCCTATCCACAGGGGCAAGATGTTCGCCCCCTATGGCCAGCGATGGGGTCAGCTGGTTGAATCGGGCAGCCGGAAACCACAGCCACTCGGTCTTGGTCGGGTTGAGCCTGAGTCCATTACTTCCCATCCAGATCCGTACGGCTTCCAGGCACTGGCACATCACCGCTACGGCATCGTTGGGGTGGTTTGGGGTAGATATATACAACTGAGTATCATCAGCGTATAGATGGTACTCTACCCCAAAACCACGGATGATCTCACCCAGCGGCTTCATATATGTGTTAAACAGGAGGGGCGAGAGGACCGACCCCTGAGGCACCCCACATGTGAGGGGTCTCGCGGTCAACCTCTGCCCCCCTGCCAACACAAATTGCGATCGGCCAGAGAGGTAGGAGGAGAACCACCGTAAAACGGTGCCTCCCACCCCCAACCCCCCCCAGCCGATGCAATAGGATACCATGGTCGATGGTATCGAAACCGCCGAGAGGTCTAATAGGACCAGGATGGAGGAACAACCCCCATCTCTGGCCCTCCAGAGATCATCAACCAACGCGACCAATGCCGTCTCGGTGCTATGCCCGGGCCGAAAGCCGGACTGGCGCGGATCTAGATAATCAACTTCCTCCAGGTGACGGGGAAACTGTTGTGCCACCACACTCTCAACAACCTTCGCCAGAAAGGGAAGGTTGGAGACTGGACGATAGTTGTTCAAAAGAGCTGGATCCAAAGAGGGCTTCTTAAGGAGGGGCCTCACCATCGCTTCTTTTAGGGAAGCAGGCAAGGAACCCTCACTTAAGGATGCGTTGACAACCTCTTGGAGCCAGCCTCGTGTCACCTCCCAGGATGCCAGTACAAGCCAGGAGGGACACGGGTCCAATAAACATGTGGTGGCTCGCAGTCGCCCACGTAACCGGTCCATATCCTCGGAAGTAACGGAGTCAAACTCCTCCCAAACAAGATCTGTCTCGTGGCATCCCACTGGGCCATGAATGGGGGCTAGCTCGTTCTGTATCTGAGCGATTTTCTCCTGCAGAAAAATCACAAATTCCTCTGCTCTACCCTGTAGTGGGGCTTCCTGCACCCTCTGTTGAAGGAGGGAGCGGGTCACCCTAAACAGAGCGGCAGGGCGGTTGTCTGCGGATGCTATGAGAGCAGCACAATGATGACGTTTGGCTGCTCTCAGCGCCACAATGTAAGTCCGTAAATGGGCTCTTACCTGTGTCCGGTCAGATTCAGAACGGGTAGACCTCCACCTTCCCTCTAGGCATCTCTTGCGGCGTTTCATCACCCGTAGCTCCTCGGTAAACCAAGGAGCCAGGGTGTTTCGGCGCCGCAAGAGAGGCCGCAAGGGCGCGACCCGATCCAAGGCTCCCGTGGTCGCAATATTCCATGCGGCCACGAGGTCCTCCATCGGGGCGCGGGTCAGGGGTACAGGAACTGGCCCAAGCACCGTTTGGAACCCGTCCGGGTCCATCAGGCGCCTGGGGCGGAACCAGATTGGTGACTCAGGTTCCGCCTCCCCGCGGAGGGGAGCAGCGGTCGGAAAGTCGAGCCGGAGAAGTGAGTGGTCTGACCATGACAAGGGTGTGATGACTATATCCCCTATACCCAGATCACTCTTCCATTGGCCTGAGACAAAGATGAGATCCGGTGTATGTCCACCCTCGTGAGTGGGGCCTTGAATTAGTTGGGTCAGGTCCATGGCCGTCATGGAAGCCATGAACTCCCGAGCTACCTCGGATGATTCGCCCACCGATGGCAGATTAAAGTCCCCCATGACTAAAAGTCTGGGGGTCTCAACTGCCACCGTGGCGATCACCTCCAGGAGCTCGGGCAGGGCTGCTGCTACATAGCGGGGAGCCAGGTATACAACCAGCAAGCCCAACTGCCTCCCTAGGCCCCACTTCACACAGAGGGACTCACAACCGGTAGTCTGTGGCACAATGGTCTCTCTCGGCTCAAGTCCTTCCTTTACAATGACCGCTACCCCACCACCTCTACCTAGGGCCCGGGGCTGATGAAAAGCGCGGTAACCTGGTGGGCACATTTCAACGAGTGGAAGTCCACCCTCGTGGCCCAACCAGGTCTCCGCAATTCCCACCAGGTCCGGCTCCCCCTCTGACACAAGGTCATGAACGAGGGGGGCTTTGTTGACAACGGACCTGGCGTTGCAGAACATCAGCCGCAGGCCCTGGCTCTGTACTCCCTGGCCACCTAGCCTGCGGGGGTTGAGGCACTTAACCGTTTGCAGCCAACGGCTTCACGCCCCCAACCGGGAGGATAACACTTGTCTCCCCTCGGGCCTGCCTCTCCCCACGACTTTCTGGATGGAAATGCCCTCTATCGGAACGACTTGTGTCTCCCCCCTCCTAAATGGATGGTTTTTTGAAAAACCATCCCACGTTTTTCAAGAAGTGACATAATATCTATGGTACATTTTGGATTTTTTTTTAGCTTTGTGGGAAGCAAGGACCAAAAAAGCAATCGTGTATTTTGTTTGCTTGTTTGTTTGTTTACTGCTTTTTAACTCCATGAATAATATTACAATCAGATCTGAGAACATGAAGACTCCAAGCATACTCTTAATAAACAAGTCCAAGCAATCTTAAATATATCATGAGGGACCTTTGCATGATTGATTGATTGATTCTTCTTAAAGTTTATTATTTTCAAATCCATAATTTAAATATTTCTATTTCTTCCCTTATTTTTCACAGTATTTGTCTTTCACATATTACTACTAGAAACACTATTGCCTAACTGTTCCAGCTTTGCTGTTACAGAAATAATCTTTTATTGCATTCCTCCTTAATCTCCTATTTGCATTTTTAGTACATGTACATATTTATCTATTCCAACTTCTCCTTTTCTTCAATCTCAGTTTTTCTATCAGATCATGATTATTCTTGAGAGCATTCCTGCTCTACCTATATTTTCCTGTGATTTCTCTTAAAAGAGCTCTCATTTCCGTTTTCTGGTTATATTCCTCTGGTTATTGACATTCTTGATTTGCATATCTTTTCTTATTCTTGCTTGCTTGAAGATAAAAGCCTGTTTCCAGTCATTGTGCATGCCTCTATCTCATTGCCCAAGCCTTTCATCCTCTCTCTGGTTATCATGATAGCTTGTTGTGAAAGCCACTTGGATTTTTTCGTCATTTAAACATTGGGAATATTTTCTGTTTCCTTGCTTTTCACAATACACTTGGCTTCACTCAATCCTGCAAAAGTTTCATTTTCTTTCTTATCCCCATGGTAGGTTGCTCTTAGTTCCAGCATATTTTCTTTCTTATTTTAAAATGAGTCATTTACAATAAATTCTGTTAAGAGCAACATTCTGAGAATTTTGAAGACTTGTCTTTTAATTTTAAAGGGCTGTAATGTTGCAAAATTTAAGGACCTCTGATTTAGAATATTCAGTTATTTCCTTTTTTTCTATTGTTACATAATTGGAATACATTTTTATATATTTCTAGCACTTTTTAATTTCTTTTTTTTAAGTGCCTCTCTTTACTTCTATTTATTATGGGAAGATCCACTTATACTTTTGTATTAGAATAACTATTACTTAGTGTGTGTCCTTCCTTATGAAATATGTGAAATTCAGAATAGGAAGTTAATTTGAATCCTTGATTGAAATCTGCTTTCACAGCTTAAAATCCATTTGTTTGTTGAGGAAGCGATTATTTAATTAGTTACTATAACAAGGCAGGATTTCAATGGGTGGCTCTTAATTGATAATTTAATCATGGTTTCACTTTGTTAAATTTTGCCGTAAAATTGGAAACCAGCCACTAAAAGCAAATTTGGACAGGAACAAAACATGTCAATAAGGTTTGAACCTACAGTTTTAATACTAAGATTTTGATTTCAATATTTATACTTAATCTTCACTTGCAGCCTAAACTTTCTGCATCTGTATGTTGATGTGTATACACACACACCGCACACAGGTACAAGGACAACTACCCCAACAAATTTTTATAAATTTGTACAGAGGACTATTTAATTCGATTTTAGTTTATATGTATTGTTATGGTTTTGATAATTTTAATTCTACCTGTACACCGCCCCGAGTCCCTTCGGGGAGAGGGGGCGGTCTAGAAATCTAATTAAATAAATAAATAATAATAAACTCATTCAACTCCCTGCATGAAGTATTAAATTTGCCACATTATACAAATAGGAAGTTAGGCATCTATTTGAACTACCGGTAATCACCCGAATGAGTCAGACTATTTGTAGGCATTTATTTAAACAGTTTTGGCTTTGACCTTTAAAACCTCAAATTTCAACTTTCAATTTCAAAGGCTAATAAACTTGAAGGTCCTTTTTGGTATAGATGTTTAAATGGAATGTCCTCAAGTATGACCACTGAACATAAAAATTCTATTCCATGATAGAACAAGAAAAACAAGAAACCACAACAATAAATTTATTAAGATAGTTGTGTTTGGCAATTGTGTCCAAGGAGCCAAGTTAGAAAAAAGGCTAGTTAGCTCATACTTAGATTATTTTTTTATCTTGCTTAACGAAGAAAAGCTATTTCATGAAGCTAATCAGGCCTGAACTATTAAAAGTACCGTTCATTGTTTCTGCAATAGAGATTAAATGTATTATAGAGAGTAAATACTAAGCTATTTTTTTTCCTTTTACAGGGTTGGGAGAGAAAACAATACAGCATTCTAGCTCTGTCAGTCATCTTAAAGAAACATACTATACAAAAAAACAATTCAGCTTCCAAAATTTTGTTTGTGAGGCGGAATCAGTGGTAGTTATATGAATGTTTTTATAAATGATACTTCAATCAATAATGTAGCATAGACTTATACTAAGACAAAAGAATTGGTTGGAGAAAAAGATTTTGTACATCTAGAGTATTTTGACACACACACCCCTTTTTTTTAACGAAGAAGACAAAGTCTTCTCTTTCCCCATATTGTCAAAAGATGCCAGCCAAAACACCCATCTACTTGAAAGCTGACAATAATAAGAAAGGAAAGAAATTCAAGTTGAGGGACATTTTGTCTCCGGATATGATCAGTCCACCCTTGGGTGACTTCCGCCACACAATTCACATTGGGAAAGAAGGACAACACGATGTGTTTGGAGACATTTCTTTTCTGAAAGGAAATTATGAGCTTCTACCTGGAAATGAGGGAGAAACAGCAGCCAGGCAATATGAAGGATGCAATGAATTCCTAAGGGCAAACAGCACTTCTGAGTCAGTGTTTATTGAAACTCCTTCTCCCGTCCTTAAAAATGCCATATCGCTTCCTGCCATCGGTGGTTCTCAAGCCCTTATGTTGCCCTTGTTGTCACCAGTGACATTTAATTCAAAGCGGGACTCGTTGGGACCCCTGAGGAATCCCAGGCATAGCTGTGAGCCCGTAATGGAAGAAAAGTTGCAGGAGAAGAGCAAACACTTGGAGAATGGGAAAATATACAAAGATGACATCACATGGAAGCAGAAAGTGCCAACATCATATTATACTAATGGAACAGACAGCCATTCAACTAGCCATTCAGAACAATACACCAAATGGCAAACAGAGGAGTTCCTTGACAACCCTCATCTGTCATGTGATCAAACCAAGATGCAGCCTAAATCAGAGGACCCTCTGTCAGACCTGGTGGAGCCCCTCCTTTCTTTGCAGCTTGACCTCGGACCCTCACTTTTGGATGAAGTACTCAGTGTAATGGACAAAAACAAATCATAGAACTTGCTGCTTTGTGCCCTCTCAGTTTTCTTCAAATAAATATATTTGAAATGTGCAGACACCATCCATCCAATGTCAAGCGATTAAAGTTGCAATCTAACGCATTACTGACTTTTTGCAGTAGTCTCACAATGTTTTGGCTTATTCATAAAAAGGTGTCAAAGCTCAACTGATTTGAATGAGCAAAATTAAGTAAATATTTAAATCTCAGCTATTGAGAGTAAATGGAAAAGAAATAGGCTTACCTTTGGATGGATTGTGCCTTTTGAGTGTGTATATAAAGAAATTGGTTCTTTTTGCAATTGACATGTTTTCTAAAAACAAATGACTTTAAACTATTTTTTTACATATTTTTTAGCATGGCAAATGTTTTCAAATGAGTACATATTTTAATGACACAATTTTCAGCGGTATTAAAATGTTTCCTTAAAACAAGAGATGTCAATGTAATATTTGAACTTATTCTGAAAATCAGAAAGTGTTTGATTCTCAAATATTCTGTGTATGCCAGGCAGACATTTTATGAAATTAAAATAATTAGTTCAAAATTATTTGTAACTCCCCAGAATGATGAAATTCTTTTTACTAGTACTACTATAACTATTGTTGTTATTATATTAGCAATGTTTGGTTTTTTTTTTTTTCATTCTGGCTGCACTGTTATTGTTTAGTGTTAATGTATAGTTCTAAGCTGAAATGGGAATGGCTTTTTCTGTTCAAATATTAAGAATGTGTAGCCAATACAAACTGGTGCCACTGAAGTTAAGGGCGATTCCTGTGCAAGCTCTTACGCCAATACATTTTCAGTACTAGACAATCTGAAGAAATAAAGTGAAGTTAAAGCTGCATTATTTTATGAGCTGAAATCTATTTCTATGCACATTACACTTTTAATAACTTCTACAAACAGAAACTCTTGTGATTGCACCAGAGAACTGTTGTTTCTTTCCCTTTTTTTGAGAATCTGAGTATAAACTGTATATTTGTGTGCATTCACATAAAATCCATATTTTGATCTTTTAACTTTGTCCTCTCGGTTATTAATATTGACAAATGTTTAAAATTTTGTGATGGATTCTTTTACATTTTAGAAGGAAGCACCAACTAGTTGCAATGCTCAGAAAAGGTTGTGCTAGAGCAATTGGTATTCAGGGACTATTGTGATGGCCCCGAGTTGCGTAGATACTTTGTGCAATACAATAAAGAATAAATATGTAAAATTGCATTTGTGACTCCTTTGTATATTATGAAAGAATGCGTTATTTCAAAATGTCGCTGGGTATCACTTAATGTATTCCCATTTACATAATTCTAACTAGTAGTAGTAGCACTATATTGCAATTGCTATGACTCTACCCAGGTTAAGTAAAATATGTGAACAGAATGGATCTCTGTCATGAGCTGTGTACACCAGTGTTATCATTAAAATAAAATAGTATCTTGCATTTTTATTGCAGTTCAGATTTCCCTATTCTCTTGAGTTTTTCAATTAGTGTATGGAGCTCTTATGTCACTCTTATTATATCAACTATACAGTACATAGAAAAGAAAAAACAGAATAACAGAGTTGGAAGGGACCTTGGAGGTCTTCCAATCCAACCCCCTGCTTAGGGAGGAAAGCCTACACCACTTCAGACAAATGGTTATCCAATATCTTCTTAAAACTTCCAGTGTTGGAGCATTCACAACTTTTGGAGGCAAGTTGTTCCACTGATTAATTGTTCTAACTCGCAGGAAATTTCTTCTTAGTTCTAGGCTGCTTCTATCCTTGATTAATTTCCACCCTTTGCTTCTTCTCCTGCTCTCGGGTGCTTTGGAGAATACCTTGATCCTTCTTTGTAGCAGACCCTGAGATATTGGAACATTGCTATCATGTCACCCCTATTGATTAAATGAGATATACCCAGTTCCTGCAGCTGTTCTTTATATGTTTTAGCCTCCAGTCCCCTAATCATCTTTGTTGCTCTTCTCTGCACTCTTTTGAGAGTCACCACATCTTTTTTACATGGTGGCGACCAAAACAGTGCAATATTCCAAGTGTGGCCTTACCAAGGCATTATAAAGTAGTATTAACACTTCACTTGATCTTGATTCTATCTTTCTGTTTATGGAGCCTAGAACTGTGTTGGCTTTTTTGGCAGCTGCTGCACACTGCTGACTCCTATTAAATGGTTGTCCACTAGGATTCCCAAGAACCCTCTCCCAGTTACTACTATTCAGCAAGGTACCACTTATACTGTACCTGTGCATTTTGTTTTCCTTGCCTAAATGTAGAACCTTACTTTTTTCACCATTTAATTTCATTTTGTTAGATAGTACCCAATGTTCAAGTCTGTCAAGATCCTTCTGTATCTTATGCCTGTCTTCCAAAGTGTTGGCTATTCCTGCTAGCTTGGTGTCTGCAAATTTGATGAGTTCCCCATTTACCCTTTGTCCAAATCATTGATGAAGATGTTGAAGAGTTCTGGGCCTAAAACAGAGCCTTGGGTACCCCACTGCATACTTCCCTCCATGTAGATGCAGTTCTATTGAGGACTACACGTTAAGTGCGGTTCGTCAGCCAGTTACGAATCCATCTGGTGGTGATGCTGTGTGACCCACATTTTTCTATTTTATCTAGTAGTAGGTTATGCTCTATTATTATCAAATGCCTTACTGAAGTCCAAGTAAATTATATGGACAGCATTCCTCTGGTCCACTAATTTTGTCACTTTGTCAAAGAATGCAATAAGATTAGTATGGCATGATCTGTTTTTGACAAACCCATGTTGGCTTTTGGTTATTACTTTGTTTGCTTCTAGGTGTTTGCTGATTTGTTGCTTGATTATCTTTTTCAAATCTTCCCTGGTATTGAGGTCAGGCTGATAGGTGTGTAGTTTCCTGGATCTATTTTGCTACCTCTTTTTTGAAGATGGGAACTACATCAGCTCTTTTTCAGTCCTCTGGCAGTTCCCTGGTACTCCAGGATCTTTGAAAAATATAGTTCAGTGCTTCTGAGATCTCATCGGTCAGTTCCTTCAGAACCTTGGGATGTAATCCATCTGGTCCTGGTGATTTGAACTTGCCTAGGGTAGATAGGTACTCACTTACCATTTTCTTCCGTATTTTTTTTTATTATTAAATTTATACCCCACCCTTCTCCTTGTTAGGACCCAGGGCGGTGCACAGGCATTATATAAAACCATAAATACAATATACATCTATTAAAAATATATTAAATTAACTCACCCGTGCTAAAACCCGTTATTAAAACCGTAGCCAAATTATAATTTATATTTAAAAAGTCAGAAGCGGGAGGCTATCCTAGGCCGGCTTGTTGGAATAATTACGTCTTAAGATGTTGGCGGAAGAGGCGGAGGTCCGAGGTAGTGCGAAGGTCGGGGGGTAGGTCGTTCCAGAGGGCCGGGCCCGCCACAGAGAAGGCTCTTCCCCTGGGTGTCGCCAGCCGGCATTGCCCAGCCGATGGCACCCGGAGAAGGCCCGCTCTGTGGGAGCAGACCGGACGAAGGGATGTATGGGGCAGGAGGCGGTCTCGTATATAGCTAGGCCCCGAGCCATGGAGCGATTTAAAGATGGTAGTCAATACCTTGAAGCGCACTCGAAAGGCCACAGGCAGCCAGTGCAGCTCGCGCAGGAGAGGTGTTATGTGGGCTTGCCTTGGGGCACCCATAACCACCCGCGCGGCCGCATTCTGCACTAACTAGCTTTCGAGTGCACCTCAAGGGGAGCCCCATGTAGAGAGCGTTACAGTAATCCAGCCGAGATGTCACGAGCGCTTGAGTGACTGTGCGAAGGGCCCCCCGGTCTAGTAAGGGGCGCAACTGGCGTATCAGGCGAACCTGATAGAACGCCTCCCTGGCCACGGCCACCACATGGTCCTCCATGGACAGCCGGGAATCCAGGAGGACGCCCAAGTTGCGTGCCCTCTCCACGGGGGCAAGATGTTCGCCCCCAATGGCCAGTGTTGGACTTACCTGGCTAAACCGGGGTGCCGGAAACCACAGCAACTCGGTCTTGGACGGGTTGAGTTTGAGTTTGTTACTATCCATCCAGACCCGTACGGCCTCCAAACACCGGGACAGCACCTCGATGGCATCGTTGGGGTGGTTTGGGGTGGCTATGTACAGCTGAGTGTCATCAGCGTACAGATGGTACTCCACCCCAAAACCACGGATGATCTCGCCCAGCGGCTTCATGTAGGTGTTGAACAGAAGTGGCGAGAGGACCGACCCCTGAGGAACCCCACATGTGAGGGGCCTCGGGGCCGACCTCTGCCCTGCCAACACCCATTGTGACCGACCAGAGAGGTAGGACGAGAACCACCGTAAAACAGTGCCTCTCAGCCCCAACCCCCCCAATCGGTGCAATAAGATACCATGGTCGATGGTATCAAAAGCTGCTGAGAGGTCTAACAGGACCAGGATAGAGGAACAACCTCTATCCCGAGCCCTCCAGAGATCATCCACCAACGCGACCAATGCCGTCTCGGTACTGTGACCGGGCCGGAAGCCAAACTGGCGCGGGTCTAGATAATCAACTTCCTCCAGGTGTCGAGGGAACTGTTGGGCCACCACACTCTCAACAACCTTCACTAAAAAGTGAAGGTTGGAGACGGGACGATAGTTCTCTAATAAAGCCGGGTCCAGGGATGGCTTCTTGAGGAGGGGCCTCACCACTGCCTCTTTCAAGACGGTAGGCAAGAACCCCTCACTCAGAGATGAATTCACAATACCCTGGAGCCAGCCTCGTGTCACCTCCCAGGATGCCAGTACAAGCCAAGAGGGGCACGGGTCCAATAAACATGTGGTGGCTCTAAGGTTCCTCCGCAACCTGTCCATATCCTCGGTAGTGACAAAGTCAAACTCCTCCCAAGGTGTAATCTCAAGACCAGCACCGGGCACCTCGTCTAGGTCACTTTCAGTGGAGGGCAACTCGTTCCGAATCTGAGTGATTTTGTCCTGCAGGAAAACTCCAAATTCCTCCGCTCGACCCTGCAAAGGGGCTTCCCGCAGCCTCAGATGAAGGAGGGAGCGGGTCACACCAAACAGGGCGACAGGGCGGTTTTCCGTGGACGCGATAAGGGTGGCACAATACTCACATTTGGCCACTCTTAGCACCACTAAGTAAGTCCTAATATCGAATATCGAATATTTATTTATTTGTATAACCGCGTCCTTTCCCCTAGGGGACTCGGAGCGGTGTACAGGGAGGAATAAAACAGCATAAATATATACATGAATACAATAAATACAATAAAAATAAATTAAATTTGACTATCCCTGCACTAAAATTCCCATTTAATATGGTCTCTCACTAGTGTTCGGTCAGCTTCGGATCGAGAAGATCTCCACCTACTCTCTAGGCGTCTCTTGTGGCATTTCATCTCCCGAAGCTCCTCGGTAAACCAAGGGGCCTGGGTGACTCGACGCCGCATGAGAGGCCGCAAGGGCGCGACTCGGTCCAAGGCCCCCGTGGCCGCACTATACCATGCGGCCACTAGGTCCTCAGTCGAGGACCTTTTAACTTGTGTTCTTAATCAGTTTTTTGTGGTGCTATTTTTGATAGATTGGACTATCTTTTTTCTTTGTGTAAAGTCAGTTGCAAAAAAAACACAAGTTAAGTAGTTCTGCTTTCTGTTGCTTGTCATCTTCTTGCCACTTATTCCCAGCAATGGACCAATTGTTTCCCTGATTTTTTTCCCTAGTTTTTAACATGTTGGAAGAAGCTTTTTTGTTATTTTTTACTTTTGTTGCAAACCTTTGTTCATTATGAGCTTTAGCATTCCTAACTTCATCTTTGCAGGCTCAGACTATTTGCTGATATTCTGCCTTAGTAATGTGTCCCTCTTTCCACTTTTCATACTTGCCCTTTTTGTCTTTCAATTGTCAGAGTTCTTTATGCAGCCATGCTGGTTTCTTTTGAGAGCTGTTATTTTTCTTTTTCAATGGTATTGTGCTAGACTGGTTTTTTTTTTTTATAATCTCACTTTTCAAAATTTCCCAAGCTTCTTGAGTTGTTTTCCCCTTGAGGAGTCTCATCCATGGAATCCTTTTCAAGCTCTCCCTAAGTTTATTGAAATTAGCTCTCTTAAAGTCCAAGAGTCTAGTTTGACTTTGTTCTATTGCTTGTACTTGCATAATGTTGAATTCCAATACTGCATGATCACTCATCCCCAAGGTTCCTGTAGTTTCAACACCTTCTATAATTTCACCTCTGTTAATGAGAATTAAGTCCAATATGGCTGATCTCCTTGTTCCCTTCTCATAGATTTGTATATACATGGAAGTGAATGTCTAAACATGGTTCTCCTATTGAACTACATAAGGTCTCTCTTCTAGGGCTTAATGCTCACATACCTAAAGCCATTAAAGTAGGAGCATACATACATTATTTCTTAAAAATTTGATATAAAATCTGTTTTTATTATCTTCACAAAGCTAGATTTTCATTCCATTTTAACAAAAGATAGAGTGACCTATTTTCCCATAACATTTATTACATTTATTAGTGTTAGTCATTAAGATTTTGCCAGTTTGAACGATTAAGGAATTCTACCTAATGAGATTTCTGATGCATGTGATACATGAAGGCAATTATATTGGGCATTAAATCAAGAACAGTAGTGGAGCTTTTACAGTGCATAATTGTAACCTTCCAAAACCTAGTGCATTGCAGATGTGAATAGCTTTGATTCCCCATAATTCCCAGCCTAAAAGTAGGCTTCTAAATCTTAAGGCTTCCTATCTCATTCCGATGGGACAAAACATTACTTTAACAAGATATATTGCACCTGGTGTACTGTATATATAGTTCTTTCTTATAATTAGTGACTTCATACAATACAGTTAGCTGAATCGATTAAAAGAGGTAACAGGCATGTATATTGCACATGCTAAGTATGGTTGATCTTGACCTTTTTGTGTCTTAGAACCTTGAGTGAATCAAGTCAACTTGGTTAGGTTACTCAACAAACCCAGAAAATCAGTTGTCAGGTTTAAGTGTTTTGCATATAACCTGCATCTTCACCTAGCAGGATAAGCTGCAGAAAAACTAACGTTTTGAAAGTAACAAAATGTATATTGTATTATTGTATAGCAACTGCTATACAATAGCAGTTTCACTGGGTTAACATGTTGTATGAATGGACCTGTATTTCCAAGGAGAAGAAAGCAAAGCCCAAACAAAACACAGATGAACTCAATAAATGTGAACTTTCTACCTTTCTGTCAAGTCAGCAAATACATACTCGAAGTGTTGGAGGTTGGGGGAGGGGGTCTGTGGGAATGGTTTCATCTTTGGCAGGGCCAGATAGTCTTTCAGAGTAGCTATAATGGAATCAGAAAATACAATTTTCCAAGACCTGCACTGACCAGAAGTCTGATATTTTTGGCTGTACTGCACGTTTGAGGCAATCTGTTATGTTGCCTTTAAGAAAGTGCTATTCTTTGGAAAGGAATCTCTCGCTAGGGAAATATATCAGGTGATCTTGCAATTAAGATAATACCTTTCTGTGTTTTGTATTCTTTGATTATTTCCCTTGCCACTTTACTGGAGAGAGAAAACTATTTGAACAAAATAGGAACTGCTTCTACCTGAGCTCATCAAATGAGAATGCTGATGTTGTGAGAACATGACTGTTTTCACAACAGTAGACCACTCTGAGGAGACATTGCATGCACAAAAGAAAGAAGGCTGGTTTGAAATGCATGGCAAAGGCAAGCTTTCTAATATGGCTTCTTTTCTATAAGAAATGTGATGTAAGTTTTAGTTTTATTTTGTTTTATATCCCGCACCTATCTCCTACAAAAGGACCCAGGGCGGCGCACAGGAAATTAAAAACACCATATAAATATACAAACATATAATATTCTAAAACCACAATTAAACTTAAGGACCCTGTGCTAAAACAACATATTAAAATCCCTCTAATTAAAAATGTGTAAGATGCGTGTGCACTGTTACAACCCATTGGTATCATCCCAAACTTTGAAATATTTATTTATTCATTTAGTTTGTCACTCATGTACAAGATAATAGGAATAAGAATAAACATGAATAAGAACACAGGAAATGGGGACAAATAAATGGGGATATTAGGACAGGGACAATAGGCATGCTGGTGCACTTAAGCACACCCCTACTGACCTCTTCGGAATGGGGTGAGGTCAGCAGACAGTTTAAGATTAAAGTTATGGGGGTTTGGGGATGTAGCAACAGTCAGGTAGTGCATTCAAGGCATTGACCACTCTTGTTGAACTCATATTTTCTGCAATTGATTTTGGTGCAGTTTACCTTGAGTTTATTATTATGTGCTCATGTATTATTGCAGTTGAAGCTGAAATAGTCATTGACAGGTAAGACGTAGAAGATAATTTTGTGTACTACGCTTAGGTCAGACCGTAGGTGGCGTAGTTCTAGGTTGTCCAAGCCCAAAATTTTGAGTCTGATGGCATAAGTTATTCTGTTATGAGTAGAGGAGTGTAAGTACTCTTCTCGTGAAATACCTCTGGACTCGCTCAATTGTGTCAGTGTCCGATATAAATAATATATATGCTTAAATGCATTTCATTGGAACCAGTGATACTTTAATTTTCACCAATTCTATCTTCTTTTGCTTTTAACTTTGAGATAAAATAAACTGGAGTTGGTACCAAAGAAGTACCAATTTACAATCCACAGTTGTATTTAAGACAATTGCCTCCTATTATTTATTTCTGCAAACTGGTGTGCTTCAATTGTTTTGGTACTATAACTCTCTGAATTCCTAATTAGCTATTGGAATTTCTTCTGCTCAGGGGTTGCCACAAAGAAGAGGGAATCAAACTATTCTCCAAAGCACCAGAGGGCAGAACAAGAAGCAAGACCAGAACTAGACTGCGCTTGCGCGAAGATGGCAGGCTAGCTCTGGAGCTCTGTGTGGGCTGCGGAGGCCGTTAGCGTTTTGAAGTGCTCCCAGCCCTCTCTTTACGAGCTGGAGGGCGTGGGATGGACGAGGAGCCCACCCTGGCATCTCAGGGTGAGGTTTGCAATGACGGGGGGTGAGCCAGGAGCGAAGACAGCGCCGGCGTCAGGAACGCTCAGACGGTGAGAGCGTTGGAGCGGGGACTGCCGCAACGGAAGCCGGTGCGGAGGCCGGCGCCCCGAATGATTTAAGAGGGGCGGAGAGGCCGGCTGCGCCGAGGAGCTCCTGTTGCTGCTGGTGGCGAGCCATGGGGTGAGCCATGGGGTGAGCCGGTAGTGAGAGCGCCGGGTGGCCAGCGATGACGGCGACTGAAGTGTGAGGGAAGATGGCGGAGGAGGCGAGGACACTGGAACGTTTGGAAGGTTGGAAAGAGAGAGTGGAGAGTGAGAGCGGAGCGAGGTGAAGGGGATGGAAGAGGTGGCCGCTGGAAGCCGGGCCAACGGTGGTGGGAGCGCCGGGAGGCGGAAGCTGAAGGCGGCGACGGAGGAGTTGGCTGGCAGGAAGGTGGCGGCTGTGAGAGAGCCGCATGGTTGCTGAGAAAGTAATGGGTTTGGAGGCGGTCGCTGGATGCCAGGTCGACGGCGGTGGGAGCGCCGAGAGGCCATTGGCGAAGGCGATAACGCAGGAGATGGCGGCGGTGGGAGCGCCGAAATGGTCGTGGACGGCTTGCTGGCCAGTTGTAAAATCTTCCCCCATGGTCACTCTCTGGAGACCGGAAGAATTACGCCACCAAGGCCTTGGAAGGCCCTGGAAGAACCGGAAGAATTGTCCTAAAGAACTTGTGGACGGTAACAACCATGGACGCCCAAATAAACATTGCGAACTAATTTTAATTTACCAACTGTAATTTATTACCACTAACCTCACTATGCACTTTATATCATTTAATACCAACTGAATGAACTGTTTTAATTATGGCTAACGTCTTTTAACATCTTGTATTTTATCCCAAAACCCACTTGAATTCCACCTACATAATTTATTCTTGGATAATTAATTTTGGTTATTTATTTGTAAATATATGTACTCCAGAGCGAAACTACTATCTCTGCGGGAGTCCCCGCTCTCGCAGGTATGGCCCTTTGAGTTAACTAGGGCCCATCTTGATGATGGAGTTGTTAATCCGGAGAGATGGGCGAAGCGCGGCCTTAGGGGGTTTTTAGTTCGTAGATTGTTTAAATTAGCTAAATTATCTTTTTTAGGGGGTACTAGGGAGGGGGGTGGGTACAGACAGATTGAGATGGAAGTTGTGATCAATAGGAAAGGCCAGGCCAGCAGCCGACGGAGGGAAGCGGAAGGTGCCGATAGGAGGGGGGACACACAAGTCGTTCCGCAGGAGGGCTTACCAATCCAGAGGGTCGTGGGGAGAGGCAGGGCCGAGGGGAGACAAGTTTCATCCTCCCGGTTGGTGGCACGTAGCCGTTGGTTACAAACGGTCGGGTGCCACTGCCCCCGCAGGCTAGGTGGTCAGGGAGTACAGAGCCAGGGCCTGCGGCTGATGTTTTGCAATGCCAGGTCCGTTGTCAACAAAGCCCCCCTCATTAGTGACCTTGTGTCAGAGGGGGAGCCGGACCTGGCTGGAATTGCAGAAACCTGGTTGGGCCACGAGGGAGGACTTCCCCTCGTTGAAATGTGCCCACCAGGTTACCGCGCCTTTCATCAGCCCCGGGCCCTTGGTAGGGGTGGTGGGGTAGCGGTCATTGTTAAGGAAGGTCTTGAGCCGAGAGAGACCATTGTGCCACAGACTACCGGCTGTGAGTCCCTCTGCGTGAGGTGGGGCCTAGGGAGGCAGTTGGGCTTGCTGGTTATATACCTGGCTCCCCGCTATGTAGCAGCAGCCCTGCCCGAGCTCCTGGAGGTGATCGCTACGGTGGCAGTGGAGACCCCCAGACTTCTAGTCATGGGGGACTTTAACCTGCCATCGTTGGGCGAATCATCCGAGGCAGCTCGGGAGTTCATGGCTTCCATGACGGCCATGGACCTGACCCAAGTAATTCGAGGCCCCACTCACGAGGGTGGACATACGCCGGATCTCATCTTTGTCTCTGGCCAATGGAAGAGTGATCTGGGTATAGGGGATATAGTCATCACGCCCTTGTCATGGTCAGACCACTCACTTCTCCGGCTCGACTTTCCGACCGCTGCTCCCCTCCGTGGGGAGGCGGAACCAGAGTCTCCAATCTGGTACCGCCCCAGGCGCCTGATGGACCCGGATGGGTTCCAGATGGCGCTTGGGCCATTTCCTGTATCTCTGACCCGTGCCCCGATGGAGGACCTCACGGCCACATGGAATAGTGCGGCTGTGGGAGCCTTGGATCGGGTCGCGCCCTTGCGGCCTCTCTTGCGGCGGCGAACCACCCTGGCCCCTTGGTTTACCGAGGAGCTGCGGGTGATGAAACGCCGCAAGAGATGCCTAGAGGGAAGATGGAGGTCTACCCGATCTGAATCTGACCGGACACAGGTAAGAGCCCATTTACGGACTTACATTGTGGCGCTGAGAGTGGCCAAACGCCATCATTGTGCTACTCTCATAGCATCCGCAGAAAACTGCCCTGCCGCCCTGTTTAGGGTGACCCGCTCCCTACTTCAACAAAGGGTGCGGGAAGCCCCGCTACAGGGTAGAGCAGAGGAATTTGTGACTTTTCTGCAGGAGAAAACCGCTCAGATACAGAACGGGCTACCCTCCATTGATGGCCCAGTGGGATGCCACGAGACAGATCTTGTTTGGGAGGAGTTTGACTCCGTTACTTCTGATGATATGGACAGGTTACGTGGGCGACTGCGAGCCGCCACATGTTTATTGGACCCGTGCCCCTCCTGGCTTGTACTGGCATCCTGGGAGGTGACACGAGGCTGGCTCCAAGAGGTTGTCAACGCATCCTTAAGTGAGGGTGCCTTACCTGCTTCCCTAAAAGAAGCGATGGTGAGGCCCCTCCTTAAGAAGCCCTCTTTGGATCCAGCTCTTTTAAACAACTACCGTCCAGTCTCCAACCTTCCCTTTCTGGCGAAGGTTGTTGAGAGTGTGGTGGCGCAACAGTTTCCCCGTCACCTGGAGGAAGTTGACTATCTAGATCCGCGCCAGTCCGGCTTTCGGCCCGGGCACAGCACCGAGACGGCATTGGTCGCGTTGGTGGATGATCTCTGGAGGGCCAGAGATGGGGGTTGTTCCTCCATCCTGGTCCTATTAGACCTCTCGGCGGCTTTCGATACCATCGACCATGGTATCCTATTGCATCGGCTGGGGGGGTTGGGAGTGGGAGGTGCCGTTTTACGGTGGTTCTCCTCCTACCTCTCTGGCCGATCGCAATTTGTGTTGACAGGGGGGCAGAGGTCAACCTCGAGACCACTCACTTGTGGGGTGCCTCAGGGGTCGGTCCTCTCGCCTCTCCTGTTTAACACATACATGAAGCCGCTGGGTGAGATCATCCGTGGTTTTGGGGTAGAATACCATCTTTACGCTGATGACACTCAGTTGTATATATCTACCCCAAACCACCCCAACGATGCCGTAGCGGTGATGTGCCAGTGCCTGGAAGCCGTGCGGATCTGGATGGGAAGTAACGGACTTAGGCTCAACCCGACCAAGACCGAGTGGCTGTGGTTTCCGGCTGCCCGATTCAACCAGCTCATTCCATCGCTGGCCATAGGGGGCAAACATCTTGCCCCTGTGGATGGGTTGCGCAATTTGGGTGTCCTCCTGGATACCCGGCTGTCCATGGAAGATCAAGTGACAGCCGTGGCCAGGAGGGCGTTTTACCAGGTTCGCCTGGTTCGCCAATTGCGCCCCCTATTGGATCGGGACGCCCTACGCACAGTCACTCATGCGCTCGTGACATCCCGACTGGACTATTGTAACTCTCTCTACATGGGGCTCCCCTTGAGGTGCACCCGGAGACTTCAGCTAGTCCAGAACGCAGCCGCGCGAGCAATTATGGGAACCGCTAGGTTTACCCATGTAACACCGCTCTTGCGCGAGCTGCACTGGCTACCTGTCGTCTTCCGGGTGCGCTTCAAGGTGTTAATTATCATCTTTAAAGCGCTCCATGGCTCGGGACCTAGCTATCTGCGGGATCGGATCCTGCCTCATACTTCCTCACGGCCGATTCGCTCCCACAGAGAGGGACTTCTCCGGGTGCCGTCCACTAGACATTGTCAGCGGGCGACACCCAGGGGAAGGGCTATCTCTGTGGCGGGCCCGGCCCTCTGGAACGACCTTCCCCCCGATATCAGGACGACCACGGACTTCCGCTCCTTCCGTCTTAAATTAAAAACTCACTTTTTCTGTCTGGCCGGCCTAGGATAAATCTCTCTGTCTTTGGGATTTTATTGGAATCAGTATTGTTTAGTTTTAAAAGGGGAAATTTTAGCGCAGGTTTGTTTAATTTGTTTTTAGAATTGTTTTGTATGTATGTATTGTTTTTATTCTGCCTGTGCACCGCCCCGAGTCCCCGTGGGGAGAGGGTGCGGTTTTATAAATATTAAATATTATTATTATTATTATTAATGGGTGGAAAGTAATCAAGGAGAGAAGCAACTTAGAACTGAGGAGAAATTTCCTGACAGTTAAGACAATTAATCAATGGAACAGCTTGACTCCAGAAGTTGTGAATGCCCCAGCACTGCAAATCTTTAAGAAGATGTTGGATAGCCATTTGTCTGAAATGGTATAGGGTTTCCTGCCTAGGCAGGGAGTTGGACTAGATGACCTCCAAGGTCCCTTCCAACTCTGCTATTGTATTATTATTGTAAGAATTTAATAGGTTTCTTGGGAATAAAATATTTTGCCAAAGAAAGATACACCTTTATTAGGACAAATTGTCACATTATAAAATTGGGAGCAAGATCAAAAGTTCTGCAGAAAACTTCTCTGCAATGAATCAAAAGTGTTCTATTTATTACATGGGTGTCAAATTCGCAGGTCGCATTGCCATCACATATTGTGGTGTTTCTTCCCTTCACAGAGCTGGGGTGGGCGTCGCCTTCATGTGATGCATCCGGCATCCAGCCCATGGGCTGCTAGTTTGACACCCCTGCTCTATCTATATGATGGACTGCACCATTTCAGCAGAAGAAATTCCAATAGCTAATTAGGAATTCAGAGAGTTATAGTACCAAAACAATTGAAGCACACCAGTTTGCAGAAATAAATAATAGGAGGCAATTGTCTTAAATACAACTGTGGATTGTAAATTGGAAATGAACTTACCTTCTTTATCATTCTGGAAGTATTTGAGCTCTGGTGCTAAACTTGGTCCTGAGGCTCAGATTGCATTGAAAATTCCTGGTGCTTTCTGCATCTTGAAATTAATAAATAACCCACATATATAGCCCTATAGAGAGTGCTGAACAAAACTTTCTACAGCTTAATTAGAAAAGTGATGAAGCTGGATTATACATTCTTCATTGCAGTGAATTATATTTTAATCTAATACTCATTGGACCTATATTATTCATAATTTGAAATAATTGTCTTGCATGTTCACTGGACCTTTGACCAATAATATCAACCCGGATTTACAGATCTTGCTGGAGATAGACTGCATCTGGAGTACCTTTAACCCATATGTTATGGTTTTGTCCTATCCTTACCCTATTCTGGCAAGACGTAAAGCAATAAATTATCCTTGTCCTTGACTCAGCCCTAAAAATGGTCAGCTCTCGATTTGATCCTCAGCACATTCCATCAAAAACAGGAGGTTACAACAACATACTCAAAATGACAGGTTTATGGACTGTAATGGGAGTTAAGATAAATTGTTTCTTAGTGAAAGAAGCATTGATTCCAATAGTCATTGAAATTTTAAATGATCTTCTAGAACGTGCTGTCAAAAAACATTAAATAGCATGCTGCTATATCTAAATTTCTCGATACTTGCTTCACTTCTTCTTTCCAATAATGTTTCCCATTTAACTCTTTAATTGGGTCAAGAGACATAGATAAGGCTATATATGATATTTGGGAGTGGTTTTGGTTAAATATCTTGTTTTCTATAAATAATGTCAACATACTGTATCTTTTTAAAAAAAAAAACAACTTTAAGATGGATGAACTTCAACATCCTGAATTCCCTAATCAGCATTTTTGGCAGGGAGTTGAAATCCACTTCTCTTAAAGTTGACAAAGTTAAGAAATGCTGATTTAGATGTTTAAAGATGTAAGGGACAGTCATGTTTTCACCTGCTTTACTGTTGGTTCAAGGCAGGGCAGAGGCCAAGGGAGAATAGGGCAAAGATATTTAGAAATCATCTAAGAATGGACAGAGATGCTAAACATTGGCCCTTTACCAATGGTGGGATTTTTAAAAAAATTACTATTGGTTCTGTGCACATGGCTTGATTGGCGTGGTGTGGCTTGGTGAGCGTGATATGACTTGGTGAGCATGGCTTGGTGAGCGTGGCAGGGAAAGGTTACTGCAAAGTCCCCATTTCCTCCTGATCAGCTGGGACTCGGGAGGCAGAGAATAGATGGGGGCGGGGCCAGTCAGTGGTGGTGTTTACCAGTTCTCTGAACTACTCAAAATTTCTGCTACCGGTTCTCCAGAACTGGTCAAAACCTGCTGAATACCACCTCTGCCCTTTACACAGTAATAAACTGAAAACCTTTCCTCACATGCGAGCAACTGTGGTATAAACATTTACCAATTTGTTGTAGCTGTGTCCTTGTGACATTTCCTTCACCTGATCCCCAGGCCCTACTTGATGCAGCCTTAAATCATCCACAGCTCTACCATTCTTAAATTGGTGTTTTCCCCTTTTGCCAGGGTTGTCAAACTCACGTTGTCACAGCGGTGTCATGTGATGTATCGGGACTTTTCCTCCCGTCACTAAACCAGGTATGGGTGTGGCCAGTTTATGACACATCCGTCCCACAGGCCATGAGTTTGACAGCCCTGCCTTATGCCAACATAAACTTTCCGTAGATATCAGTAACTGCATTCTGCCAGTCCTCAGTTACCCTTGGTCATTCCTCCGTTACCCTTGGTATGAGCTCAGATGGCTTCCATCAGCCATCTTAGATTGGGACGGGGATATATATATCCAGTGGTGGGTTTCAAATTTTGTTAGAACCTACTCTGTAGGTGTGGCCTATTTTGTGGGTATGGCTTGGTAGTCATGTGACAGGGTGGGAGTGGTCACCTTTTAAAATGTGGTAAAACTCATTTAACAACGCTCTTGCTTAGCAACCAAAAATTTGGACTCAATTGGCACCTTCCGCCAAAAAGTAAAAACAAATTTGTTCCATCAGGCCGGTTTGGCCTAATTGACGCTTCTTGCCCCAGTCTGTTTTTGCAAATTGTCTATTTGGTTTTAATGGGTTACAATTTTAATGTTCTTAAATTCTAGTACAGGGTAATTTAATTCGTTTTTAACTTTGCATGTTTTGTATGTTTTTAGATGGTTTTAAATTTTCCTGTACACCGACCCGAGTCCCTTCGGGGAGAGGGGGCGGTTTATAAATGTAATAAATTATTATTATTATTATTATTATTATTATTATTATTATTCCTTCCTTCCTTCCTTCCTTCCTTCCTTCCTTCCTTCCTTCCTTCCTTCCTTTCCTTTCCTTTCTTTTCCTTTCCTTCCCATTGGGTCACTGGTAGCGGCGGGCCAGATTTACTTCCAGGTACGCCGGTGGAACCCCCTCTCACCGGTTCTCTAAATTTCATCAACCGGCTCTCGCGAGTAGGTGTGAGCCTGCAGAAACCCACCACTGTATATATCCCTACCAAGTAGACTTTGGGCATTATTCTCTCAAAATGGCATCTCTCTTTGATTCCTCTCCCCCAGGTTGTAAGCCTAGATTAGCTTAAACAACAACTGAGCAGCAGTGGCAGATTCTCTCTTTGCTTCTTATTCAAACCCACCTGTGCCTGTCAGCTATTTTTTTGGCTGCCTTTGAACATTTTTGGAACATGTTAAGCCTATATTTAAAAGGAGCCCAGTTACCTAATAATGGAGCTTCTTTTGAGTGCATCAACAAAAAAAAATTGCGAAACCAGAACACGTTTTGAAAGGTTATTAAAACAGCCAGTCTAGCCATTGTCAAAACTCGTCTCCTTCCCCAAGCCCAGTTGCATCTCACATGTAGAAGAGTGTTTTCCAGCTGCCTGTTTGGTGGGAAGGCAGAAAACAAAGTTGGGGGAATCTACCCAGTCCTGTTCTTAATGTGTCTCATTCACTGTTAAGGGCTTGTATTGTAATATCCTTGCATATGTGACATATAAAGATAAAAAATAAATGGAAACAGCAAATTTTAGGCTAGTAATTTTCTGCTGGCTCCAGACCTATTGGATAGTATTAGCTAACCATCAGAAAAATCTTTATGTTCATGTTAGAGAAAGAGAAGTTCGTTTTTTCTAAAAATCAACACTCTTTCTTAGTTCCTTCAGAACAGAACTCTAAGGAGACATCTAAGTAAGCTGAACTCAAAACGTGGTTAAAGAGAAGTAAATAAAGAGCTAGTACTTAAAAGCAAACAATCTTTTCATGCTATTCATTACCTTTCTCTTTTCAGTGCCATGTACTTCTTTTTCACATTTAATTGATAATTTAATATTGGCTGTCTCTGCCTCTCTCCCTCCAAACTCCCCCCCACACACACACACACACAAACACACACACTTCAGGATCCCTGATATAACAGAGTGGTAGGTTGAAATATGAGTATTCCATGTCAAAATGTGATATAATCTTAATAAAAACCATAATGTGCTTTATGCACCAACTAAGTCATTTACCTAGCCTACAGTCTGTACCTTAAATTGTTTTAATTGGGTTTTAGATGGGGTGAATGTTTTAATGTTTTAAATTTTTAGCGCAGGGTTAATTTATTTAATTTGGTCTTAATTATTTATATTTGTGATATTTATGTGTTTTTTAATTTCCTGTGCACCGCCCTGGGTCCCTTTGGGGAGAGGGAGCGGTTATATAAGTCTAACTAATAAATAAATAAAAATAAATAAATAAAAGTCCATTACTTTATATAACAATTTTATATTTGACTTTGGTAAGCTGGTTAAGAAATATGCATTTACTGATATGGTTGATGAATAATTCCATTATTAATGTATAAATATATAACATAGAAATTATATATGAATATAAATATACTATTCAGATATTAATAAGCCATTTTGGTCTAGTGGTTAAGGCACCAGGCTAGAAAGCGGGAGATCATGAGATCAATAGCAATAGCACTTAGATTTATATACTGCTTCACAGAGCTTTATAACTCTCTCTAAGTGGTTTACAGTCAGCATATTGCCCCAATAATCTGGGTCCTCATTATACAGACCTCACAAAGTTGGAAGGTTGAGTCAATCTTGAACTGGTGAGAATCAAACTGCCAGTCAGCAGAAGTAGCCCACGATACTGCATTCTAACCACTACACCATCAGGGCATCAAATCCTGCTTTAGCCATGAAAGCCAGCTGGTTAACTTTCGACCAATCACTCTCAGCTTAACCACCATATAGATTATTGTTGTGGGGGAAATAAGAAGAGAAAGGCGTGTTGGACATGTTCACTGCCTTGAATTATTTGTAAAAGTAAAGGTGGATACAAATATATTTTAAAAAATTATTTAAGGATCATATGATTTATCACAGCAAACTCTTACATTACTTCCCAGTTGATCTGGGCTGTGGAAAACCATTTATGGATTTCAGTGAATAGTAATAATCAAATGACTCTTTATTTTAAGGTGAAAATTACTCAGATAGGAAGCAATCCTTTGGTTCATTGCAGAGACCAGGTGTGTCAAACTTGCGTCATCATGGCGTTGTCACATGATGCATCGCGACATTTTTCCCCTTCACTAAACTGGGTGGGCGCGGAACCAGTATGTGACACATCCAGCCCACGGGCCACGAGTTTGACACCCACTGGCATAGACAATCTCCAGAAAAATAACAAAGATAATTATACTGCATGCATTTTCACTGTCTTTCGTTTTGCTGATCCACAAAGGTAGAGAATAGTGCATGGTTTTCATTAGACAATTAATTGGACAATATTCATGACACCACTTTCCATCATTTTATGGCCACAGGCTCTGCAGAAAATCCCCCGAGACAAGATGATGAATAGTGACTTTGGACTGCAAACTTATCTCCTCTTAGGGAAGAGAAGGAATGACAAGGCAGGATTCATTAAGAAAAAAAAAAGATTTAAGCTGTTCTTCCCTAGCCTACTGCCCTTCAGCTCTCTGGGTCAAAAATTCCCTTTAACACCCACCCATCCATATCTCTCTGTAGTCTAAAGTATCTGAAGGGTACCAGATTGAGAAAGTTTAGTTTGAATTATAGCCATCCAGACTGAATAGTGGAAACATACTACCAAGGCATTAAAATCCAGCCTTGTTCCAAAACCTTGTAGGCCTCATTCTCTGTGCTGCAGGGAAGCTTAAGGGCAGAAGTGGACATTTCCAGGAGATTTACTTGGATGAACAAAGATGCAAATTGAGATTTACTCCCAAAGAAATGTGCATAGAGCAGAACATGGTTTATTTCAATACATTTCTCTTCCTCCCACAACCTGACTCAGTATCTTGATCTAGAAAGACCAAAACAGCCACATGGGTAGCGTCCAATCTTTTCAGCTGGAAGCCTCAGTGTGCCAGGACTGTTTTATCAATGACCTTCGTTGGTTATTCTGCAAGCTCTGGGGCTAAAATGCAGGATTTAAAAAATTGATTTAAATAAATCAATACATATGTTATTTCAGTAGGGTATAATTTGCCTTAATGTCAAAGGTAATTCTCAAGTAATTGCTCCTCCACCACCAATTTTAAAGAGACTTGCTCTTTGTTGCAGGGTTGCTACTGGGGCTGTCAACAGTCAACACCCCTAATGCAGATCAAACCCAAACATTTATAAAATGGTCCGCAGCTGTGAACACTGGAAGGAACTGCCAGCATGGGTTCCAGGGAGACAGTTGTTTAAAACTAGCTGCTGCAAGGCTTTGCTGAAATGAATAGTGCTTTTCTCGTTCATGAATCAAATATGTGTGCAGTGTATCCTCACTTATCTAAACAGCCTGGGGCCCTCCAAAGCAACCAGACAATTCACAAGCTGTGATAAATCGCAGAGTTATGTACACAGAGGTTACACAGCTGAGGAGGTACCTGGAACTCTTAAAATGTAACATACAACTGTTTTTATCTATCCCTGTATGTATACCTGACAGAACTACAGCTGTATGTCCATGGACAATTATGTAGCATCTATTCTGAAGACTGAAGACCCTCTCTCCAATCCCAACTATACCATTTCATTGGGGAGGGGGAGGAAACCCCAGATAATTGTTCCTCCCACCAAAAATCAGAGAGAGATAAAAGCATACATGAAAGGCCAACTGAGATCTCATCTTTAGGATGCTTTTAACTAGGACATTTATTAATCCCTATTTCATTCACAGCATTTAAGGGCTGAGAAGATTTCCTCAACCATTCTTCCCTCTTTTTTTCCTCTTCAAAGGAGAGAAGCCAGAAGAGCTGCACAGGATTTTTTAGACTCCATCTGGATCCATCCTGAAAATGGAATTCTACCCCAGGCTTAATTAGTAAATCCAAATAGCTGCATTTGAACATTTAACTTTGTATTGAATTTTATTTTTAATCACAATGCATTGAAGGAAAAAGTAACCAAATAAGATGGGTTTATGCAACAGGTTTAGCTCATCACCTCAAATGTAAATAAATAAGACAAAACAGGCCAAGGTTAACAATGCAACACATTTTAGCAAGTTGTGCAGCAATTCTTCTTACTAGCATTTGTCCTGCATGGTTGCAAAGGCTCTATGTTTTACAGTGTGTGGTTGCTTCAGGTCACACAATGAAGTTATCAAAGTGCACTATGTGATGAGGGGTTTGGGTTTTTCATTGGCCTGTGATCTAATCTGAGGCTCACGTTAAGCAACTGAGCTGGCCAAATGTACTGTATGAATGGAGTTCAGTGTTTACACCTAGGTAAGTGGGCACAGGATTACAGCTTTAATGCTCTTTAAAAAGACCTGATTTCATTGCAATATCAAATGCACAAGTACACTCCATGGCCAACAATATTATGGAGACCCAATTTTTTTCCTACAAAAATCCATTGAAACCTGATGTTATTAACCCCGTTTTATATTACCTATGTTCACTAACCTGCACCTTCAGATCTTGTATTTGTCAGTCAATACCAAAACATACAAGTATTAATAATATATAATTGTTTGTTCTTATTAACTGTTTCCCATCATGGATAGATTCTGAGTTGTAATTCCAACAGATCTGGAAGATACAAGATTTGTGAAGACTGTTCTGCCTCACACATTTTAATGCCTTTTGAGTCTTAGCAATTGAGCTTCTGAACCTTTCTTTTCCCCCAGCTCCAAGAGTGTAAACCCCCCCCCCCAATTGCAGTGTTGGTACACAACTGCATAAATCAACAGTGTAATGTCCCACAAATGAAAGCAAATGGTTGTTTTCTTTCCATTTTTCAGAGGAAAGAATGGAATGTTTCAGTGGAAAGCTTTCCAATAATTAAACTAGGCTTTAAAAAAACAAATTGCTGTATAAATTAAACAATAACCAAAAAAAAACCCCTTTCCTCCTTTATCTCCATGACCTTCAAAAGGAAAAAGTAAATCCCAGTCCAGTACTCATCATCCAACCCACAGAAGCCTTTGCACTCCCTTTAAGGGTGGCTCTTGCCTACCCAAAGTTAATCAACTTCATAGATACTGCATTGGAGGTGCAAAGTCAGTGAACCCATTACTTGTACATCAGTAAGAATCAGATTTCAGCAGTGTCCATGGGTAGGAAAGTATGTTTAAACAGATAGGAGGAAACAGGAATGTCTGCATGGATAATACAATCACAAAAGTCAAGCTGGCAGATGCATGGGCCATTATGCAGGAGACATTATAAAAAAAGAGGAAGAATTTTGATTATGAGGTCAGAGTTGCCTTCTTCACTTCTTTAATTTCCCTGGACACCCTTGCAAATGAACATATTTTAGGCTGCCATGAGCCCCAATAACATTATTTATATACTGTATATCATCTTATGATTTGATTATAATGTAAGGCAACTTGTTTTAATTGATTTGATTGACTTTAACACAATCATCCTACTTTTGTACAGTTCCCCCCCTCCCCCGCATGTGACTGTAGTCATACATAGATCAAATAAGCTCTTCTCTTCCCTCATTTCTTCTCTGTTTTATCTTATAAATCCTCCTGAATGTAAACCCATTTTGGAAGTCAGGAAATGAGGAGACTGCTGAATTTGAAAGTGTGCACACATACACACCCTTTTTTTTTTGCATAGGATAAAGATGTTTTGGATCGTGCCCAGCATCTCCACAATATTCTTTTTCGGAGGCTAATTTTGCTTTTAAATCCCATCAGACAAGGTGAGTATATTGAACTTGGAGAAAGTGACTATTTTCTTAAACTATGGCTTCCAAAGTATGCATATCCCTTCCTTTGTTTCTTTTCTCAGATAATCTATTGCTGGGGATGAGGGAATGGAGAAGAGCAGATCACCTTTCCATGTTTGGACAGTAGTGAGCACACGGAAGTAACTACTGACGCAATCTCTCTGATAAATAATAAAATAACAGGTGCCAGGCACTGGTCTATTTGAAGCACTGTCATACTTAACTTGGCTGCTACACAAAAACAGATGTCCAGGGAAGGTCAAATTTAGGGCAACTCAATTAAGTGTGAACAGGTGCCTCCAGACCACCATGAAATGCATTGCATGGTTAGGTAGGATCCAGAGGTCTTCAACCATCGTGGGGATTAGAGAATCTAAAATTTTAGGAAACCTCAGTTTCACTCTCTTTGAACCTTTCTTGGAGGAAGGTAAATTATTTGGAATAAACCTTTGTTCTCATGAATTTTCATGGAAGATGAATCTGTCTAGTAATAATAATAATAATAATAATAGTTTAATTTCTTGACCGCTCCTCTCCCCGTAGGGACTCGGAGCGGTGCACAGGGAAACTAAAAACCATAAATATACAATCAAGAACATCTTAAAAACAAATTAAATAGTACCTGTGCTAAAATACCCAATCTAAACTAAAATTCCCACTATACACTAAAACCCCATAGAGAGAGACTACCCCAGACCGGCCAAGCAGAAAAAATATGTTTTTAATTTCAGACGGAAGGAGCGGAGGTCCGTGGTCGTTCTAATGTCGGGGGGAAGGTCATTCCAGAGGGCAGGGCCCGCCACAGAGAGAGCCCTTCCCCTGGGCGTCGCCCGCTGACAAAGTCTAGTGGACGGCACCCAAAGTCTAGTAAAGCACCGTGAGCTATGAGAAGAATTAACTGGCAACAGAGACCCCATTCCTTTTCTCTCTAAAAGCCACTGCAAATGTCAAAACCAAAAGCTTAGCAAGTTGGCATTTTGGGAACTTTTCACATTGACACTAACCATGGTTACTTGTTGCTGTAGCATCAGGAATGGAGCAACAGTCAGCAATATTGGACTTAATTCTCACTAACAGAGAGGAAATGATAGAAGGTGTAGAAGCTACAGGAACTTTGGGGGCAAGCGATCATGAAATACTGGAATTCAACATTATGCAAACAAAAGTAGTTGAACAAAGTCAAACTAGAGTCTTAGACTTCAAGAGAGCTAATTTCAATAAACTCAGAGAGAGCTTGGGAAGGATTCCATGGATGAGAATCCTCAAGGGGAAAACAACTCAAGAAGCTTGGGAAATTTTGAAAAATGAGATTATAAAAGCCCAGTCCAGCGCAATACCAATGAAGAAGAAAAATAACAGTTCCCAAAAGAAACCAGCATGGCTGCATAAAGAACTCTCTGACAAATTGAAAGACAAAAAGGATAAATATAAAAAGTGGAAAAAGGGGGACATAACCAAGGCAAAATATCAGCAAATAGCCCGAGCCTGTAAAGATGAAGTGAGGAAAGCTAAGGCTCACAATGAAGAAAGGCTTGCCAAAAAAGTAAAAAATAACAAAAAAAGCTTCTTCCAACATGTTAAAAATAAGAAAAAAGTTAAGGAAACAATTGGTCCACTGCTGGGAGAAAATGGCAAGAAGATGATAAGCAACAGGGAGAAAGCAGAACTATTTAACTCTTTTTTTGCATCTGTCTTTACACAAAGGGATAAAACAGTCCAATCAATCAAAAACAGCACCACAAATATCAGATTAGGAACACAAGTTGAAATAGGGAAGAAAATGGTAAGTGAGCACCTGTCTGCCCTGGACGAGTTCAAATCACCAGGACCGGATGGATTACACCCCAGGGTTCTGAAGGAACTGGCAGACGAGATCTCAGAACCACTGAACTATATCTTTCAGAGATCCTGGAGCACCGGGGAACTGCCAGAAGACTGGAAAAGAGCAGATGTGGTTCCCATCTTCAAAAAAGGAAAAAAAAACAGATCCAGGAAACTATAGACCCATCAGCCTGACCTCAATACCAGGAAAGATTCTGGAAAAGATAATTAAACAACAAATAAGTGAACACCTAGAAGCAAACAAAGTAATAGCCAAAAGCCAACATGGGTTTGTCAAAAACAGATCATGCCAGACGAATCTAATTGCATTCTTTGACAAAGTAACAAAATCAGTGGACCAGAGGAATGCTGTTGATATAATTTACCTGGACTTCAGTAAGGCATTTGATAAAGTAGACCATAACCTACTATTAGATAAAGTAGAAAATTGTGGGTTAGACAGCAGCACCACCAAATGGATTCGTAACTGGCTGACCAACCGCACTCAACGTGTAGTCCTCAATGGAACTGCATCTACATGGAGGGAAGTATGCAGTGGAGTCCCCCAAGGCTCTGTTTTAGGCCCAGTACTCTTTAACATCTTCATCAACGATTTGGATGAGGGGATAAATGGGGAACTCATCAAATTCGCAGACGACACCAAGCTGGCAGGAATAGCCAACACTCCAGAAGATAGGCTTAAGATACAGAAGGATCTAGACAAACTTGAACATTGGGCACTGTCTAATAAAATGAAATTCAATTGTGAAAAAAGTAAGGTCCTACATATAGGCAAGAAAAACCAAATGCACAAGTACAGTATAGGTGGTACCTTGCTCAATAGTAGCAACTGTGAGAGGGATCTCGGAATCCTAGTGGACAACCATTTAAATATGAGCCAGCAGTGTGCAGCAGCTGCCAAAAAAGGTAACACAGTTCTAGGCTGCATCAACAGAGGGATAGAATCTAGATCGCGTGAAGTGTTAATGCCACTGTATAGTGCCTTGGTAAGGCCACACTTGGAATACTGCATACAGTTTTGGTCGCCACGATGTAGAAAAGACGTGGAGACTCTGGAAAGAGTGCAAAGAAGAGCAACCAAGATGATTAGAGGACTGGAGACTAAGACATATGAAGAACGGCTGCAGGAGCTGGGTATGTCTAGTTTGATGAAGAGAAGGACCAGGGGAGACATGATAGCAGTGTTCCGATATCTCAGAGGGTGCCACAAAGAAGAGGAAGTCAAACTTTTCTCCAAGGCACCTGGGGGCAGGACAAGGAGCAATGGGTGGAAACTAACCAAGGAGAGAAGCAACTTAGAACTAAGGAGAAATTTCCTAACAGTAAGAACAATTAACCTCTGGAACAGCTTGCCTCCAGCAGTTGTGAATGCCCCAACCCTGGAAGTCTTTAAAAAGATGTTAGACAGCCATTTGTCTGAAATGGTATAAGGTTCCTGCCCATGCAGGGGGTTGGACTAGAAGACCTACAAGGTCCCTTCCAACTCTGCTATTGTATTGTATTGTATTGTATTGTATTGACCAGGACTGTTTTAGCAGTTTGCAGATCCCTGAACACAATGATCCAGGGAAAGGAAATAGGAATGAAATTGACATGTTTGTCTTTGCTCTTAAGCAGGGAACCAGCTGGCTGCAAAGGTTAGGATGTTGTGCTTCGTTATCGTGCATGTAGAGATATGTGAATGTCTATGTGTTTGAAAAATGGCCTTGAAATGGAAAGTCCCTTGAGCGATATTCCAAGGTGAACCTGTATGGTGGGTGGGAGAACACAGCATAAGTTCAGAAGCCAATATGTAGGCTGTGTGAAGAGTTCCTGCCAATGGGGACACCATACCCCCAACAAGCCTGAATTATTCTCTGAAATTCACTTGTTTACTTCAATTTCAACTAAGCTGCTGCCAAGTTGGAAGGAAATCAACTCAGCAGTTGTACACAGCGGGCATTGTGTGAAGTCTGCCACAGATTTTGAATAGGTAAAGAATGGTTGTGGAGAGGTTCCTGGAAACATTTCCGCATACTAGTTGTGCTTTTCAAATGGGGACAAAAATGCAAAGCTTGAAGTAAGACAAGTGACAACCAAAAACAGCATTCCTGAATTTGGGGCTCTTTAGACCAATTTTTATGTGGCTGGAAATCTGGAGACGCCTGCTGTTGCCACAGATTTCTGAGGGTATATACCTGGTGGAAAGATATCAAATGAAACACTAGTTGTCCCTGCTAATTGTGAGCTCAGCAGCTAGTAGGAAAAATATTAAAGAATATAGTAAGCACAAAAACAAGTCATTTTTGTTAAACGAATAGCAATGGCAATCTTCCTAAAAAAAATAATAAACATTTTAGGAATGGCAAAACTGTACCTCTGTTTTATTTATTGCTCCTTTACAAAATCCAATAAAAAATCTTCCAGCGTACACAAAATATAAAACTGCATAAAATAATGCAATATATAAACAGTATAAAAATCTCCCGCAAGATCAAAGTCAGACTAGAAGTTATACATAGAGCGTAGAGTAATAACAACAATAATAGCACAACAATAGAAGCTATAACTATACAAACCAGTTCTTAAAATAGAACTGGGAAATTAGTTTGTAGTTTCATCTAGCGCCCCATGGCTCCTCATAGAGGTGCCAGATCTCTCTCTCTTAGTCACTTGTTCCATAGATGGGCACTCCAACAGGAAAAGCCCTCTCCTTTGAGGTTACTGCTTGCCTCATGTAGTGAAGGACCTTAGGGGAAGGTCCTTGTAGGTAAATAACTTGCTTATCTCATTCCACAGTATGTAATAGTAGCATCGTTGGTATTTCAATTTTGGAAAAAGTTGTAGGCTGTTTTTCTGGTTGATTTTTGTCCATATCAGGAAGGGTTGGAATAGCATATGGAGAAGGTTGGGATATCATGTGCAGGAATCTGGTTGGGATAGCACATGCAGAAGGTTGCAGGTTCAGTTCTTGGCATGTCCAAGTAAATTTAAAAAACCCTCAAGCCTAACATTTAAAAAGCCACATCCAGTTGCGAATTTAGAAGGAAGTGTGGTTTGATTTGGCACAAGGCAGCATCTTTTGGTTTGTGTGCCTTTGTTCTTCACTTTCTTCTGATCAGGATGTGGGATCAGAACAAGCATAAAGAAGCCAGGATTATCCATTGGCTTAAATGTGATTACTATAGCTCGCCAATTTTTAAGAATTGGAGAAAACAAATGGAGAGATTACTTTTAAAAAGGTTCCTCATTCTTTTGAATCTTCCATTCATGGACCCAGTCATATTCACCGCCCTGGGTCCTTTTTTAGGAGAAGGGCGGGGTATAAATTGGAAATAAATAAATAAATAAATAAATAAATAAATAAATAAATAAATAAATAAATAAATAAATAAATAAATAAATAAATAAATATCTCACTTGTCATCATCAGGCAGGCTTGTGTCTGTGACTGTGACTGCGGAGGCATCGCCCCTCTTTAAATCTTGGTGGGGGTGTGTGGAGTGCTGACTATTGTTGTGAGTGGGTTGATTGTCTGTGCAGTTGCATCGTGACTGGTAGATTGATGCTGATTGGTCTCATTTGTATGTTTCTCCTTGTTTTGAATTTCAACGGCTTGGCTGGAGGGTGGGGCTCGTCTGCTGGTCAATGCTGGCTTCCAGATATCTGGTAGGCGGGAGGTATCATCACGTTTGTTCATGCTGCTAGATTGTTTCTCTATTTCAATGGCTTCTCTGATTATATATATTCATATATATATATAATTATATATATATTCATCCTCAGGCCAGGAATAGGTAATTGTTCCTCAACCAAATCATAGGATTGATATAAAGAGAATATATATCACTCTAAATGCCTTTGAAATCAGAATGTGTTTATTAAATATTTAATTGTAAACTGTCAAGAGACTTTTCTGGTCAGTAATGTAACAGAATGAATGGATGGGTGGGTGGGTGAGTGGATAGATGGATGGATGGATGGATGGATGGATGGATGGATACCAACTCTAAATCAGGAGTCCCAAACAGTTCAACTCATCTACTCCTTCATGCAGTTTCAGATGGTTCATTGGCCTCCAAACATTTATTACATGGAAATACTTTTTAAAACATACTATTTTAACTAATAATCAACAACAATAATGGGTAGTCCCATTGACCATTGGGGGCCAAAGTGGTCATATCTATATCTAAATAGTTTTGGAAGGATTACCTCCTATTCTTCTTTACCAATCGGTAAAGAAGAATAGGCAATTTATTGGCTTGGCTATCCATCTTCCACCACTTCTTCCTTCAACTTGCAAAGCTGCCTCTAAATGTTATGGTACTGCATAAAATCCTGAAAAGACGATAGACGTGACTGGCCTAGTAAGAATAGAATCATTTTTTAAAGTATTATTTACATCTGCCAAGAGTAATTACAACAGTCCAAAAATGCCACAGCTGATATATTATTAGAGAAGAAGTTAAGGCCATTGATTGGTTTCAGAACTGTTGTTTGGCTTCAAAGCTAAACATTCTGAGCAGCAGGCCATTACTGTACAGGTAATCCTCAATTTAGGACAATTTGTGACTGTTCAAAGTTATAACTGCACAGAAAAAAAATGACATGACCATTTTTCACATTTACAACCGTTGCAGCATCCCTGTGGTCACATGATCAAAATTAGGCTGCCTGGCAACTGTTTCAAACTTATGACCATTGCAGTGTCCCCGGGTCGTGTGGTCACCTTTTGCAACCTTCCATCAAGCAAAGTCAATGGGGAAGCCAGATTCACTTAACAACTGTGAATTTAACAACTGCAGTGATTCATTTAACAACTGCAGCAAGGAAGGTCATAAAACTGGGCAAAACTCACTTAACAACTGTCTCGCTTAGCAATGGAAATTTTGGACTCAGTTGTGGTTGCAAGTTGAGGAGTACACGTATATGGCAGGGTTCTTGAAAGTGCTCATCTATGGCTATGCTATTAACTCAATATGCAGACCAAATATTTGGTCTGCATATTGCCTAACCCTCCCGTCGAGACTATTTAGATAGTTTTAAATTGGGGATTTTAATTTGATTTTAGCATAGGATTATAATTTAATATATTTTTAAATTCTGTATTTATTGTTTTGTATGTTTTTAAATTTCTGTGCGCCGCCCTGGGTCCTTTGTGGAGAAGGGCGGGATATAAATGTGATTAAAATAAAATAAAAACTATTTGCACCACCTAATAAAGGTGTTAATACCTGCACCAATTTACAAAGGCATTAATATCATTAAGGACTACCAGGTACAGGAATCTGGAAAACTGCAAGGTGAAATGCACCCTGCTGACCACAAAGGGCTTTCCTTGGGTTATTAAGTACCTTATTTTTCGGAGTATAAGATCCACCTTTCCCCCCCAGAAAAGTGGGTTAAAATCTGGGTGCATCTTATACACTGAATACAGCATTTTTGGCCTACTGAAACCCTGCCCCCTATGCAAAAATGGACATGAAGAGGGTTTGGGAGCTTGCCAAATGCTCCTGGGGGCTGAGGAGGGCAAAAAAGCAAAAAAACGGGCTCTTTTTGCTCATCCCCCCCCCCGAGCACTCTGCAAGTCTCTCAAAGCCTCTGCATGCCTTTTTTTTCTTTGCAAAAAACGGCCCATTTTTGCAATAAATTGGTTTTTTTTTGCTTGTTTTTGCCCCCCCCCCAGCCCCCAGGAGCACTCTACAAGCCTCACAAGCTCTGCATGCCCCCCCTTTTTTTGCAAAAAACGAGGCGCACAGAGGGTTTGGGGAGCCTGCAGAACTTTTTTTTTTAAATTTACCTCTTCAAAATCATGGTGGTCTTATACTTATATGGTAACATATAAGTATAAGAGTCCCTTCGGGGAGAGGGGGCGGTCTAGAAATCCAATAAATGAAATGAAATGAATGAAACATTCACTTTATATAGCAAAGCATTTCTTCTGTACTTTCTTTTTCTGACTCTTCGTCAGTGGTGTGATTCAACTGGTCTAACAACCAATTTGCTGAGCGTGCGCGCAGTGAGTTAAAACAAAGCCAAAAAACTTACCTTGTACTGCAGCTGAGGCATGCCAAAACAGCTGAGGTGCAATAATCGGCTCCGCCATGCCTATCAACTGGGTTAAAAAATATAGGTGAGTATAGGCCAGGGGCGGGTCAGCAGGCTCACTTGAAGGTCTGGTTTGCTCTCAACTGATCTTCGGCACTACCGGTTTACCTGAACTGGGCCAAACCGGTAGAATCCCACTCCCTGCTCTTCATGTATATGAACATACCCTTGACCAATTCTTGCTGGCAGGCATGGGTAGGAAAGAAATTTCACCACTGTGCGTTCCAGCCAAGCATAGAAAGCAGCTGGCACTTCAAAGGTCTGTGCAAGTGTCTATTTCCAAAAGGCATCTTTGATGAATGATAACAGTTCTCAGAGTTGCTAACAAGAGTTTGCATCTGCCGGACCACTTAGAGCAACCTATTACAAAACCATCAGGACTAATCATCAAATGACTGCTGTTAGGTTCTGTAATAGAGAGGGAGTCCAGACGCAGGCTAGTCAAAAACCCAATGCGTTTATTCGCAAGCACAAGAAATAGCGGAGAATATTTACAGGCGGACAAAATGCGGTAGACAGGGGCTTCCCCGTTTGACAGCTACTTATATGCGAGCTGTCAAACGGGGAGCCAATCAGGGATCTCTCGGACCTAATTCCCGCCAGCCGCGTCTGAGCCAATCAGACGCGACTGGCAGTTAGAGGTTAGTTACTTGCTGTTACCATGGCCCTAGGGGGAAGAGTGGAAGACTTGCGGCCAGTTGTAAGTCGGGACCGGTCGCAAGTTGAGGACTCAACAACTGCCAAATACAGTAATAAAAGGGGGAAGCTGGTCGTCCTTCCAATTTTTTGGTGTTATGTGTCAATCAAGTTCGCTTTCCCACTCTTGAAAAAAACAGATAGTGCAAGCCCTAAAATAGATACAATCTGAAAGGTGTTAAAGAAACCATTACCCAAAATACTGAGAAATCCTAATTCTGCCCGTGTATATTTGGCTCTGCCCACTTCATTTCATCACTCATCATTCCATTAACTATGGCCTTCAATTCCCCATAAAATATTGCATGGCCTACTTGTAATTTAGTTCAACATCTCATCATTACTCTGAATTATTTTTTAATCGCATGTTTCAATCTCATTTCAAGAAGTGATTTGTTGCATCTAACTGAAATAGCAGACGCATTAGCAGCATCTTCATGGAACTGTAAACCATAAATGTCAGAATTCTGGTTTATTGGTAAAATCCTAGATGATGTATTGCATACTAGTCTATAAATTCCATGTATGTGTCAGAAAAGTCAAAATGGTGGTTGTAACTGCCTGATCAAAACATGCAATGCAAATTTTAAAAATGGGGTTTGGCTTTGATTGTCGGATCATGACTGTCATCTTGCCTTTTCTAATTCTCCCTGCTCTTATGGGCTTACCAGATTCTGTCTCCTGTTGGTCAGCTTTAATCATCCATCTTTCTTTCTTTCTTTCTTTCTTTCTTTCTTTCTTTCTTTCTTTCTTTCTTTCTTCCTTCCTTTTTCTTTCCTTTTTCCTTCCTTCCTTCCTTCCTTCCTTCCTTCTGCCACAGACTCTGATTCACCAGGTCAAGATAGTCCAGAAATCAAGAACAAAGAACAACTTTAGATTTTAGGATTTTTTTAAACAAATAATTTAAAGTAGGCAAACATTTTTTTTTAATTCTACCAGAATGGCTACCTAGAAAATAAAACCCCATCCGATGCTTGTGCTTTGTCAGTAATCTGTTCAGGAGAACTGGAATGGTTTGCTTCAGAAAGCAATGCACCAAATTGTCATGCAAGTTTCTAGTCCCCTGTGTTTCAGGGGTCAGTTTTCTTTGGGAAAATTACCAGGGGGATATATGACCCCTCCCAGCCTTCAGTGTTGGAACTTTCTGCCTTGTGATGCTGTAAAAGTTAACACATGGGGAAAGAACAGCTAAGTATTAATTTAATTGCCGTGATTTTTGCCAGTTTTCAGGAACTGCTACAGGCATACAATCTTAGTTCTGGTGCAGCCTGTGAATGCTCAACCTGGGTGTATGCTTTGTGTCAAGCTAATTTGGAGTGGATTCCACATGTTGTATGAGTTGTCATACAGGGAACTAAATCTGGAAGCTCAGCTCAAACTCCGTTTTCCTAAGAATTACACACATCCCGTATCAGAAACATTGAGATTTTAGCTCACCTAGCTTAGCTGTCTACTGGTTCATACAGATCTAATGATTTAAGCAGGATGACTTATTTAATAAGTCAGTTAGGCCATCCATACACACACACTGAGCTAAAACCACATTATAGCTCCTTGTGCTGGCTAGTCAGAGCAGCCTTTGATAGCACATGTTTTGGATTTGGCTGACAATTGAACCATAGATAGGCAAGCTTTGCCCCCCAAAGAGGCAAACAATTGTTCTTTTATCAATTAGATGGGATTCACAATTAAGTTAAAATGTGTCTAGTAAATGCTGCCTAACCTTTCGGACAGTCTCACTGGCAAAACTCTAGCTTTGTGATAATGTGAGCTGAAAGCCTGCCAGTTGTGAACGACTTGAGTTCTAGTGCTGTGCAAGTGGCTTGTGATAGAGCCATGTCACGTGAAATTAGAGCTGTCCTGTGCAGGATAAGCCCCTGTGTCCTCACATTTCTAATATAGACGTCTGAAGCATAACAGCAGCTGTAAAAACAACTCCACCGAGCTTACATATCAGTGAGAAATGTATTATCATTGACTCCAAAATATCCTACACTGGATGATATTATTTCTAAGGCTGTGTATATAATGATTGACATTCATTCTAGGCAATTAACCATTAAGTCATTTCCTCAAATTGCACCCATTTTGCCAGATCTCGGCTTCAATTAACGATCAACGTTATCTATTTTCGATTTTCCTATAGAAATTCTAAGGAAAGGTGGACTCCCCATCTTGCAGAGACTTAAAATAAATGAGTGGCTACCTTTAAAAATAAAAGCAGCATCCGTTTCCTTGGGCTCATGCCTTGGGGATGGGGGGGGAATCACAGCAGGCAATGCACAATTTGCCTTAGACCCATAAGCTACTGGTAAAAAATAAGCTTTGCCCACTTTGGAACTATCAATAAAAATGAATGAGTGAACATTTTCCAAAACTGGGCCTCCCCGTTTTCAGCAATTTGGGTACAATTGAGCATGCCTGGATGGAGAATGAAACCTCCAGCATTCTTGGCTGAGCTCCCATAAAGACAATTTTTATTTTTATTTTTATTTACAAACATACAAAATGTACACACACAAAACTTAGACGTACACTACATTTACACAATACAGTACAAACAGGAACTTCCTGTTCTTTCTAATAGCAATTTCAAATCGATATAATTCTCCTTATGTTATTTCCCCTTCTAATGTATTTCATTTGCGTTTCACCATTTCACTCTTCTGTCACCTTTTTTAAACCTTTTTTTTCTGTAAAATTTGGGTGCGTCATCCTTTCTGTCGGGGATAACCAATTTGGGATTTTCACAGTGGGTTTTTTTTTTTTTGAGACATTTTGCAATAACACATTTCTAATTAGATGTTTTTGAAAGTATTTGTGCATTTTATTTTTATCCTCCCATAGGAACGTATGTCAACCTGCTTGCAGATCATGGCCTTCTAAGATCAAGATTCTTTTATTCTTGAACTCTATCCAGTCAAGACAAATTCTATTGTACATCGGAATTAGAAATATAGGTAAGGAGCTCTACCAGCTGTCCAAACCTACACCAAATTATAGAAATCTTGTTCACTTAATTTTCTTGCTAAGAAAATCTTTCTTCATTTCTTCATTGTAAAAAGATAGATAAAAATCCACGTTTTATTTATTTAATTTGATTTGTATACCGCCCTTTCTCCCATAGGGACTCAGGGCGGTGCACAGGGAAAATAAAAGGTACATTTAAATACAGTCAATAGATAAATTTAAAGTTAAATTAAATAAATTTAACCTGAGTTAGAATAAACTTAAGAAACCCTATTAAAATGATAGTAAAAACAAACTATGCCAGGCCGGCCGCATGAAAAAAGTAAGTCTTCAATGCTTTACGGAAGAGGCGAAGGTCCGTGGTAGTGCGAAGGTCGGGGGGCAGGTCGTTCCAGAGGGCTGGACCCGCCACAGAGAAGGCCCTTCCCCTGGGAGCCGCTAGTCAGCATTGTCCAGCAGACTGCACCCTGAGGAGGCCCTCCCCCTGGGAGCGAACAGGTCGGATGGAGGTATGAGGCAGGAGTTCTGCAAATAACCAGGACCCATGCCATGGAGCCCTTTGAAGATGGTTACCAAAACCTTGAAGCGCACCCGGAAAGCCACAGGCAGCCAGTGCAGCTTGCGCAGGACAGGTGTTATATGGGAGCGTCTTGGTGCTCCCAAGATCCCCCGTGCGGCCGCATTCTGCACTAACTGGAGCCTCCGAGTGCACCTTAAGGGAAGCCCCATGTAGAGAGCATTGCAGTAGTCTAGGCGGGAAATGACAAGAGCTTGTGTGACTGTGCGCAGGGCGTCACGATCCAGAAAGGGGCGCAACTGGCGTATCAGGTAAACCTGATAAAAAGCCCCCCTGGCTACGGCTGTCAGATGGTCATCCAAGGACAGCCGAGAGTCCAGGAGAACGCCCAAGTTGCGAGCCCTCTCTGCAGGGGCCAATGACTCGCCCCCAATAACAGTTTTACACTGCAAGCAGCTGAAAGAGAATCTCTGTTTCATTCTCTTTTCTCAATGGAATTAGATGTCATTCAATGAGCTATACATTTTAAACCCACTAATTCTTAAAATCAAATTATTTCAGAAGAGCTTGAGCAAGGATTATGCTTCTATTTCTCATGAAATTCAGCAGAGGCTGCAAAGAACATTGAATTAAAATGACAAGACTTCTTTTTCTCCCCTGATTGTAAGAAGCAAATGTAGCAAGAAAAAAAAAGTGGGAGGCAGACCTTTGGCTGACTATTATTTTTTATGCTCCCTTATTGGTCATCTGGAGAGTGTGTTGGGCAATACATTAGTGATAATATAAAACTGCTGCCAAGGATTAGAGGCTGGCAGTTGTTTGGAAGTGTCATCTATTTGTCAAAAGCCGTTTCCTTTCATTCACCCCGCTGCCTCTTCTTTCTCTCGTTTGTAGGAGGAATCGTTGCAAAATCCCTTTGCCATTTGGAATTATTCTTTGGCTCTATTTTCAAATTTCTCTTTTATCAAACTCTTGTGTTCTATCTACTTATTGGACCCAGAAAGCAGAGTGCAGATTCTCTTAAAAGCATTCATTTATTTATTTCGGAGATTTATATTGTCAGCTGTTCAGATATGATGACACAAGGCGGCTTACAAAAATATAAAAACCTCATATAAAAAACAATAAAACTAATAAAAGAATCATATATAATAAAATAATTAAATAAAATAACCCATCATCCTGGCAACAACACATCATATGAGCTATTTTATGGGCTCCATCCCACTCCATGATCCCCAGGATGCTGGCAGAACCAGATCTTCAGCACCTTCCGGAATAGTGTTAGAGTGGGGGCCATTCTAATCTCTGGGGAATGATGTTCCAGAGAGAGAGAGCCACCATGGAGAAGGCCCTTCTTCTGGGTCCCACCAGGTTATTTCCTTAGGGGATGGGACCAGCAACATTCCTTGCCTCCCCACTCTGGTGGGTTGGGTAGATGAGAAGTATGAGCATCACATAATTTCCTGAGCCTCGTGATTGGCCAAAGACATTTGGTAGCCTAAGACAGGGGTCTCCAACCTTTGTAACTTTAAGTCTAAAGGACTTCAGCTCCCAGAATTCTTTGCTGGCTGGAGAATTCTGGGAGCTGGAGTCCTTCAGACTTAAAGTTGCAAAGGTTGGAGACCCCTGGTCTAAGGCAAAGCAAAGCCTGGTGCTCATTGTCTCGATACCATGTTGAGCAATTGACTAGACAGCCTCTAAATCTTATTCCAAACTGGTGATGAGTGGCATTTTAGATCGTATCTGACAGCAACAAGCCGGGAAAGCTAAGTTGAAAAGAGAATTGGTTGTAGACAGAGTTCTGCCCTTCTCCAGGGGGAAATAACTAGTGGACTGCCTCTACTGTACCCAAGAATTAGCTAGCTAAAGCGGCGGCTTCATTGGCAAAACATAAAGACAAGAAAGAAGGAATTCTGCCAAGCTTTCAGTGATGGGCTCTCAATGTTCTCCTTTCTAACCACCACATTGATGTCGCAGTTGAAGAACTTGGCTCCTTACTGTAAATTCCAGATTATGTGGTGACCAGCCAGCAGGCTTTATTCCTCTAGGTCAGGGATGACAAACTCAAGGCCCCAGGGGCTGGATCCGGCCAATGGGGTGCTTAGATCTAGCACACAGGACTGCCCTAGAAATAGCAAAGGACTGTCCTCCTGCTGCCCTCTGCCAGTGAAAATGAAGCTAGGGGGACAGGAGGCTTTTGCAGCTGAAAATGGAGCTTGAGAGCCTGTTTTCACTGGCAGAGCACTCAGGCCACCAAAGATGCCCCCAACATGAATGACGTCAACCTGGCCATGCCCACCCTGGCCCCCGAGGTCAAACACAACCCTGATGCGGCCATCAATGAAATCGAGTTTGGCACCCCTGCTCTTGGTAGAACAACAAGAGAAATCCGTTAAAGAACATTTGGAAAAGATAAAGCATAGGAAAATTAATTGGTCAGAAACTGTTACCCCAGGGCTTAGACCCTCCTGGTTCAGCCTGGTTCGACCGAAACGGTAGAGACGATTGCCCCTGGTTCTGTGAACCAATAGTAAAAAAAAAAACTGCCAAGGATCATGCAACTCAGCTGTGAGCAATGCAATCGTTGGAAGCTCTCCCCCAACTTTTTTAAGCATTTGTTTCCTGCTGGTTCAGTCGAACAGGCAGGGGAAAAAATGCTTTAAAAGTGAGAAAAAGTTGACTAAGCCCACCTAGTCACGTGACCCGTCCCCCCCCCCCCCACACACACAAGCCATGCACACAGAACCGGTGGCCCAAAAAAAAAAAGATTTCACCACTGTGTTACCCCCAAGGTATAGAACCATGATGGCGAACCTATGGCACGCCTGCCACAGGTGGCACGCGAAGCCATTTGTCAGGGCATGTGACTCTTGCCCTGTTAGCAGGCGCGCACTGGCCAGCTAACTTTGGCCTTCTTTTGAGGCCATTTGTCGCCCTCCAGAGGCCTAAAACCGGCTGTATGAGCAACCGGAAGTCAGTTCCTGAAGTTCCAGTTTGATCGTAGGGCCAGTTTTTTCACGCTTTGGAGGCTTCAGGGAAGCTCCTGAAGCCTCCGGAGGGCCTCCAGGGGGAGGGAGCCTGGGGAGGGCGAAAAAAGCATGCCAAAAATGGGGGGGGAGGGCTGGTTGTGCGCGCATGCATGCTGTGGTTGTGCACATAGCATTATGGGTGTCGCACGCCTGCTCACGACCCCCCTGCGCGCCCTCCGCTTTTGGCACACGAGCCAAAAAAGGTTCGCCATCACTGGTATAGAATGAGCATCAGGATGGCAGAATAATCCAGCAAGACATTTTGCTTATTGTATTTTGTTTCTCTTTGAGTAAAGAAAGGTACAATACAATACAATACAATACAATAGCAGAGTTGGAAGGGACCTTGTAGGTCTTCTAGTCCAACCCCCTGCATGGGCAGGAATCTTATACCATTTCAGACAAATGGCTGTCTAACATCTTTTTAAAGACTTCCAGGGTTGGGGCATTCACAACTGCTGGAGGCAAGCTGTTCCAGAGGTTAATTGTTCTTACTGTTAGGAAATTTCTCCTTAGTTCTAAGTTGCTTCTCTCCTTGGTTAGTTTCCACCCATTGCTCCTTGTCCTGCCCCCAGGTGTCTTGGAGAAAAGTTTGACTCCCTCTTCTTTGTGGCACCCTCTGAGATATCGGAACACTGCTATCATGTCTCCCCTGGTCCTTCTCTTCATCAAACTAGACATACCCAGTTCCTGCAGCCGTTCTTCATATGTCTTAGTCTCCAGTCCTCTAATCATCTTGGTTGCTCTTCTTTGCACTCTTTCCAGAGTCTCCACGTCTTTTCTACATCGTGGCGACCAAAACTGTATGCAGTATTCCAAGTGTGGCCTTACCAAGGCACTATACAGTGGCATTAACACTTCACGCGATCTAGATTCTATCCCTCTGTTGATGCAGCCTAGAACTGTGTTGGCTTTTTTGGCAGCTGCTGCACACTGCTGGCTCATATTTAAATGGTTGTCCACTAGGATTCCGAGATCCCTCTCACAGTTGCTACTATTGAGCAAGGTACCACCTATACTGTACTTGTGCATTTGGTTTTTCTTGCCTATATGTAGGACCTTACTTTTTTCACAATTGAATTTCATTTTATTAGACAGTGCCCAATGTTCAAGTTTGTCTAGATCCTTCTGTATCTTAAGCCTATCTTCTGGAGTGTTGGCTATTCCTGCCAGCTTGGTGTCGTCTGCGAATTTGATACAATCACCATTATTCACCAGTCTGGTCCCTGGACACTAACAAGGTGAAAAGGTTTTTTTTTCCCAAGATCCTTCTGAGAATTTTAATAATATCCAATCAGTAAATCATACAGAGAAATACCAAACTTCAATTACCTTGATATTTGATTTAGTACCTATGATTTTTGAAGCTCAGTATATATTCCATGTTGTTAAAGAAATTCAAGATGCAGCCCTCCCTATCACCCAAATATTCAACAATATTTTGAAAGTTGCTAGTAGGTCAGTATCTTATGTAATCATAGAACTTTTTTTTCCTCCTGGGCACAAGCACTGTTATTTTTTAACACAGGAAATGCTTCTATAAAGTTTTTCAAGAACAGCATTCCTATATTTATGATCTATATCAAACAAAAGCCTGCTGAGTGTATTTTCATTAGAAAGAGCTTGTCTGCAGAGTATGGTGGAAAATGTGATTATTCTGATTAACAAGGCACCCTCACTTCGATTTCTCAACATTTACATTACTAGATTTAAAATATTGGTTTAATAACATATGGCATGTGAAATATTGGCATCTTAAGACTAATGCATACATTGCTGCTACCTTTGGAAAATCACTTAAAATTGTTCAATTCAATAGTGAGCCATTTATTCATTGCAGGAAGCAAGCACAAGGCTGAAACAAGCTTTTTGCTCCATGCCATTGGTGGTTTTTCCTTCTTAATCATAAGATGTAATGAGACATTTGAAAATCAATTTGATGTAGTTGTTAAAGCATCAGGCTAGAAACCCAGACTGCTTTCCGCTCTAAGCCAGCTAGATGACCTTGGGCCATTCTCTATCTCTCAGCCCGAGATAAAAGGCAAGGGCAAATCATTTCTGAAATCTCGCCAAGGAAACTGCAGGATCCTGTCGAGGCAGTCATCAGAAGTCAATGCTGACTCAAAGGCATGAGAGGGGAGGGGAGGGGAAGGGAAGGGAAGGGAAGGAGAGGGAGCAGAGAGAGAGAGAGAAGAGAAACAATCCATTGCTGGATAAATAGAATTTAGCCTTCTTAGGAACTAGTAGATCTTTTTGCACTCAGCTGTGTGTTTAAGGTGATCGGAATGTGGAGGCTTCTATCTTCCATTTACCCAAAACTCTTATTGCCCATTGTTTAGATTATCTCTAGTTTTTCCTTCCAACAATAGAAGAAAAAGCATACAAGCAATATTCTTCTTAGATTAGAAGATACAATCTTCTCGTTTAAGGCAAGGGTGGAGCAGCTGTTTGGTGGCCAAACCATGTAACATTTGGAGGAGCTTAAGGTCACCGAGTGGATAGGAAATCTCATACATGTAGGTGGGACTAAATGTTGAAAACAGTTTGAGAGAGCTATTTTAGTAGGGCTACCAGATCTGAGTTGTAAAAATCTAAACAATCGTTAGATGGCTGCAACATATGAGAATGATCTGCATCTTTTTGCTGCCATCCTGTGGTTATCTGTGCATTTGCAGCCAATATGCGGTACCCTAATTTTGGAATGTATGCGTCTGTTCCATGTTCATGTATTCTGTCTCATCTCTTTGCCCAGTTTCCCAAGGTTTTTTTTTTCCATATACAATTACAAAAGGGGCCCTGGCTCCATCAGCCTGGAGTAGCCAGTAGGAGTTAGGCAGACCTCAGTCCCTGGCTACATCATTAACCATGTTGTTGTGCTAAATCATGTTCACGGGGAAATTGTATTAGAAGAAGGGGGGAAAGGCACTGAAAGAGCTCAAGCAGGGGTCCCCAACCTTTGCAACTTTAAGTCTGAAGGACTTCAGCTCCCAGAATTCTCCAGCCAGCAAAGAATTCTGGGAGCTGAAGTCCTTTACACTTAAAGTTACAAAGGTTGGAGACCCCTGTCTTAGGCTACCAAATGTCTTTGGCCAATCACGAGGCTCAGGAAATTATGTGATGCTCATACTTCTCATCTACCCAACCCACCAGAGTGGGGAGGCAAGGAATGTTGCTGGTCCCATCCCCTAGGGAAATAACCTGGTGGGACCCAGAAGAAGGGCCTTCTCCATGGTGGCTCTCTCTCTCTGGAACATCATTCCCCAGAGATTAGAATGGCCCCCACTCTAACACTATTCCGGAAGGTGCTGAAGATCTGGTTCTGCCAGCATCCTGGGGATCATGGAGTGGGATGGAGCCCATAAAATAGCTCATATGATGTGTTGTTGCCAGGACGATGGGTTATTTTATTTAATTATTTTATTATATGTGATTCTTTTATTAGTTTTATTGTTTTGTATATGAGGTTTTCATAAAGCTGGCTGGAGAATTCTGGGAGCTGAAGTCCTTCAGACTTAAAGTTGCAAAGGTTGGGGACCCCTGAGCTAAAGAGAACATAAAGCTCCCTCAGCTGTGGAGTGAGGATGCTTTGAAGACAATATAATGAGAACATAGCATAAAACAGCAGTAACCAGGCCATGTTCATGCCAATTGAGATGTGTGTGTGTGTGTGCTGGGGATAAGCTCTAAAATGCTCAGTGCATAGTTAGCTCGGTCTAACAGGCCAAGTACTCAAGAGGACAAAAGTTCAATCTATACTTCAAGAATGATTTTTCCTCCTGACTTTCCTGTATTTTACAATGCAGTTTTCTGCAGGGACCTTAATAACAACATATGAAATAAATAAAAAAGTAAAGGTTATTACTTTTAAATCTAGAGAGGAAAAAGAAATGGAAACATTAAGCATAATAAAATTGCCTGTATCTTAGCAACTGTACAGAGAATATCTCCCTGGTTCTTACATTTTGATGGTTATCAGTAGTTCATGTAAACAGACATTTCCATTTAAGAATTGAAAAGAATTTCTCGTCGCTTTTATAGACTACCAATGAGTTTTAGATGCACTGTGGTGTTCTCTAGGTAATATTTTTCCTCCATTCATAGGCTCCCTATATTGATAAAATCCCCTCTGAAATACACCATGCTAATGGCTCTAGGTTCCTATGCATCCCATGAAAATATTGGAGAAATCAATTTCCAGCTCAGAAAGGCACAAATATCCATTAGCATCTTCAAATTGAACAAAAAGATCAATAGTAACAATCCTAGGTTTCATTTTCATACAAACCAGGACTCCATTGGTTTCAAAGCTTTTTAAAGCATAGATTAAGAGGTACAAAATACAGAACATTAAAAGCAGCAAATCTGATTTCATTGTATTTCTGGAATACATAGTTCATGACAACCAAGCCCTTCAACCTTCCTAAAGTCCAAATGATATTAAATGATACAGAATATAAATTAGTGAATATTTTGAATATTTACAGAATGGAAGCAAGATTTAAATTCTCAGATGACAAAGATTCAACCTTATCCAAAGAATCATTAAATCATTCTTCTGATAAAGCATGAGAAAATCTGTTAAATTCAGGATGGATTTTTATATGAATACAACACTAAAGAACATTGCTAACAAAGTGTAGAGCTGTACAAATCTGAAGATCTGAATGGCACTCCCCAAAGCTTATTTGAAAAGCAAACTAACCATGTTACTTCTAAGATTAAAGAGAAATTGGATTACTGTTACCATCAATAATATTTTGATCTAGTATTGTTATTTGATTATTTTGGGATGCCTAATACAATTCTATCAGACTCTCTGGAGTTCTTCCAGAGTTCTAGGAAAGCAAGCAGCAGAAAAACTGACTCCTAACTGTTTCATCAATAGAAAAGACACAAAAATAGCAACAAAGTAGAATTTGTTTTCAGGATTTATAACATTCAGCCACTATAGTTAACCTTCGATACACTAGAAAGGATCTTGCTTAGAGAAGTGTCAAATGCAGTGTTGGCTTTGTGCCCTTTGAGGCAGTAGTGGGATTCAAATTTTTTTTACTACCGGTTCTGCGAGCGTGGCTTGGTGGGCGTGGCACAGCTTGGTGGGTGTGGCTTGATGGGCATGGCAGGGGAAGGATACTGCAAAATCCCCATTTCCTCCCAATCATCTGGGACTCAGGAGGCAGAGAATAGATGGGGGTGGGGCCAGTCAGAGGTGATATTTACCGGTACTCTAAATTACTCAAAATTTCCACTACCCGTTCTCCAGAACTGGTCAGAACCTGCTGAATACCACCTCTGCTTCAAGGTTACAAAATAAGTAGACTTCAAAAGGACACAATTTTGCCTATGTGGATGGTCTAATTTAATTGCAGAAGGCAAATACATTAAAATCCATATTGGATGGGGATTCCTTCAGCACATTTCTATCAAGTCTTCCTGTTACAAATGAGATAATTCAAAAAGAAACTAAAATGACACAATTATGTTTCGAATTTACACACATTACACTAAAAAAAATCTGGAATCTTATCAGAATCATGATGGCATGTGTTAGAAGTTGTATTAAGTGGAGAATGGGAATTGCCATACCATCACAGCTGGATGCAAAATATATGTTAGAATTCTTGGAATAATAAAGATGAAGACACTACTTTTTCATCTTGACATTTAGATTAACTGATGTACATGGATTAACCCTGATTGGACCAAAGGGCTACATACAAAAAGTATATTAATAAAATAGTTTTATTTTAGGTTTAAGAAAATCATAGTTATGATTATGTTTCTTGAATCAAGACCTTTTAATGTGATTTCTCTATAATATTAGACTGAATGCATCACAATATTATATTTTCCAGTCAAACACTGGATTTTATTACTGAAGGTATTAAAATAAGCCTCAATATTACTGATATAAAGCATGAAAATTTCAAAACGAGAAGTTTTCAAGCAATTAAACAATCCCCTTCTTGTGCCTTGGAAGGGCAGGTTTCATCAAGATCTCAGCCTTGCCAAAGATACTTTATATCCTGCAGATAAATTCCCTTCTTTGGTAAGGATGTGAAATAGGTTTTATTGAAGTAAGGAAGATTATTGGAATTTCAAAGTGTTCTCAGCTATAAAAATGTTCAACACACAAGTATCCTGTTTTAAATACATAAACCTCCGTTATCTAATACCTGGCTTTTTCTCAAGCAATTACAGTGTAGATAAATGTCATTTTCCAAGCAATTGATTTACTACACAATTTTTTTTTGCCTTCAAAGACTTGAGGGCTCAGAAAAATAGCTGTTTACAAAGTAAAAGTTAAAGTTAAATTTTACTCTGCTAATCTTTGCCCACTCTGGGGGGGAGGGAGTGCTCATCTCCTTTTGAAGACCATTGACCCAGCACTGTCTAAAGACATTTCTGCATTCACATGGCCACCATGATGTCACAGAATGTTGTTAGTTTCCCACTGAAGTGGTACCTATTTATTTACTCTCATTTGCATGCTTTTGAACTGCTAGTTTGGCAAGACCTGGAGTGAGGACTGCAGCTCACCCCATCACGTGGCACTTGGGTCTCGAACCTGGGCTGCCAGCTTTCCAGCAGACAAGCCCACCATCTTACCCATTGAGTCACTGTGCCACCATTTAAGAAGTAGAAATGTATTATTTATTTACGGGGACAAATTAATATTGTGACTATTTGCTCAAACTCTTCTAGGCTGTTTGCCAGAAATTAATAATAGATAAATCGAGATATTTTCCTCTACAAATGGAATATCTATTTTTGATAAGATTTCCATTTTCACCCATTTTTCCTTTCACTTTTCTTATCTGTGCCACTCTTGTACCATTCTCCAGAAACCTCAAAATCTCCTGAAAAAGTTTCTTTTTACACATCAGTGGAAGGTAGCTTATTAATAATAATAATAATAATAATTTTTAATTTATAACCCGCTCTCTCTCCCCGAAGGGACTCGAGGAGGGGCACAGGGAATTAAAAATACTAATACAAACCACAAACAAATACAATGTTAAAATGAAATTAAACTAACCCTGCGCTAAAATCCCATATAAAAAACTAAAACTAAGCCCTAAAAACCCCTAAAAACAGCTTGATTACCCTAGGCCGGCCAAGCAGAAGAAGTGTGTTTTTAATTTTTGTCGAAAAGAAGAAAAGAAGAAAATCACAAAATGCATTGTTGTTGTTGTTTTTGCTTTGTTCCCCCATTGTGAGCAGAATGTCACTGGGAACAACATCTAGATGAGGGATGTCAAACTCAAAGACCCAGGGACTAGATCCGGCCTGTGGAGTACTTAGATCTGACCTGTGGTGCTTCTGCCAGTGAAAATGGCTCCTGAGCTCCGTTTTCGGCTGCCATGCCCTCCTGCAACCCTCTGCCAGTAAAAATGGAGCTTGGGAGGGCCACATGCGGCCCTCCCAAGCTCCGTTTTCACTGGCAGAGGGTTGCAGGAGGGTGTGGCAGCTGCAAATGGAGCTCAGGAGCCTGTTTTTGCTGGCAGAGAGCTCAGGCCACCACAGTCATCCAAGTCCTGACACGAGTGATGTCAAGCTGGCCACACCCACCCTGGCCATGCCCCCGACCCCCTCCCAAGGTCAAACACAACCCTGATGTGGCCCTCAATGAAATTGAGTTTGACACACCCGATCTAGATCCAAATGAATATAATCAATAGTTGACTTTAGCAGAATAACAGTCACTCGCTGTCAGCCCAATCAACTTCACAAGGTTAGTATTATTATTTATTAAATTTGTATTATTTATTAAATTTTTGGTTGTTCATAGAGGGAAAATAAGAGGAGGAAAGAGTACTATGTGCTGAACTAATTATAAAAATAATAAAGGTGGGGTAAAAATCTACTAAAAATAATGAATTTAAAATCTCAAAAAAAAAAGTAAAGAATACACTAAGATATTTAAGCTGCAGATAAAGATTTGATAACTGCTCTGTTATTATTAGATACTTGCCTTCTTCCCAGTGCTATACGTTCCTCTTTTAATTGCCATAGGAAATGTCAGTGCTTGAATACTTTCCAAGAGCTCTGTGGCTACTTTAGGTGTGCTGTAAAATAACATTTCCTTCCCAATAATGGCTTGTACAAAGAGAGAGGCAGTAAGGAAGTGTTGGAAGAAATGTCCTTCTGGGTTCGGCTCCAAGTGGGAAAAAGACACTGGAGACATGGAGGCTGCTTAGAAAGATGGTTTAATGGTGGACAGGACCACATGGCTTGAGGTCCTGGGGAAAAGGTGATCACATGCTTCCAGGTGTTGGGTGAAGAAGAAGAAGGGCTGAGGGAGGGGCTTGCTAGGCTTTTTATAATCTGTTCGGCCCCCACCTATCTGTTTACTGTTCCTGTGTAAGAAATGTATTCTGGTTGGTTGTCAGACTCACATGGGGCAATGCAGGGGCAACTCTCTAGGCTGAGACCAGGTTTGGTTGAGTTCTCAGATGCCATGTGGTCAATAAAGTGCTAATAGTAGCATGCCTTGATTCCATCACCCTGGAGCTGATGGGGAGGAGTCTTTGTTATGTGAATAGACTGGCTTGGCATCTTAATGGCCTATTGCCAAAAGGCAGGAAGCTGCAGGAATTAAAACATGTTTCTCCCTTTTCACATCCAGAGAAGTATAATATTCTGCCTTTTCAATATTTCCAGGGATATTTCATTTTCCTAGGAGAGGGCAGGGTGATAACGTCCTACAGAAGGATTATAAAAAAAGGACTTAGCTTTTGGGAATTTGCGCACAACACCCTTATCTTAAAGAGTTGTATAATTACATACAGGTACAGTATAATTTTTCCATATTTCGAAACTCTTAAAAGGAGGGAGGAGGCCTTCTGAGAACAGAGATTAAATTCAAGCAGAAGTATTCTGCTGACTAGGAACTATGGGAATGTCTAATTCAACCCATCTGGAAGGCACCCTACAGGGAAGAAAATTCTACAAAGTGTAATGCACCAGGTCTATCCATCATAGTTGCGACCAGATGGAGGAACAGTTGTAGCTAAGGCACTTTTCACATATGGACTGGCACCCATAAGAATTAATCTGGTGTTTTTGTATCCATAAATTCAAGTCATATGGCTATGTAATCGCATGTAATTGCCATGTAATCATATGATAACTGCATACTCTGACTACCAATAAATTCAATTTAAAGTAGGTGGGGGAGTTGCTGCTTTGCAAGATAAATATTTTATTTAACATACATTTTTAGTAAAGATAAATGCAGGTTTTATGTGCTGGGCTATAGCCAGGCTGTGGCCTTGAACAGTTTTTCTCAGGTGCCTCACTATTTCGTTTGAATCCTGTTGCCTTGTGGATGGAGCCTTGGCTGCCCAACGAACGTTCTCCATGGAATGCCAAAAATACTTGACTCGTTATTTGAAATGGATCCCTTTGGTGCTGTGTGAGTGTTGTTCAGAAACGTGCAGTTGGCTTGCTAGTAGATTTCTGGAGAGCAAAATTGAATTTGGCACGGGACATGGCTGTTCATATTGCTTCCAGGTGAACTGTAACTTCAGGATCATTTAGCCCTGTGGTATTTAATGGTGGCTGTCAGAACAGCATTGTTTTTGTTTAAATTTAAAATCTGTTTGTTTTGGACTAAAGGAATAGGTATGCTTTTTTTAATATCCAAGTTTATCCTGTTGCTAAGAAAAATCTTTTCTCTTTAGCAAATTCATAAACTGTGCATTAAGTATTTGCTTCCTGATATTGATTCCTAAGCTTTAATAAGCGTAGGCTTAGGGGTTTTTTAATTTTTAAATTAATGACTATTTTAGGGGGTACCAGGGAGGAGGGAGGGTGTAGTCAGGTTGAGGCGGGTGAGGGAAGAGAGGGCCAGGCCAGCGGGCGACGGAGGGAAGCGGAAGGTTCCGTTAGGAGGGGGGAGATTCAAGTCGTTCCGACAGAGGGCATTTCCATCCAGAAGGTCGTGGGGAGAGGCAGGTCCGAGGGGAGACAAGTGTCATCCTCCCGGTTGGGGACACGAGGCCGTTGGCTACAGACGGTCAAGTGCCTCAACCCCTGCAGGCTAGGTGGCCAGGGTGTACAGAGCCAGGGCCTGCGGCTGATGTTCTGCAACGCCAGGTCCGTTGCCAACAAAGCCCCCCTCATTCACGACCTCGTGTCGGAGGGGGAGCCGGACCTGGTGGGAATTGCAGAGACCTGGTTGGGCCACGAGGGTGGACTCCCCCTCGTTGAAATGTGCCCGCCAGGTTACCACGCTTTTCATCAGCCTCGGGCCCTGGGTAGGGGTGGTGGGGTAGCGGTCATTGTAAAGGAAGGTCTTGAGCCGAGAGAGACCATTGTGCCACAGACTACCGGTTGTGAGTCCCTTTGTGTGAAGTGGGGCCTAGGGAGGCAGTTGGGCTTGCTGGTTGTATACCTGGCTCCCCGCTATGTAGCAGCAGCCCTGCCCGAGCTCCTCGAGGTGATCGCTACGGTGGCAGTGGAGACCCCCAGACTTTTAGTCATGGGGGACTTTAATCTGCCATCGTTGGGCGAATCATCCGAGGTAGCTCGGGAGTTCATGGCTTCCATGACGGCCATGGACCTGACCCAACTAATTCAAGGCCCCACTCACGAGGGTGGACATACACCGGATCTCATCTTCGTCTCAGGCCAATGGACGAGTGATCTGGGTATAGGGGACATAGTCATTACACCCTTGTCATGGACAGACCACTCACTTCTCCGGCTCGACTTTCCGACCGCTGCTCCCCTCCGCGGGGAGGCGGGACCTGAGTTACCAATCTGGTTCCGCCCCAGGCGCCTGATGGACCCGGATGGGTTCCAAACGGCGCTTGGGCCAGTTCCTGTACCCCTGACCCGCGCCCCGATGGAGGACCTCGTGGCCGCATGGAATAGTGCGACCACGGGAGCCTTGGATCGGGTCGCGCCCTTGCGGCCTCTCTTGCGGCGGCGGAACACCCTGGCTCCTTGGTTTACCGAGGAGCTGGGGGTGATGAAACGCCGCAAGAGATGCCTAGAGAGTAGATGGAGGTCTTCTCGTTCTGAATCTGACCGGACACAGGTAAGAGCCCATTTACGGACTTACATTGTGGCGCTGAGAGTAGCCAAACGTCATCATTGCGCTACTCTCATAGCATCCGCAGAAAACTGCCCTGCCGCCCTGTTTAGGGTGACCCGCTCCCTCCTTCAACAGAGGGTGCGGGAAGCCCCGCTACAGGGTAGAGCAGAGGAATTTGTGACTTTTCTGCAGGAGAAAATCGCTCAGATACAGAACGAGTTAGCCCCCATTCATGGCCCAGTGGGATGCCACGAGAGAGATCTTGTTTGGGAGGAATTTGACTCCGTTACTTCCGAGGATATGGACAGGTTACGTGGGCGACTGCGAGCCACCACATGTTTATTGGACCCGTGTCCCTCCTGGCTTGTACTGGCATCCTGGGAGGTGACACGAGGCTGGCTCCAGGAGGTGGTCAACGCTTCCTTGAGTGAGGGTGCCTTGCCTGCTTCCCTAAAAGAAGCGATGGTGAGGCCCCTCCTTAAGAAGCCCTCCTTGGATCCAGCTTCTTTGAACAACTATCGTCCCGTCTCCAACCTTCCCTTTTTGGCGAAGGTTGTCGAGAGTGTGGTGGCACAACAGTTTCCCCGTCACCTGGAGGAAGTAGACTATCTAGATCCGCGCCAGTCCGGCTTCCGGCCCGGGCATAGCACCGAGACGGCATTGGTCGCGTTGGTTGATGATCTCTGGAGGGCCAGAGATGGGGGTTGTTCCTCCATCCTGGTCCTATTAGACCTCTCGGCGGCTTTCGATACCATCGACCATGGTATCCTATTGCATCGGCTGGGGGGGTTGGGGGTGGGAGGCACCGTTTTACGGTGGTTCTCCTCCTACCTCTCTGGCCGATCGCAATTTGTGTTGACAGGGGGGCAGAGGTCGACCGCGAGACCCCTCACATGTGGGGTGCCTCAGGGGTCGGTCCTCTCGCCCCTCCTGTTCAACACATACATGAAGCCGCTGGGTGAGATCATCCGTGGTTTTGGGGTAGAATACCATCTGTACGCTGATGACACCCAGCTGTACATTTCTACCCCAAACCACCCCAACGATGCCGTAGCGGTGATGTGCCAGTGCCTGGAAGCTGTACGGATCTGGATGGGAAGTAACGGACTCAGGCTCAACCCGACCAAGACCGAGTGGCTGTGGTTTCCGGCTGCCCGATTCAACCAGCTTACTCCATCGCTGGCCATAGGGGGCGAACATCTTGCCCCTGTGGATGGGGTGCGCAATTTGGGTGTCCTCCTGGATGCCCGGCTGTCCATGGAAGATCAGGTGACATATCTCAGGGGTTGCCACAAAGAAGAGGGAGTCAAACTATTCACCAAGGCACCTGAGGGTAGAACAAGAAGCAATGGGTGGAAACTAATCAAGGAGAGAAGCAACTTAGAACTGAGGAGAAATTTCCTGACAGTTAGAACAATTAATCAGTGGAACAGCTTGCCTCCAGAAGTTGTGAATGCCCCAACACAAGTCTTTAAGATGTTAGATAGCCATTTGTCTGAAATGGCATAGGGCTCCTGCCTAGGCAGATGGTGGGACTAGAAGACCTCCAAGGTCCCTTCCAACTCTGCTATTGTATTGTATTGTATTAAAAATGTAAGGAGAAGATGCTCTGTAACTCTCTCTGTGTGTCTCATGCCTTCAAATGAATGTTGACTCCTGTCAGCTGCCTGGATACTCCCTGCAGATTTATTGACAAGATAGATAGATAGATAGATAGATAGATAGATAGATAGATAGATAGATAGATAGATAGATAGATAGATAGATAGATAGATAGATAGATAATAATAATAATAATAATAATAATAATAATTATAATAATAATAATATAATAATAATAATAATAATAATAATAATTTAATAATAATAATAATTTAATAATAATAATAATAATAATAATAATAATAATAATAATAATAATAATAATAATAATAATAATAATAATAATAATAATAATAATAATAATAATAATAATAATAATAATAATAATAATAATAATAATAATGCCCGGCTGTCCATGGAAGATCAGGTGACAGCCGTGGCCAGGAGGGCGTTTTACCAGGTTCGCCTGGTTCGCCAATTGCGCCCCCTATTGGATCGGGACGCCCTTCGCACAGTCACTCATGCTCTCGTGACATCCCGACTGGACTATTGTAACTCTCTCTACATGGGGCTGCCCCTGAGGTGCACCCGGAGGCTTCAGCTAGTCCAGAATGCAGCCGCGCGAGCAATTATGGGGACCGCAAGGTCTACCCATGTAACACCGCTCTTGCGCGAGCTGCACTGGCTGCCTGTCGTCTTCCGGGTGCGCTTCAAGGTGCTAATCATCATCTTTAAAGCGCTCCATGGCTCGGGACCTAGCTATCTGCAGGATCGGATCCTGCCTCATACGTCCTCACGGCCGATTCGCTCCCACAGAGAGGGGCTTCTCCGGGTGCCGTCCACTAGACTGTGTCAGCGGGCGATACCCAGGGGAAGGGCGCTCTCTGTGGCGGGCCCGGCCCTCTGGAACGACCTTCCCCCCGACATTAGGACAACTACGGACCTCCGCTCCTTCCGTCTTAAATTAAAAACTTACTTTTTCCGTCTGGCCGGCCTGGGATAGCCTCCTTGCCTTGGGATTTTATAGAATAGGTTTTAGTTTAATTGGGATTTTAGCACAGGGTTTATTTAATTGGTTTTTAAATTTTGTTGTTATATTTATTGTTGTTGTTTATATATTGCTTTTATGCTACCTGTGCACCGCCCCGAGTCCCCATGGGGAGAGGGGGCGGTCTAGAAATAATAAATTATTATTATTATTATTATTATTATAATATTTCCTCTGTAAAATTATTATCTCACTGTCTTTCACAGACCAATATTATTTTCAATTAGTTAATTACCAGTTAATTACTGATTAGGTTTATCATTGTTATTCAGAGCAAAATTGCAAAAGGCAGTTACTGGTCTCATAAACTATGCTACATCAAAGCCAAATAATCAATCTCATGGCTTAATGCAACATATGAACCTAACCACCATTGTTCGTGGTTTACAGTTTCATCTGTGGTTGAGTTAACAAATCACAGTTTAGCAAACTGTGACAGTGCCAATATTATCAATGCTTTTAGTGTGTTTAGATGCTCATACTATTCATCCAACCAAAAGTACTTTGTATGCATATACCAAATTGTTCCAAATTGGGAAATGAATGCCAATTGTTGGCTTCCAATATTTAATACTTGACAATAGGTAAGCATGACAATATAATTCTAGATTTGGATAACTGAATCCGTCCCATTAATTGGTCATTGCATTTTCTGTAAAGATATTCTTGGAATTGAAGAACACCATAATTTATTTTTCTAAATAAGAATTTATTTTCTGAAAACTTTTTCCAGACCTATGCTCTTGTTAACCATTCTGAAATCTTTTTTCCTGTAATTTTGATGAAGATATTAATACACTTTATTTGAAGAATCCCCCATTTTCCATGTTCTGCAACAATAGTAGAAGAACAATGCGGATCATTTTACAAAATAGCCAGGAAAAATATTAATCAAAATAAAACTTCAGGGGCTGCATTCCAGATGGAGCTTTGTTGTTTTAGTTGTTGTAATTTGGTGCTTAAAGAACTTCTGCTTCACAGTCACATAATTTGCTTACCAGGGGTTTTATTTCAAAGAATTCTGCCATGTTTTATCCAGCAGTAGTAGGTACGATGGGATAAATGCAAAGACTTATCTGTGTGTCCCAACCATTTCTGCTTATTTCCCAAAGACATTCTGGGGGGGTAAGACACTAATAATTAAAATATCTGTGGCAATTTCATCCAATGTACTCTATCGGAATAGGGCATTTATTCAATCTCTTAAGCAAGAGCATTTTGATAAAAGTAAGGTTCTACATTTAGGCAAGAAAAACCAAATGCACAAATACAATATAGGTGGTACCTTGCTCAATAGTAGCAACTGTGAGAGGGATCTTGGAATCCTAGTGGACAATCATTTAAATATGAGCCAGCAGTGTGCAGCAGCTGCCAAAAAAGCCAACACAGTTCTAGGCTACATAAACAGAGGGATAGAATCAAGATCACGAGAAGTGTTAATACCACTTTATAATGCCTTGGTAAGGCCACACTTGGAATACTGCATTCAATTTTGGTCGCCAAGATGTAGAAAAGACGCGGAGACTCTGGAAAGAGTGCAGAGAAGAGCAACCAAGATGATTAGGGGACTGGAGACTAAAACATATAAAGAACGGTTGCAGGAACTGGGTATGTATAGTTTAATTAAAAGAAGGACCAGGGGAGACATGATAGCAGTGTTCCAATATCTCAGGGGTTGCCACAAAGAAGAGGGAGTCAAACTATTCACCAAGGCACCTGAGGGTAGAACAAGAAGCAATGGGTGGAAACTAATCAAGGAGAGAAGCAACTTAGAACTGAGGAGAAATTTCCTGACAGTTAGAACAATTAATCAGTGGAACAGCTTGCCTCCAGAAGTTGTGAATGCCCCAACACAAGTCTTTAAGATGTTGGATAGCCATTTGTCTGAAATGGCATAGGGCTCCTGCCTAGGCAGATGGTGGGACTAGAAGACCTCCAAGGTCCCTTCCAACTCTGCTATTGTATTGTATTGTATTAAAAATGTAAGGAGAAGATGCTCTGTAACTCTCTCTGTGTGTCTCATGCCTTCAAATGAATGTTGACTCCTGTCAGCTGCCTGGATACTCCCTGCAGATTTATTGACAAGATAGATAGATAGATAGATAGATAGATAGATAGATAGATAGATAGATAGATAGATAGATAGATAGATAGATAGATAGATAGATAGATAGATAGATAGATAGATAGATAGATAGATAGATAGATAGATAGATAGAGAACTATTACTATAGTATGGACAAATGTCTGTCAAAACTATTAGCAAAATCTCATATCTGGTGCTATATTTGATTTTCCCCTCAAATAGAACCTTCTTGATGAAAAGGAAACAAAAAAAATCCAGATTTAAAAAAAATCCTAGCACATTATTTTGTATTATTGCATGAACATTGATATATAATTTTGTTCAGTCAGTAAGGTGATCTAATACTCAAAGCAAGAGATTTCTTTATAGTCAGAGAGGTGGAAAGATATTCCCATGTAACATTAATGCTTTTCTACACCATCAAGTCAATTATATTCTTCATCTTGCCATACAATCTTCCCATTTTTGACTATTAACATGAATATGGTACTTACACATCACAACATATACATTCTATCATATATCTGTACTGTTTTCATAGCTGAACTGATTGGCAAACTATAAAGGGTAGTTACTCCACTTTAGATTTATTTAATCTCTCAAGCAACACAATTTTAAGTGTTGTACCTTATGATTCTTGACGAATGTATCTTTTCATGTCTTTTTATGTACATTGAGAGCATATGCACCAAAGACAAATTTCTTGTGTGTCCAATCACACTTGGCCAATAAAGAATTTTATTCTATTCTATTCTATTCTATTCTATTCTATTCTATTCTATTCTATTCTATTCTTCACCAGGATATAAAGGAGCTTTATATTACAGTACATGCAATTTACACATAGTAAATTAAAGGTCATTTCTCATATTTCCTCTCCCACAAATTTATTCATCATTCTAGAGCTAATATATTACAGTAAACATGTCTCTGTATCATATATTTAAAGATTTCTGTCATCATGAGCCAGACTTGAAAGGTCTTGTAATATAAATAGATATATAATATATAAATAATAAATGACTTCTGTTAGGAATTGTCATTCTTTTCTTGAAGGATTTCAAAAATCTTTTACTTATTAACTATTTCCACTATACAGTTAATCAAAAGTTAATCAGAAATCAGCTTTAATAAATATATAAAACATTGATTGTGTCAAGCCTGAATTTCCTTAAATTCTCTTTCAAATAATGCAACAAAAAATATTCCCAGTTGAAAGAAACTTGTTCACCTTTAGCTGTAAATCCATGAGAGCAGGCTCTCTCCAAAGAATGTCACATAATGATACATATGGAGATGTTGTGCCCTCCATTTATTAAGGGATAAGGTTGTTTTTCCTTTGAGCAGGAAAAAGAATCTATGTAATTTTCTGCTTGTCCCCTAAAGCACATTCATCAACATTATTTCAAATCAGAACCCAGCTATAAAGCCATGCATTATGATAGTTCCTCTTTATTTACGAACAGTAAATGGCCTCAGAAACAATCACAGAATATATCCAGCAATTAGGATTAAAACTCTTCTCTGATGCAAGACAAACCCCCACAGGCAAAAGAATTCTTTTAATACGATTTTATACATCTTACTCAGAAGTATCTCTGATCAAATCTACCACAGTTAATTGTGCTCGCCTGGCTGAGTCACATTATATTCTTGTAAACCAGTACTTACATGGCTTTATCTGAAACCCCCAGAGAAAAGATATTATTTTTGCTGATTAGTAGGCAATAAAACACTTAAATAAGTCTGTTGAAAAATGTTAAAATATATGCATTTTGTACAAGAAGTAAATTAATGATTCAAAATTCAAAATCATATTAAAAAATGAACCTAAAATCTAAAAAATAACTGTGGAATGTGGGAGGGTTATTGATCCTGGTAACATTTTAGGAGCAGCGAAGACTGAATATGTCTACATGCAGTTCATAAATATTTCCACAAACCCATTGGAATGCCAGGGAGTATTTATTTTATTTATATGATGTACAGTGAAGATAAACAGTTATTATAGTTCCATTTTGTTGTCAGGCACTACCGGGAGAAATTAAAAATAAATGAACACATTAAAATGTCCATAACGGGATTTGGACAGACACCAAAGCAAATAATACGGTAACACATTAGAGATTAAAAACATTTTCTTTCTTTTTTTTACGTACAGCTTTTCTGGGAAAATGGTATAACACAGACAATAAGTCAGAGTAAAATTTGCTTGTCACTTCCGGTAAAATCGGTGGATTTGGATCTCTATTCCCCATTTCAGACATACTTATGAACAAAGCAAGAAGGAATTTAGCTATCTGAATTAACTATATTAACTGTCGTCCATATTTATGTCAAGTGACATAAAGTATGCAAGAGGGTGAAAAGAAATATTGCTTTGCAGAGAAACAGTTTTATGGGTTAGGTATTGGTTAAAAAGGCAATGTATTCATTATTCCTATTCTTTTTGCCAAGTACAGATAGTCCCTCTACTTACAACCACTATTGGGACCATAACATTGGCTGCTAAGCAAGACAGTTGTTAAGTGAATTGCAGCCATTTTTGGGGTCCTTTTTTGCTACAGCTGTTAAGTGAATCATTGCAGTGAAGTATGCAGTCATGAAGCAAATCCGGCTTCCCTCATTGACTTTGCTTATCAGAAACTAGCTGGGAAGGTCACACAGAGGCGCCCTTATGACCTTGGATGCTGCAACTGTTGAAAATACATGCCATTGGCTGAGCACCCAAAGTTCGGTCACATGACTGTGGGGATGCCACAGCGATCATAAGTGCAGGTACTAATCTTAAACTCACTTTTCCTCATTGCCATTGTAACTTCAAATGGTTGCTAAAATAATGGATGTAAGTCAAAGACTACCTATAATGGAACAGTCTTTGTTAGATGGCCGAAGGAGAGTCCAGACCGGTAGGATTCTTAACAAGCTGTTTATTGGCAAGATCTAAACAAACAGCACAAACTAAGCAGTGAGGCACAGTAGACAGGGGCTCCCCTGCCTGACAGCTATTTATACTAGAGCTGTCAGGCAGGGAACCAATCAGGGCATCCAGCGATCCCGGCTTCAGCCAGCCGCGTCTTAGCCAATCAGGCGCGACTGGCTGGTGCCGGGCTATTTGAGTAGAAGTCAGGACTCAACAGTCTTCCACCCAATAGACTACAGAGGGTAGAAGGAATGGCCTTGAAGAACAGGAGGAAGAGCCACTATTAAGGCAACAGGCAGATAAAAGGGGCCTGAGCCCAGGCCAAGAAATAATCTGAGAAAACAAATCTGCAAAGGGGGGAACAGGTAGCACATGCAGACTTGCAAGAGCCTCTTCCTCACAAAATAAATAAATAAATAGTCCTGGCCTACATGGCATTGATCTCTTTGTCAAGATCTACCATGTCAGGCTCACCTAGACTCAGCTCTTTTACTACAATATATGCACCTCACAATGCCGTTGCTGTTTTTACCAGGAAGAGATTAGTTGAAGCGAAGGCTAGAAAAACAGAAATATTGAACAACATGTGGTATTTTCCCAGGATGAATATGTAGACATTAGACATGAATTAAAAACAAAAACAGATTTGGGTTCAGGCAACTTTATAAAAGACAAAGGAACAAAAAATATACTGTATATTGCTAAAGTCAGGCAATAAGAAAAGGATGAGTTAGGTATTCTCTTATACCGTTATGTTTATGTAGCCAGGAAGGAAAGCACTAGTAAATACACTAAAAAATGTTTCTCTCAGGTTTAGCACAAAACTGTAATGAAGAATTTATTAATGGAGGGAAAGCAATACAGTTCTCATCTTGCCATTTAAAGATATCCCCAACCCCTGTCTCAAAAGGACAGACCATTAATCACTTGTCTTGAATGGTATATCTACATCACACACACAAAGGAAAATGGAAGGATATCAAAAACAAATAGGCAATGAATGGCTAAGCCAAAATTATGCTAGGGAATGAGAATGTGGTAGGAATTGAGCTGTGATTCTACCAGGTTTTCTGGACCAGGTTTATCAAGTTAGCTTGCTTGTTTGGGCACAAATGAGTCCATCTCATATTAGTAGCTGGCATTGTGCTAATTAAGAAAAGGACCAAATGGGAGCTCTTGGGAATCAGAAACATTTTCTGGTCTTCTTCATTTGCTCGCAGTTGCATGACTCTTGGCTCCTTCAATTACTTTGCATCATTAATCAGTGATGAGAGAAGCCAAGAACCAGTTAACTGAAATCCTACTAGCTATTGAAGCACATTTTTTATCCTTCTATGGATAGCAAGTCATCAGTTCAAGTTCTTCAGAAAATTAAACAAAGGGCATTGGAAATGACTCATGTCAACTTTCATTTTACTAGCTGTTTTTGTTTTCAGTGGATTGCTGTAAGTGGTTGGTACACTAAGCTCTTTGAGGAATATAATTTTGTATTAGCAATTTTACCACTAGATTTCTAAGAATCAGAGGCCATACATTCAGACTGGTCCAATCTCCAGATCTTTCAAAATCACCTTGAAAACATAAGGAAGTGAGGACCTGAGATCTGAAGATTCCTATTTACTAAGGCTGTGTGCACTGCTTCAAATTCAGTTCCAAAAAGTTGTTTCAGAACATACAAGAGAGTAAACATCACAGCACCTGGAATCACATAGAAATCGCCAAGAGAAGGTGTGTGAATCTGGGAAAAGCCATAATTGCTTTAAAGGCCTGCAGACAAGCGCATCATGCTTTGAAGCACATTTTCTAAATTATTTCCCAAAAGCTATTATGACTCCTCCCCCCCCCCCCCGTGTCCTGTTAAGGGTAAGGAAACCATTCATGTCCAAGACCAGGAAGATGTTCTAAGAAGCAATAGAATGATGACAATAAGACAAAGCTGTTTTGCCTGGCATCTAGCTAATGCCATAGCATCACTCATGTTTATTAGGTGGGGGGAGGGGGAGGCTATTCAGACAATACTCTTGAACTTGAGTACACTCCAAAGCAACTGTCCAATTCTGCTTGAAAGAAAACTACAGTAACTATATGCAATGTGGCAGTTCCCAATCTTTCATTCAGATGACTGGGACTTCAATCTATGCCTGTATACTACTAGTCGTACCTGCCAAGTGTATGTCATGATGGAAATAGTATTGGCTCTGCAGATCTGGGGATTCAGAAGCGGATAGTTATGAACCTGCCTGGGAATCTCCCTCCATGTTCAATTAAGTGAACAGATAGTATATGGAAAAGTTGGATGTTTTCCATTGGCCACATCCGTACATACTTCAGACATAGCCATTTTTCTCACACTTCATCAGAAAAGGCAATTCTGAGAATATGAGATGACTTAGAATATATCTTATTGTCAATGAATCGAAACAATCTTGCCTTCTAGAAACCCAGGTTCCCTGGGGAGCAAGCCAACATTACATAATATCCCGGTTACTTGCTTGCATGTCCAGGGACAAGAAGCATTCCTGAAAGCTTGCCTGAGAAACGCAACAGGAAAATTGCTAGTATTACAGTGGTTCTTAGCTGTTTTATGTGATGAAATACTTTCCAGCAAATTCTTGCTTTTCTTAGAGTTATATGCTGAAGTATGAAAGGGATCAAGAGTTCAAGATATTATGTTGAAAAGAGGCTATCAAGAGACATTTGAATCTGAGCTAAGGATTTTTTGCACACATTGAAGGCTAATTAAGAGCAGGACTGATACAGATGCTTGTCATCTGTATTGATAAGAAAAATGCATGGGAACATAACCTCTAACTTAATTGGAAGGTCAAGTTTCTCCATGAGGTGGCTAGACAGTTTGTAGATTGACTTAACTATACCCCCCCCCCCCCCGCCGTTGACCCCTGATTCTGACCAGGCTGTTATCAAAATGTGCCAACAGCTGGCTCCAACACTAATTCTTTATGTTGCCTCATTTAGATAAATGTCCCCATACTGTCCAGAGCCTGGAAGAGGTTGACTCCACGAAGACAGTATATCAGGAATAGTCCTGCTTGACAGGAAATGTGTTTTCCTCAGTTATAATCCAACCATTCCAGAAAAGAGTTTGCAGTGCAACCCTCTTCTGGATTCCATAACAATAGCAACTGTTTAACAGAGTTGGAATGGACCTTGCAGGTCATCTAATCCAACCCCCTACCCAAGCAGGAGACCTTACATCTGCCTCTACCTAGGACTGAACTCATAACTTCTTGATTGGGAGGCGAGAGCTCCACCTCTAGGCCACAGCAGCAGTGAGTGAAGGAGGCCTTTTCTTTAAACAGAAGCAGCCTTGTTAAAACTACACATTTTAAATAGTGTGATACTCAAAAATACTTTGGTCCTAAAAGCGGTTTGACCGATTGAGGGCTGATTCCCTTGCTTAAATCACTATGCAGTTTTGTATCAGATGTATCCAGGCCTTCCCAAGAAGTGCTTTCAAACCTGTGCATTGCAGCTGGGAGCCCAGAGCATCAAAACTACTCTGGGTAACAAAGTTGGAGCTGACTCAGTTGCATAGCTGCCTGACCAAGAGGAAAAGAGAAGGAAGAGAAGTTCGAGAACTGCTTTGAGCAGTGTTGAATCTGTTGGGCTTTATCAGCCTTTGAGAGAAGTGAAGGAGATCGCAGCATACAGAGGACATAGAGGCATGTTCAGGATTGGCAATCCGGTTTCAAACCAGGGTAGTTTTTAATTAACTCAAGATAAGCAGCGAGAACTTCTATCAGGAACATCTGTAACAGAAGGAGGTCAAAAAGGTTGAGATAGCAATTGCAGTTGTGCCATTGGAGCTACCCCCTGCTATATGCATCATGTGTGTGGTGCATATAAAAAGCAGGGAAAACTTCAACTGTGTGGTTGTGGGAACCCTTTTGACTTTTTTAGTCCTTTCCTGCCGAATCCCTGACTTCAGATAACAGTGACCAATTATCCTGAGAAAAGAGGGAAAAGATTAAATATCCTTAAACATGTATCTGCACTATAAACTTCCACCAATTTTATTATAATTTAAGTATAAAGCTTTCTGCAAAGAATCCCAGGAAAGATAATTTAATGACATGCTAAGACTCTTGGTTAGAGTTTCATAGACTCTCCTGACAGCACTCCGTGGTTTTCTAAAGTGGAAAAAAGTCATTTCAAGTGGTTTATGAAGTTATGAGGTATATTATGTTCAGTTCAAAATGAAGTTGTTAAGAATCCCTCTGAAAGCAAAATATTTGGGGAAAGAAGAGGTGATTGTAAATCTGGTTTGGAATTCCAGCTCTTAACGTTACTGACCCAAAGCAAAAAGTAACTAGAGTTTCCAATACTGGCACCTTCTGATGTAATTGTCCTGGGGTGATCAGCAATATTATTGCGCTGAGGTCAACAATATGCTATTTCACTGGCTCATTGGAAAGCCAAACTGCTGTTGCTCTATTTTTTTTTTGTCTGTGTGCATTTTTCCGCCCCCTTTAAGTACAAAGCTCTTCATAAATACTCTTTCCCTTTTAAAAGTGGATAAGCCAAAACAGCCTGTTCTGAGGTGACTGGAAATGGCAACATCTAGTGCTAAAAAATTAATTTCCTATTAGCCAATGCGTTTTAAGAGTCTCTGGGGAAATTCTTTTGAGTACCTCCGGCTGACAAAGCACTATTTTCACTCAGGATTCAATAGTTTATTTGTAGCACTGTGTGAGCCACAAATATCCAACTGCACAAAGAAACCTCACATGAAAATTTTAGTGTAAATAGTCACTATCTCTGCCATAATTTGATTCAAAGGGATTTAATTGGATGGGAAGTAACAGACTCAGACTCAACCCGTCGAAGACCGAGTGGCTGTGGTTTCCGGCATCCCGGTACAACCAGTTGATTCCATCACTGGCCATAGGGGACGATCACCTTACCCCTGTGGATGGGGCACGCAACTTGGACGTCCTCCTTGATGCCTGGCTGTCCATGGAAGATCAAGTGACAGCCGTGGCCAGGAGGGCGTTTTACCAGGTTCGCCTGGCCCGCCAGTTGCGTCCCCTATTGGATCGGGGTGCCCTTTGCACAGTCACTCATGCCCTCGTGACATCCCGACTGGACTACTGCAATGCTCTCTACATGGGGCTCCCCTTGAGGTGCACCCGAAGGCTTCAGCTAGTCAGAATGCAGCCGCGCGGGTAGTTATGGGAGCCTCTAGGTTCTCCCATGTAACACCGCTCCTGCGCGAGCTGCACTGGCTGCCTGTCGTCTTTCGGGTGCGCTTCAAGGTGTTAGTTACCATCTTTAAAGCGCTCCATGGCACGGGACCTAGCTATCTGCAGGATCGCATTCTGCCTCATACATCCCTGCGGCCGATTCGCTCCCACAGAGAGGGACTTCTCCGGGTGCCGTCCACTAGGCTGTGCCAGCGGGCGACGCCCAGGGGAAGGGCCTTCTCTGTGGCGGGCCCGACCCTCTGGAACGACCTTCCCCCCGAAATCAGAACAACCACGGACCTTCGCTCCTTCCGACAGCTATTAAAAACTCATTTCTTCCATTTGGCTGGCCTAGGGTAATTTTAATTTTGAATTGTTAAGGGGTTTTTAGGGATAGTTTATTTTTATAGAAGTTTTTAGCGCAGGGTAAGTTTAATTTGATTTTAACCTTGTACTTTGTTTGTTTTAATTTGTTTTTAATTTCCCTGTGCCCCGCCTCGAGTCCCTTCGGGGAGAGAGAGCGGGTTATAAATAAATTTTTATTATTATTATTTTTATTTTTATTATTTTTATTATTATTATTATTATTATTATTTTTATTATTATTATTTTTATTATTATTATTATTATTATTATTATTATTTATCCTAATTAACTAGGAATTTATTCTGTATAAAATACACTATATTGCCAAAAGTATTTGCTCACCCATCCAAATAATCAATCTGGTGTTCCAATCACTTCCATGGACGCAGGTGTATAAAATCAAGTACCTAGGCATGCAGACTGTACAAACATTTGTGAAAGAATGGGTCGCTCTCAGGAGCTCAGCGTGGAACTGTGATAGGATGCCACCTGTGCAACAAATCCAGCCATGAACTTTCCTTGCTCCTTAAATATTCCATAGTCAACTGTCAGCTGTATTATAAGAACGTGGAAGTTTTTGGGAACGACAGCAACTCAGCCACAAAGTGGTAGGCCACGTAAACTGACAGAGCGGGGTCAGAGGTCGCCAACATTCTGAAGAGTCCATCGCTACAGACCTCCAAACTTCATGTGGCCTTCAGATTAGCTCAAGAACAGTGAGCAGTGGACCGACGTCATATTGAACCCTATGGATTAGGAATGGGATGTCACGTACTGTAAATTCATATGCGAGTAAAGGTAGGTGAGCGAATACTTTTGGCAATATAGTGTATATAACCAATGGCTTTCATGATGATAATGTAGGATTTCCTCCCCTTTTATTATCAAAGAATATGATGCAATATACTATTATACATTGGTTCAAACTTACAATGGTACTGAACAAATGGCAATTGCAACTGATCTGTGTACTTACAATTTATCACAATGTCCTGCAGTCATGTGATCATGATTTTTGACCATTCCTGACCCTCTCCCACAAGCAAAGTCAGTGTAGCTGCCAGCAGGAATTTGCAACTTGAAATCCTGTCAGATCTTCACTTTACAAAATCCTCGTTTAATGATGGCAATTGGTGATAAAACCATGTCACTTAATTATGGATAATAATTAATAAGTCCACTTAGTATTATTAGTGTTATCAAGGGAATACTGTCTTTATTATATACAAAGACAGAAATTTTACATATTTGCATGTCAATAGTGACTTATGCTTTAAAGCAAATGGTAAAAACCCAGGCTTTCCAGAAATTCTTCAACTGGAAGTCCAACCACAATGGTCAATGGGAGGGATGTGAGAATTATAGTTTTTAAAAACACTTTAGAACCAGAGATTCTTCAGTGCTTTTTTGACAGAAAGCTTTTATTGCACACATTACAACTATCTGAAAGAAAGGGCAGTCTCGAAAATTCAACACCCTCCTAATAATAACAATGCACTATAAATTTGTTGGCAACATCCATTTTGCTCTTCAAGTTCATGGCAATCCGAATCCTAGGAGGATTTTTCCTCCTAAGGGATTTTCCTAACTCTTTTACCAGTAAATGTAGTTAGGGTATATTAAAAAAGTCAGTGCCCTACCAATCCACCATGAATCTGCTGGTGGCATCCATTTTGCTCTCCAATTTCAGGTGACCTAACCCTAACCCTAAGTTACTCTTCCCCCTTATGACATTTTCCCATGTATTTTACAAGACATTACTGTTTTTGAGTCAGGCTTCGCCTAATCTGTACTTGTATTTTCATATTGCATCAGTATGGTTAGGAGGGCACTCATTATTTAAGCCTGTCCTATCTACATTTTCTGGTAAATTACATGGAGAAAATCCAATTGGAGCAGGGGTATTAAACTCAAGGCCAAGGGCCTGAGACCTTCCCGGGGGTGCTTAGATCTGGCCCATGGGATCGCCCAGGAAATAGTGAAGGACTGGCCGGTGGTGCATCTGCCAGCAAACACAGAGCTTGTGTGGGCTGTTGGCAGCTTTCCCAAGCTCTATTTTTGCTGGCAGAGGGTTACAGGAAGCTGTCGCAGGTGAAAATGGAGCTCAGGAGTCCGTTTTCACTGGCAGATCGCTCAAGTCACTACAGGCGCCCTCAACGTGAGTGACTTTGAGATGGCCACAGCTACCCTGGCCACACCGATCCCAGCGCCCGAGGTCAAACAACAACCTTGATGTGGCCCTCAATGAAATCGAGTTTGGCACCCCTGCATTGGAGAAGAAACCTATTGAGTGTTAAGATTGGGTGTAAAAGGAGAAACCTTTTTTTACTCATCTCTCCATCTACCATTTTAAACTCTCTTACTTCCCTAGAATCTACTTTTTGGGATTCTTGCCATAGAAAATCACCTGAAAGTCCTCTTCTTGGGATATTGTTTTTATAAATAACTGCAATGTGAATGAAATGAACGTACCGTAAATAAATATAATTCTTTGAAACTCCTTTTGGAAAAAGAATACCATGAAGGACATTGCTGGGCATGCAAGAGCATGCACCTTTTGCCTATCAGGCAATTTATTTTCAAGCTTAAATCCAATTTTAGAGCTTCTTTTAAACAACCTTTAAATCTGCCTTAATGGAAACCTTTAAAAAAATCTCCCTCTCATTATGCATCTACTAAAAAACATTTTTCCAAGATTATATATTATTTCTGGGGTTGTTTTCCCAGGAGCTGTGGGTTTTAATGAAGTTTCTGATTGCATTGTAAGAGCTCCTTTTCATACTGAGTGTGTATGTTTAATGTTTGGTCTGCAAACCATCAGACATGCCTTGCATGCCCAGCAATGTCATTTATGATAAGTGGTCTTGGTCCCATGGGATGGTTTGCATGAGATTGCTGGATCAGCTGTTGCTAAGAAACTACAGATACAGGTTACAGTAATGGCTTCTACAGAATATGATCTTGAAGTATTTCCTTCCTCTAGCATTTTTTTCTTTTTTTAGCTTTTCAAAGTCTGGCTGGTCAAGTAAGTTTACTAGGTAAGTTAACTTTATTGGGTCATATACAATAAGTGTATGAAGCCATAGCTTTGTCCTGTTTCGATATAAGCATTAGCTTTTTAGTTCCCAAGCCTGTTGATCTCAGCTCAGGGTTATCCAACATCTCTCTTGGAAGAAGAAAATAAAATCAACAACACTAATCTGTTAATTTGAGATCCATTGGTCAAAGTGAAGTACAAATCATTGACTTAAAAGTTACTTTTTATGGTCTCTCTTCCTGTAAATCAAGAAACTAGGTGACTTCCTTCACCTTGAAACCAGAGGTCGGTTGCTGTCGGTTTGGCCCAGATTGACCAAACCGGTAGTAGCGATGACGGGAGGCTCTGCTAACCCATCCAGATGCTTCTGCACATGTGTAGAAGCATCGTGCATGTGCAGAAGTGCCTCCTCTGCTTGAAACCTACCTATAGTACACCAATCAGATGTATTTGTTTAGGATAGTTCATTAATCTGTGCCAGCAGAATATTTTTTTCCCTAAAGAAACTAGGTTTAGTCAAGTTGGCCTTCAGTCTTCAGCTCCAAGTCAGATTGAGAGAGAGAAAGTGTTAGTTTAATTAAACAGTATGTACAGAAATTGCATTTCAGGTTGTTATTTTACTTTACTTATTTACTTAGTTACTACTATTTACCAAATGTGTTGGCTGCCCATCTTACCAAAACATAACTTTGGGTGGCTTACAATATTAAACATAAAACCATATAAATAAAATACTACGAAACTATGAAAATACAAAATACAATAGTTAAAAGATGGGGAAGGAGGGAAGGAGTGGGATGAGCAGTGGGGGAGGTGGGATCAGCTATTAATCTATCAACCACCTCCATCATGGAGCCTGTCCTTTGGAGTCACAATCTAACTGACAGAGCCAGGTCTTTAGATTCTTATGGAAAGTCCAGGAGCTTTGAGCAGGCATCACTCCGGGAGGGGGGAGGGGAGGAGAGATGGTCCAAAGGGCAGGTGTAACAAAAGAAAAAGGCCTTCTCCTGTACCCTGCCAGCCAGAATTCCCTGGCCAATGCCTCTTCTGCCAGCTTGAGTAGGGGAGGCCAATTCCAGTTGGAGGAAATGCTCCTTTCGGCGACCTGTACCCATGCCTTTATAAACCTTATTCCAGATTTCTTAAATCTGGTGCTATTATAATGTATTGCACTAAAGTCCTTAAATTCCCATAGATTGTCCTGGTCCAGAATTATGGAATCTGCAGTCCAAAATTCAGAAGTCCACCAAACTAGAGTACAATGTTCTACAGCCACTTTTTCTGCATGTTGTAGAACAAAGCTTGATGCTGAAGTTTCAATAGAATGCTGGCTTAGGACTTCTGGGAGTTGAAGACCATGCATTGGTTAAAGTTTGCAAGGTTGAGAAAAACTGCAATAGACTAAAAGTAAGGAGCACTAAAAAGAGGGCTAGGGGCATAAATCTGGAATCAGAATTGTGTGCACCAATTGGATACTGTGTGAGGAGAGACACAAAAGAGCCTCTGCATCTGCATTTCTAGTAGTCTTTGGCACTTGAACTATTTTCACTCTTACCAACAATAATTCTTGAATTATTCAGAGGTCTATGATTCATAGGTTCATCAGATTCTCTTGTATTGCATATTATACACAACACATATCCACACTTTGCCAAGTCCTAATAAGCCTTAATATAGATGTGTGCAAAGACTTGTAGATGAAAACAAAGTACAACTTCTTGGTTCTGGATTATGTCCTTGTATTCCCATATTCACTTAGCAGATATTGCATAGGTTTCAGCGGCAACTGCCTTTGTAGTGAATCCAACCAAATGAGTGTCCATTCTGATCAGAATGCCTCAGCTTTGGATTATGCTAAAGATTCCAAACACTTAGCCAGCAATGCAAAACAATGGAACAATCAGAAGGGTAGTGTTCCTTTTTTGCCCTTGTTTGTTTTCACTTCTTAAGCAGATATGGGAGACCTTCCTAGAATTCCAATCTAAATTTTAACAGAGCGCCCAGGAAATTTGGAATCCTGTGGATCGGTGACCCACCCCTACTCTCCTTTTTGACTTCTGAGGTCAAGAATTCCTGACTTCAAAGAGCAAGGCTAAAAGGAGGCATCCAATGTTCAACATATCTTATGTTCCCTAGTGTCCCCTCCTGGGGCCCATAAGTCTACTTCCTTAATTATGTTTTCCTTTAAAAAAAAAAAACCCACCTGTAAATAATTTAGTAAATAAAACATTCTGATAAAAGATTATGGGTAAATCAGTCTGCTACCAAATTAGCAAAGAATTAGAAAATAATTGTCCACTATGTCTAAAACAAAAGAAATAGTGAGATGCAGACTATGCAAAGTTATTGTTGGACAAATACCCTGATTTTTCTTTGCAATAGGCTGAAACATAAGCATACAGTACAGTGCCTCAGAGTCTTCAGAGATCTTATGAATTTATGAGTTTATGCAAAAGCAGAATCTATTATGGCCTCGTGGACTGGACGCTAAAACATACGATGAATGGTTGCAGGAACTGAGCATGGCTAGTCTAGTGAAGAGAAGGACCAGGGGAGACATGATAGCAGTCTTCCAATATTTGAGGGGCTGCCACAAAGAGTAGGGGTTCAAGCTATTTTCCAAAGCACCCGAAGGCCAGACAAGAAACAATGGATGGAAACTGATCAAGGAGAGATTCAACCTGGAAATAAGGAGGAATTTTCTGACAGTGAGAAGAATCAACCAATGGAACAGAAGTCGCCTTTGGAAGTTGTGGGAGCTTCATCCCTCAGACCTTTCAAGAAGACACTGGGCTGCCATCTGCCAGAAATGGTGCAGGGGCTGCTTGAGCAGGGGGTTGGACTAGATGACTTACAAGGTCCCTTCCAACTCTGTTAATCTGTAATCTACACTATACTCCAGTCTTCTCAGAAATAATTATTAGAGCCATGAAAAATATTCATGATTAATTACAGGACATGTGCTTCCGAGGCCTGCACTCAGGAATTTGCTTTAGGACTGCAAGTCAGCTTGCTCTCAGTCTTTTCAGACAAATAGCCTCACTTGGTTTTTCCATAGGCTTGTCTTTGTTTTTCAGTTACATAGCATCTCTACCTAGTCCTAGGAAACAAAAATGCTTTACCTTGATTCTTTTAGCATAAGAGGAAACTTCTGACATGCTTATAGGCTAAGAACTGTGGTGGCGCAGTGGTTAGAATGCACTATTGCAGGCTACTTCTGCTGACTGCCAGCTGCCTGCAATTTTGCAGATTGAATCTCGCCAGGCTCAAGATTGTCTCAGCCTTCCATCCTTCCGAGGTGGTAAAATGAGGACCCAGATTGTTGGGGGGAGTAGGCTGACTCTGTAAACTGTTGGATTAGACAAAGGATTCCGACTCAGGCATGGTCAAACAACAGGAACGTTTATTCACAACTATTTACAATACACAAGAATCATTACTGGCAAGGTTTCCCTGTCTGACAGCTGCTTATAGACAGCTTCAGGCAGGAAACATTTCAGCAAGCAAGTTGCAACATTGTATCTATTTTTAGACAGAATCCGGCCAGCCGCGTCTTAGCCAATCAGACGCGGCTGCCGGCTCCGTTCCGGAATGCGGTGACTCAGAGTTTACCAGACTTGCTGGCACGGTCGTAGACCTGAGGACTTAACACTCCTTCCCCCATAGTCAGTGCGCATGTGTCCAGTCTCTCTGTCCATCAAAGTGTAGGCACATGCGTACTCGTCCAAATAGGCGGGGCGATGTCGGACCCGCCCCAAACGCCTCAGTTGCTGCGGAGAGCTCGGCGAGGTAAGTAGTTCCTGGGGAAGCTCCTCCCTGCGGGGAGTGGAGCTTCCACTTACGTCACCGCGGCCTGCCCTCGGAGATGGAGTCGGCGTGGTTGGTACCGGCGATGATGGTAAGTCCAGGCGAGGGGGCGTGGCGACCGGGCTTGAGGTTCTTGAAGGTTGCTGGCAGGCAGCGGCTTGATAGGGTGGGCCTCCGAGCGGTGAGGCCCACAATTCCGTGTCGGCTTGAGTGGAGTAGTCCGGAGGGGTTCCGCAGGGGGTGTCAGACGAGGAGAGGCCTGGACTGACAAAGGCCTCTGAAGTTACAATCTGCGGTTCGGTTTGAACAGGCAACAACGGCCCAACGGGGGCCAATGGGCAGGAACGGCCTGGTGTGGCGAAGGCCATCTCTGGCAGGCGGCGTCTTAGTTGATCCAGCTGGCGCCACCACTCGGATCCATCTCGTAGGCCGACCCTGTAAGAACAGGGGCCGGTTAAGTCCAAGACGGTTGCGGGAACCCATTTCGGCTCCCCTGAGAAGTTCCTTGCCCAGACTAGGTCCCCAGTTTTAAATAAGAGAGGGGAGGGGGCCTGCAGGTTGCTCCTCTGCACCCCATCGTAATCGGGGTGCAGTCTGTCCAGGGTGGTCCGCAAGCGATGACCCATCAAGAGCTCCGCGGGGCTTTTCCCTGTGGCCGGGCAAGGTGTGACATACTGTCCCAAAAGGTACGCAGCCACCCTTGCCTGCCAGTCCCCTTTATCCAAATGGGTCAAGGCTTCCTTGGCCGAGCGGACAGCTCGTTCCGCGCATCCATTAGACGCCGGGTGATAAGGGGCAACCGGGGCGTGGCGGATCCCTTGGGTGGCCAGAAAGTCCAAGAAGGTGGAGGACTGAAACCGTTGTCGGACACAATGACGTCCGGCAACCCGTGTGTGGCGAACAGGCGGCGCAACGCTCGCACGGTGCTCTCCGCTGTGGTGGAAGCCATGATAATCACCTCCACCCAGCGGGAGAACGCATCCACCACAACAAGGAAATTCTGGCCATGGAAGGGACCCGCGAAGTCCAAGTGAAGCCGGGACCATGGGCTCCTGGGAATGTCCCACTCCCTCGGCGGGGAGACTGGCGGGGCTGGGCGGGAAGATTGGCAGGTGGAGCAGGCGGCCACCCAATCCACCACTTCAGCGTCCATGCCAGGCCACCAGACATAGCTCCAGGCCAATGCCTTCATGCGGACTATGCCTGGGTGATTGTGTCTCAGGGGGGAGGGAACGATGACCCGATCTCCCCAACACAAGCACCCACAATGGAGCGAGAGCTCCATTTGGCGTGACTTGTAAGGCCAAAACTCTTCGGCCACGCTGCCCGAAGGCCACCCCCTCAGCACCCAACGGCAAACCTGGGCGAGGACGGGGTCTGCGCGGGAGTGAGCGGCGATGGCGGATGAGGTCAAGGGCAAGTCCGACTCCGCCACCGTCAGGATGGAGAGGGCAGGCACGGGGGCCGGATCCGTCCCTGGAAGAGGGCAGCGTCTTAGGGCATCGGCATGCCCTATCTGCTTGCCAGGACGGTATAGCAGTGTATAGTCATACGCTGCTAGGAACTCCGTCCAACGGGTCATCCTGGGAGAAAGGATGGGGGGTGTCGGACGGTCACCGGCCAACAGCCCAAGGAGCGGCTTGTGACGACTGAAAAGGTCCACCCATAGAGGTAATTGTGAAACTTCTTAATCCCGGACACTACAGCCAAAGCCTCCTTTATTTATTTATTTATTTATTTATTTAAATTTATATCCCGCCCTTCTCCACAAAGGACCCAGGGCGGCGCACAGGAAATTTAAAACATACAAAATACAATAAATATAATTTTAAAAAACTATTAAATAAAGCTATCCTGCGCTAAAACCAAATTTCAAAAACCCAGTTTAAAACTATCTAAAAGTCCCCATGGGAGGTTAGGCTAGGCCGGCTTGTTGAAAGAAATATGTCTTAAGACATTGGCGGAAGAGGCGGAGGTCGGTGATGGTACGTAATTCAGGGGGTAGGTCATTCCAGAGGGCTGGCCCCGCCACAGAGAAGGCTCTCCCCCTGGGTGTCGCCAGTCGACATTGTCCGGCCGACGGCACCCTGAGGAGGCCCTCTCTGTGGGAGCGTATCGGTCTAAGGGATGTATGGGGCAGGAGGCGGTCTCGCATATAACTAGGCCCCGAGCCATGGAGCACTTTAAAGATAGTTGTCAAAACCTTGAAGCGCACTCGAAAGGCCACAGGAAGCCAATGCAGCTCGCGCAGGATCGGTGTTATGTGGGAGCATCTAGTGGCTCCCATAATCACCCGCGCGGCTGCGTTTTGGACTAGCTGTAGCTTTCGAGTGCACCTCAAGGGAAGCCCCATGTAGAGAGCATTACAATAGTCGAGTCGGGACGTCACGAGAGCTTGAGTGACTGTGCGAAGGGCAGCCCGGTCCAGTAAGGGGCGCAATTGGCACATCAGGCGTACCTGATGAAACGCCCCCCTGGCCACGGCTGCCACATGGTCCTCCATGGACAGCCGGGAATCCAGGAGGACACCCAAATTGCGCGCCCTCTCCACGGGGGCCAGTGTTTCGCCCCCAATGGCCAGAGTTGGAATAATCTGGCTGAACCGGGGTGCCGGAAACCACAGCCACTCAGTCTTGGCAGGGTTGAGCTTGAGTTTGTTACCACCCATCCAGATCCGTACGGCTTCCAGACACCGGGACAGCACTTCGGCGGCATCGTTGGGGTGGTTTGGGGTGGATATGTACAACTGAGTGTCATCAGCGTACAGATGGTACTCCACCCCAAAACCACGGATGATCTCACCCAGCGGCTTCATATATGTGTTGAAAAGGAGGGGCGAGAGGACCGACCCCTGAGGAACCCCACATAGGAGAGGCCTCGAGGTCGACCTCTGCCCTCCCGTCAACACATATTGCGACCGACCAGAGAGGTAGGACCTGAACCACCGTAGAACGGTGCCTCCCAGCCCCAACCCCCCCAGTCGGTGCAATAGGATACCATGGTCGATGGTATCAAAAGCCGCCGAGAGGTCTAATAGGACTAGGATAGAGGAATAACCTCTATCCCGCGCCCTCCAGAGATCATCAACCAACGCGACCAATGCCGTCTCGGTGCTGTGACCGGGACGGAAGCCGGACTGGCGCGGGTCTAGATAATCAACTTCCTCCAGGTGTCGCGGAAACTCTTGGGCTACCACACTCTCAACAACCTTCACTAAAAAGTGAAGGTTGGAGACCGGACGATAGTTCTCTAGTAAAGCTGGGTCCAGGGACGGCTTCTTGAGGAGGGGCCTCACTACCGCCTCTTTCAAGACGGCAGGTAAGGACCCCTCACTCAAAGATGCGTTGACAATGCCCTGGAGCCAGCCTCGTGTCGTCTCCCAGGATGCCAGTACAAGCCAGGAGGGACACGGATCCAATAAACATGTGGTCGCCCTAAGCTTCCTTGACAGCCTGTCCATATCCTCGGTGGTAACAAAGTCAAACTCCTCCCAAGAAGGAACCTCAAGACTGGTCTCGGACAGTCCCACAGGACCACTGTCGATGGAGGGTAGCTCATTCCGAATCCGAGTGATTTTCTCCTGCAGATAAATCCCAAATTCCTCTGCTCGCCCTTGCAGAGGGGCTTCCCGCGGCCTCTGGTGGAGGAGGGAGCGGGTCACCCCAAACAGGGCGGCAGGGCGGTTATCTGCGGATGCAATAAGGGTGGCACAATACTCACGTTTGGCCACTCTTATCGCCACTAAATAAGCCCTAATATGGGTTCTCACTAGTGTTCGGTCGGCTTCGGAGCGAGAGGATCTCCATCTGCTCTCTAGGCGTCTCTTGTGGCGTTTCATCCCCCGAAGCTCCTCAGTGAACCAAGGAGCCTGGGTGATTCGTCGCCGCAAGAGAGGCCGCAAGGGCGCGACTCGGTCCAAGGCCCCCGTGGCCGCACTTAACCATGCAGCCACTAGGTCCTCAGTCGAGTCGCGGGGCAGGGTCACAGGAATTGGCCCAAGCTCCCTCTGGAACCTTTCTGGGTCCATCAGAAGCCTGGGGCGGAACCATATAGGAGTGTCCGGTTCCGCCTCCCCGCGGTGGGGTGTAGCGATTGGAAAGTCCAGCCGAAGGAGAGCGTGATCTGTCCATGACAAGGGAGTGATGACTAGATCCCCTATTCCCAGATCACGACTCCACTGTCCCGAGACAAAGATGAGATCCAGTGTGTTCCCCCCCTCGTGAGTGGGGCCTAAAACTACCTGGGTCAGGTCCATGGCCGTCATGGAGGCCATGAACTCCCGAGCTACTCCAGAGGCTTCGCCCGCCGACGGCAAGTTAAAGTCCCCCATGACTACCAGTCTGGGGGTCTCAACTGCCGCCTCGGCTATCACCTCTAGGAGCTCGGGCAGGGCTGTTGTTGCATAGCGAGGAGCCAGGTATACAACTAACATGCCCAACTGCCTCCCTAGGCCCCATCTCACGCAGAGAGATTCACACCCGGTTGTCTGGGGGACCGTGGTCTCCTTCGGCTCAAGACCTTCCTTTACGATAATCGCCACCCCCCCACCCCTCCCTAGGGCCCTAGGCTGATGAAAAGCACGGTAACCTGGTGGGCACATGTCCACGAGGGGTATACCCCCCTCGTGGCCCAACCAGGTTTCCGTTATACCCACCAGGTCCGGGTCCCCCTCCGACACAAGGTCACGAATGAGGGGGGATTTTTGAACCACGGACCTGGCGTTGCATAACATCAGCTTCGGGCCCCGGGTCTGTGATTCCTGCCCACCTAGTCTGCGATGGGAGAGCGGAGAGTTGGAGCACGTGACTGCCTGGATCCAGCGGCCACGGTCTTCCAACTGATGGTGCCCATTTCGTCTCCCTCCGCCCCTGCCCCTCCCTAAGACCGAATCGATGGAAAGAGCTACCGTGGAAATGACCCCCCCCTTCCCTTCCTCCGTTTCCCTACTTCCGCCCGCCGGCCTCACTTGCTGTCCCCTCCCTGGACTATTTTTCCCCTCCTCCCTGGAACCCCCTAAAAGCCTAATTAAAAACCTCCCTAAAAACCCCCTCAACCTGCGCTTCGCCCACCTCTCAGGATTAATCAGTCCGTCATCGAGGCGGGCCCGTGTTAAACAGGAGGGCCAGGCCTGCGAGAGGGGAGACTCCCGCAGGCTAAGGAGGTCGCGTCTGGAGTACATGATAAAAGCCCCCCCAGGCAGCCCAAGTCCAGGAAGGCAAAACATAAGTCCGATAAGCAAATAAAGTGGCTAAGTGCAAAGATATTCTTTCGGATGGGGGGGTAAAGTCAAGATAGTCCAGGGTCTTGTGGATGGGGAGATCGAATTTAGTCAGGCCCCATCCATCTGTCTCTCGGACCAAAAGGGGTTAGTTCGTATCTAGTGCCGCATGGCTAGTTAGTCCATCATGCGGCCTGATGAAAATACTGCCCTCTAATGGCACAGATGTTATCAGCTAAACCTCCTCCAGTCGTGCACTCACTCCAAGATGTTCCAGGTGTTCAGGATCTTCCCGGGTCGTCCTCAGCCAGATCCACCATTTCACGAGCCGGTTGCAGCTGTTCCACGCCTGGCTGCTCAAACCAGGATACCACGATCTTCTCCACTCTCCATTCTCCTTCTTCTCCAACTTTCAACTTGCCAACTCATCTCCATCTCCTCACGATCTCATCATCATTCTCATTCTCATTCTCCTTCTCCTTCTTTCAGTTCCACCGTCTCCAACTCCTTCCCATCTCCATCTCATCACCATCACTGTCCATCACTCTCAACTTCCTTCCGTCTTCCCCATTCTCTCTCTTTCTCCTCTCTTTCTTCTCTCTCCTCCTCCTTCTCCATCTCTTTCTTTCCTTCCTCCTTCCTCCGACTTCTCCAACACCACCTTCCAGGCCTCCATACCTTCTTTCACCACCAACCAACCTCCCTTATGAGCAGCCTCGCCACGCAGCCGGTCGGATGGAGAATACTTCGGGCACAGGCCAGGGTAGGACCGCACGATCTGCCACTGGTCGTGCGGCCCGATGGTAGCTCTCATGGCCTGGCCCCATCTCGCAGCCGGCAGATCTTCCGCGTCCCGGCTTTGCGGCCTACCTCCCTTCCTTCCGGCCAGGCCGGGACGCTCTAGGCCGCAGGCAGGCCGAGTCGCCTCTCCCACCGTCTTTGCTCTCCATCGTCGTCCGCACGGCTCGCCCTTCAGCTCCGGGCGGCTCGGCGCGATGACGGGTTGTTCGGCACTTCAAAACCAGCCCTCGCTGATGGTAAGGAGGGCTGGTGGCATCTTCCTGGGGGTGGAACTGCCCCCCGGGCTTCTCCCAGCCTCAAAACGCGACCGCCATGTCGCGCATGCGCAGATTAGTCGATTTGGCTGTAGTTTCTCTCGGTTTGAGACATTGTCCAGGAATAAAAAGCAATGGGGGCTTCTGAACCGTCCGGAAGGACGTGGCTCAGGACAGCCCCCAGGCCGTAAGGGGAGGCATCGCATGCAAGCGTCAGAGGAAGCCTGTCATGGTACTGGACTAGTACCGCGTCTGACATGAGCATGGCTTTGACAGCCGCGAACGCATGCGCTTCGCGGCTGCCCCAGCGCCAGGCCGCGGACCAATACAGTGGCTCGGCGATGCCTTGTGGGGAATAAAAGGCGCGTAAAAATTCAAAAGGCCGAGGAATGCCTGCAGCTCCGTTTTGGAGGCAGGAGTTGGGGCCTTTTGGATGGCCTCGACCTTTGAGGGGGTTGGGTGAATTCCTTGGGCATCAATCATGAAGCCCAGGAATTCCACCCTCGGTGCAGCAAATGTGCATTTGCTGCGCTTCAATTTTAAACCCGCGCCCCTGAAAATTCTGAGGACCTTCCGCAACGTCTTGGCGAGTTCTGATATGCTGGAAGCAGCAATCAGGACATCGTCAAAGTACGGCACAACACCAGGGAGCCCATGGAGCAGTCGCTCCATGAGGCTCTGGAAGATCCCCGGGGCCACGGACACGCCGAATTGGAGGCGGCGACAGCGGAAAGCCCCTCGGTGGGTGACGATAGTCTGCGCCTCCGCAGCCTCGTCGTCTACCAGGAGCTGTTGGTAGGCCTGCGCCATATCCAGTTTCGAGAACACGCGTCCCCGCCCCAATGAGTGGAGCAGGTCCTGTACTACCACAACCGGGTACGGGTTCGCCTGAAGCCCGAGGTTGATCGTCGACTTATAGTCGGCGCAGATCCTCACGGATCCGTCGGGCTTAATGGGGACCACAATCGGGGTCTCCCATTTTGCCTGATCGACGGGTTCGAGCACACCCTGCGCCACTAATCGATCTAATTCCGCTTCAACCTTGGGCTTTAGTGCGAACGGTAGCCTGCGAGCCTTCAAGCGGACAGGAGCAACCTGAGGGTCTAGGTTCAGGGAAACTGGGGTGCCCCTATACTTTCCTAGGCTGCCATCAAAGACGTCGCCTACTCTTTGAGTACGGCGTCTACCGGAGAACTGGCGGGCACGCTGTTCACTCCTTGGACTGACAGTCCCAAGGCTGGAAACCAGTCCAATCCGATCAAGGCAGCTAGGGAATTGGCCACTACCAGAACGGGAAGGGATCCATGGAAAGGGCCGTAGTCCACCCTAACCCTGTGCTGCCCTAGAATGGGAATGGCCGAGCCCTGATAATCTTTTAAGACTATAGTCGCAGGGGTGAGGTTTTGTTTCCGGAGTTTGGGGCACAACTTAGCTAATTGTGCCCACGAAATGAGAGATCTAGAGGACCCGGAGTCTACTTCCATCTTGACTCCCACCCCCTCTAAACAAACCACCGTGGTCAGTCTCGTACTCTCTGCCAGGTCGTAGCTCAGAGCTGGGGGCATCTCCGACAGCACGAAGCAGTCCGTCGGCTGTGGCTGGCGTCGTCTCGTCCGTTTCTGAGCCGCTTGTTGTCCAGTTGGAGAGGCTCTGGAGGCAGTGGCTGGAGCTGTTGCTGGGGCGGCGGCACGGCACACGGCCGCCAGGTGTCCTTTTCTGCCGCATCGACGGCATACGGATGCCTTGAAGGGGCAGTTGGGTCTCTGGTGGGCACCTCCGCAACCCAGGCAGGCCCCGGTCTTTTGCTGGGGCGTAAATGAGTGGTTGGGCAGGCGTCCAGTCACCCTCATGCATTCCCCATGTTCTTCTTCATACATCTCGTCTAGCGGGGCTATCTCGTCCATCAAACAAGCACGCGGTGTGGGGAAGAGAGAAGGGTGTGCGCGGCCCATGTCAGACGTCGATATCTCTGACAATTCCACCGTGCGGCTTCTTCCACTGCTTGCTCAAGAGTCAGCACAGTTTTGGAGAGCAAGCGGCGTTTGAGGCGGATGTCTTTTACGCCACATACGAATTGTTCCAGCAGCGATTCCTCCAGGAAGGCTGCGGGGAATTCACACGGAATCACGGTGGCTCTTAATTTTTGTAGGAACTCGGCCACCGATTGTTTTGGTTGTTGCACACATTGTCTGAATGCATAGCGGTGCGCTATGCGAGAGGGCACGGGTGCGTAGTGTGCCCTCAGGCGGCTGAGGAGGTCGTCCCACGGAACTTCGTGCACAGCTGCTGGGGCTGCGATGGTCCGTGCTGTGGTGAACAATTCCGGGCCGCCGCACTGGAGGAAAAGGCTCAGCTTCCTGGCTGGTGCTAGCTCGCCATAATCGTTTGCTATCAGGAAGCACTCGAAGCGAGCTAAGAAGGAAGTCCATTGCTCCTTCATCGGGTCGAACGGAGCGAACGGTGGCATTGTCGCCATGGTGAGGCTGTGGTGGGCGCTCTGCACTCGGACAGTCGACGCTTCGTTCCCCGTTGTGTCTAATGACAAGGCATGGATCCCATCCTCGTTGCCAATGTTGGATTAGACAAAGGATTCCGACTCAGGCATGGTCAAACAACAGGAACGTTTATTCACAACTATTTACAATACACAAGAATCATTACTGGCAAGGTTTCCCTGTCTGACAGCTGCTTATATACAGCTTCAGGCGGGAAACCTTTCAGCAAGCAAGTTGCAACATTGTATCTATTTTCTAGACAGAATTCGGCCAGCCGCGTCTTAGCCAATCAGACGCGGCTGCTGGCTCCGTTCCGGAATGCGGTGACTCAGAGTTTACCAGACTTGCTGGCACGGTCGTAGACCTGAGGACTTAACATAAACCACTTGGAGAGGGCTGTAAAGTACTATGAAGCAGTATATAAGTCTAAGTGCTATTGCTGTTGCAGTTGCAATGAAGTTCCAGTAGTCCTTATGTTATTGGTTCGAAGACTTGATATACCTCAAAGATGTGATCAGTAGAGAGTTTTGTGTGTCCTGTATCATCTACCTCTGACTCCTTCACTAGTTTGTTGTCCAGATCTTGCTCTTCCAAGTGTCTGATTTTGCACTCAGAGTGTAGCTCAAGTACGTGTATGTAGGACTGACTTAACTAGCAGAAGCACCCAGATGGCGCTGGTTTACTCAGAAGCTAATCAGGGTTAATCCTAGTTAAAATGTAGATATGAACTGCCTGAGAGTCCCAGGTCTATACACAAGACAGGGAAGCCAAAAGATGTCTTGGAATAAGGCAGTGATAAGCTATTTTCCTAATGCTGCTGAGCAAAGAATATCTTCACCCTTGAAAGCACTTTTTGTTTTTGGAACTGGGCCACAGCTTTTATCCCAACGTCTTTTCTAGGAGAGAAGCAACTTAGAACTAAGGAGAAATTTCCTGACAGTTAGAACAATTAACCTCTGGAACAGCTTGCCTCCAGAAGTTGTGAATGCCCCAACCCTGGAAGTCTTTAAAAAGATGTGAGATAGCCATTTGTCTGAAATAGTATAAGGTTCCTGCCCACGCAGGGGGTTGGACTAGAAGACCTACAAGGTCCCTTCCAACTCTGCTATTGTAAAGTTGTATTATCCCATCTTTAAAATGGTACTACTACTAGTACTATTATCCCAACATTAAAAAAGTTTCTAGCAAAATTGTTTGCTGGGGTAGTAGGACTATTTTTCCACAAACAGGGGCCGGACTTTTTCTTTTTTAGAAATCAAAAGCTGGAATGAGAAAGTTGGACTTTTTGTTATGTTTCAAGAAGGCATCTTTCTTTGGTTTTCTACAAATAGGTACAAATGCCTCTATTGTATGGATGCTTGCTGGTGAATATTGATAGCAATATTCTAGAAGTTTTAGCAGCCATAAAATGTAGTATTGTAGGCACAGTCAATCTACTGAGTGAAGGTTGCCCGCCCCTGCTCTGATCAACAAGTCTGCAAGTCTGATGTGTGTGTTTGTGTGTGTGTGTTACATTTTGGAGTAAAAAAATGCATGCATATTTCAAAGGTTTCACAAGATAGCTTTGCTTTCTTGGTGAAAGGAAGATAATGTTCCTCGGTCTAGTTTTGGAAATGTCAAGGCACAGTAAAGATTGTTAAGCATAAACCATAAGAAATATTTTCAAAATCGACCAAACATGAAAGCAACGGTGCTTAACTAGCTTAGCGCCAAAAGCTTAACTGGGTTCAAAAAAATCAATTGCGAAAAATTCTTAAAGAAACCTTTGTCTTTGTTTAGTGTGTGTGTGTGTGTGTGTGTGTGTGTGTGTGCCTTTTTTTTAGGTCAAAACATATCACACTTTTAGCACATGCATATTTGAAAATGAAATGGCATCTACCCGGTTTCCCTGAAAATAAGACCCAACCAGAAAATAAACCCTAGCATGATTTTTTTCAGGATGCCTGTAATATAAGCCCTATCCCAAAAATAAACCCCAGTTAAGATTGCCAGCCAGATAGACGATTTAGTACAGTATTTCCTCAAAAATAAGACCTAACTGTAAAATAAGATCTAATGCATCTTTTGTAAGAAAAATTAATATAAGGCCCAGTCTTATTTTCAGGAAAACATGGGTAGTAGGTACCTAGAACAAAAAAAGCGGTACTGCTCCAGCCATCCCTTGGTTCACATCTTTTCACCGGGACTAATTTTAGAGATAGAAAACATCTGTAAGAAAGAAAAGGAAAAAGCAGGCCCAAGAATGAAAGCTTGGTGGCTAAGCAGTAACACAGAGTAAAATGGAAAGGAAAAAAAGTCCACCCTGCACCAGAAATAAAAATGCCTGGACACTCAATGATTTATTGAATGAATAAATAATTAAAATTTATACAGTATTTTGTTTCATTGGCTAGATCCTACTTTCTCATCAACAAATCATGCTCCTAGCTGCAAATAAAAAGGTGTGTGTGTGTGGAGAAACCACACAGACATTAAAACATTGCAAAAAGCACCTTAATAAACAAACAACGGCCACGCAGAAAGGCAGCCAACCTGCCTGAATAAAAATAGTTTCATTTGTAGCTCAGCCAAGAAAATTGAGAGGGAGTTAGCTGGCCTCTGTCTACCCGGAACTGCAACATCTTGGAAGGTTTCCTTTCACATCTCCACCAAACATGTCTGTAATAGTGGCAAGGCTAAGAGAAGTTATCAAGATATTACCAAGCTTGGGGAAACTGGGAAAGAAATTCTGGGGTTTTGTAAGTCAGAACCAGGACCTGAACATGTGATGATCAGGAACAGACTGGTAGGGACTAGAATAAGACAGCCATATAATCTCCATAAGCTTCCCTAAAAGAACTTTCTGTAGACTACAATGAGGGGTATAAAGAGTATATATGTCAACTGGCTCATCTCTGACATCTCCAAAGATTGGTGTAACTGGTGCCATTCTGTTGTAGCTGTTCAAAACACACTACTGTCCACTTGTAACATACAAGTAGTCCTCGACTTACAACAGTTCATTTTGTGACGGTTTAAAGTTACAACAGTACTGAAAAAGTGACTTATGACCGTTTGTCACATGAACATTGCAGCATCTCCGTGGTCACATGATCATACCGTATTTTTCAGAGTATAAGACGCACCTTTTTTCCTCTAAAAAGGGGCTGAAAATCTGGGTGCATCTTATACATCGAATACAGCATTTTTTGCCTCCCAAAGCCCCACCCCTTCACCAAAATAGCCGTGCATACCCTTTTGGAGGCTTTTAAAGAGCTCCTAGAGGCTGGGGAGAGCAGAAATGAGCAAAAAATGGGCCATTTCTGCCCCCACCCCCACCCCCAGGAGCACTCTATAAGCCTCCATAAGGCTAGGCATGCATTTTTTGACAAAAAACCAGGCCGTTTTCATGAGAAATAGGCCATTTTTTTGCTCTTTTTGCCCCCCCCCCACACACCCCAGGAGCACTCTATAAGCCCTCCAAGGCTATTCATGCCTTTTATTTGAAGAAAAAAATTTCTCCCCCCTCTCTCTCCCTCTACCTACCTACCTACCTACCTACCTACCTACCTACCTACCTACCTACCGTATTTCTCTCTCTCTATCCCTCTATCTATCTACCTACCTACCCACCTAATCTCTCTCCCTGCCTACTCACTGTATTTCTCTATCTCTCTCTATTCCTCTATCTACCTACCTACCTACTCTCTCTCCCTACCTACTTACTGTATTTCTCCCTCTCTCTCCCTCTCTCTCCCTCTATCAACCTACCTACTTTTTTTTTTAATTTGCCTCTTCAAAACCTGGGTGCGTCTTATACTTCGGTGCGTCTTATACTCCGAAAAATACAGTAATTAAACTGTTCGGCAACTGACTCATATTTATGACAGTTCCTCTGTCCCAGGGTCACTTGATCACTTTTTGTGACCTTCTGACAAGCAAATCAATGGGGAAACCAGATTCACTTTAACAACCATGTTACTAACTTAAAAACTGCAGTAATTCACTTAACAACTGTGGCAAGAAAGGTTGTAAAATTGGGCAAAACTCACTTAACAAATGTCTTGCTTAGCAACATAAATGTTGAGCTCAATTGTGATCATGTCAAGGATTACTTGTAACGCCTTTCAAAATTCAGATCTGATTACAATAGTAAATTCATATTGTAGAGCTGTCTACTACAACTTGAATATTTTCACTCTTGTTGGGTTTCTTGATTCATTACTATCCATTTTATGAACAGACATTACTGACATTTTACATTTTTGATGTTTTTATTTAAAATGAAAATCCAATCAGAAGCACTTATTAAGATTTGTGCAAACCTCAAGAGTAAACCTTGTTCTAATGCCTAAAAATTGTAGCAATACAGCATAGTTTACTAATTGTTCAGTACTAGCCATTCCTAAAATACGGCTGTTTTATGAAATTCTGCAAATAACTGGGATAGTGTAAGTCTTCCTGACATTTAAAAGGTGATAGCACTAGATTCTCATTTTGGGGTCTCTTAAGATGTTAGCATTTTCTTACTGTTGTTGTTTTTATTGTTGTTAGCTGTGAAGTTATGTCCGACCGATCGTGACCCCATGGACAATGTTCCTCCAGGCCTTCCTGTACTCTACCATCCTCTGGAGTCCATTTAAGCTTACGCCTACTGCTTCAGCGACTCCATCCAGCCACCTCATTCTCTGTTGTCCCATTCTTCTTTTGCCCTCAATCTTTCCCAGCATTAGGCTCTTCTCCAGTGAGTCCTTCCTTCTCATTAGGTGGCCAAACTATTTGAGTTTCATCTTCAGGATCTGGTGGTATAGCAAAGCAAAAATAAATGAAAATGAAAAAAAAGGGGGGGGGTGTCAACTTTTTGCCACCCTTAATCTGGGATATAACTTTGGTTTGGCCATTTCTTTTTAACCAACTAGCACAACAGAGTGAACATTTCATGTCATACTCAAGCTTTCTTACCACTTTCATTTATTTCCAGTTCTACCCTTCTATGTTAGAGTTCCCCTGTCCGCCAACACCATCCTATGGTGCTAAGAGTAGAGATGTCCCCAACTTTTTGACCAACACTATTGGGTCAACTAATGAGTGGCTAGCCACACCCAAAGACACATGCTGGGGCACATCCCCAAGGCACATGCAAACACAGAAAGAGCACTTTTTCAGAATATATCCACAGAGCTCCCACACCTGGAGATCTCCTGCAAGCCATAAGCTACTTGTATCAATCTCTCATTCTGATTCCATGATTTTATGCAAGAACTTCAACCTTTCTTCCACATGGCCTATTTAAGAGGGTCAAAACATCACAACCCATTGCCAGCCATATTTTTTTTTTCAAAATCAAAATATAATTTCATAAAAGAAAGGTAAAGCTTTCTTCAAGTTCAGTTTGACTTCTGATGACTTCAAGGACTAATCTAGAAGTAGTGTGACACTTTTAATGTTTTTATTTTGATTTTTTTCAGTGGCAAAGCAGGGAAGGTTAACAGAGGCAAGGAATTGGTCGAAGAGGACTCTGAGATCTCCTGGAGCAACACTAAGGCAGGAAAGTTTGTGATTTATGATCTGAAATTTAGTCAGTAAACAAACAAATGATGTCAATTTATTTTGGGAGAGCGGGTAAAAGCATGTGTTTATTCACCTTTACTTCATTACAAAAACAGTATTTATTTATTTATTTATTCTGCCTGCTTCATCTAAGCCAACACTATTCCAATGGAAGTGTAGTGGTTGCAGCATTTCATGAGTATTTCCTTGTGCTGTTTTTAAAAAGAACCTTTTCCTGTCTGTGTCCTCTCTTCAGGTATGGAGTCTGCACTCAAACAATCCCAAAATGTGAAAATTATTTCTCCTAAACCTCCCCACCCCTTTTAAAAAACTTTTTAGCACCCAGTTTAATGATACTTCTGTGAGACTAGGCTGAAGCTTCCATACCCAAAAGATGAAGCAGACCTGTAAGAAGAGAGGACAAAAGCCAGGAATCATATCAAAAAGATCCCTGTTGAAACAATAGGTTGAAACAACCATTCTGGTCTTATTGCATATGTTCTTAGCAAAAAGAAATGTCACCTTTGAAGTATAGAACACTGGTTTCAAGCCTGAAACATTTTCAGAATGGTCCTACCAACCTTGGAACCTTTCCACTATGGCCAGATCAACCATATTTCAATCTCAAAACACTCCAAAACTGAAAATGTTCTAAACCCTTTTATTTTACTCATTTATTTTATTTATTTAGTTAGTTTGTCACTCATGTACAAGATAACAGGAATAAGACTGAAGATGGAAAAGAACACAGGAAATGTGTACAAATAAATGGGGACAGTAGAACAGGGATGTTAGACATGCTGGTGTGCTTATGTACGCCCCTATTGACCTCTTAGGAATGGGTTGGGGTCAACAGTAGACAGTTTAAGGTTAAACTTTTGGGGTTTGTGGATGTAACAACAAAGTCAGGTAGTGCATTCCAGGCATTGACTACTCTGTTGCTGAAGTCGTATTTTCTGCAATTGAGATTGGAGTGGTTTACCTTGAGTTTGTATCTATTGTGTGCTCATGTATTTTTGCAGCTGAGGCTGAAGCAGTCATTCACAGGTAGGATAGTGTAGCAGATAATTTTGTGTACTACGCTTAGGTCTGACCATAGTTCTAGGTCAGTGGTCGGCAAACCGTGGCTCGTGAGCCACGAGTGGCTCTTTGACCCCTCGGGTGCGGCTCTTCCTATCTCCCCCCCCCGGCCAGAGGCAGCGGAGGGCTCGGCATGTTGGCTGGGAGGGCTGCGGCTGCCTCCCCCTGTAGCGAGCGAGCGAACGGGTGGTGGGAGCCCGGGGCTGCGGCTGCCTGGGCGCTGCCGGAGCCATCCGGGTGCCTTGCGGCTGCCTCCCCCTGTACTGAGCGAGCGAATGGGTGGGGGGAGAGGCCAGGCAGCCACAGCCCCGGGCGCTCCCCCCGCCCATTCGCTCGCTTGCTACAGGGGGAGGCAGCCGCAGCCCCCCCAGCCGACATGCCAGGCCCTCCGCTGCCTCCGGGCGGGGGGGGGAGGAAGAGAGGAAGAGCTGCACCCTAGGGGCCAAAGAGGGACCTGGTGGAAAAGTGGCCGGCTGTCCTGCCCGATGCGCTCAGACGGTGGGAGCTGTGTGTCGCAGGGCTCGGGGGCAGCAGCAGCAACAGCTGCCTGCAGAGGCCGCCGAGCCGCGCTTTCCGGGGCTGGCCGCCGCGCGGGGCTGGGAGGGAGGTGGGCGTGCGGTGCCCGGACAGCACCGGCGGTGCTTGGGTGGCCACGGCCTTGGGTGCTGCACACCCACCTCCCTCGCTGCGGAAGGAGGCAGCCGTGGCCTCCCCGGCTGGTGTGCTGGGCTTTCCACTGCTTCCGGTGGGGGAAGGGAGGGAGAGAGGGAGGGAGAGACTGACATACAGAGAGAGACAGAGGGAGAGGGAGGAAGAGACAAACAGAGAGAGACACAGAGAGAGAGGGAGGGAGAGAGGGAATCAGAGAGAGAGAGACACACACACACACACACAGAATGACAGATGGGTGAAGAGAGGAGAGAGAGACAGATAGAGAGATAGACAGAGAGAGACAAAAAGAAAAAGAGAGAAAGAGAAAGAAAAATAGAAAGAAAAAGAAAGTGGGAGAGAGATAGAAAGAAAAAAGAAAGAAAGAAAGAAAGAAAGAAAGAAAGAAAGAAAGAAAGAAAGAAAGAAAGAAAGAAAGAAAGAAAGAAAGAAAGAAAGAAAGAAAGAAAGAAAGAAAGAAAGAAAGAAAGAAAGAAAGAATTTTGGTTGCTAAGCAGGACCGTCGTTAAATGAGTTTCACCACATTTTCCAAGTTGGCCACGCCTACCCGGTCACATGACCGCTGAGCCACTCCCACAAAACAGGCCACACCTTTTGGCTTTCAAAGGAAATTTCAATCGTGGTACTGTTGATATTTGGCTCTCTTGAGTAATAAGTTTGCCCACCACTGTTCTAGGTTGTAGTTCTAGGTTGTCCAAGCCCAAAATTTCGAGCTTAGTGCCATAAGGTATTCTGTTGCAAGTAGAGTACTCTTCTCGTGAAATACCTCTGAACTCACTCAATTGTGTTAATGTCCAATATACAGTGCAAATACCAGGTAAACAAGCTGTATTTGAGAATTCGTCTAGCAAAAGTTTTGTGTGCCCTAGTTTGCTGTTACCAGGGGTTTCTAACAAATAAGGACAATAAGTACCAGATCCCAAATGGGCACTAAAATGTCTAGAAACCAGCAATCATTCTTAAGGTACAGTAGCTTTTTCCAAGCTAGTGCTCTTCAGTTGATTCACAACCAGAGTTTCCAAAATTGCTAGTCAGCATGGTCACAATTTGTTTCAACTGAGCATGGTGGGTGCACACTGTTAATATCAGTCAACATTTGCTTCGATTGCAAATGGAAGCAAATTTGCTGATTACTTCGCCTGTGTATATTGCAACTGCAAGCAAGGTCTCCACTTCAGATGAAAAGGCAAACCATTCCTCAGCCAAGAATAGGAATATCCTGTCTGCAGTTGTGCTGTTCAGTTGTTGGGTGAAAGCCAAAATGTAAGAGAGTGACTTTTGTAAATTGCTGGACAGACTCCATCAAGTGACAGCATTAACTTTTGCCCATGTGGGAGCTGACCTTCAAAGCCTTCAGCCCTGCAAGTTCTTCATGTTATCTCCTGGAATTCTGCCCTCTTTTCTGCTAGTCTAATCTTATACTTATGACCTCACTTTCTTACAAAGTTTGCAATATTAATAATACTGTCCATGTGCAATGTTTACCAAATGTACATTATTCAGCACAATCAAACAGAGCTTGTCTGGATAATAAATCCAGATGGTAATAATTTTATACTAGTGGAATAGTTTGCTATTTTTCTTCTTTACTACTGTTAAACCAGCCATGAACACCTTCAACCTCTCCTTTATAGAAAATCCTGGGATAAAGTCAAAGTATATGACATAGTATTTATTTATTCTTATTAGAAAAATATATATGGCCACCCATATTATATAAAACAAACCTGGGTGGCAACAAACACACAAAAAATAAAAACACAAGGTTAACACACCACCAGCACTATAACATTGTGTCAAAAAGAAAGAAAAAATGCTGGAGTCACCCGCCTATTATGGCACAAGGCCTCGGGGAGGAGCCAGGTTTTAACAACTTGTGGAAGGCAAATCCTCTGCATCTCACATGGAAGGCTATGTGTTCCATAGAGTTGGTGCAGCTATAGAAAAGAGTCATTCCAAATCCCATCAGAACCACATTTTAATATAAAGGACCTCCAGCAAGTCCATTCTATCTAATCTTTGGGATGGGTAAATGTCCTCAGGAAAAGCATGTATGATATGAGGTTAGGTTCCTCAAATAACATTGCCTCATGTCATACATGGCTTTAAAGGTGGTGGCCAGGAGAGGCTTCTGTGGGGCAAGGCTGAGGGAGAGAAAGGGATAGGATAGGTGAGACTTCTGTGGGGCAAGGCTGAGAGAGAGAAAGGGATAGGATAGGTGAGACTTCTGTGGGACAAGGCTGAGGGAGAGAAAGTGATAGGATAGGTGAGACTTCTGTGGGGCAAGGCTGAGGAAGAGAAGGGGAGAGGAGAGGAGAGGCCTCTTGACTTGCCCCTCAAAACTGGGAGCAAGTACATTGAGAAAATTGGGGTGCCCAAAACTGCATGTGCCTCTGCATTCTGGACCAATTAACCCAGCCAGTCCAACTTCAAGAAATTCTGAATGAGTTTATCTGATAGTTGTTGAGAATAATCTTCCAGGGGTTTTCTCAATCCCTCCTTACCCAGAGGTACCTAGTTTAACCAGTGGTGGATTAAGGCTCATTGGTGCCCTAAGCACTGACAAATCTTGGTGCCACCATCCTTTGTACATACTGTACAAATCTTCATTGTTGTTATTTTTTCTTTCTCAACTTTGTGGTGCCCCCTTGGGCCAGGTGCCCTAAGCATGTGCTTAGTCTGCTTAATGGTTAATACACCACTGAGTTTAACACAGGGCCGCAAGAGAACTAACTGTGGGCACAATAAGAGCAAAGAAGTAAGCTCTCTTCAACGCTGTAATGACAAAAAGAGCAGTCCATCAGATTAGCTCTTTGTCTTTCTCCAGTAGTGCTCTAGGCATCACTTGAGTCATTTCATCTCTCTCAGTGTTTCTGTAAGCCAGGGAGTTTTACATGATCTGTGAAATAGAGATTCTGCACAGCATGATCTGATCCAGTGCCTAGCCACACGCTTATTTCAAGCTGTGACCAGAGTCTCAATCAAACTATATACCAGAGCTTCAGAAATAGCCCCAAGTTGCCTCTAAAATCCCAGTGGGTCCATTAAATTCCTGGTGTGGGGGAAATGAAAAACATCCTTCCTCCCTCCAACATTGAGAATACCAGATTCAAAAAAAGAATGATGCCTCTGCAGCAAGGTATTGATATTAACATCCCACAATTCTACATCATGTTGTCACTGCTCTGGGGCAAAAATCAGATGTAATGTGTGATTACTAATATGAGTTGTGCCATTAATAAGCTGGTCAGGTCCATGGTGGCCATGAACTCCTGTGCCATTCAAATTCTGGGCTGGAGAAGACAATTTCAGAACCATCAGTTTAGAGAACTCTACTCCCAACCCATTCCAGCAAGAGCTCCAATCTTCATGACACTGTATCCACTGCAATCAAGTCATGCTAGCCCAATTTAGCCAGCTAATGCTCTGTCCCATGCATCAGACATAAGATGGAGGGCAAAATTGGAAGTGGCGTTCTCCTGTTGCTCTTTCTGCTGAGTCACCACAGACATCAACTAAGTAGAGAACAGCTCATCTACACCGACACCTCTACTGCAAACACCACGATCTCCATATAGGTTCTCCATCATCATGAGGATCACAATCTGAGATGAAATTAGGGCAAAATGTACCACCAGTTGCTCCATCATTCCCAGCAGAACACACCTGGAGCTCTGATCTCCATCAACAACAGGCCGAATTTCATTTTCACTTGTTTTTTCATTCTTCTAGATTCTGATGACAAGGTGACCTTATTGCAAGATTTGCTATAACTCGTTTGATTTCCACAGAAAGATTTTCATCCAGATATTGATTTATTGATCTGATTTTCTTGCAACAGTGAAAAATATTGCAATATGAAATAGTACAGGATACTGAAGTAAGCAGAAAAGTAAACTACTTAAAATATAAATATCGCCAAACAGGCAGTTTACAGACTACATCCAGCTGGGGGAGCAACTTTCTGCAAAATGTAATAAAAGACTTGTATACTTTTTACTTACTAAGTAAATAGACTTAAAAAGTAAAGAGGTTTTAAAGTCTGTTTACTTAATGCACTTACTAAATGTTGTTAGTAGTTTGTCCAGATTTTACCTTACAAAAAAAAAATGTAAGATTTTTTTTCATAACCAAGATTTCCTGAGGAAAGAGACAACACATTATAAACAGAGCATTTTTAAATTGAAATGACTAAACTGTAATGTATAAACAATTTGCATTGTGATATTAAGATTACTTTTTAAGGTGCTTCCTCTCTCTTTATAATTAGAGATACACTGCCAGCTGATTCACAGACAGGACACAGACGCAACAGTAGAAAGGTCTTTACTTGGTGGTCCAGGAAACAAAGGCACATTTCCCTCACTTTCTCTTTCCTACTGCTCACCCAGAACCAAAGTGGTTATCCAGAACCAAATTAGTCAAGAGAGATAGGATTGATTCATGCTGCTGCCAGATAAATTTAATTAGTTTTTTATGTATTTTAATGTATTTTTGTATCGGATGTTTTGCTGTTTTATTATGCCTGTTCACCGCCCTGAGTCTCGCAAGGGAGAAGGGAGGTATACAAATTTAATAAAAGTAAAAGTAAAAGTAAAAAGTAAAATAGAGTATGAGTCTGCTTGCATCCTTATCTTCTTGAAGTCTCTCCCACCTGGGACTCCCCATCAAAGGGCTTCCCAATGTGAGTGGGATCCTTCCTTGGCAATGTTCTCAGCATAATCTCACCATGGGCTAAAGTTGATCAAACGAATGGTGTTAAAACAGGGGTGTCAAACTCGATTTCATTGAAGGCCGCATCAGGGTTGTGTTTGACCTGGGGGGGAGAGGACTGGCCGGTATGGGTATGGCCAGCATCATGTCACTCATGGGGGGGGGGGGGCTGGCAGTGTTTGGTGACCCAAACACTGCTAGCAAAAATGGGCTTCCGAGCACCGTTTTCAGCTGTGACAGCCTCGTGCAACCCTCTGCCAGTGAAAACGAGGCTTGGGTGTATGTGTGCAGCCCTTGCAAGCTCCATTTTCAGTAGCAGAGGCACCATGGCACTCCATGTGCCAAATCTAAGCACGTCACAGGCCAAATCTGGCCTGCGGGGCTTGAGTTTGACACCCCTGTGTTGAAACATGGCTCTGAATGCCCCCCAACTGAACAAATCACTCTATTGATTGTTATCTTCATTCCTTAGTTATGCAGGTGTAAACAATAGTTGATAGCCATACTATCCTAAGATGCCAACTTTTGGTTCCTTTTCACAGTGATATTATTTTTGTGATGCAGAAAAGAATAGCTACCGTCTTTTATGCGCTTATCAGAGAGGAAGTCCATACTGTATTTTTAAAAATTGCATTTACAAGTTAGGAATAGAGATGAATAGATGCACTTTACATTACTTGTAACTTTTTGCTATAAATCAATGAATTCTCTATTCTTATCCCTCTTTTTCTTAATTGTGGGGTTTTGTTTTTCGTAATAAATCTTAAGTGCAACAACAGCAATATGTCCGATGTTGACTGATAAGACACTAGTTAGATTTCTCACAGTTTCTATACTTTCAATAATATATTTCCTATTTGCCTTTTCTGTTTGTGTATTGCTTACCAACTACAGTATTATCACTGCAATGTTAGCAATGTAATAATTGCCCCAGCCAATGTTGATTTCTGTCAGCATAAATTAATTTCTAATTCCCTCCTCCTTTTCATACTTAAATAGCATCATTTCTTCTGGTTTTCACTATTTTTCAAAAAAATCAAAATGGAAAGAAAAGTTTCCTCACTTTCTTGGTAGTTGCCTTATCAAAAGTGAGAGTGTTTCCAGGGGGAGAGGAAGAGGAGGAGCGGGAGAAAGGCAAGGGAAGAAGGAAGGGGAAGGATAGGAAGAAGGAAGAAAGTAGAGGAGGGAGGGAGGGAGAAAAAAAAGGGGAAATGAGGTGGTGTTACAACAGGAACAAGGGATAATAAATAAAGCAACTCAAATTATATATTATAACCTATTAAATGAAATAATAAATGTATAAGAATGATAAATATATAGAAGAATAACAACTAGGTGAATGTATATTTAAAATGCTATATAAGAGAATAAAAAATAAAAACAATTCTGGGGGGGAAAAGTGAGAGTGTTTCCAGAAATAATGATTTCCAATATCAATGCAACACCCAGAAATGAGGTGGGGGAGGGGGAGAGACACAAACAACAAAGAGAAACAACCCTTGGACCATCAACAAATGTTAAAAGTGGCTCTGTCCTATCCCCTGCCTTATACAGTCTAGTTTTTTTTCTGTAAAACTAGATTTCTGCTAGCAGTGAAAAATGTCTTCTTTGCCTCTGGAAAGAAACTATTCTGCCACTAAACTGCAATTAAATTGCACCCCATTTCTTTCCTGTCACCTTACTCTGAGAGAGTTGCATTTAATTCATATGTTTCCATGTCAAACTCAATCCCCTGTAAAAAAGATTGAATAAGCATCCAAATAAAAGTCCTCAATCTAGCAATCCACCGATCGTAAATAAATATTTAATAATTCTTGCTAAATATAAATAACCTGTGGTTAAACATACATAAATATTTAACTGTTGTAAATTAAATATTTCAAAAAATTTAATAAGCTGCATAACTCCTGTACCAAGTCGTCCAAAGGAGTCTCTGTTGTGGTATTGATCTCCACAGAATCTGAGGGCCAAACAAGGAGCAAAGGTGGAAGCCTGTCAGAGGGAGAAACAACCAAGAACTAAGGAGGAATTTTCTGACAATGAGAACAAGTAATAAGTGGAACAGCTGGCTTCCCAGAGTTCTGGGTTCTCCACAGTGGTGGTTCCTAACCACTTTACTACTGGTTTGCTGAGCGTGCATGCGCAATTGAACAAAAATTAGCCAAAAAAGGGGAGAAACAACTGAGGAGCGGCAAGTCAAGCTGCCGCTCCTCATCAGCTGGGCTTCAGAAGCTGGAATAAACGTAAGTATAACCCAGGGGCAGACGGGAGGGCCTTCTTTGAACAAAAACAGAGAACTGTTTGGCTCTCTGTTTGAAGGCAGCACTACCAGTACGGGAGAACTGGACCGAACCGGTAGGAATCCACTTTTGGTGCTCCATTTCTGGAGGTTTTCAAGAAAAGCTTTGGACAGCGATTTGTCTGGGATGGAATTAAGAACTCCTCCTGCCTTGGGCAAGGGGTTGGATTGGAGGACCTCTATCATTTCTCTGATTTAATGATAACTTTTCACACTAGCGTGCAAACATGTGTATGTGCAATTGTGCAATTCAAATGTGCAATTTAAGACGTGTGTCTTCAATTGGTTTATTTGCACATTTCTTTAGAGTGTCTTGTGCAAATGAGCACAAACTGAACGTGCAGCTTCTTTCCCCAATCCTCCCACTTTTGCGTGCTCACTCAACTTGCAAATCCTGTGGATTGTATAACCACAGATTTTATTAATGAATAAATGAATGCCACCTGAGAGCCTGAACCAGTAGGGGTAGCTATAGAAGTGGACTCTGTCCAGGCTGGGACCACACACTTCAATCTCTTTCTTTTTAAACAGCAGCGAAGTTTCCTCTTCAAATTATTTAAAAGGTCCCAAAATAAGCATTGATTACCAGCACTTCAAACACACATTGCGACTGACTGGCTTAAAGTCAGCAGATCATGTTTTTTTGAATTCTTTTGTGCCCCCCATGAATGAAGCATTTGCATGATTTTCTAGAGACCCACCACAGTCCAGTTTGTGGCAGATGTTTAAAAAGCCAGGAAGACTAGCAGCCATAGATGAACATGAATGGCTTGTTGCTTTGCTATGAAAAGTCTGGCTTGGGAGAGAATCCAGCTATTCTGGCAACAACCTTTTGGCAGCCGCTGAATGCAGTAGACAGAACCGGGGGGCTTCTGCTGGCAACTAGGACACAGCCCACTTGACTCTGGCCTATGCAAACACATTACTTCACCTGTAACACTTGCTTCTCTGTGAACCCATGGAAATTGCACATTTCGGTGTGCATTTTCTAATTGCTGTGAAGAAAGAAGCTCAATGGGTCAAAGCGCAAGATAGAAAACCCGACCCATGTAGGTTAAATCAGGCAGAAAGACAAGAAGACTGTACAAATCATTGCAAACCTACAATGAAGTCAGTGTCAAAGCTTGCAAAAGGCTTTCTGGATTTCGCCACCCAGTATATCAATACAGTTGATCTGGTAGAAGACAGCCTGGAATAAACCTTACCTGGGGTGAAGTTGGAGAGCATTTCTGTTAAGTCCCACAGTATCTGTAGTTAGAATCCGAAAACAAAAAGATGCTCTGGCACATGTGGGACCAGGATTTCACTGTTGACCTCTGCAGGTGCAGCATGAGCCCATGGAAAAGATGTTTGGTGGGACGAATAAAATAGAATAACATAGTCTTCTAATCCAACCCCCTGCCTAGGCAACATCTTAAAAACTTCCAGTGTTGGAGAATTCACAACTTCTGAAGGCAGTTGTTCCACTGCTATCAGGAAATTTCTTCTCAATTCTAAGTTGCTTCTCTCCTTGATTAGTTTCCACCCATTGCTTCTTGTTCTGCACTCTGGCGCTTTGGAGAATTGTCAGGAGTTCCTGGCAAGTGTTAATCTGGAGTGTGGGTTTTTAAACTTTTTCAATCTTATAAATCAGGAGTGTCCAAACTTGGCAACTTTAAGACCTGTGGGCTTCAATTTCCAGAATTCTTCAGCCAGCCAAATCTTAAAGTTGCCAAGGTTGGACACCTCTGTTATAAATAAAAACCATCCCATAAGCCTACTTCCTAAAGCAAGAATGAGAACTTACTGGTTTTTAGTTTTTAGTCTGGGACTTTGTCACTGCACCAAACTGGTTCTCTTCTATTGTTACTAGTTCTAATTATTTGTGTTGTGTGACCTTATGAGCTCCCTGCAGAGCATTACGTATCCATCCTAAAACTAGTTTTATTTAATTAAATAAATATGCTCCTAATGCTTCTCTAAGGGGCACAATCCAAACATGTACATATTTTGCAGTCATAACCAAATTCTATTTACTAAGAATGAAGCAAGACTTTGTCCCAGGAGAATGGAGTGTGAACAGTCCCACAGCCAACCTTTCACTGAAATAATTAACTTCTTCTATATCAAAGATCAAACTTGAACATATTTAATTATTCATATTTATGAAAATAAAGTGACCTGTCATCGTTCCTCAAAGTCTTTATGGACAAAGCGCAGTGTGGGGCAAGCAAGTATAAAGCACAGGACTTTTGGTGCCTGTATGTTATTTTTTTTTATTTGGGTGTCTGACCTCCTAAATCCAAGAGCTCGTCTTTCTTCCGAATCCAACAGACCTTTTAAATTTCAACCAAGGTAAGGTAAGTTCTAAATGGTCATTCCACATGTTTGATGTTTATATGGCAAATCTAGACAGCATACTAAAAAGCAGAGACATCACCCTGCCGACAAAAGTGTGTATAGTCAAGGCTCTGGTTTTCCCAGTTGGCTGTGAAAGTTGGACCATAACATAAGAAAGGCTGAGCACCAAAGAATTGAGGCCTTTGAACTATAGTTCTGGAGAAGACTCCTGTGAGTCCCTTGCACTGCAAGGCGATCAAACTGGTCAGTCCTAGAGGAGATCAACCCTGACTGTTCTTTAGAAGGCCAGACCCTGAAGATGAAACTCAAATACTTTGGCCACCTAATGAGAAGGAAGGACTCCCTGGAGAAGAGCCTAATGCTGGGAAAGATTGACGGCAAAAGAAGAACGCAACAACAGAGAATGAGATGGCTGGATGGAGTCATTGAAGCAGTAGGTACGTGAGCTTAAATGGACTCCAGAGGATGTTAGAAGACAGGAAGGCCTGGAGGAACATTGTCCATGGGGTCACAATGGATCAGACACAACTTCACAACTGACAATAACAACAGGCTTATTTAGGACCAACATTTTTTCCCAGGTAATATGTGTCAGTAAAATGTCTAGATTCTCAATCTCCATGTCATGGTTGTCCCAAAGTGCTTTTCAAAAGGCAACTGGACATTTTGTTTTTTGTTTTTCCTTGAAAATATTTCACTTCTCATCCAAGAAGCTAAAGAAGCTTTTTTTGGATCAGAAGCAAAACATTTTCAAGGGGGGGAAAAAACCCAAGGAAGTCCAGTGGCCTTTTGAAAAGAGCCTTCGGGTGTTAGTAAAATGTTGATGATCCAGTACTGAGACGTTGTGGTGGGTGGGGTGGGGGTGGGGGGTCAACATTTCTTCAAGAATTTCCCTACTGGTCATCAGTTAACTTGGAAATTCAACTGCAGGAAAAGAAGAGCCACAGCAGCCTTTAAAATCCACTAGCAACTTTGGGTTTCACACAGGCTGGGCCAGCAATTTGCAAATGTTTCAGATTTAAACAAATTTAAATGCTATTGACTTGAATGGCGCCATGTCAGAATGAAGCCAAATATTTGGCTTTCGCTGAATTGTGGATTTGGGCTGACCGGACCCCCCAATGAAGAGTGTCCCTGTGGGCATGACCTTGCTTCCACGGAAGTCAAAGAGACTCTTTGCATTGACTTCGCAGCAAGTTCTATCAAGCTCTCTGTGTTTGTCTAAGAAAAGCTAATGTGGAATTTAACTGAATAAACACTTTAGCAGTGAAGATTACAAAGTAACCTTTCACTTGGTCTTTTTCTTAAACAGAAAGGAGATGTTTGGCTGCCAGTTTGGGTGTTTATTTTCCAGTTTCCATAGAAAATAATTGGTCTCATATTATTTTTTTTCCCCAGGAATAAATACCTTTATTCATGCTTCCCAAAAGTTGCAGCATCCACCGCCAAGATTCATGCTGAGACTCCATCTAAGCTGTGTGTTGCCGCAATTCACTGAAGACAGATAAGGCAGGACCATTTCTCTGTGCAGCTTTGGATGGCTGGATGAAAAACACATTTCTTTTCCAACACATTTGTCCTGCTGACATCCCCTGTTCAGTCCAGGGATAGATACAACAGCAACAAATGGGACAATAGATTGTCATCAAGCCAAATATTTCCAGAAGAGCAGCATTCCCCTGCTGCATTATTTGTAATTCCATCACTTCCCTTCTCTTTTTAATGTCTATTTCAATCTGATTTTTTTTCTTTCTTTTTAAATCAAGCACTGCATATATCAGGCTCTTAGAAGCCATATTTCATAGTATTAACTCATTAAACTGAGCACAGGATCCCAGGGGTGAAATCCACTTACCTTTGCTACCAGTTCGGTAGCAATGTGATGCGCGGAACCTTCTGCGCATGCGCAGAGCATAAAAATGACATCCGGGTGGATGGGCAGAGCCTGCTACCGAACGCGCCTGCAAAGGTAAGTGAACAGCAGGGGGGGGGGGGAGAAGATCTTCTGTGCTACGCGATTTAGATTAGCTAGAAAGCAAGAAATCCTGCTTTTTAGCTAATATAAATTACACAGCATAGCTGATCGTTGAAAAAACCAGTTCACCTGAACCGGTAGCTTTTTTTTCCCCTACCGATTTGGGCAAACAGTTGGCATCTTTACTACCAATAAGGGTGAGCCGGTCCGAACCAATAGCATTTCACCCCTGCAGGATCTCCTGTCTGAAGTTAATTCACAACTGTGCAAAATGTATACTGAGAAAAAAGTTGTTCTGCTTAATCACAGGACCTGAGATCTACGCTTTAGTGGTAAATCCAGTTTTACCCAACTCACCTTAGTTAAACAACTCTGCCAAAAATACTATTCAGATATGTATTTCCATTATCCATCAATAATAACCCAAGTCCATGTTAAAAACTTTTTAGGCATGGAAATTAACTGAAAAACAGTCACCCAGGTTACTGCTTTTTCCCCCCGGCACCCAGCCAGGGTGGATCATACATGTTAAATGTTAAATTTATTTGATCAATTTTTCCTCTTTTTTGTACACTATTTTTTTCTTTTTTTGTTATTGTTAGTGTTGAATGTAGGTTTTCCCTTGTTTTGTTTGTTTTTTCTGTTTTATTTTTGTGACAAAACATACCTATACCTGGAAATGACTTAATTAATCAAGATTCAAAATGTGAATAATAACAAATCATTGCTTCTTCCCCTCTCCTGCTTGCTTGATAATCCCAATGTAGCAGATCTATGCTGCAAAAATACCGATGACCACCAGATGGAAGGAAAAAAACCCTCAGAAATCTCAAACTCTTTGCTGCCATCTAGTGCTCATGTGAAGATGAACGCTATTGTTAATGAATGGAATGGGGTGAAATGAAACAGTTATCCCAATGAAAATAATTCAAAAACTGATTTCAATCAATCAGAATAGAGCTGGAAGGGACTTTGAAGGTCTTCCAGTCCAATCCCCTGCTCAAGTAGACCCTATACCATTTCAGACTGTCCAGCCATTTCTTAAAAACCTCCAGTGACAAAGCACCCTTAATTTCTGAAGGCAAGCTGTTCCATTGGCTGCTTCAGATGACTTAGCACCCTTGATTAAGCATATCTTTTTAATTGCACTACATGTGTTAATTTGTTTGCCAGTATCTGAGTTACAGCCACTGTTGCCTGATTAATGGCAACCATATAAATAATAATCACTGCTCCTGTTTTCTGCATTTCATTTTCTGATGATTCTTCTATTTGCTATTCATACTTACATGCTGTACTCACATATGCACATCTCTATATCAAAAAGTTACAACTATGTATGGATTGTTCTTTCACGATAATGTTCCCCATACCAGAAGAATTAAACCAAAATTCCCACAAGCTTCTGTTTTCTTAATATTAGGTAAAGGTAAATGTTTCCCTCGCACAGACGTGCTAGTCGTTCCCAACTCTAGGGCATGGTGCTCATCTCCATTTCAAAGCCGAAGAGCCAGCGCTGTCTGAAGACTTCTCCATGGTCATGTGGCCAGCATGACTAAATGCCAAAGGCGCACGGAACATTGTTACCTTCCCACCAAAGGTGGTTCTTATTTTTCTACATGCATTTTTATGTGCTTTTGAACTGCTAGGTTGGCAGAAGCTGGGACACGTAATGGGAGCTCACTCCGTTACGCGTCGCTAGGGATTCAAACCGCCAACCTGCCCACCTTTCTTAATATTATGGATCCTTCAATTATATTTTTAATGTATTGAACTGCACACAAAGAAAGCATACATGTATACCTTTTAAGTGCTATCAAATAACAGCTCTTCATTTTTCATATTTGTGTGTCCATATTTTCTTGTAGTTAACATAATATAAAAAGTATTTAAGAATGTAAGAAGAACTAATAATTACGACTATGACTTTTTACAATATTTCCTGTGCTCCATAAATTTGTCTCCATTCCCCCTTAAAGCCATCTGAGCTGTTGACCTTGACCAATAACTGTCTGGGTTCCTAGGAAAGATAATTAGACATCTCTTTTTGATTTATACTTTTATTTTCATTTCAAAATTTTGACAGCTGTTTTTGCTATAGAGGGTTCGTGTTATTAAAGTGTTGGAAAAAAATAAATTACATCATCTTGCAAAAGTGATTTCCTGAAAATCATTAAGCTTGGCAACCTGTGCTGATTCTAACATTTCTATCCATTCCTCCCTTTTTTTCCTGGTTTAGCAGAAATGGATAAATAGCGCCATCTAATGTGGGAAATGCACATCGAAATTAAACTTTATTGACACTGTTCACAACTGATTTTTTATTATTATTTATTGCTATTCTTTGGTATTCGTATTATCCTAATTTTGAGATTATTATTTTTAAAAATTACATTTTTTTGAAAAAAATCCACCCTTGAAATATCAGAAAACTATACTGCCTTGAAATATCTTTCCCCATTCCTAATTTCTGTCCTTCCTTTTAGAAAGTTTTACAGGGGAGTAAAAAAAAAAAAGTGAAGATGGTGATCAGCATCCTCTTCTATATGCATGGTGCTGTACGCAAATAGAGTGCAGTTGTTGATCGCATGATTGTAGCCACAATCTTGACATTTGTAAAACACTCTACAGACCCGGCTGCTACCTTCAGAATAGAATGAGACAAAGTCAAGCAGTAGAGCTAAGGAGCAACTTCAGTCTGTCTCGCCTATGATTGAGAATAAGAAGAAAGCCGTGTTGCAGGATGTGGGAGTATAAAATGTTTTCAGGGTGTTTTCTGATCTGGCTAGGTGCAAGTGGGGAAAGATCCTAAGATGTGACAAGACGATTTACTTCTTTACTTGCTTCCTCAAGTCCTTTAAAGCAGCCCTTTTTCATGAAGCAAAAGGTGATCCATTGATAAAGTTGACCCCTGGGTGGCTATTATTAACTGAAAGCAAATTGAGGTAAGGTGATGTCAGCCCTCCCAGGTAAGCCAGAAAAGAAATGTATGAGCTAAATCTACATTATTGTAAGGCTACATTAATAGAATCTTGCACATTTGGAAGCGCAAAACTTTCAGCCACTACTTTCAAACGCTTGATGAGAAAGGGCGGGCTCAGAAAGGTCGGCTGTTTGGCGGTTCGAATCCCTAGTATAGATCTCCTACATGAGCAGGGGGTTGGGCTAGAGGACCTCCAAGGTCCCTTCCAACTCTTTAACAGATTAACAGAGATGGAAGGGACCTTGCAGGTCATCTAGTCCAACACCCTGCCCAAGCAGGAGACCCTACCTAGGATCGAACTCACACTGTTACTGTTAAGCTTCTTTCTGTGGCTGTTAAACAATTGTGGGCTCCCTACCCATTTTGCCAACTGTTTCCCAGGCAGCATCTCTCCTTTTCTTTCCTCAGGGCCGCTAATGCATTCCATTACATGCAAGCAGGAAATGCCAAGCCAAATTTGAGCATTGAGTTGAGAACTATCCTGTGCCTTTTTAAGGGGGCCTATTTTCCTGATGGCCATTATAATTGAAGACTGCAAGTTTGAAATGTTAAGACTCTAGCAGCTCCTGTTGTACCATTTGCTCACTCCAGCTAAGTGGGAAGAGGTGATAAATAAGCACTTCATACATTCCATACGGCTATACTAATCCTATGCAGCTTCTGCAGTCATATGAGGTAGGTCAAGGCAAGGGTGAAATGACTTTTCTGTGGAAGAATTTTAATTAGCTAACAATCCAGCCGTACACATCAATACCTGACAGTTAACAATTGCTACTGTTTTGGACTTACATTTCAAAGTAGCTTTTCCAACATACCTTTTTCTCTTAAAAAAGAAAGAGAGAGAGATTAGGCATTGCTCGGATAATCATTTAATACAACTACTGCAACCCTTCTTCTAATCTGATTAACAAGCTTCTAAGTAGCATTAAGGACATTTTTATTGCACTTGTGGGAAAGCGTCCAACTAAAATGACCCCAAGGTTGCATACCTCCAAGGAGAGGCAGTAGATTTTAACTGATCAAACTATGAAGAACGAAACAGTGGGGAGGGGGCTTTGAAATTCACCATTATCGGAAATTATTTCTGAAATCATCTCATCTCTGAAGAACTTGGTTGTGTGCATTATTGTTTGCTTTGAAGTGGTTGAAAAAAGCTTTGTACCTGATGTCAGCAGGTGTACCTAGGATTGGTATAACCCATTGTTAATATCTATGGTCTGTTTGATTTCCCTTCTAACTGATCTGAGTAAAGATGTTCCATACATAATTGCAGAGGGACGAGAGAAGGGCCTTGAAAGACAGGAAGAAGGATCACTACCAAGGCAACGCTGAGATAAATGGGATGTGAGCCCAGGGCCAGGAAAGTAATGGGAGTAAACATCATAGGCAAGGCCCTCGCTAAGTCACTCCTAGATAAAGGGAAGGAGGGGAAGCACATTCAGACTTGCAAGATTCTGATACTACAGCTTTACAATAAAAGTATTATTGACCTGTATTCCATTGGTTGCCTAGTGTGGTCTGGCTTGTAGGGCAGATAATAATGGACATTGGCACCGCATTATTATGGAAACTCAACAGTTCTTGATTGCTAACTCTTTAAAGATGTGTCTTGCAATCTCTATTTGATTTGTTTCCATCTCAATGAATGTGCTTCGAAGTGATCACACCTCCCTAAAGGCAAGCTGATACTATTGATTACATAGTTTGCTGCCAAATCGGAATGTACAGTATTTTTATTTGAACCTAAGAGTAAGGAAAGTGATTTTCATTGGAGAGCAGATCTTCAACAGGGAAGTTCCACATATCCTTAAATCCTGTGAAAACTTCCTCCAAATCTGCTATAATTAAGCAACAGAAGAAAAACTCCCATTCACTTAGCTAATGCAATTGCAGTTGCAGATGTGCCATGGCAGTCTAAGAACACCCTGTGCCTGATTGACTCAGGAGGGCTTCCACTTGAGATCAGAGAAGAACCCACTTTTCCTCCATCAATGTCACCCACACTGAAGCTTCCTCCAACATAACACTTTGAGTGTCAACATTGGCCCATCTGACTCTCTGGCTATCCAGCTATTGAATCTGCCTTATGCACTCTGCAGGAATATTTAGATTAACTCCATGCATCCAGCTGGTTGCCTGTATAGGTAGCAGCTACAGCCATCGCACAATACAATGTACCCAAAAGTCTCAGGGACACCACAGAGTTGCCAGTAAGGTGGTAAGCTGCTCTATAAAGCCACTCATCTTAGGCATGATGAAACAGCACCTGGAGGTAAAGATTTAGAAAGCGTATTTCTTGATGCATTTCCTACTAGTACACATATTTCAGGATTCCTAATTTAGCATTATCTAACCATCAGCTCGGTAAAAGCATTCTTCAGATAATAAATATGGTGGTTAAATGGAGGTCAAAAGCTTTCCTAGCCACACGCTTATTCAAAAACAAAAAACCACTGATGATGATAAAATGATGCAAGTGGAAGAAACTAGGGAAAGAAAAATGAGCTTTCTCTCTTTATCTGGTCTCCCATTTTTATCCATACATGGCTGATTACACACCAGTTCAAAATTTGCTAAGACATCCTGCTAAGGCAGGGGTCTCCAACCTTTGCAACTTTAAGTCTGAAGGACTTCAGCTCCCAGACTTCTCCAGCCAGCAAAGCTGGCTGGAGAATTCTGGGAGCTGAAGTCCTTCAGACTTAAAGTTGCAAAGGTTGGAGACCCCTGTGCTAAGGGATGAGATCAGAGGCTTTGGTTATCTGTTTGTATTGTGATGTTATGTTTCTCTTAAGAGATGCAATAGTCATAAAAGGGAATAAAATGTTTGGATGACTTTCATGCAATAGTCATAAAAGGGAATAAAATGTTTGGATGACTTTCATTGTAGAGTAACCTTTAAAATAATCTTTCTTGGTTTTTGCATCAAATAAAAGAAGGGGAAATTAAAGCATCAAAACACCAAATGAAAATGTGCAGACATAATCTTGTTTATACTGACAGTATTAGATTTGTCTTTCAAAATAGATTCACTACTATTATTAAAAAAACAAAGAATATTGTAATTGTTTATATCTGATAATACTATATATTAAAATCCAGATAAAGAGAACTTGTATAAAACCAGCTTTTATTCCACATTTTTAAAAAGCTTGCTTGTACTTTTTCAAAATACATACCGGTATTTCACATTTTTTCTGATTTCAAGTTTATATTCTAGGTTGTTCCCCTCACTCATCTTTAAGTTTTTTCCATCTGTAAGTTCTTCATATTAAGATCCAGTTACTTAGCAGTGTATTTAATTAGGGCTCTGGGAATGATCAAATTGTTGTATCCAGAAGTGGCTTGATTGAAGAAACTATTACTTGCAACTCATTCCTATGGCTTTCCTTTGCTTTGTTAATTTCTTGCAGTTCATGTGTATCAAACTGCCAGCCGGTCAGATCAATCTCTTGTAAAGAAACCAACTGGTTTATTAGGCGGGCCAGTGTCAAGACTAACAGGGCAGAGGGTGTGAAGCCTTGTTCTTGGCTGAAGTCTAGAAATGTCAACTTCTTGAGATGAGTTAATGCCTTCAAGATAGTGAGCCACCCCTCACTTGTCAGGCAAGTCTCTGCCATGTTCAGATGCTGGAGGTCTGCCAAAGATGCTTTTGCAAAAAGGGTACCTAGGGAAATAGGTCTGAATTACATTCAGTAATTTCTTGTTTCTCAGATTATACGAAAACATAATTGTGTGGAGACTCAACCGTGTGTATATAAATGTGTTAAGTCCTCAGACTCACGATGCTGTTAAAAGCATTGCCGGCTGCAGGACTCTCCTGAATGGCTAAGACGTGAGCAGCCTTTCAGCGGGAATATGTAGCCTTTTGATTGGTTCAGCCGTCTGGCAGCTACTATATAAAGAGCTGTCAGATGGCCAATGTTGTTGTTGCAGGTTCGGGAGTTGCCTTGCACTTTGCACTGTTAGCTGTTACAATAAAGGTTGTTTGTTACATGAAAATGAATGTTCAAAAATGGCCTACAATGAATCTTAATATCAAGGAGAATATAAAGGTAAGGCTTTACATCTCAAAATCAAATCAATTAGTATTTAAGATTGGAGGGTCCTATGTGAGCATTCTGAAGAGTAAGAATCTGGCCTCATCAAGGATTTGGCAAGCAGGTTGTATAGCAGAGGTTCCCAAACTTGGCAACTTTAAGACTTTTGGACTTCAACTCCCAGAATTCTGGGAGTTGAAGTCCACAAGTCTTAAAGTTGCCAAGTTTGGGAACCTCTGTTGTATAGCCACAAGAGAGGGGAGATTTATTTACTGAAACTATTTAAGGATAGGCAAAATGTATCTAACTACAGGAAGTTTTTGTTACGAGTTATTGTAGAATGATAAAAAAAAACTCAGATGTTTGACATGTATGTTGCTGCTTTATTGTTTTATTTTGTTTTTTGTATTTTTTCTAATATGCTGTTGGACCCCTAGGGTTGCTACGGCAAGACTACATAAATTGAAATAATAATTCCTGCCGGGAGAAAAGTAAAAAAGCATGTTCCGCATGTGCCTGAGGAAGAAGTGACCTGAGACCTCTGAAGCAAAAAGCAGACAGCGACAGATAAAGAAGGGGCACAAAATAAATGCTTAACTCTCCACCTATACCCAACAGCCTGCGTGATCAGAAGGCCACGTGGTGTTAACATTACTGCCAATATACAGTATATGGACTTCTAACTTACCCAGACTTTTAGAAAACTTTAAGTGTAAAAGCAACAGATTGTTTTCTTCCAAGATGCTTCTAAAGAAATTTCATAGGACTATGAAACTCATGTAGCAATCTAGATAGTGCTGTTGTAGTTTAGACCAGAGTTCCCCAATCTTTCTGGCTCTGCAGATTGGCTGGGGGGGGGGGGGGGATGGCTATGCATGATGGTGGACAAGCATGTATGTGCATGCAGATCCATTTGTGCAAGTGGTGGGCATGCATGACCCATTGCTCACACAAGTGGAGATGCATTTGCGCTCACTCACCACTTCCATCACCTGGTTCCAAACAGTTTAAGGCCCGGTAGTGGGCCACAGTCTGGAGATTGGGGACCCCTGGTTTAGATTGTGTCCCAAGGGGACCTGTTATTGTATTGCTAAATACTGAAACATAGTTCTGTTTTTTCCATGTACCAAATGTGAATATTAATCTTTTGCATGTATATTTCTATAAACACAAATATGCAGAACATCTGCAAAAGTCAACTGAGGTATTTCAGGGACTGCCTCAATCAAATCTATCTGTCCATCAGACCTCGCAGAAATGACATGGTGTAATCATGGTGGACATGGTGGACAAAGGAATGTCATCTGACAGGAGCCAGGAAGAGACCCCGTTCTGCCGCAGCAACCATCCTTGAGGACATCATTCCTTCTGAGGGGAAATTAGCCCTGATCCTGTTGGCCTTCTAGAGGAGTCTGAAAATATGGCTTTGTCGTTTGGCCTGGGATCTGGTGATGTGGAGAACCTGATAAATGGTTGTGCTTTCAAGAAAATGAATTGTGCTCTCCTACAGATTGTTTTAATATTTTCATTATTTTAAGAGGGTTTTTAAAATTGATTTTGCCATTATTTTTTGATTGTGCTTGATTTTTAGATTTGATTTGGATTTTTAACTTATAAGCAATGCAGAGTCAACAGCAATGAGATGGCTATATTTATTGTATAAACCAGGGGTCCACAAACTACGGCCCACAGGCTGGATATGGCCCCCTGAAGTGATTAATCTGGCCCACACAGGATCACAAGGCTGCCCCGCCCACATCACCCCACCTACTCACCAGCCCCCAGCATCCCAGGAAATGGGATGCACAGAGATCTCTGGAGGCCAAAAACAGGCCTGTTTTTATACCCCTGATATAAATGAACAAATAACCGTTACAATAGCCTTTTGGATCAGAGCTATTGCTTTGACTCAGTATACTACCACATGTGAGTCTTTCACTCTTGTTTTCATGTCTCTCTTTTTACTACTGCAAAATATACTTACTAAGAATTATGGCCTCAGAGTTGGTAGTTCTCCATTTCTTTAGCCCAAGTTTGGTCAACTGTGGCATTCTCTTTAACTCTTCTAACTTAACAAGGCAAACATTCACTTCATCCACCCAAGGGAACATCACAATTTTCATCTTCGGTAGGACATTTAAGCTTTCAACTGAAGAAAAGATAAATTCACCTTTATTTCTGATTACTGTTTTGTTTTCCCTCTGTCTTTTTTCAGGGTGCTTTTTCATCTCACAATGTAGCATGCAACCAATCTAGTGATTAACCAAATTAGACTCAGTTTAATGTTACAGGGATCAGCAAATTCAACTTGAAGCTGCCATCTACTTTGGCATTAATTAAAAGATAATCTGCAAATAAGTATTAAAAAGACATAAGCAATGCAGATAGAAAATCCCGGCTGGATTACTGCAACGCTCTCTACATGGGGCTCCCCTTGAGGTGCACTCGAAAGCTACAGTTAGTACAGAATGCGGCTGCACGGGTGATTATGGGTGCCTCAAGGCAAACCCACATAACACCTCTCCTGCACAAGCTGCACTGGCTGCCTGTGGCCTTCCGAGTGCGCTTCAAGGTGTTGACAACCATCTTTAAATCGCTCCATGGCTCGGGGCCTAGCTATATACGGGACCGCCTCCTGCCCCATACATCCCTTCGTCCGATCCGCTCCCACAGAGAGGGCCTTCTCCGGGTGCCGTCGGCGGGGCAATGCCGGTTGGCGACACCCAGGGGAAGGGCCTTCTCTGTGGCGGGCCTGGCCCTCTGGAACGACCTACCCCCCGACCTTCGCACTATCTCGGACCTCCGCCTCTTTTGCCAACGTCTTAAGACGTATTTATTTCAGCAAGCTGGCCTAGGATAGCCCCCCGTTTCTGACTTTTTAAAAAATAAATTATAATTTGGGGAGGTTTTTAACATGGGTTTTAGCACTGGTTAACTAATTTAATATATTTTAATTGATATTTATTGTATTTTGTGGTTTTAATAATGCCTGTGCGCCGCCCTGGGTCCTAACAAGGAGAAGGGCGGGGTATAAATTTAATAAAATATATAAAATATATAAATAAAATATGCTCTATTTCAAAGAAATCACCAGTTCAACATATGAATCATGATTTTATTCCCATTTTTTGCTGCAGAGTTCCCACATCCCTATTATATGATTTTTCACCAGGCCATTTAGCTCACAATATTTGTTCTAGGCTTGTTTGCCTGCAATTCTTGATCAAGCCTTCTCTATCATTACCCCATCTCTGAAATATATTCTGTTAAATTACGTTATAGAAAATGACCTGCTAGTTGGAATTTTAAAAGAGACCTTTAAAATAGGATATTTGTTTTTAGGATTTATTTATTGAATATTATAGAACTTTATTTTATAAAATTTATTTGTATATGATAATATATAATAAATAATATTCTAATTCTAATTATATTCTTTTATTATAAAATATAGTTGTATAATATATAATAATATAGTATAGAATATAGAATATAATAATATATAAAACATGACAATACAATAAAAATACATTTATTTTATAAAAATGTATTCAATATTATAGAATCCTTATTACTGTTTTAGGTTTGTATTGTTAGGTAGGTCAAGGTATCATATATAAAAGCAGCCCGCAAAATTCACTCATTCATATGCTAATGATTTTACCTAGCTGATAATGAAATTTCTTTTTTAATTTTATGTATTTATTGGAATTAGTCAAACAAAAATGAGAGCAAGAATAAGTGAATAAAAATGCAATGACAGGGAAGATAGGTATGTCAGTGCACTTATGCACACCCCCTCTGCTGGCCACTTATGAAGTATGTCCACAGGAAGAAAAAACAAACTCAGAGAACACCAAGAATCCAACAATTTAGCCTTGCAGTACATATATTTTCCATTCTTGTCTATTTTTCTTTTCAATCCAAGGCCCAAATTAAGACTGAGATTTGTTAGAACATAACAATAGCAATCAGACTTATACACCGCTTCACAGTGTTTTACAGCCGTCTATAAGAGGTTTACAGAATCAGCATATTGCCCCCAACAATCTGGGTCCTCATTTTATCGACCTTGGAAGGATGGAAGGCTGAATCAACCTTCAGCTGGTCAGGATGAAACTACTGGCTGTGGGAATAGTTAACCTGAAATATCGCATTCTAACCACTGCATCAACATGGCTGCTCTATTGAGCAAGACACCAAACACAATTTTCCTGAGAGAAAATGATCTTTCTTACCTAATTGACAAAGAGCTTCTTTTCCTCCATTTCCCAAAAAATTGTTGGATAAATCAAGTGCAGAAAGTTTGGGTAAATTGCAAATATTCTGAACTATAAAATAAGAAACACACACAGTTAATTAACTTATAGGCATGGGAAAGAGTATGAAATAAGACCATTAATGTGCTTCATTAAAAAGACCACTGTGATAAATTGCTAATAATAATAACAGCAGCAATAACAACAATCAAATTATATGTATTTAATTGTTTTCTGGATTTTATTATCTGCTCAAAGTCTAATGTAATTAAATTAAATTAAATACAAATGGGTAAAGAAAAAGGTCTGATTCTGGAAGATCTAGAGGAAGAAAGACTGAAGATGAAAACAGAGATAAATGTCTGAATGACATACAGTAACAAGACATGATTTAGAATCACTCTTTTGAGAAACTATGTCTTAAACTGGTAGTTCACCGACAGAAATTTTAAATCGCAGAAACCCTGACCAACAAAGCTATTGTTAAAAGGTTCCTGAAAGTTACCGTTTAGTGGCATCTGGAGGGCCCCAGAAAAAGGAAGCATTTTCAATTGGTCACTTTGGTTAAAAAGCCTGAGAGCGGTAATTTCAACACATATTACCGAGGGTGCCAGGTTGAAGAAGGCTGATTTATAGATTGGGAAAAGTCAGAGTTCAAGAGTTGAATATATTTTGAAAAGCAGCAAGCTCAGGTGGCATTTCCACCATACAGGATCCAATAGCAACTGATATGGCCTTGGTGTCAGACACCCCTAACAGCTGCCACCAATGTCCTAGAGTGGGATAAACAGTCTGCACTGCATAATAATTATAAGGTTATTCAGTTTTGAAATACTGTTTTTGTTCTACAGTATGGATTCCCTCAACCTACTATCCTTTCTCAAAATTTACAACTGACAAGATGGTTAATATCTAGAGAGTAACAGTTTGGGGTGGAGGCAATCTGTTCTAGAATTGTAAGCAATACTATTCAGAATATCATCTGTTTTAGAAGTTTGGTATAGCCCCAAAAATGCTATTATTACTGGATAACTTATACATAGAATAAGTGGATTAAAATAATCAAAACACTGGCGTTACCGAGAATTTCTACAGCAGTCGCAGAAATGCAGCAGTTAACAAAATAAATTTCTTCTAGTTCTTGAAGATTAAAGGATATTGATTTTACTATACTTATCATTCCATCGCCAACATTTGTAAGCTCTTTCAATTGCAATGAATTCAACTTTTTCAAATTCTGTAAGCCTTCAGCTATAAACAAATTGAGGGGGAAAAAACAGGTTACAGTTTTATTCTATTACAACTTGAATATCTATAACACCGCAGTATTCCCTTTTGAAGTAAACAACATTCAGCAAAGTGCAGAAAAGCAAAAGAAATGGAAAAACATGTTGTAAAAGACAATGCTTGTGCCATATGCAGCATTTCGTTTTCATTATTAAATAGTATTGTTCTATATGGTGAACATTTTGCTAGTATAATTGAAGGACAACTGATATCCAGTTTTATCTCAAACCTGCATTTCTAAGCAAATGGGATGTCTAATTTAAGATGATTAGGGGACTCGAAACTAAAACATATGAAGAACGGTTGCAGGAACTGGTTATGTCTAGTTTAATAAAAAGAAGGACTAGGGGATACATGATAGCAGTGTTCCAATATCTCAGGGGCTCCCACAAAGAAGAGGGAGTCAAACTATTCTCCAGGGCAGGGGTCCCCAACCTTTTTTTCACCAGGGACCGGTTTCATTTTAAAGAAAATTCTGCGGACCGGCTGAGGGGCTCAGCAGTCATGTGACTGGGTGGGCGTGGCCAACTTTGAAAATGTGAAACTCACTTAACAATGATCTTGGTTAGCAACCAAACTTTTGGCCTCAACTGTGGTCATAAGTTCTTTCTTTCTTTCTCTCTCTCTTTCTTTCTCTTACTTTGTCTCTGTCTCTCTTTTTTTCTCTCGCTATTTCTTTCTTTCTCTCTTTCCCTTTCTCTCTATTTCTTTCTCTTTCTTTTTCTCTTTCCCTCTTTCTGTATCTTTTCCTGTCTCTTTCTTTCCTTTCTGTCTCTTTATCTCTGTCTGTCTTTCTCTCTCCCACTTTTTTCTCTTTCTCTCTTTGTGTCTCTCCTTCATCCGCCCATTTCTGTCACTCTGTGTGTGTGTGTGTGTGTGTGTCTGTCTGTCTGTCTTGCATTCATTCAATTACTCCTTCTGTGTCTCTGTCTATCTTTCTCTCCCTCCCTCCCTCTGTCTCTCTATGTGTGTCTGTCGTCGTCGTCGTCGTCCCGTCCCCCCCGCCCCCAGCCTCCTCATCCCGCCTGCCACGCTTGGTCGCTCGTTCGCTCGTTTAGGCTCCGTGGCTGGATAGGAGCCGGGCTGGAGAGGAGGAGGAGGGAGGGGGGGCAGCCCATTGGGCAGAGCGCACGGGAGAACGCAGGAGGATGGTGGGGGCTCTTCCTCCACCCTCGTCGACGGAGGGACTCCTGTGCGCCGCCGGAGCAACCCGCCAGTTCCCTCCCCAGCCCGCAGAGCCTCCACAGTCCCTGGAAGAAAATGAGTGGCCAGCATGCCAGCAGGGGAGGGAATCGGTGGCCGGTCCGGCGGCGTCCAGGAATCCTTCCTTCGACGAGGGTGGAGGAAGAGGCACACTCCAACGGCACGAACAGCCGCGCCTGCGTTCTCCCGCGCGCTGTGCTCAGGGGGCTGCCTCCTCCTCCCTCCTCCTCCTCTCTAGCCCTGCGGCCCGGCTCCCATCCAGCCACGGACCGGCACCGGTCCGCGGCCCGGGGGTTGGGGACCCCTGCTCCAGGGCACCTGAGGGTAGAACAAGAAGCAATGGGTGGAAACTAATCAAGGAGAGAAGCAACTTAGAACTGAGGAGAAATTTCCTGACAGAACAATTAATCAGTGGAGCAGCTTGCCTCCATAAGTTGTGAATGCCCCAACACTGCAAGTCTTTAAGAAGTTGTTGGATAGTCATTTGTATAGGGCTTCCTGCCTAGGTAGGGGGTTGGACTAGATAACCTCCAAGGTCCCTTCCAACTCTGCTATTGTATTGAGTAACTTGTAAATCAATCCAGTATATGCTCTTCATTTCCTGCTAACCAGGAGGAACATGCAATGTATTGACAATCACTCAGGATGCTTTAATCTATTATTTCAGGGCAGATTAAAAATATTTGACTGGTTACATCCATGGTAAAATATTCAGCTACTTATTTATACTAAATTTAATATTTAAAATTAACACATGCAATCTAACAACAGGATAAAATGAAGGAAGAAAACAAAAACAAATGGAGGGATAGAATATATAAATGTTATTAAACATACATTAAATACATTTCAACAGAAGTCTATAGGATACTTTCTGGGTTCATTCACTAAAGTTACCTAATTTGTCAGCAGTGTTCTCGTTCATCTTGACATTATCAAATATAATTTTTTCCACGTTAGCAAGGAGAGATATTCCATCAAGAAGGCCCCCTAAGAAAAGAACATCTGGTTTAAAAAACTCATAATGGTATAAGGATGGATGTAGTTGGTTGGATGAAGTGGCAGAGAAATAGCACCAATAATATTCATCTGCGACAGAAAAGAGCCTTTCTTCCACCCCATCTTCATATCTTCTCCATTCTTCATCCTACATCCAAATACTTCTCTCTCCTTTACATACCTTCAACAAATTTGAGAGTAATATATCAGTGGTAGGATTCAAAAATTTTTACCACTGTTTCTGTGAGTGTGGCTTGGTGGGCATAGCCTGGTGGGAGTGGCAGGGGAAGGATGCTATAAAATCTCCATTCCCTCCCACTCCAGGGAAAGGTCCCCATTTCAGCTGGGACTCAGAAGGCCGAGAATAGATGGGGGCGGGGCCAGTCAGAGGTGGTATTTATCGGTTCTCTGAACTACTCAAAATTTCCACTACCGGTTCTCCAGAACTGGTCAGAACCTGCTGAATACCACCTCTGTAATATATGCAAGAGAAAATAAAAGGAGCAGATTTTGAGTAAGTATACATGTTTTCTTTCTTTCTTAAACATAGCTCAACATCAGGGTAGCATCAGTCAAAATTGGTCAGGCTTTATCACACTTTTCCAAGAGGGTCAAACTATTTTCCAAAGCACCAAAGGCAAGACAAGAAACAAGGGTTGGTAACTAACCAAGGAGAGAAGCAATCTAGAACTAAGGAGAAATTTCCTAATGGTGAGAGCAATCAACCAATGGAATAGCTTGCCTTCAGAAGTTGTAGATGCTTCATCGGTGAAGGCTTTCAAAAAGAAACTGGACAACCATTCATCTGAAATGGTATGGGATCTCCTACTCAAGCAGGGAGATGGAATAGGAGACCTCTGAGGTCCCTTCCAACTCTATTATTCTATGTTCTAACTGTTTTGATGACTGAGGAACAATGCATTATGAAGGTGAAGGATAGAAAATAGGTGATAGGAATAGCAAATTTCATGTTGCTATAGCTTTCTGCCAATTCAAGTAAAGTTAGACAGTGCTATAATCCAGAACAGAGATTGGGAAAGATAGACCTTAACAGAGATCTTATTGATATAGTAGGTATACTCCACATTAGCCCATGGAACAGAAATACAAGAGTGTATAAAGGGGCATTTTTCATGGGGTTCTGGAAACTCCCTATGCAATAGACAGTATCTGAAACACAGTAAACATGTTATTTGTCAATATTATTGTTCACATACCATGCTGGTTTTCACTCTGCAGGTCTTTTAACTTTATAGTTTTCAGTACCATCATTTCAGTTATCTGTTGCTCATCTTCCATGCTAAGAGGTGTGGACTCTACAATAAGATCCTGCAGATTTGTACAGCTATTGAGGACTTCCCTCAACTTTCCTGTGAGGCCAGGACATTTGTTGATAATCAGTCTCAGACTTGAGGCAGAGCAACATATTTTTTCCAGATACTTAATATCACCTTTCTCTAATTGATTGAAATCATTTAAGGTAATTTCTAAACCTTTGAGTTTTCGATTCCAGTTGAAGAATAAGGACACTGCCTTTTCGGGGATGACAGTTTTCCATGCTGACTTTGTAACTGATGAAGTACCAAAAAAGTCTAATTTGATGACTTCTAACATACTTACACAATTAGAAAAGTAGTCAAAAAACCCAGAGACATAAGTAGGAATGCTCTGGGTATTGATGTACAATTTTTTATCATGGAAAAATTCCTCAAACTCCTTCTTTACTGTTGTTTCAGAGATACTTTCATAAAGGAATCTAATAATACACTCCACAAATGAATTTTCCCGAGTTGCTATTAAGCCTTCTTCTTCTTCAGCAATTTGTTCATATTTCTTGGGTTCTTCTGGAAATAAATCATGAGCAAAAGGCAATCCAAAAAGACTACCCTTCTGATGAATGGCTGATAAATGGCTGATGATTTTTTGGGTGGCTTCAGAAGACGATCCACAGGTATACAAAAGTAAACTGTGATAAGTAGTAATTATATCAGAGAAACTACTAATTTTTCGGAGATACTCAAATCCTCTGGCGACTTCCTCATCCCTATTGGATCTCAATAGCCTGGAAAGTCTTCTACCTGCAATATATTCTTGGAAAGATTTATGAAAAAATGTATATGCTTCTTTTAGTCTCTGAGCTGTGTACTTGTGCATAAGGCCCATAGATAACAGCACTTTTTCTTTCACAATGGAAAAATCGTCATGATGAAAAACAAATTTTTGCTCAAAGATTCCATCCAAAGCCAAATTTCCACAGTGAACTAGGCTGAGCCGAAAATGTTCGTCACTTGTCCCTCTGATCTTGTGTTTGTTTTTCCCTACTAACAAATTGTATAGGGTGGAGAACAGAGTGGTTTGTGTATGTGGAGTAAAAGTGGATTCTCCCATTTGGATGGCACAAGCAATAATCACAAATAAAGGGGTCCTCATAAGGTTCTCCAGCTGAGTCCCTGAATTCTGAAAAGTGGAATCTAAACTCTCTAATTGAGACAGCAGGCCCTCAGCTAAAGTGGCTTCTTTCAAAACATTTGTAACTAGCGTTTTTGCACTTTCCACGGTTAGATCGCCTGTCTCAGCAATCAGCGACCCAAACAGCCTCAGTCTTCGAATTGACTCGGTCCTTGTAGTAACAATAACTGTGTTCTTGGATTTATGACTTTCTTTTATCAGTGCTTCTATTTCTGGGCAGCTCTGGGACTTGAATTCATCATATCCATCTAAAAGGAAAAGGACTTTTTCTGCTAGCAATTCTAGTATCTCCATAAAGTCTTCTTTACATATTCTATAGTTCTTCTTAAGAAGCTGCTCACATATGGTCTCGTATAGGCCTGCCTCTACCCCACTCAGGCTGATGAAGAAGACAAGCTGGAACCTCATCAAAGAAGGATGGTCTTCATTAGCCCAGAGTAAAGCAATCTTTTTGAGGAGAGTTGTTTTTCCTTTCCCAGCTTCCCCCTCTATGATACAGGGACTTTCAAGTTCATCTAAAAGGGCATTTAAAGTCATTTGCGCCAAGCGGGAATTATGGATATCTTTCTTCCAAAGCAAGATATCTGTATAGGTATTCTTCAAATCAAAGATGATATCAATTTCTTCACCCAGTGGATGGAAACGTTCAAAGGACGGATTCCTATATAGGTTACTTAAATCCTGAGCTAAGTAATCAACATCCTGTTGTGTAACTTGCCCATCTGTATCTAAAACAAAACAGAAAGATCTGAATGCAATGTTACTAAAAATTATGACTTAACTGATATACTATATACAATGCAGATTAAATGAGATCTGATAGAGGCAACCTACATTTTATACTAGATTTTAGCTGCTGTCCAATCTGAGCTGTAAAAACCTTGATAAGTGGAAAACCCTTTCATGTTTTGCTGCAGGCTAGTAATTATCTGGAAATTTAAAGCGCAGATCTTTTTAGAGCCCACTTCAGGGGCTAGTTCTAACTTTCAAAAGCTTTCTCTGGTGTGGTACAAGATTCTTGAAAACTACTGGTTTCTATATTTTTAACTAGCCGTTCCCAGCCACGCGTTGCTCTGGCCCAGTCTGGTTAAATGGTCAACCAATCTGTGTGTAGATTTACACCTCCACACACAAACACGTACACACAACCACCGTATAACCCCCAACCTACCTACCTACTCCCTTTCTCCCTCTACCTACCTACCTACTGTATTTCTCCCTCTCTATCCCTCTACCCACATACCTACCTACCTACTGTATTTCTCCTTGAATCTTATGGACAGAGTATTTTATGTCATAAAGGATGACATAATACCTGTGCCCCACTGCTCTCTCTGTATCCATCTACCTACCTTTTTTACAATTTTTAACATTTCCGTTGCGTGTACCTGGCACAGGTGTGACATCTACACAATCTATACATATATCATTGGTGCTGTACTTGAAAGGAAGGTTGGGTGAAAATTTGGAAGCTATCGGTGCAGTACTTTCGGAGATTAGAGGTTTTGAACAAACGCTTGTCACATTTTTATTTATATAGATAGTACAAAAAAGTCTGATTGGACGACTTTCTCCTGACACCACCTCTATCTTAGGCAAAATAATAAAGGTTAATTTGTACTTAATAAAGCAACTAAATTTGAAAAAATAGCAATCTTAATAAAGATACTTACTCTAAGAATATAATAATAATAATAATTCATAAAAAATAAATTGGATATCTACTTACGGCTTCCCTGTAGTTTCTTAAAAAGGAAAAAATCTATTTTCTCCAGTGATCTCAGCAAAATATCACAGGCTTCACTACCTTTTCCCAAAATGGAGCATATCAATTTTCTTGACGCATCCTGCCTTACTTTTTGGCAAAGGATACTATCTTTTTCTTCATGTGACAAAACAGATTTTGCAAAAAGACAATCTACAATTTTCTTGATGGTTGCCATTTTCATTCTTTGAATAAGATGTTCATGGTTATTCTCTAAAAAATCCATTGGTGAGAACAGATGGTTCTTCCAATCTGAATCTAATCAATTGTACTCGTGCTCTGAATAAAGAATGCTAACTTGGTTTGACTGCAGGTCATAACTCTTATTCTGAAGGTTCAAATAACAGCAGTAGAAATGGTTGGAAATCCTAGAGGAAATGCACAGATTTTAATAATAAAACATAAACTTCACAAATGCACACAGACTGAATCATAGCACCATGTGATGATGCTAATTATAAAAATTGATTTTCAAAAAAAATCCATTTCCAAGTTTTACATTCTGTATGGAATCTTCTTGGCTAAATGAGGACATTTGTTTTCTATAGGTAAAGATAAAGGTTCCCCTCACACATATGTGCTAGTTGTTTCTGACTCTAGGGGGCAGTGCTCATCTCTGTTTCAAAGCCGAAGAACCAGTGTTGTCCAAAGACATTTCCGTGATCATATGGCCAGCATGATTAAATGCCGTAGGCTAACGGAACGCTGTTACCTTCCCACCAAAGATTTTTTTTCTACTTGCATTTTTACAAGCATTCGAACTGCTAGGTTGGCAGAAGCTGGGACAAGTAACGGGAGCTCACTCTGCTATGTGGTGCTAGGGATTCAATCTGCCAAACTGTCGACCTTTCTGATTAAAAAGCTCAGTGTCTTAGTCACTGAGCCACTGTGTCTTTTGTTTTCTATATGGGATGGGAAATGTGAATGGTGAATTAATTATCCATATCTATCATATTTATTTCCCTTCCTGGTATGCAGAAGTCCACAACAAATTGTCAAAAAGGTTGACTCCATCTAAACCATCAATCAGGCTGCCGAGGCGACTGAATGCTACCACATGTTTATTGGACCCGTGTCCCTCCTGGTTGGTACTGGCCTCCTGGGAGGTGACACGAGGCTGGCTCCAGGTAATAGTGAATGCTTCCTTGAGTGAGGGTTTCTTGCTGGCCGCCTTGAAATAGGCGGTCGTGAGACCCCTCCTCAAGAAGCCTTCTCTGGACCCAGCGTTGTTACTTAACTACCGTCCGGTCCCCAACTTCCACTTCTTGGCGAAGGTTGTTGAGAGTGTGGTGGCACAGCAGTTCCCCCGACACCTGGAGGAAACTGTTTATCTAGACCCGCACCAGTCCGGCTTCCGACTCGGGCACAGCACAGAGACGGCATTGGTCGCGCTGGTGGCTGATCTCTGGAGGGCCCGAGATAGAGGTTGTTCCTCTATCTTGGTCCTGTTAGATCTCTCAGCAGCTTTGGATACCATCAACCATGGTATCCTATTGCACCGACTGGAGGGGTTAGGAGTGAGAGGCACTGTGTTGCGGTGGTTCTCCTCCTTCCTCTCCGGTCGGTCGCAATTTGTGTTGGCAGGAGGGCAGAGGTCGACGTCGAGGCACCTCACATGTGGGGTGCCTCAGGGGTCAGTCCTCTCACCCCTCCTGTTCAACACCTATATGAAGCCGCTGGGCGAGATCATCCACGGTTGTGGGGTGGAGTACCATCTGTATGCTGATGATACTCAGCTATATATATCCACCCCCAACCACCCCAGCGATGCTGTTGAAGTGATGACCTGGTGTCTGGAGGCCGTGCGGGCCTGGATGGGGAGTAACAAACTTCGACTCAACCCGTCCAAGACCGAGTGGCTGTGGTTTCCAGCGCCCCGGTACAGCCAGCTGACTCCAACGCTGGCTATCGGGGCCGAGTCACTAGTCCCTGTGGAAAGGGCCCGCAACTTAGGCGTCCTCCTGGACTCACGGCTTTCCTTGGATGACCATGTAATGGCCATGACCAGGGGGGCGTTTTACCAGGTTCGCCTGGTACTCCAGTTGCGCCCCTTCCTTGACTGGAACGCCCTTCGCACAGTCACTCAAGCGCTCGTTACGTCCCACCTAGACTATTGCAATGCTCTCTACATGGGGCTCCCCTTGAGGTTCACCCAGAGGCTCCAGTTAGTGCAGAATGCGGCCACGCAGGGGATTTTGGGAGCCTCGCGGCGCTCCCACATAACACCCCTCCTGTGCGAGCTGCACTGGCTGCCGGTGGCCTTCCGGGTGCGCTTCAAGGTGTTGGTTGACCATCTTTAAATTGCTCCATGACACGGAGCCTAGCTATTTGCGAGGCCACCTCCTACCACATACCTCCCTTCAACCGATCCGCTCCCACAGAGAGGGCCTCCTCAGGGTGCCGTCTGCCGGTCAATGCCGGCTGGCGCCCAGAGGAAGGGCCTTCTCTGTGGCAGGTCCAGCCCTCTGGAATGACCTACCCCCCGAACATCGCACCATCATAGACCTTTGCCTCTTTCGCCGATCACTTAAAACGCACTTATTTCACCTAGCTGGCCTAGCTTAGACTTTAGATTAGATATAATGTTAATTGATAGGGTAGTGGATTTGAATATTTTTAGCTAACATTTTAGCACAGGTTACTTAATTTAATAGTATTTTAATGTTGCGACTGTATTTATTGGGTGTTTGCATGTCATTTTTAATTTCCTGTGCACCGCCCTGAGTCCGCTGGGGAGATAGGAGCGGTATAGAAATTGAATAAAACTAAAACTAAACTAAACTAAACTAATCTCCTAACGGTAGTACCAGATGTTCCAATGTACCAATGTGGTTCGTTTTGTGATGTGACTGTAATTAAGAAAGGCTAATTCCTTAAACTCTCTTACAATGATGAACATTTTAAAGGAATACATTTCTTAGGGGACATAACAAAATCTTAACGATCAACTTGATCCTTTTGACAAGAAGATAGGTTTAAAGCAGCAAGTGCGCAGTTTGGTTAATTAGCAGCAAACTATCAAATACATATTGTATTTTTTTAACTAGGCAACAAGACAATAACATATAGATTTTCAATGTCCTTCATCAAAATCAGAGGTGGGTTGGTCCCTGTTCAGCCCGGATTGGGAAAACCGGTAGTAGTGGTGGCGAGAGGCTCCATCTACCTGCATAGATGCTTCTGCACAAGCGCACGAGCGAACCAGTAGTAATAAAAATGAAAACTCACCACTGATCAAAATATGTTGCGCCATCTCTGAATTCTACACTTGCAGTTGGCTCAACTGATAGACAGTCAAGAGATCTGGACAGGAATAAAATCAATCTACATGACACAGAGCTGGCACCAAAGAAGGCAGAAAATATCCATAACTTTGTCAGGGAGCTGTTCATTGCTGTCTTTTACCTGCAAAGTTCATTTGCACAGTTCGGTTTCACCAAATATATTAAGGCTCTGGAGCAGTAATCATATTCCGCCCCCCATTTCCCCCATCCCCCCCCCCAAAAAAAAGAAAAAAAGGAAAAGCATTTTGATCATGAGAAAAATGTTGTTTGAAGGAGCCCCAGGAATCCTGAACTGGAGCTGAACTGGAGCTGCGGGAGCTGGATCTTGAGGAGTGCCTAGATCTGGAGCTGTTTCTAGTAAAGAAATGCTCTCTGTCCATGTTCCCCACCCCCCTTCCTTCCTTCCTTCCTTCCTTCCTTCCTTCCTTCCTTCCTTCCTTCCTTTCTTTCACAAATGTAAGTAGAAATCATCCCCAAAGAATACACATCTCTTGTTACGGTTGTTCTATAATGCTAATCTAAAACAATGCCTGTAACGTTCAAAGTATATCAAGCAAAAAAGAAACATACCTGTTTTGAGAAGCTGTTAAGGAAACAGTTACCAATCTGTAGCAATTCCTTCCCACGCCCAGTTGCCGAACTTTGACACAAGTTTCACTTAGCTCACTAACAACCCTTCCGGTTTTCAGAACAGCGGTGTTGCAAGAAAGGGTAGTGCTTACAGAAGGAAATACTGTCATTCAAAGACAACAACATTCCAACAACACTCCACAACATTCATTACAAATGATCTGGCAAGGAAACAAATGCGTGTGTAACTTGGGTGAGGGCCAGGTGCTTACTCTAGGTATGATTTCAGCTGAAGTACAAACCTGAGCAGGTGGAAAGTTCTCAATTCTTTGCCCAGAAAATTTCAAACCTCTCTTTTAAAGTGAATTAAAGTTGTGACATCTCTGTGACAACATTGCAGCAACTTCCTGTACACCATTTTCCTGAGCACCAGAGAAAAATGTTTTAAAACAAAATTACAATTCCTCTAGATCTGCACATAAAGCCATAATTACAAAACACAAAAGCCCAATTTAAGCAGGTTAAGAGAATACATTTTTCTTAGAGCTACATTTTAGTTGCTGGAATGAACTGATTCAGGCCAAGGAATGTAGAACTTTTTGCTACATATAAATTAGCCAGCTAACTAAATATTCTGAACTCAGAAATTAAACATCTGTGACCAGGATATTAAAGATGGAATGGAAACACCTACAGGGGCCAAGAGTAATAAAAGCAAGATGAAATCTAAAAAAATCAACAACTCATGCGTATCCTTGGCAATAAGATCTTATTACACAATTGACCGCAACCTCCCCTTTGCTTGGGAAGCCTAAAGAAATGTCATACCTCTGGAAAGTACTCAGTCATCTGCTATGCTTTAGGCTGTAATACTTTGGTATGGATCATACCAAAGATTTAGAAGGTAGGAGAAAAGATGGTCCTGTAAAAATTAGACAATTGCCACATTCCCCATTGCCATATCTAGACATCAATAGCCAATGGGAAGAGGTGGTGGAAACTATCATTCTAAAACATTTGGTGAATCAGTCCATCATTCTGTACCCACAGTGTCATAGCGCTGTCGGAGCCTGAGTACATGGAGGAGGATGAGCCAGAGCTAGGGTTGACAGAGGTCGAGGGGGTGACCACATTGGCATTAAAGGAATGTGGGGAGGAGCTGGACAAGGCAGCCCTGGATCCCATGGGCTTGGGACGGCTTGCCAATAGGAAAGAACAGGGGCAGGATGACTGACAGGGGGGGGGGGGAAGAGTGGGCAGGCAGTGGAAATGAGGAGCGAGGGAGCTCACGCAATGAGCAAGGACTGCCCACTCCTGATTCCCAAGCACGGAGAGTGAAGAAGAGGCAAGAACAATGCAGGCCAACCTGATGGCTCAGGAGGAGAGTGCCCCGTCCCTCTTCACAAGGCACACCTGGGGACTGAGACTTTAGGAGACACCGTGGGGAGGGACACTTGTTGGGAACAAACTCTGAATTCATGTGCCATTGCCAATTCTGGAATGCGCTGGACTTCTTGTCTAGTTCCTTTTCTTCGTGGACTCATTGCCTAAGTCCTTTTCTTCATGGAACTCATTGCCTTGTTCCCTTGCCTCGCTGGGTTTCTTGCCTGGAAGCCATTGTGCTAACAGTGTTTTGCTGTACTACACGCAGCCAGAGGCTGCTGGAGGTATGTGTTAGGGTTAGGGTTAGGGTTAGGGTTTGCTCCGGGACTTGTCATAAACATGGGAGCGTTTGGGGAAAAGTTGGAGCCATAAAAGGGAGTTTGAACTATCTCAGCTGACCTCCGTGCCTTGCCCCGGGTCATCACATACAGTGATTAGTCAAATAGGAAGCATCCAGTCAGGTCAGTAGCACCATCCTGCTCATCTTTATTCTTTAACTTGTCCAGACAGCCTAGCAATACACAGCAATAGTAAGATTTTGTTAAGCTATGAATTCTGGATAAAGGACTAACAGGGTAAAAGTGTCTCCCGGACAAGATGCAACCCAGCTAAGCAGGCAAGGTTGTGCTTCCATCGCCTTGATAGGATTTGCCCAGTCGGACTTTAATTCCAAATGGATCTGAGTAACTTCATTCTAGATGCCTAAATTATTCTTCATAGAGACTCTTCAAATGTCCTTGTAGCCTGTTCTCTGCAGCAATGAATGGGACAATTTATAAAGGGCTGCTGGACAGCTATTTGTGGTCATGATAACAGCAGAAAAATACTCACATGTTGTTGCTCTTCTTCCCTGCAGTAAACCTGTAGGCCAGCTTTTACTCTTTATTTTTCTCCAGTGTCATTCTAGGCATCTCTTCTGCTGCTTTATCTGCCGGAGTTTCTCAGAAAACCAAGAAACACCCCAGGATTGATTACAGTGAGTGGCTACATGGGAACCATCCAATTTAAGTTCCCCCTCACATGCCTCTTTTAGAGTGCAACAAAGGGCACAGTTGAATGGTGCAGAGTATGAATGAATTTCCAGAAAAATTGCAGACTACAGGAACCATATGTGCTTTAGTTTGAGATGCAGGCACTACTCAGGTGATCCTGGGGACACAAATAAACCTCTAAGTGGCCTCAATGACTCTCTAAAAGAATGCAATATAAACCCTTCCATTCCCCACCATCTCATTAGAGATGGAAGAAGCTGATTGGATGACAAGTGAAACATTTTCAAAGAAAGACAAGAAAGTCCAGTTGCTTCTTGAAAAAGCACCTTTGGGGCAACTATGACCAGGGTCTCCATAGACAAATCCTTTATTTGTTTACATGTAATGCACAGAATCTTGCCAAACTAAAGCTATATCCATCCACCCGTGGCCCATTTTTGGTCCCAGGAGACTTCAGGGAGAATTGTTAGGCCCAAAATGGGGCACAGGGTGTGTGGTGCCCCCCTGTGGCCCATTTTTTGTCCCAGGAGGTTTCAGGTAGACCTGCTAGGCCCAGAACAGGTCACAGGGGAGTCACATGCATGCATGGGGGGGCACATGCATGCATGGGGGGCACATGCATGTGCTGGGAGGGTAGTGTCACGCACATGCACAGGGGCGAGGTTGCACGGTGGGGTCATGGGCATATGCCTAGTGGGCGGGGCCCATTGCATTGTGGGTGTGGGCACACATGCAATTTCAGCACAGGAGGACAAAAAGGTTAGCCATCGCTGGCTTAGGCCAACATGCAATCACCAATGCTCAAGTCAATAGTTGCCATGAATTCTTGAGCTCCTCCAAATTCTATATCACCAATGGGCAGTTTGAAGTTACCAAGAATTAGCCTAGGCAGCTTCACCATCAACCGGGTGACAAAATCTAGGCAGGAATGCTCCTGTGCTACTATAATAGTAACAGTTGAAGGGCTCCATAGAGCTCAACTTCAACCAGAGGGTTTCACAGCAGGGTTCCTGTGAAGCTGTACTCTGAAATCTATCTAGGTTTCCTAGGTGACAGTTGCTCCCACATGTCCAGGGACTGTGGTGTGGCTGATAGAACATTTATTTGCATTCTGTTATATCCTGAATTAATTCCTTCAGATTGTATCTGGCATAAGAAAAGAACTGGGCTGTTATACCAACATTGTAATGATATATGCTAAAGCTGTCTGACTGCTAAGATCCCATATTTTAAATCTAATTAGGTCAGAACCCTAAGAATGAGGGCATTGCAAAATTGCAAAAAGGGACTGTTTCAAAAGTGAAGGAAGGGGCAATGAGCACTAGAATTCACCCCACTCTCAGCAAATAAATACTATTTCATATGAAGCATTATAAATGTATATCATATACAGATGACATTTTTATTTTATAATTAGAAACGAACCCATTAATTATTCTTGCTCAAGGTAAAAGATGAAACTCACTCATTTTTTATATTTAATATGGCAAGGCCAGATAGAAAATGCTGAAACATTGTGCTCAAGTAATTTTTAATCCAATTCCATTTTCAGAAAGCCCGTTTTGCCCTTGTTTCTGCCCCTGGAATAGCTATAAACCGCAACAATGCTATTGACGTATCTGAGACAAAACACATGCAAGACACCAGAAGACAGGACAGCTCATTAGCAACCACAGATAGCGGACAGTGAATCAACTGGATGGGAAGTAACGGACTCAGGCTCAACCCGACCAAGACCGAGTGGCTGTGGTTTCCGGCTGCCCGATTCAACCAGCTGACTCCATCGCTGGCCATAGGGGGCGAACATCTTGCCCCTGTGGATGGGGCGCGCAACTTGGGTGTCCTCCTGGATGCCCGGCTGTCCATGGAAGATCAAGTGACAGCCGTGGCCAGGAGGGCGTTTTACCAGGTCCGCCTGGTTCGCCAGTTGCGCCCCCTATTGGATCGGGACGCCCTTCGCACAGTCACTCATGCTCTCGTGACATCGCGACTGGACTATTGTAACTCTCTCTACATGGGGCTCCCCTTGAGGTGCACCCGGAGACTTCAGATGGTTCAGAATGCAGCCGCGCGGGCAATCTTGGGTACCTCCAGATTTGCCCACATAACTCCACTTCTGCGCGAGCTGCACTGGCTGCCTGTCGTCTTCCGGGTGCGCTTCAAGGTATTAGTCATCATTTTTAAAGCGCTCCATGGCTCGGGACCTAGCTATCTGCGGGATCGGATCCTGCCGCATACATCCTCACGGCCGATTCGCTCCCACAGAGAGGGACTTCTCCGGGTGCCGTCCACTAGACTCTGTCAGCGGGCGACGCCCAGGGGAAGGGCTCTCTCTGTGGCAGGCCCAGCCCTCTGGAACGACCTTCCCCCCGACATCAGAACAACCACAAACTTCCGCTCCTTCCGTCTGAAATTAAAAACTCGTCTTTTCCGTTTGGCCGGCCTTGGTTAGCCTCTCTCTACAGGGTTTAGCTGTTTTAAATTGGGTATTTTAGCAGATTAAGGGGATTTTAGCACAGGCTCATATTTAATTTTTTCTTAACTGTATGTGTATATTGTATTGTGGTTTTAGTTTCCCTGTGCACCGCTCCGAGTCCCTATGGGGAGAGGAGCGGTCTATAAATTAAATTATTATTATTATTATTATTATTATTATTATTAACTGTTACGTTTTTAATTTTAAAATTGCAAACAAATTTTTAAAAGTACTGTAGGAAGTTAAGACCCATCCCTCTCCTAGAAAAATGAAATATCCTAGGAAATATTGAAAAGGCAGAATATTATATTTCCCTGGATGTGAAAAGGGAGAAACATGTAGTCCCTGCAGCTTCCTGCCCACCCCCTTTGTCAATGGGTCATTAAGATGCCCAAGCCAGTCCCTTTACATATTAAAGAGTTCTCCCCTTCAGCTCCAGGGTAATGGGCGATGCCGTCGAAGTGATGTCCCAGTGCCTGGAGGCCGTGCGAGTCTGGATGGGGAGAAACAGGCTTCGACTCAACCCGTCCAAGACCAAGTGGCTGCGGCTTCCAGCGTCGCGACATAGCCAGCTGGTACCATTGCTGGCCATTGGGGGCAAATTATTAGCCCCCACAGAGAGGGCGCGCAATTTGGGTGTCCTCCTGGACTCCCAGCTATCATTAGACAATCATTTGACGGCCGTAGCCAGGGTTTTTTTTTATCAGGTTCGCTTGATTCGCCAATTGCGCCCCTTTCTGGATTGTGACGCTCTACACACGGTCACTCAAGCCCTCGTCACTTCCCGCCTGGACTATTGCAACGCTCTCTACATGGGGCTCCCCTTGAGGTGCACCCGGAGGCTCCAGTTGGTGCAGAAAGCGGCTGCGCAGGGGATTCTGGGAGCCTCAAGATGCTCCAACGTGACACCCCTCCTGCGCGAACTGCACTGGCTGCCTGTGGCTTTCCGGGTGCCCTTCAAGGTGTTGGTAACCATCTTTAAAGCGCTCCATGACATGGGGCCTGGTTACTTGCAGGACCGCATCCTGCTACCGAATACCTCCCACCGACCAGTTCACTCCCACAGAGCGGGCCTCCTCAGGGTACCGTCGGCCAAACAATGTCGGCTGGCAACCCCCAGGGGGAGAGCCTTCTCTGTGGCAGCCCCTGCCCTCTGGAACGATCTGCCCCCCGACCTTCGTACGATCACCGACCTGCGCCTCTTCCGTCGGGCCCTGAAAACGCACCTATTTCGTGCGGCCGGCCTGGTGTAGTTTTCTTTTAATCGATTGTAATTTTTAATTGATTTTAGTTGATTTTATTAACTGCTTTTATATGGTTATCTGGTTTTTAGAACGGGCCCTTAAATTTAATTAGTTTTTAATGTATTTTAATGTATTTTTGTATCGGATATTTTACTGTTTTATTATGCCTGTTCACCGCCCTGAGTCCTGCAAGGGAGAAGGGCGATATACAAATTTACGGTACTCTAATTTATTGCTATAATATCTGAGAATACACTAAAATAAAAAAATAGAATATTTTATTGGTTCGCTGCAGGATATGAGCATATACATTGGCCTGGTTCACTACATGTTCAATCACAAACTGATTTATTTTTAATTAGCATACTTATATCACATATCCTATCAAGGGCCCAGATTCTGGTGTGATCAGTAAGTGTTGTCTAGTGTTGGGGAAATCCAGATTCTAGTCCATTTGAATTACAGAAACTCATTGGATGACTTTGGGCCACTTGTCTTCCCTCAGCTTGAGTATAAAATGACTAGACTACCTCATGTATGTAACCTTAAACCTCTGGAGAAAGTGTGGTATATAAATCTAGTAAATATCAACAACATTTTTGTGTTGTTTTTATAAGCGGCCACATGCATGTTGAAGAGTCTTTTTAGATAATACTGTACCATTTTCTAGATTTGAAGGAAGAATCAAATTGCTTGAATCTACATTTTTAGTGGCAGAATTCTTTCTGACCTCTGCTCTTAAAAGTAATTGAAAGGATCTTTCATACTGTGGCCCCTGGTATCTTTGGCGCATTAATGATCTTGACTGATGCATTTCTGTCAGGAAGCTTATGTTAGACTGCAATCAATTCCTGTTTCTACCTCTAAGGTTCAAAACTGATGCAAGCGAAGTAAAGGCAATGGGGTAAAAGTAATTGGCCACCAGACCCTTTCAATTGTATACAAGGCATTTCGGTAGACATGTAAAAACATCAGAAATGCTTCCAACACCAGAAAAGGGTTTTGAAAAAGCTTATCTGGAGGTTGTTTGAGCTTTGGATTAACTGACATTGTCATTTTCGCCTAAGTTGCTGCAACTATTAAATAACTGACCATTGGAACTCCGTGCTGATCTACTGCAAATAACTCAAGAGATCTAACAATAGATTCAATAGATACATTCTGCCTCCTCAGCATTACAATACTGACTGAGCATTAATAGATCAGCAGAACAGGCGCTTGCTAAGCAAAAAATAGGCAGAGAAACCCCTATTTTCTACGCAACAAAATAAATGCACAATGCAAGGAAGTAGCCAATCAGAGAGTTAAAGGCGAAGCTCCTTTCGTGGCATCATCATCACATCATCATCATCATCACAGGCGTGGAAGTTTTCAAGGAAGAGGGTGCAAGATTTACCCCACCCCCTTTCCTTTCCAGAAGAATTCTCCTCCCCCTCTGCCCCCTCCTCCCCACCGCTCCCATCTTTTTCTTTCTTCCGTCTCCCGTCTGGTCCTGATCCAACCAATGACCAGGCACGAGGGCTCTCCAGACCAATGGAATCCAGTTCCGAGGCAATCGGGAAGAAGATCTTAGCAGCCAATCAAAGAGGGCTTTACGGGAGCCCAATCGGAAAGTCGATCTCAGGTTTGCTGCTAGGTGCTCAGTCAGCAGCAGGAGGAGGCGGAGGGGAGGAGGAGGAGGAGGAGGAAGGGATGATCTCCGCCTCCGCGGGTTGCTGTTGACCGGGCTGCCCGGCGGTTCCGTTCGGCCCTCTCTCGGCTCTCCGACCGAGCCGTCGCGGCGGGCGGAGCGATGCAGCACCCGGGTCCCCCCAAAGCTTCGCCTCCGCTGCAGCCGCTCTACGCTCCCAATAACGGCGATTTCACCTTCGTCTCTTCGGCCGATGCCGAAGGTAATAGCGGGAGCGGGGCGCAGGGGTAGCTAGCGCCTTCTGCCGAGAGGGCACCCCGGGAGCTGCCTGGAGAAGGGAGCCAAGAAACCCGGAGCCCTGTGGCGCAGCCTGGTCTGCGTGGCAGAGGCACCTGCGGGAAGAGAGGAGGATTGGACTAACAGGTCCGGTAAATAAGGAGGGATCGAGCAATGGTGCTGGAGGAGGAGGGGAGTATGAAGCTTCACTGAGTTACGCAAAGCCGCTAAAGAAGGGAATGAATTCTGGTGGTTTCCTTCCATTGTTTCCATATTTTACACACACACACACACACACACACACACACACACACACACACACACACACACACCAGCGCATAGGGCTGTGGATGTGGCAACTTGGTTACTGACTCTGATAGGGCATCAGCAGAATGCTGTTGAGTATAGATCTCTGTAGGTGTACAACAGTCTTGGGGCACTTTTGAACAGCTTTCTGGGAGTTGTGGTCAAGTTACCACTGGAGAGCAACACTTGGCAAATTAGTTGTTAATCAAAATTATTGATATTAATAATTGAAGTTGAAAACTTAGAAGGATCACATCCAATTGTATGATTCATGGGCTTGGCTGTGTTTTGGCTGTATTTTGGGAGAAAGATGGAAAAAGTGAGAGTGTAGAGCTTGAAGGATAAGGTTTACAATCCCTATTGATCATGGCAACTGTGGTTTACATTTGGCACCAGAAAGACTAAAACCAGTTATAACCAGTTATAGATAGATAACCAGTTGCCAGGTATAGCAACAAAGTTGCAATTGAAACTGCTATTAAAAGAGTTGCTATGAAAATAAAATGCTGAACTAGACTGGCCTTTGAGCTAATATGGATGCCATTATGACTTTAAATAATGCAGGTAGTCCTCAACTTATGATAATTCATTTAACAACCATTCAGAGTTATGACAACATTGAAAAAAAGTGACTTACAACTGGTCTTCATACATATGACCACCACAGCATCTCCATGGTCACTTGATCAGTATTCAGGTGCTTGGCAACCAGCATGTATTTAAGATGGTTGCAGCAAACTGGGATCATGTGATCTCCATTTACAACTTTCCCAGGGGATCTCAACAACCAAAGGAGGAAGCTGGATTTGCTTAATGACTGTAATATTTCCTTAATTACCTTGGTGATTTGCTTAATGACCAGTGGCGTAGCGTGGGTTGTCAGCACCCGGGGCAAGGCAAGTAATTTGCGCCCCCTGGTGGAGCGCGGCGGGACGACCCGGACGGGGCCCCGGGTGGCCGGGAAGCGGGTAGGCGCCTTGGTCATGGTGGTGAGCCGGGTACTGATCTGGTTGGGCGTCTGAGAAGCGGCGGCGGCGGCCGTGCCGGGCGAGGCGGTGAGCTCCCCGCTCTTGGGAAGAAGGGGTCCTGCTCGATGCCTTTGGAATCCATGAGCTCGGTGGGCAGGTACTCTTGCACGGACCCCACCACGATCCACTTGAGCAGCATCAGGCTGAGCCCCAGGCCCACGAAGCCGATGAAGAGGGGCACGACGCAGAGCCACGTCTGCTGTCGGTTCCACACTAGGCAGTCGCCGCAGCGCACCTCCCGCCCCGCTGCCTCGGGCCCTCCATCGCCCGCCGCAGTGCCCCCGCCCGCCGCCGCCCCCTCCTCGGCAGCGGCTGCGGCACCCGGCGGCAAGGCGACCCCTTCGCTCATCCTTCTCGGCGCCTTTCTAGCCCTCATCGAGGGCTAGAAAGCAGCGGCATCGAGGACGGGGAGGGCGCAGCATGCGGAGCGGCGGGGAAGCGAGAAACGGGAAGGGGGGAGAGGCGGGGTGCAGGAAGATCCGACGGCAGCGGGGTAGGGGAGGCAGCCGCAGCCGGTGCGAGCGCGCCCCCCCAGATGTTGCGCCCGGTGCGGCCGGCCCCCCCTGCACCCCCCACGCTACGCCTCTGTTAATGACCATGGCATATGCAGTCAATCAAGGAGAGAAACAATCTAGAACCAAGGGCAAATTTCCTAACAGTGAGAACAATTAACCAGTGGAACAGATTAGATTCAGAGTTTGTGGGTGCTTATCTGGAATGATATAGGTTGTCCTATTTGAGTAGCAGGTTGGACTAGAAGACCTCCATTAACTCTGTTATTCTGTTAAATAGGGTAAAATTGGATGTGACTCATATAACAACCACATCGCTTAGGGACAGACATTCTGGTGCCAATTGTCGTCATAAGTAGAGGACTATGTATTAAACGTATTGATATTTCCCAGGGTTTTAATGGAAAACTTCAAAACTCAACTAGTTCTCTACACTGTGTATAGTTCTTCAGGTCAAAACTGCATGTCCTATGACTTCTACTGATGGTTAAACTGTTCTTTTTTTAAGTTAAACCTCCTTCATGCTCTTCAATCAAAATGTCATTTTTGTCCAGTGAACAGAAAAACATAACAGTAGCTCTATGGATTTTAGAAAGAATAGATGCAATGCTTCAGCAGTATCTGAGCATTATTGTTACAGAATTAACAGACCAAGTTTTTAATCTACCCTGCTCACTGATAAAACAGTCATTTATTTTGTATAATTGGGACAGAGTTTGGCTGCATCTTACACTTAATTGTGAAAAAGTATCTTATTCTTAGACTTAGAGTTATATGTACTGTATATAATAAATCACAGGTATTTTCTCCAATTCTTTATTGTTTTTAGATTTATCGCATAAAATTGCCTTGCCCATAATCTTTTAACTTACAAGACTTTAAGAATATTTGTTATCGGTGCATAAGACTGTCTTCTGCAGTCTTTCCGTTCTTCCTAACAACATCACTGACAAATCCAAAAAAATCTAATTTTTTTCTGCCATGCCATCTACATGAATGTGGACTATGCAATAATACAGGAGAAAGAATGCATATTCTGGCCCCACCCTAGCATTTCATCCGTCAGTTGTTTGGCTTTTTCTTCATGTAATGTTCTTTTGAAATAATACTAAGCCTGTGTTCAAGTTCAGCCTGAACAACAGCTGGGAGGTGGACAGGCAATACTAAAAAAGCAGAGACTCCTGTGCCAGTCTGCTGTTTGAATTAACTGGTCCAAATCTTTGAGTCATTAGTTTAAAGACCTGGGAAATAAAAAGAACTTCTCTGCCTACTCTCCTAGCTTCTGCAGCTGATCTCTCAAACTGAGAGAAGTGGCAAGTGAAGGGTGTCAAGATCTAAATCTACAGATCAAGCCTTCTCTCTGTGATTAGAGAATGATTTTTCTGCCAGTTGATGATGAGAAGATGGGAAAGTATTGTCTTTCCTACACAGGAAGTAACAACACCTTCCTCTAGCAGCAAGCAAAAGCATATATAGACAGCAAATCCTATATTGCTTTAGTTTCCTGTTGGCTAATCGGGGAGGAGAGCTTTTCAACTGAACTATAGGGAAGAACCCCATGAAACGTAATGCTAAAATGAATATTTCAGTTTTCCACAATGGATAATATGTTAGTATTTGTTATGGTTTAGTGAAACATATTACATGAGCATGGCACCACTTCCTGAAGTTTTAAAACAGCCAGATCCTTTGGAAAGGTGGCATTGTTGCTGTAAAAACTGTTTTCAGGTATCTGCCCATGTATGTGCATATTACTTTGTTGGTGGCCCCAAATTTAGTGTCAACTATGCATGCATCCACTAACCTCTGAAGCAGTCACAAGCCTTCCAAAGGATATCACTGCTTAAAAAAATTAAAGTTCATGTTAACACATTTTTGCAGTGCATTTCTTTTGAATTCTTTATGCAACCAATTATTTCTTTGTAAGCTACTTCCTTATATGTGTTTAAGGATAATTTTGCTTCTTTCATTATGTTACACTTTTAGCTTAGGATAATATACAAACTCACCCATTTTAATTTATAAACCACATTTTCTTTTGTAGAATGATTTGCATATCAGGTCAAGCCAAAAACATACCAATGATGCTACAACGTAGCGTGATATGACGAATAGGCCTAGCAACCTTCCCTTTTTCTCATATATCAATATACATTCCAGTATAGCAAAAAAAATAATTCTTGACTACATTCTCTTACTTTTTTTTTAACTTAAGATTTAAGTGGCTCAATAGCATCTACAGATGTGAAACTCAACCTTGGAGGAGGAAATGTGGAATTTATGAAAGAATCCACAGCAACTACCTTCCTGAGGCAAAGAGGTTATGGCTGGCTTTTAGAGGTGGAAGATGATGACCCTGAAGATAACAAACCACTCTTGTAAGTAATATTGCTTTGAGATTCTTAGTTTAGTTCTGCCCTTGAAACTAATTTCTTGTTTAGACCAAGGGCAGTGATTTGTAGGAATAGTGAACAAGGAGTTAAATGAAAAAACACAGTTGACAAATGATTATGTCTGTATTGACATTTAAGCATGATCTACTCCACACCCATTATTTTATAACAAATCAAAACTGTAATTTGGGTTTTAAATTTAAACTTATTTTAAGTTAAGCAGGATATGGATTTAATTTTGTTATTATTTAATAATATTTTGTATTTATATATGATTGATTTTAAATCTCTGTTCGCCGCCCCGAGTCCCTTTATGGTGAGATGGGTGCGGGCTATAAATGTGAAAAATAAATTAAAAAATAAATAAATAAATACAGCTATCATTTCAATATTTGTTGTACACTATAGGTAGAAGATTCCATTTTGGCAACATGTCATAGTGTACTGTTTAGAAAACTTCATAGATTAAAATATTTTTTTCAGTAGAATCAATGTAAAGTTATTAAAAACTTTAATAAAGAGAAGCTCAAAGCTATGATAGCCAATTGTTTAAAAATGCTTAAGGTGTGTAAATTTGCATCTGTATTCCATGAATAAAAGGATATCAGTTTCTGATAATAGTATGATTATGGATTATTTTTGAGTTGCACCTTCTTGTTAGGTTTCCTACTATAATTTTCTTTCCTAGGGAGTAAGAATATGATCATTATTCTCTTGCACTAGTTAGCCTAGTTTTAGTAAATATTACCAATCGGGTTTTTACGACATAAATTTAAACGAGGTACTTTTTAACACAGGGTAAAACATTTAATTTAGTTTTAATTATTTATAATTTGTTATATGTATATGCTCTTAAATTCCTGTACACCGCCCCGAGTCCCTTCGGAGAGAGGGGGCGGTCAATAAATCCAAATAAATAAATAAATAAATAAATAATAACATGGAATAATATACAGTAGCTGTCAGACAAAGAGTGGCTTAGCTTATTGTTTATTGTTTCCTAGTATTAAAAAAATTCCACTTGTTCAATAATAGCTAAATATATTTGGGGGGAATCTTTCAGTTGCTATGTTTCATGTACAATTCATAAAGTCTGTATTTTCAAATAATGCTAAGCCATAATTTCAGGACATATTATGGAAGTTCTACTTTTTTGTAACAGAGAAGAATTAGACATTGACCTGAAGGATATATACTACAAAATTCGGTGCGTCTTGATGCCAATGCCTTCTCTCGGATTCAACAGACAAGTAGTAAGAGATAATCCTGACTTCTGGGGCCCTTTGGCTGTTGTCTTATTCTTCTCGATGATCTCATTATATGGACAATTCAAGGTGAGTGAACTTTTTTTTAAAACCACCATTATTTTAAGCTGTCATCAACAGTTAAACTGTTATCAGTCAAATATTAAACTTGCCTGCATCTTCATATATAAACTTAAATATACTCTTTAAAATAATTGGAATATGGTTCTTATATCTAGTGATGTTTTTTCTCTTAAATTTTATTTCTCCTTCAATAGATTGCCTGTGTTTATGTTATTCTGCTTTGTTTGTTTTAATCTACTATTTCCTAGTGGAATGTGTTCTGCAGACTGAACGTTTTAGCCCTAATCCATTGATAATAAATTGTAGTGACTGGCTCCTTTTTGAACTATAATTTTTCAGAGGCCTTCTGGATCAAGATGAATCTATTCTGTTTCTTATAGTGGCCAATAAGAATTTAATAGGCAGGCCTTGAAGATAATAGTAGTTCAGAGGAACAACTGTTTGAATCTGAAAATTCTATTTATGCAGAATAACTAAAACTTATTACTGCTATTCCTACTACTGTTATAGATTATCATAGCTAGGAACCACTGGTTAATTTGATCCATAATTAATCACTTTTAAATTTATCATTTATTATGTTAACAAATTTAGAAAAGTTGTTTGAAGTATCATGGGATTTTAGTAGTGGGTTAATGAACAGAGTACTGCATTTTATATGTTTATCTGTTATGTACTTAGGATTTACAGGGCTGTACTTTGGATCTGAAGTTGAAAAGGTATTTTGGAGCAAGTCTAGGAGCAAACATTGCTTCTATCAGCATCTCCTTTAAAAATCAACATGAGTTTGCAGAGTGGCTGTATTACCTTAAGAAAATACTGTACATATTTGAATTAAGGAGGACATGTTGATAAGTGTAATGTGCATATTCAAGCCCATCCTGAAGCCTAGCACTTTTCTGGGATTTAGTGTCCTTCAGTTTCATTAGAATAATCACAAAATTTCATAATATGAAGCAATCATGTTATGAAAACTTGGGAGGATTTTGTCCAGTTTGCACAATTGCACGAACAAGAGTGAATGGGCTGATTGAAGGCATTATTTTTCCAATTTAAGGAAGAGTTTTTGTCAATCAAAATGAATTTATTTTTCAGTTCATAAGTAACTGTGTTGATTAGAATCTTTATTTCTTAAGGTGGTGTCCTGGATTATAACTATTTGGATATTTGGATCCTTAACAATCTTCCTGTTGGCCAGGGTTCTTGGAGGAGAGGTAAGAATTTTTTTGAAAGTTGACTTGGTATTTTAAATTATTTTTAAATTGGGATTAGTTATATGAATTTTCATTCCTTAATTGCCCATTTTATTGTCCTGTCCATGAACAACTTGGATGAATACTAGTTGCCCATTATTATTGGTTTATCAGAAAGTATCAACAGTAAGCTGGGAAGTATAGAAAAAGAAAACTGATAATGTTAGAAAAGTCTGTTTATACCACTGAGAGAATTCTGCTGTTAAACGCTAAATTCCAAATTAAAATATTCAAAACAAATTGGTATCCAACCTTTATTCAAATAAATCCTTTGCAATATAGTTTTTCTTTTCAACACCCCTTTCAAATCAACTCTTGTCTTTTAGCATATCCTTTTCAATATCCTTTGTTGAAATGATCTTATTAGGAATATTTCTAACATGAAACCAGAGCGTCTATCATTCTGCAAAATTTTGATTGTTTAGAAAATGACTACATGAACAAGACGATTTGGGAGTTAGGCTTGTAAGAACATATATGACTAATATACTTAAGTTTGAACAATTATGTTTGTTAATAGACTGAGTTACTGAAAACAATGACTGAAGTATTTTAAATTTACAGGTTGCATATGGTCAAGTTCTTGGAGTGATTGGATATTCTTTACTTCCTCTTATTGTAATAGCACCTGTACTCCTTGTAGTTGGATCATTTGAAATTGTTTCTACTCTAATAAAAGTAAGTTCAATATCATTCATGACCAGACCACCAAAATCTCAACAATATATCAATTACTTTTATACAGCAGTATATTATGCAGCGAGTATTCATGTTCTACTTTGCTTTTGAGCTAATGTATGCCTATAAATTGAGAGAATTCACTCGCGATTATGGCTAGAAAGCAAAGGTCCATGAATTCAAGTCCTGCCACAGCCATGAAAATCAGCTGGGTGATCTTGGGCCAGTATCTCTCAGCCCAATTCAGGCAGGGATATAAAATATGATATGCTATATACAGTATGAGATATAATATACTGTATAATAAAGCTTGACTTATAGTACTCCATCTTTTAACGGCTATATTCCTATAAATAACTATTTTGACTGATGTAGAAAAACATCAACATAGTTATGTTTTTCTACATCACATATAAAAGGAAAAGGAAAACAGCTTGTTAAAGGAAGCTTTCAAAAAATTTGGATGAAATTACTTTTTTCTCCTAAAAATAATAAATTGACTGCTTTATAAAGTAAGGGGAGGAAAACAAAACAAAAAAAATCTTGTTAGGACGTTCTCATTTTGTAAATACATTCATTTGGTATTAACTGAAGATCAGTTTCCTGCTATGTAGTGTCTTCCAGATACATTGAACTGCAGTGCCAGATTGTCCACACAGCAGTTGGAATTTAGTTTCAGATTACTGTGCATAACCAGTTTATTGCTGTTTTTGACTTAAAAAATGTTCTAGTGTGCAGTTTGGGACTTTCCTTGCTTTGATAATATTTCTTTCTTTTTTCTTTTTCATTTCTGCCAGCTTTTTGGAGTGTTTTGGGCTGCATACAGTGCTGCTTCCTTATTAGTTGGTGAAGAATTTAAAACCAAGAAGCCTCTTCTGATTTATCCCATCTTTTTACTGTACATTTATTTTCTGTCTTTATATACTGGGGTGTGACCAAAATTGCTAGATTTGAAGAAGGACATTTTGATTACCATGAAGAATGAACTGTTGATGGATAGAAAAGGCAAGTGACTGTATCCTATCAGGCGGACAAAGTTTCAGTAGTATCCTTAAGTACATCTGTGTATTATTATTTAAGCATTTTTAATTATAATGCAGATTTATACCAGAGTTTTAGGTTTGTTAGATTTTTAATGAATACAGATGGTAACATTTATAAATATGTTATTTGAAGAAACTTATTACTTGTGCCAAAAGCACGAGGTCCATATGATAGGTAAACTGTCATGGAACTTGAAAAAAATGAGTGAATTATAGTTCCCAGAAATGTATTTATCAACCAATCCTCATCGTTCCTATATTTTAATGTGTAATCTTGTCCACTCTTGACTTGGCTATTGAATTATCAATTCTGATTTAAAGTTTTATGTTGTTCAAAGATTGGTTTAGGAAATTTCATCATAAAGGGGATTTATGGTTCTCATTACCATCACATGAAATATTTGAAGTAATATTTAGTAGTATTTGAAGTAATTCTTTTTTTTTTTAAAGTTCAACTGTAAATATGTCATACCAAAATATTGCTTTACAAAGTTGATTTTGAAATCTTTCAGAAAAAAAGTTTTTATCTGCAGCTTTATGAAAGTGGTAAGTGGAAAAAAGTTTAAATAAATAGTATGGTTCTGAAAAAAATCTTCAATAGAATAAACACTGCTTTCTTCAAAATTGAACTTGTTTTATAACACCTTGTTTTGCTGTTTATGTAAACTGGTTTTGGGGTTGGTAAAATTGTTAGCCACAAAGTTGCGTTTGCAATTTGATTATCACGTTTAATATGAATTGGCATTATTGAAATGGTTCTTTAATATAATTGTATATTAGTTACAAAAGAAAAAGATATTCTGCATCATAAGGATTTTCATAGCAAAAGGGTGAATAAAAATAAATGATTTAAAAAAATAAAAAAATGGATTTTAAAATTTTAAATCAGATTTTTTAAAATCAAATTTAATTTAATAAAATGCCTTTGAAGTAAAAATCCATCAAAAAGTTTTCTATTTAAGATACATTAATAATTTAGTTTATTCAGCATGAAATGGAGCTTAGTTATGTAGCATAATCTGCAATATTGGGACTGTTGGTGAGTCAACAGCAGGTCAGAGTAAGAGCCACTATAGGACGAAGATGACAATTGCTTTTTAAAAATTATGATTTAAATTAAGTTGATTTAAATCAAGCCTTATTTACTAGTGATTTCAATCAACTTGATTTAAATCAAATCCACCCTGTTTGCGAAGCACATATTTAAACTAGTCTGCTTATTCAGATCAGCAGATATAAAAATAATTTTTGTCAAATTGGCAATCAAAGGCATAAATTGCATTGAGTTGCTCCTCCAAATAGAGAAATAATTACTTTTGCATTTTCTGAATTTGAATTTGTGGATGCACATTGACTTCTCACTGCACTTAAATAACATATACTATAGCCAAGAGACTTGGGGGAAAAGGAACTATATACTTTGCAAAATTGTTAATATATTACCATGTTGTTTTTCAGCAATTCTAAACATTTTCATATGGATTAAATTTGATTGTATTTGAATAAATTAAACAATTACACATTGTTTAATAGAAGAATAAGTAGCTACGAACTACTGTGGCTATCTGTTGATTTTATTGACAAATTATATGTTTAATTTCTGCCAATTCTATAAGTCAAGCAGCAGATTTTTATCGTTAAGCAGATAAAGTTTAGACCTAACATTTTCTTATTTTGATGGAATTTAATTTCAAGTTATCAGCATTTAGGAAAATAACTTAAACCCATTCCTGGTGTTAGAATTTATTAATCACCGCAGCCACAGGATCTGGTTGTTTTTCTCAGAATGATAAAAGGAGCATCACACTGCAAGCCCCAACACTTTGGGGCATGTGTGCAATGCATGATGTAAGGAGTGTTGTGAAACAGGGTGAGGCTCGTGTTGTAATGCTGTCATCAGTCTTTCCTTTTACACCCCACTCATGTCATTGGACCCATTTTTTATGAATAAATTTCATGGAAATCAAAGTCAGGAATAAAACAAAAAGGCTTTAACATGTGCCTTCTATTAGTTCCCCCTCTACAGAATTATAAAAATTGAAGAATAACAAGTTATATCTACTTTTCATATGAAGTAATGCTTGCACTTATAAAAGCTCTGAAAGTGCTACTTTCTGCTTAAAAACAGCCTGCGCTTTTCTGTATTAGCAATAGCATTTAGATCGCTTCACAGTGCTTTGCAGCCCTCTCTTAAACGGTTTACAGAGTCAGCATATTACCCCCAACAATTTGGTTCCTCATACGGATCTCAGAAGGATGGAAGACTGAGTCAGCCTTGAGCCTGGTGAGATTCGAACTGCCAAATTGCAGCAGCCAGTAGAAGTAGCCTGCAGTACTACATTCTAACCACTGTGTCACCTGGGCTCTTAATCATCATCATTATTAATGATCATTTTCAGAACCATGTATTATTAAATGGTCTCCAGAATGTCCAATTATATGGCAGACTTTCATTTATAAAAACACTAAAATGGAAGAAAAGAGTATTGTGTATGGAACTATACAATATTATTTCTGCTTAAACTATAAATATAATATTTCAGTTTTGTCTACCCTTTTAAAATCTTAATAATCAAATTCAGCTTTAAAGCAGATAGCGCTGCCTAGAGGTAACACAGATATATGACAATCCAGGCAATCTCAGATTTCCCATACCCAATGCCCTGAACATATGCTTTGCTAACACTTCTATCCACTCTGTTCAGCATGATCTCAAAGTTGGCTCATGTAATCAGCCAATCATCAGAAGCATTCTTAAACAGAAAAATGTGTTTGGTATAAATGCTAATTCATTAAAATAGCTATTGTCTTAATTGATTGGAAACTGGTTTGGATTAAAGTATATATTGGATGTGACAATATTTTCTGTAAACTTGAGCAGAATCCATTATGTTTTCAAGGTTCAATATCACTAAATATGCTGTATAAAAGAAGCTTTGTCAAGAGTTTCCCAGTGGATTAAACTATTTATTTATAGTACTGCATCAACTCCTACTTTTAGCCTAACATATATGTAAATACATGTATTTTATACCAAATGGAATTCAGTTTGTTTGCACAATACATATAAATCTTCTGTATAATATCTAATCCAAGAGATAAATATCCATATTTCATATGTTTAAGTTGTGTTTATAAGAATGTAAATAAATTTTTAGGATTACTGAAATTCAAGCTTTTGTCATCTGAAAACATGTGAAATAATTACAAGGTTTTCATTTTATAGCTTTCCATCAGCTAGTCATAGGAATCCATGTGTGTTTGACACAGTCTATTTACAGTCGTTTCATCTACTGAATGTTATAACATGAAAAAACTAATTCTGCTATACACATACTTTTCTTTCCAGTAGGCGTTTGTAACTATTTTTAATGAAAGCATAAGTTTCTTCTTAAAATTTTGAGGCTAATTCTGCTTTTCTTTCAAGTTCACATTTAGTTTAAGGGAAAAAGTTTCCTTTTGTGGCTCCCCCCCCCCCCCTTTTAAAAGAAGCATTACACAATGGACTTGGACTGCGTTTAAAAGAATAACAACAACTTTTTGTATTACATTTTTATGCTGCCCGATTCGTGCTGTAGTCACTTTTCATTTGGATTACTGCAATGCTGTAATGAGGCTACTCTTGAAGACCATCCAAAAGCTGCAGCTGGTCCAAAATGCAATAGCAGGCATAGTTCTTGGTGCCCTGTGGTTTGCTTGATTTACACCACTGTTGCGTGAGCAGAACTGTTCCAGTGTTCTTTCTGGGTGCAATTTGAATGGCTTGTTATCACCTACACAGGGCCATGTTGTTTGTGGGACCACCTGCATCTAAGGCTCTGTGCCCCTTCTAAGTCAGGCATGGTAGGTGCAATACAGGTCATTTTCCTTAAATGCTGTCATCTGATTGGACCTTAGAAATGTTGCTTCTCTGTAGCCATCCCAGCCTTTTGGAATAGCCTCCCAACTGAGATTTATGGGGACCTGTCCTTTTAATCTAGAATGATGTGAAGACCAAGTGTTGGGCCAAGCTGAAGGTGTTGAGTTGGGAAGTTAATCGTTTGGTTCCTCTGACACCCAATGGTCTGCTTTTAGTCCTGTTTTTATTAGTTGGATCACTATGTGAGACAATAGGCCCTATAAGTTCTGCAAATAAATTTATCTGCCATGCTTACTGAATTCAGGTTTTAGATAGCAATGGCATAGATGTAGGCCATTGTTCTTATCTACTTTAATATCTTTCTTTCAGATTTTCAAGCTTTCTGTGTTTTAGATGAATACCTCTAAAATTCTTGAATATTGAGGAATGTTTGCATGTTAAACCTATTATTAAATAGACATAATGGTGTCTGTAAGATAGAAACTAGTAATGTTTCTTTATTCTTAAATAAGCTTCTTTCCTCAGCATTAAACTGAATACTTCTGAGTTTGTATCAATACACAAATAAATAAAAATGTATTTGAAAATTCTCATACCTTGAAAATATGTTGCTAGAAAAAGGCTAGGCTTTTTAATGCTGAAATACAGGATTGTTTAAAGTAAATGGCCTATGTCTATTGATTGTTTTGAGTGCCTCAAAGGCTTTTGCTAACACAGACCCTAGTATCCTTCCTGATGAGACATAAGACCCTTCCATTTCAGAGGTTTTGAACTTTACGGCCAGACTGGGCTTGGAAGTGGTGATAGTGCTGTTCACCACCATAACAACTGCTGTACACTCTGATTATATCATTTCAGATAATGGAAGTTCTGCATTGTCATTTCTGCATTCTGTGGCCTGATGGACATCATTTCACCATGACTGTCTCTTGGTTACTGCTTCTGATTTCATGTAAGCTCATGCTTATATCATTAGCAATGGTATCCTGGATCTTGTTTTCTGTTGGCCTTTCTTTCAATTTATTTATTTATTTATTTATTTATTAAATTTATATCCCGCCCTTCTCCTTGTTAGGACCCAGGGCGGCGCACAGGGATGTTAAAATACATACAAAATATAAAATATATGAAATTTAAAATACTTATTTTAATAAATAAACCCTGCGCTAAAACCAAATTAAAATCCCAAGTTTAAAAACTATCTAATGGTCAGTGTGGAGGTTACGCTACGTTATGCATTCGATTTTTGTAAGCATCAAAATTTTCTCCATTGACTTGCTTTTGCGTGATTTATCCAAAAAACATAGTTTCATTATTAGTGCTTCCAATGAGCAGCGCGATTTTTATTTCCTCCAATATTAAACGATTTGTTCTTTTTGCAATTGGTGGTATGTTCAACTATTTTCTTCAGCACAATTCAAAAGCATCAGTTTTTCTTTAACCCTCCAAATGGTCTAACTTTCATAGCTAGAGTTAAGTTAGTTAAGGCTAAAGTGTTTTGGCTGCAAAAATCCAGGTTATCACTAGATAGCAGCAAAGTGACAGGGAAAACTAACTCTTTGACATTTTGTGGTATGCAGATTATTACAGACAAGATATAGTAGAAACCATTAGTAGTAGAAACCATTATTTCTTTCTACCAGTCCAAGGGCTCAAACAGCCCACAAACTCATTATTTCCTTGGAAATAGTAAAAGTAGAAGGAATAGAAGAGCAGCTCAAAAGGAGAAGTTCCACAACTTAAAACAGGAGTCCAAGTATCTTTTTAAACACACCAAAGTGGGATTTACTACCTACTTTCAATACATGGAAATGCGGTGGCAATTATCTCACTATCCTAATACACAGTCAGGTTGTGGCTGTGAAAATAGACGCTATAAATCCTCGCCCGCTTGGCCGGATCTATAACAAACTTCTACTAGGCTTTACAGACGCCCAAAGCCAATGAGAATCAAGAAGGGGTCTGCAACCAGCCGCCTTCGCCCGACTGGTCTCTAAAAGCCCTACCCTTGTCATCTCCACCAATCGAGACGTTTTACATTCGGAGGCCCCAAATTTTGAAGGCTGCCAAAAATTGCAAATCGGCTTTCTCTCAAAATCTGAAAGAGAACCTAGGTTTGGTTTTGTATTTTTTTTCTCTTCTCCTTTCCAGTAGTTCTATCTCGTCAGTTTACAAAATAAATACACCCGCCACTTCAACGGCCATTAAAAGCAGGCTGGAGGGCGGAGACATATCTGGCTACGGAGGCTGGAATAGGCAGCATCTGCTGGTCAGGTGACTTAAAGCGAGCACTTCCTAGGAATCGCCTCAGGAGGCGGTGGGGCGCATGTCAGTTCTCCTTCCGCCCTTTCACTTCGAACCATGCACTGAACACTTGAGAAGCGGTTTCTTAGCGGCACTCTGCTTCCGGCGCAGTTACGTCACTTCCTGCGGACGCCGACGCTCAGCTCCCTCTTCTTTTTTCTCTCTCTCTCTCTGTCTCTCTCTTCCCCTCTCCCTTTTTTCCCTCCCCCTTTTTCCGGACCCGGATGCTGACTGGTGGCGGCGGCTCCTCTCGGGACTGTCACTGAGCGGCTCCGCCGGGCCTCTTGTCCTGCGCGATGGCGGCGGAGGAGGCCGGGGGAGCGTCTTGCTCCTCGGGGCCGGTGTCGACCGGGCCGGGGCCGGGTCCAGGGCCGGGTCCAGGGCCGGGGCCGGGTCCAGGCCCGTGCGAGTGGCTGCTGCTGCGGGACGGCTGCCTGCGTTGCGACGCCGACGGGCTTTGCAGCTTGTGTTACCACCCGGCGCTCAACGCCATCCTGGCCGTGACCGCCCGCGGCGCCATCAAAGTCATCGACGGCACCTCAGGAGCTACGCTGCAGGCGTCGGCGCTCAACGGTGAGAGGGGGGGGGGTTCGGGTCGGAGGCCGGTCCAAAACGGGACCCCCCGTGGGTGGGCGGGAGGTGCGGGAGGAGAGTGGCAAGCGGGCGCCGCGGGTTCGTGTACGGAGAGCGGGGCGGCGTCTTGGGAAGAAAAGCCCGCCGTGCCCCCCTCGCCTCTTCTCTCCCGCTCGCCCTGGCTTTCCCATCTGTCCCGTGTGTGTGTCTGTGTGTGTGAATGTGACGGTTGGGCTTCGGGGCCTGGAAGTCCGTTTGCTTGGCTGGCAAGAGCGCGAAAGGCAAGCCGGTTTCTTTCTTTCTCTTGAGCACCCGCCGCTTTTATTCTTTCGGATTGTGACTCGGGAGGACGTAGAGCTGAAGCCAATAAAGAAAGGCCGGCCGAGTTGCTCGCTTTGAGAGAGGAGGAGGAGGAGGGGAGCAGAAGTGGTAGTCCAAAGTTGCCTTCCCGTGCCCGGCTGCCCTTCCTTGAACGGCTCCCTGCTTGCTTTCTTTTTCCCCACTTCGCAAATGGTTTGGTTTAAAGCAGGGATCCTCAGCCCGATGTGCTCCGGAAATGCCAGACCTCAAGCCCCACCGCTGTCATTCCACATGGCAGTGCTGAAAAGGAAGGGCAACGTTGGCCAGGAGTGACAGAATTCCAGTTCTGGAAAACTATTTCAAATTCTGACTTATTTCCTCCCACCCCCCACCCCTTTCCTAAAACCATGACTCCACCAATTGTTAAGAGAGAAGTGGGGAAAGGTTGACCAAAATAAGTTTCTTCAAATGCTTTATTAGAAATGGGTATATCCATGTGGTAGTTGGTGGTTACAAACAGTTGTGTGGATATGCTGCAATTTACCAAAATGTGACTATAGTATTATAATATGCACGGTACAGATTGAACATAATCTTTGCTTGAATAGCCTATTGGTAATAACACTGAAAGTATTACTATGCTAAAAATTCAGACACCCCTTAACTAGATTTGACGACCATTGATTTATTAAATTAGGTGGTAATGCTGTGTTTTTGCATATTAAATGTTACAACTAAGCAGATTTCTGCTTTTCTTATAATGCTACTTTGAAATGGAATATAGCAACATGTTGAAGTAGTTGTAGGTTATTACCCTCTACAGAATTTTGTTATATTGATCAATTTCTTTAATGCAATATATTTCAACATTTGAAAAATGTGTTTAAGACAAGGAAATGTAATCCTAGTTTATCATTTCTTAGTATGCATTTTGTTTTGTGAAGGTTGCGGTAGGTTTTTTTTTAAGAATAATTGAAAAAAGATATTTATAGTGAGAACCAAAAATACCTGGGATAAGAATATTTTTGTGCAAAAATAATTTAAAAAGTAGAAGATGACAATAGAACACTTAAATGTTGTGGTCATATGCTTAATATACATACTTGCTTTAAATACCACTTTTCTGTTCAATATAAATAATCGAGCTTTTACAAGTCGAAACAGCATAAAACATACAAAAGAAAAATAGTTAAATCACAAATAATAATGTTAAAGGCCTCAGTAAATAGAGTTTTTGCAAATATTCTAAAGGCAAAGAAAGTGAAAGGACAAAAGAAGCTCTCTTTACTGTAGGTAAGCCTCTGAAAGCATCTCCCATAGATCTGAGATGAAAATCTTCTGTTAGTCAGATCATGACCTTTTTTGGGAGGTTGGTAATTAGCACTAATGTCTTTAGTTATAGTTGAAAATCATTTGACAACCAATGCAGGTTTTTCAGTATTATCAAGTTATGGGGCATCTGTATTCTGCAGGGTCATCAATAGCTTCAAAATAGCAAGAGCTTTCTCTTTTTATGTGTATATGTTACATGTTAAAAGGGGCAGATTTTGATTATCCAGTTGTGCCCACTACTTTTTTGCTGTTGACTGTCAACCTGCAGCCAATCCTATCACGTTATCTTGGTAATTTTGTACCAGTTAGTAGTCTAGCTATTATAGTGTATATTAATTGCAATTTTCAAAAAGTTTTCAAGACTACTCCTATAAAGAGTGGAGTACATTGCAGTTATAGGTAGTCCTCGATTTACAACAGATAATAATAATAATAATAATAATAATAATAATAATAATAATAATAATAATAATAATAATAATAATAATAATAATTTAATTTAATTTAATTTAATTTAATTTATAACCCGCGTTCTCTCCCCGAAGGGACTCGAGGCGGGGCACAGGGAATTTAAAAATACATATAAAAACCACAAACATAATACAATATTAAAATGAATTAAACTAAAACCCTGCGCTAAAATCCTATATTAAAACTAAAACTAAGCCCCTAAAACCCCTAAAAACAGTTTAGTTACCCCCAGGCCGGCCAAGCAGAAGAAGTGTGTTTTTAATTTTTGACGGAAGGAGCGGAGGTCCGTAGTTGTTCTAATTTTGGGGGGAAGGTCGTTCCAGAGGGTCGGGCCCGCCACAGAGAAGGCCCTTCCCCTGGGCGTCGCCCGCTGGCACAGCCTGGTGGACGGCACCCGGAGAAGTCCCTCTCTGTGGGAGCAGATCGGCCGCAGGGATGTATGTGGTAGGATGCGATCCCGCAGATAGCTAGGTCCCGTGCCATGGAGCGCTTTGAAGATGATGACCAACACCTTGAAGCGCACCCGAAAGTTAATGACCGTTCAAGCTTACATTGTCACTGAAAAAAGTGACTTATAATTGTTTATTACACTTAGGACCATTGAATCATCCCCATGGTTAGGGGATCAAAATTCAGATACTTGACAACTAACTCGTATTTATGGTAGTTGCAGTGATCTGGGATCATGTGATCATCTTTTGCAACCTGGCAAGCAAAGTCAATGGGGAAACCAGATTTACTTAATAATCTTGTTACTAACTTAATTGCAGTGATTCACTTAACAATTGTGGCAAGAAATGTCATAAGTGGGGGGAAACTTGCTTAACAAATGTCTCACAACAAAAAATTTGAGCCCAATTGCAGTTGTAAATCGAGGACTATGTAATCAAACTGGGATATCATAAAATAAATAAATAGTCAGATTACATCTATTGGTCCAATGGATATAATTTTTAAAAATGCAATTCTTGCCGCAGCTACAATCAGAAAAACTGGTAACAGTTGAGAATAAAAAATAAATTGTAGGCTTATTTGAATTAGACTATCATCATCATCATCATTACCTTATCAAGAAATCTCTTTTGAATTTAAGTGAATTTCAATTTGTTTTCTTTAATTAAGTTCATTATTAATGTAAGCAATGTTCAAACATAATGATTGCTTCCTTGGAATAAAATGGAAAATATTTTGAAGCCATATATTATCAGAATACTAATAGTATTTCAACCAAATGTGAATGATCTACACAAGTAATTTCATGTGAACCTGAACAGCATACGGAAAAAGATGGAATCCTCTGGGACAGCATAGGATAGTGACTTAGGTATAGAGTTGAAAACTCTTGCATCAGGACATGGCTTGACAGAAGGGGCAAGAATCACTGTAAATCAGTTCCCTCAATGTGCAGGTTTATGAGATCATCTAAGATGCATTGAACAATTAATTGAAAGCTATCTGAGTAGAACAGCTACTTCACTTTGGCCACTTAGAATACAATATTTTTGATTAACATAATTCCAATATTTTTGCTTTATAATGTAATCTAGGAAATGCATTCCAATGTGAGCAGACCCATTCTTATCTTCTTTTCCCTTTTCTTTCTTTCTGAGAGAAATATGCTTCTTTCATATTTTTTTCTTATTTACTTTCAGTTTCTCAAATCTCTTCTTGCTTACCAGAGTCTGTCCTTCCTTCCTTCTGCCTAACAGAGAGAGATTGCTTGTTCAGTTGCTTACAGTCTTTCCTACTCCTTGTCTGACAGAGAGATCTGTATGGCAGAGTAGCCAGATCCAGTGTTCCTCCTTGGCCACTGCACCTTTTCTTCCTCAGGCAACACTACTTCCTAACCTTTTTGCTTTCTTGCTGCCCTGGCCTGCATAGACTGATTCTTGTCAGAAAGAAGCACTAAGCATAAGAGGCATCAGGGCATCGGTTTCATGGCCTGGCCAATCAGACTTTTCGGTTGCAAGGGGATCTGCTAGGTCAAGGTAAATGAGGTAAATGTTTAGGCCACTAATGCCAAACTGCCTTTTCCTGGAATGCACCTGATGTCTTCTTTCAGCAAAGTGTAAATATGTTTCCTACGTCTGAGCTAGGCAAAGAACATGTAAATTGCCATCTAGTCATAGCCTTAATTCTCAGCTCTCATATAGAGATGCTCAGGGTTTGCTAGGCTACACATGCTAGGTTGGCTGAGCTATTTTTGTGGCATTTGGATATACAGTGGTACCTCGCTTCACGACCAATTCGGAGCACGACCAGAAATTTTCCAAAAAATGTGCTCCGCTGCACGAACTCCGCCTCGCTGCACGAACTCCGCGTGGCGGCCGGTCCATTGAGGGCGCAGGCGAATTCCGGCAAAAATTGTTTGGGAAAAACAGGAGAAAAAAAATAAGAGGCTTGAGGGATTTCTTTAGTGACACAATGTATGGATATTGGTTGTAATGACTGAGCAGTCACCAGAAGGAAGTGGTTGGGCCGGTGGGCTATGCAATGCTTGCAGATTTTTCATTATTGCTGAGACCATCAATTGTGCAGGATGACTGGTGACAGTTGAGGCTGAAGGAGGGAAGAAAAGAGGCTGGGGAGACATAGAAGCAGGCAGACCCGTGAGAGTATCTTATTGAGAACTGCTAAATTGAGAGAGCCTGGATTGTGTGTAACACACATCATATATGTCTGATCCCACCTAATATTCTGAGAGCTTTCTGGATTTAGTTTCATCCAAAATCAAGAAAAGCAAAAACATTCTGTTTATTCTGCTGGAGCCTCCTTGTTTAGCTATCTTCATCTTCTTCCAGAACATTTTTTTTATTTCCACCAAAATAATTCGGCAGTTTGATTGCTTTTCAAAATTGTAATGATTCTATGTTATTTTTACTATATACAGTAGACAATATGGTATTTAAAAAATTTTTACACCAATTATTTTATGTATTCATAGTGTCTTTCACTTCATCATTGCACCAAATACCCTATTCCTCAATATCTCCATATATCTTGTAGCAGTCTGTAGCATACAATGTTTTTCATTTTGTGCTAACATCTTCCACACCTTCTTTTCATTAAATCCATTCATTCTCTTGGATATTAATCTGACAGTTTTCATTCAAGCCTTGTATTTCCCTGTTTGGTAGTTGTGTTTTTATTGTTGTGTCTTGTACTTTTCCCCACTTTTTATTCTATGTTGTTTTGCACAAATTGAGCAGCAAACAGTTCTCAATTAGCACATGTCCAATTATTTTACTGACTTTGTCGTAAATCAATTAGCAGGTAATACAAGAATTGAGAGGGGTAGAGCAGGCAGAGAAAGAACTATAGAGAAAGAAATTCTTTTCTAGAACTCATATCTGTTACTTAAATAATCAAAGAATAGTTGGTTTCTTGCAGTCCAGTAATGACCTAAATTCAAACAATGAATTTGGAATATGGATCTCCAAAGAAAATTTAAGCAAGGGAGTCTCACCACATTTTTTATCATATTCTCCTGTAAGGGTTCACTCTTCCCCCCTTATTTATCATCCTTTATGATTTTGAAATTCTGTAAGGGTTTCACTTTAGCTAGGCTGGAGATCTTTCCCTTAGCAGTCTATATGTGTTAGAAGGGAGATGGGCAGGGCAAAGAGGGGATACAGCCTGGGGCTGAATAGGAGACAGAAAAAAGAGTTACGGTAGCCAATTCCTAGAACATCCCAGGTACATCTATGAGTGTGAGAGTAGTAAAGCCTGGCAAGATTCTGTCTGTTGAATGCAAGCAAATAAAGAACTGAACTTTGACAGATTGGCTCTATGTCATTCTTGAGCTGGGCCTGAAATTCTGTAGCTTCACAATAAGGTAAAGTTAGCATATCTGGTTGTGTTTCCTGTCTGGTCTACCTGATAAGATTAACATCAATCTTGCAAGTCTCCTACTCTCTTCCAAGGAGAGGAATTTCAGGAATGTCCTCTGATGGTCAAGAAACTCTGCTATCCACCAAGCATCTGGCAGCAGCCTTGTTGCAACCCCAGAAGCTAGTAGATCCAGCAAATGACCACTTTGCAGAATGCCATGGTAATACTAATGCAACAGCTGAGGCAAATTTGCCTCCACCCATGGTAGCACAACAAATTGCAGCTCAGGCAATGCTTCTGCATTCCCATAGAAGCTTGCCAGAATCAGAATCAATTCTACGTTCACTTCTCAATCTGATATGTTTATAGCAGGCAGACCAGTGGAGTTTTCCCACTGATCACAGCAAAATGAATTTTGGATAAACTTTGCTGAAGGAAGCAGCAACTCATTTATTGAAGGAACCATCTGATATTGGACAGAACCAGGACCTCATGTGTAAACTTGACACTTTGGCAATCCCATACAAAATGGAAGATCTGGGAGCTGAAACAGTGTCAGTAGTGAATAATTATATCCTGGAAGAGCTACATCAGCATTATGTAATAATAGACATTAACTGGAAGAGTTAAGGGAGAGGAGAAATGGTAAGGGGAATCTACCCTCTCCCAATATCCTCCTCGGAATCCAGCAGAGGAGAAGCCACGCAAATTGGATCAGCTAAGATCTCTGTGTCATCAGAAAAAAAGAAAAAAAGAAGGACTCAGGGATGTATTTTTACTATGGACCTCCAGGACTCTTAGCCAGATTATGTCTGTTAAAAGCACCAGTGTCTTAAACAGCAGCAAGATGCAGAACTTGTAAATCAACAAGGTGATAGCCAGCAGGTGCCCATTTCATTTCATAGCAGCAAACCAAGGAAACTTTGCCACCCCTTTCCAGGAAGTTCTAATGGGGGATGCTCCACCATTTGAAAGGAGCTCAGTAGGAAAGCATACTTAATTGCTCCTGTTACTGTTACTTTAGATTCTAGGGAGAAGGTGGAATTTTCTGTTGTTGTAGAGTCTGGGAAAATCATAAATTTCATAAATCTAGAAACAGTATAGAAATTAAAGTTTCCCATAGGCAGTCCTTGACTTAGAACCGCAGTCAGGACTGGAATTTCTATTATTAAATCATGTAGTCATAAAGCACAACATCACACAACAGCATTCCTTAGTGATGCAACCCTGGCAATTCCCATTGCCATTCGTTAACAAAGAATCACAGATCATTAAGTAAGTGCCCACCCCAAACCAACCCATACTTGGTCCCTCCTTCCCTTCCCTTGGTAAGGTAAACTATTGTCTCTTCTTTAACTCACACAACCCATTTATCTCCCCCCACAATGCATAGTAGCCTCCTCTAGAAGCCCCAAAGGTGCTGTTTAAAGCTGCCACCTAGCATCGCAATATGAAATAATGCTAGGAAGTCCCAGAGCCACAGTGTGAAACCATCAACCAGCAAAGCTGCTGCCCAACATTGCAGCCTGAAGCTTCTGCCTCAGAAAGCCCAGCCCATCTGCCTTCACTGCTCTGTACTCTGAGATCCTGCATTCTTCAACCTCAACTGATTTTTAACCATCTTCCTTCTGCTGTGATGTACCAGCTCTGGTCCTTCACAAGGCACCATGTAAGGCCATCGTCCCCATTTCAAGCTGGGCATACTTGGTCAGCAGTAGGAGCAAGAGGACAGCAAAGGTCAGCTATAATGGCAGAGCCTGGGGAGTGTAGGGGGAAAGGGGCATACATGAAAGAGGTAGATGGAGGACTTGCATTGCCTGTGCAATCTCAAGTTCGGGCAGTCTGTCAATATCTCAGGGGCTGCCACAAAGAAGAGGGAGTCAAACTATTCTCCAAAGCACCAGAGGACAGAACAAGAAGCAATGAATGGAAACCAATCAAGGAGAAAAGCAACTTAGAACTAAGGAGAAATTTCCTGACAGTGAAAACAATTAACCAGTGGAACAACTTGCTCCAGAAGTTGTGAATGCTCCAACACTGACAGTTTTTAAGAAGAGATTGGATAACCATTTGTTTGAAGTGGTGTAGGATTTCCTACCTGAGCAGAGGGTTGGACTAGAACAGGGGTCCCCAACCTTTTTGGCACCAGGGACCGGTTTCATGTTAAAAAAATTCTGCGGACCGGTGGGCATGGCTCGGCCGGCATAGAGGGGGAGGGGGGGAGGGGGAACAGGCGGCGCATGCGTACATGGGGGGGGGGGCTCTTCCTCTTTCTGTGCCCCCTTTCTTTTATTACCTGTGTGCAGCATTGGTGAAACCCTATGAAACAATTGCATTTCCTTCATCGTCTCCTCCAAGCCTCGCTTGAGTTTTTTAGGGACTTCTTTTTTTCATCATGATATTATCCCCAATGGCACAAGTGGCCGTGCCTGCGCTCTCCCGCCCCTGGCGAGTGCTCTGCCCAGGGGGCTGCCCCCTCCTCCCTGCTCCTCTGGCCCTGCGGCCTGGTTCCTATCAAGCCACGGACCGGCAGCGGTCCGCGGCCCGGGGGTTGGGGACCCCTGGACTAGAAGACTTCCAAGGTCCCTTCCAACTCTGTTATTTTATGTTCTAAGCACTCAAATTTTGATCACATGACTTCAGGGGTGCTGCAATGGCTATAATTTAGAGCAGGGGTCCCCAACCTTTGCAACTTTAAGTCTGAAGGACTTCAGCTCCCAGAATTCTCCAGCCAGCTTTGCTGGCTGGAGAATTCTGGGAGCTGAAGTCCTTCAGACTTAAAGTTGCAAAGGTTGGAGACCCCTGATTTAGAGGGTTGATCATAAATCTTGTTTGATTCCTATGTCACTTAAAACAGTTGTTGAACAAAGGCAGAACTAGAACTCATAGTTTTTTGGTTTTTAGACTTGTATATAAAGAATGTATTTTATTTTACTACTCTTGATAATGTTCATTATTTGCCACATATATGCATACATGTGTGTGTGTGCTTTTCCTTTTCAGAATGCATAACAATTCTGTCTTTTGTTCAGATTATTTTTATTCAAAAGATAGAACAAATTTAGTACTAAAACAGTACTACTATAGTACTAAATAAATCGTTAGATTATGAATTAAATGGCTGTTCGGAAGATATTTTTATCAAAATTATACTGAATATGTTTTGGATTGTTAAAACATACCTGTCTGTACCTATAAACATTTCTTCTATAAAAAATTAGAATAGTATTGTTTTTAAAAATCCAAGCGTTCTTGATTTTTCAGCTTTATTTCAGATATTTCTCAATTTAAAGTGTATTAAAATCAGGAAAATAATCTATACCTGGAAAAGAAGCTACAGTATTAGAAGTTAGAATACTATTCATCCAACTTCAAATGTAAATTTGTTTAAGGAGCAGGAACCTCATTAAAATCTTCTTAGAAGTCTTGCATAGTGTCCTTCCATGATAGGCTTTCCTTTCTATGATCAGTGAGAGGAGATTGCAATTTATTTCAGCAGGATTCTATGAACATGCTTTCTTGATTTAAAATCTCTTTATTTTATTTTATTGTTTTGCTCTTTCCATTTTACAGCTAAGCCAGGTGGTCGGGTGAAATGTCAGTACATTTCTGCAGTGGATAAAGTCATCTTTGTGGATGATTATGCAGTTGGATGTAGGAAGGATCTGAATGGCATCTTGTTATTGGACACAGCTCTGCAAACTCCTGTTTCTAAACAAGATGATATAGTTCAGCTTGAATTGCCAGTGACAGAGGTAAGTGATTAGTAGTCTTTCTATTAGATTTCTACAGGAACTCCACACCCTAAATCTAATTGCCTTTTAATGTTTTCCATTGAATATATGTATTTTTATTACAATACTGCTACTTTGCTGGGGGGGGGGGAGAAAGACATCTCTTCCTCATTTACATGTATTTATCATGTGCAGAATCTGATTTTCATCATATGCAGGACCTCTCAGTAATCATACTCATGAAGCCTGAGATCTTCATCTGTTCCAAGAATGGATAATTATGCTGATTGGTGGTAAATTTCAGGAACATGTAACCTAAATAATCCAGTGGCTCCCAGTTTATTTTCAGATTGGCTTCAGGTTGATGATGATTGCCTTTTAAAAGTTTGAAATGCATCTTCCTGGTTCACCTTCCTTGATTAATAAGATTTATGTAACAGGAGAGGCATATTTTATCCCTGTTTAAAATCAGTTATAGAGAGATTGGAGAATATATTCATAAACCTATATACCACTAATTAATATCCTTTTTTCCTGTTTGGAAGTATTTTAATTGAATTTTAGCTATTGGTATATTTTGAGAAAATTAATCATGGAGATATATTTAACAAGAATAAGAGTACTTAACTAGGAAATAGTATTATGTGCGCACACTAGCATTTTGCTAGTTGTGCTTGGATGATAAGAAATGGATGAAAGAGTCAAATAGGAACTCCTTTGTTGTTGAACATACAACCTTGTTTTAAGTTTTTCAACCTTGTAATGTACCACAATTAAATTACTTTGGGATGCATATTGGTACAGAATGCAAGAAGTGTAATGGTTCACTATGAAAAAGTATGCGTGAATACAAATCTGATGCCCACTTGACTTAATTGTTTGGCTAATAATTTATTACTAATAATCAAATTATTGGTTTTTGCATCTACTGCAAAGGGTAAAGTGACCTAGTAAAGAAGATACATTGCTACTTGCTATTATTGTTCTGAGGGTTTACTATATTGTATATTATGAAACATGCATATCATTTAAAATTATATTTTTATTAATTTTAATATATAGTGCAAATGATACCACTGGAAAACAAAACTTAATTATTTAATACCGCCCTGAAAAATTGTATATTTAACGGAATGTGAAATGGTAACAATTTTTTAAAAACGGCAGAAGGGGGGGGAAAAACCTTTAGAATTGTGTTGTCTTGCCTCCTTGCCAATAACAAGACTTGAGACCTGGAAGGTTTCATTAAACCAGACTTTAGAATGTGTCACACATGCACCTTTCCAAGAATATATAATCATTTTTGTTATGAAAGTTGTAAGTTTAAATGTGAGATCTAATTATTTAATATGATCTGAACACGAATCAGTTTCTTCTCTGTTTTTTAACTAACTTCTGTGAGTACTTTATAATATCACGGCATAATGCTGGCTTTGCTGCTTATGTTTAGGATGTTGATATATCCCAACAGTAGTCTTTTATTTTTAAAGTAATTTGGATATATTTCTTGTGAAGAAGCATTTTCTCTATTTTTACTTTGGATTTTTATCTGGAACTAGATTCAAATGGTTTTCTGAGTGCTAAGTTATTTTTATAATAACTAAATGCCTTAAAATATTTTCCCATGTATGCCTTATTCCTTAAACATTTGTTGCAAAAGTTAAAATTCTTTATAGAAAGTAAAAAAAATTGAACTAATAACTCCTGTACTAGTCAGAAGTTAAAAAATTGCTTTTTGCATCTCAGGCTCAACAACTGTTGTCTGCTTGCATAGAGAAGATAGATGTGTCAAGCACAGAAGGATATGATTTGTTTCTTGCACAATTGAAAGATGGATTAAAAAATACCTCACATGAAACAGCAGCGAACCACAAAGTTGCAAAGGTAAGAAATCTTATCACTGTTTTTAATGCCATAGAGTTTTCTGTTTTGCTGTTGCTATTCTATATTTGATTTTTAATAGTTGTTTCCCCTTGCAATCAATTTGTTAATCAAAGCTTGAACATGAATATGCCATATAAGGGTTGGGAAGAGAAAGTTGGACACTTTGGTTTTTAGTTACCATCATATGTTTATAATACAGAGATGATTCATTTTTAGCCATTTTAGCCATCTTAATGTTGGACATTAGTTCCTTCATGGTAAGCAAAAGTCTGAAAGGGAGGTGTTCGAAAAAAATTATATAGTTATTCTTTTTGAGTGAACTGTTTTCAGAACAAAAATAAGTCTACTTTTTATATTTATATTTGTAGGGTTGAGGAGTATCTGTAACTCCTTATGGTAGCTATGTTGGGTAGGGCTGTTGGGGACAATAAATCACCAACATCTGGAGGGCCAGAGGTGTACTATGTTTTCTCTGTTTCAAAGCAAAATATCTCAAAAGATGCTGGGATAACTTACCTACTTTTAAAGACATTTTATACCCATTAGCCTTTTTGTCTTGTTACTGTATTTGTATCCTAAAAATACATTCCCATTGTGTTTTTGGAAGCTGAGGTCTTGTACCCAATAACTCAAATTTAATTTATTTATTTATTGTAGTGGGCAACTGTTATGTTCCATCTCCCTCACCATGTATTGAAGTCTGTTGCCAGTGCCATTGTAAGTGAACTCAAGAAAATAAATCAAAACATTGCTGCCTTACCTGTAGCTTCATCTGTTATGGATAGATTATCTTACCTCTTGCCCAGTGCACGACCGGAACTTGGTGTGGGGCCTGGCCGATCAGTGGATAGGTATGGAGAAGTTAATTCATATTTTTAAAAAGTTTTGTTTCACTTGCATGTGTATTTTTAGTCTGATCTAAAGCAATAGCACAAAGTTATTGGGGTGACAGATTGCATGTTTTCAATGCTATGTGTGACAGTTCCTCACAGAATTCAAAGAACGCTTGCATGAGGAAGAAGGCAGAGAAATGGTAGGTTGCTTTTTGGAATTGTAAGTTTCCTCTGTATATTCAGCATCACATGGTTTATGTAAAGGAATCACTATAGCAGCCTATTTATGGGCAAGGACTATATATTGTGGTGTCAGTTGTTATGTTGTCCTTGTGGACAAGTTCCTTCATACCTGTTAGTAAAGCCCCAACCTACAGAATCATATTTATTTTTACAAATACTTCAATTTCACTTGGACTCCACAGATTTCTTTGAAAATAAACATACAGAATCCTGCATGTGCAGCATCCAGCTGTGCAGGAAGAAAAATGCTAAAGTAATTTGGGTAGTAGGGAACATTCTTCCTAGAATATTGATACACTGTAAGTGGTTGTGCTTCCTTGTCAAGCCATTTTGCATCTAGGATACAGTATTCAAAATTTCCAACATGTCTAACATTTGAAAACTGGCAATTTGTCTATTGATTAATAGTCCTCCTGTTTTAGTAGAGTTAGAATGGTTTTAGACTTAGTTCTGGATCCTCTTGTATAGCTAATCATAACACATCTTAGATACTCAAGTTACTTTATGCAGAAAAACATGTAAAGACTAGGCACTATGCTGTTTTGTTTGTTTATTTGTTTAGTTTGTGGAAAGCAATTATATCTATACAGAGGAATATAATTAGTATTGTGTTTTCAGGTAATATCTTCTTAGATACATAATACATAAAACCAATGTGAAGATTGATATGGTGGAGGGATCTTATTGAGCTCAGTGAATAGGTACACTTCCATGTGCTGCTAGTTTTGGCAATCTATTTTCTGCACACAAAAAACCTGATTGTAGGGAACCACATGGATTATGGTTTATCCATTTCTATTTTTTAAAATAATTCATGAAGGGAAAAGCTCACATTCTCCCTCTTAAGTATCCAGAGATACAAGAAAAAGATAGCAACAGCCTTTTTTAACTTTTGCCACCTGGATGCTGCATTATCATTGTGTCTTGTAATATACCTAAGGATTCACCTGTTAATTTTTTATGTGAGGAATGGAAGGCAATCACTGTTCTGGGAGATAACCCTTAATTGTGAGCATGTATCTATAGTGGAATATACATTATATAAGGGAGAATTATAGTATGGGTGATAGAAAGAGTAAGAAATTTAGCAGATGGAGGAAGAGAAATACAGGTGATCATTTAAGTTGTGGTTTTATGAGCAGGGTGCAAACCGTAAATAATTTTGCTTCTTCTGGAAGGAGATGATCCAAGATTGGGCAATTAACAACAGCTAGAGAGCCTTTGAACTGTTTGTAATTCCTTTTTTCTTCTTCCAAGGTCTTTAATGTATAGTGAGGCTAACAGACGGGAAACCTTCACCTCATGGCCTCATGTAGGTTATAGGTGGGCACAGCCAGATCCCATGGCTCAAGCTGGGTTCTACCATCAGGTAAATAAATAGATTTCTAACTGAAATCATAGCAATGTATTATTCTTAGTGCTGTATATTCAAATGCTTTGTCTTCTGAAAATGCATTTGATAGTTTTCTGTTGGCCCTGACTGTGCCTTTAATCTTTTAAAAGAGTCACATATTCAGTTTTTCAGAAATAAAGTTTGCCTTGTAGTAAATATTACAAATGTTAATTTTAAAAATGCTACAACTCTGGTCAAATGTTTATAAAATATATTTTGAATCCATTGGCAAAGCAACTTAAAGGATATAAGATGGGGTACAACTACATAACTGTCTTTGCATGAGGTGGAGTGAATGGTGTATGCCATATTTCACCCCAAAGCACAACTCAACCACTTAGAAATATGGCACTTAACCAGCATATTAATGATGTTGTGTTTAGTCTCAGTAAGTGGCATCCTCAGTAATTAGAATAGGAGTAAGCCTTACCAGTACTTGATTTGAAAGACTCCAAGGAATACCAGAACTATAGACTAGACTGCAAAGTAGAAAACATCCCAGAAGATGGCAGTGGTGAGAAAACTCTTTGAAGACTATAATAATAATAATAATAATAATTTTTAATTTATAACCCGCTCTCTCTCCCCGAAGGGACTCGAGGCGGGGCACAGGGAATTAAAATACTAATAAGAACCACAAACAGAATACAGAATACAAGTTAAAATGAATTAAACTCACCCTGCGCTAAAATCCCATATAAAAACTAAAACTAAGCCCTAAAACCCCCTGAAAACAGTTTAATTACCCTAGGCCGGCCAAGCAGAAGAAGTATGTTTTTAATTTTTGACGGAAGGAGCGGAGGTCCGTCGTTGTTCTAATTTCGGGGGGAAGGTCGTTCCAGAGGGTCGGGCCCGCCACAGAGAAGGCCCTTCCCCTGGGCGTTGCCCGCTGGCATAACCTAGTGGACGGCACCCGGAGAAGTCCCTCTCTGTGGGAGCGAATCGGCCGCAGGGATGTATGGGGCAGGATGCGATCCCGCAGATAGCTAGGTCCCGTGCCATGGAGCGCTTTGAAGATGATAACCAACACCTTGAAGCGCACCCGAATGACTGTTTTATCATACCCCCATTTAAAAAAAAATAACAACACCTGATGCATACAAACATGGGTGATGAAAGCACCCTTGTCCCTAATCAACTTTACAAGTCTCTCATTATAGCTTTTTGCTACCACTTTTAGCAAATAAATTCTTTCCTCATGTGACCTATGCATGTTCATGAGGTTACCTTTGTGTGTGTTCCGGGTAACTGGGTTTGTTTCACAACAACCTGCGATCCTGCAGCCCCCTATCTATTCACTATTCACAAAAGTCTCTGAGCCTTAATATATAAGAGCTTTCTAGAAGTAAAAAGAGCCATGAGGTCAGCAGACAGTTCTTAATATGTTATACTAATGGTTTTTTAATACTTGAAAATATTTTTAAAAGAGGGGCAAGAGTATTGACTTCGCTTTGTTAGGTAATTGTTGAAATATGCAATCTTTCCCATATTTCTATTTTACTATGCCAATATTTCTAAATAGAGAAATAATAAATAAAACACTTTATTTAAATTATACAAATAGCATATACAAATTCTTAGGGACAGGATGTCATGCTATATTATTTTATTAAAAAGAGCAAACATTTTTGGAAATTATCTTTGTTTCAAACTGGGTCATTCTTTAATTTTTAACTTTGACGTAGGATTATATACTATTCAATTATTGATTTTGAAATATGATAGGAGGAGAGCTGTGGCAAAAGTAATCAGGAGTCTGGTAACTAACAGTTTTAACTTCAGCTCGTAATATGGCCTCTGAAGATTGTATAAAATATAAACAAATATATACAGTATTGCAGGTTAATTCACTGCTCACTGCCAGGAGTTCAAGTCTCATCAGCTCAAGGTTGACTCAACCTTCCACCCTTCTGAGGTTGGTAAAATGAGGACCCAGACTGTTGGGTGCAACATGCTGACTCTGTAAACCACTTGGAGAGGGCTGGAAAGCACTATGAAGTGGTATATGTCTAAGTTCTGTTGCTATTAATCATATTATATATTTTATATGTGGCCCATGACAAATTTTCCTCACTTGGTGTGGCCCAGGCAGGCCAAAAGGTTGGCTATTCACGATGTAAGGCATTGAATGGCTAGACTGATGTAGGATTTAAATTGGGATGAGGTGAGTGAAGAAGTGAGGGCAAGATAAATCAGTCAGGCAAATTTCCAGTACTTTACCAATTACCATTGTAATGTATTAAAAACCTCTTGGATTTGTTAAGCATTTCTGAGATAGTCTGTAACCTTTTGATATTTGCAAGTACAATGATCACTCCTCAATAGTGGAGTTAAAATCTCATTTTCCAAAACAGTTATTTTGAGATCTGCTATAAAATGTCCAGGGAGAGTAAGAAAGGCTATTAAAGCATCCAGCTACAGTAGTTGATTCTGAAGCCTTTTTTGTTCAAAGACACCAGTGATTTCCAAAAGAGAAATAATTGCAGATAACATACTTATCCATTACTATAGCAAAGCTTTTCTGTAGTTACTTGTGGCCAAATGTGTTTCATTCATCAGGATATTCCTGCCCCAAATTTTCTGTAATAAATGGAGGTTATGTGGATAGCAATAGGACTTAGACTTATAGCAGTTCACAGTGCTTTACAGCCTTCTCCAAGCAGTTTGCAGAGTCCGTATATTGCCCCCAACAATCTGAGTCCTCATTTTACCCATCTCGGGAGGATGGAAGGCTGAGCCAACCTTGATCCTGGTAAGATTTGATCTGCCAAATTGCAGCCAGACAGCAGTCAGTGGAAGTATCCTGCAGTACTGCATTCTAACCACTGCATCACTGTGGAAGTTTATTCCTATTATAAATTTGTGATTCTCTCATTTTGTAACAGCACAAGGAGAGAAATATTGTTACACATGTTACACATTTTTCAAGAAGTTTATCCCTTCAGGAACTTGCATTTATCCAGAAGACATTTCCCCCCTCTTTTTGTATGTGTATGTTAAGATAGTAGCGAAGATACATTCTCTGCTATTTGTGGGTTTGTATATATGGGATACCGTATGTCACATTTAAATTTTCATTTGTTGCTCTCACTTCTCCCATAGCCTGCATCATCAGGAGATGACAGAGCCATGTGTTTTACGTGTAGTGTATGTTTGGTATGCTGGGAGCCAACAGATGAACCTTGGTGAGAATGTAATATTTGAAACATCTGCACTGCTTTTTGTTCTTTATCTAAGGCTTACCTTAGAAACTGGGTTAGGTCTATTAATTTATATCTTTTTGTGACATACTTAGGTTCAGTATTGATTACAGTATTTAAGTAATTAAAAATGTCAAAATGTAGCATAGGAGTTTCTGATAGAATTCTTTTAGAATTTAATGTTTAAATATTAAATAAAATATTTTTAATGTTCAGTAATACACATAATTTTTATTTGGGGAGTTTTCATCTTATTTCAAAAGAACATAAGAGTGTTTTAAAAATTAGACTGAATAATGAGGTCTTTAGAGAATGGAATGACAACCAGCCATTATTCCTAATCATCATTCTTAAATAATACTTGTAAGCAAATCAGAATCAATGACTTCCCATTATTATTCTGGAACTTAGGGATAACTGAGTACATCAATACTCCCTTACTTATTTTCCAAATTGTCGGTTGATTTTAAGTTATTTACGCACCAATTCACAAATCTGAGCGATAAACATTGATAGAAAGTATGTATTTTTCTAATAACTCATCTTTATACATTTTCAGAAGCATGTATGTTTACAACAGATTCGCCTAATATGTTGGTTTCTTTCTCCTTTCCCTAAAACAATCACTTTTATGCATTTTTGAATTGTGAATTACATCTCAAGATGCTAAATTATGAACTTTAACATGTACAGTAAATCTATTGTGGTATGTGAACCTTTATGTAAACATTTTTCATCAAAATCACAAATTTCACTGCATTCAGGTAAAAATTAAAAGTGAATGAGTTCCTTAATACCCTTTGGATCCATACTGTGAAAGATAAGATGGGGAAGTACAGCTATCTATGTCAGCGACTATAAAGTCCCAGTGGGTAATCTCAGTTCTCCAGATAAGATTGTTTGGAGGTACAGAGAGCTGCAGTAGAGGAGTAATGGCGAAAAAAATCACCTTTGCTCCTTCTCTGCAAAAGTGGCTATGAATAGGGTTTTTCTCACAGGAACTTTGGAATCTATACTTTATCTCTTTAACTTACCTAGGTTAGTGCTTTTATCTTACAGGCTAATTAGCCAAACACCTTAGCTTATATGCAGCAAAATTAGTAATGAGGAAAAAAATAACGCTGTTGCATTTTAACACTTATCTTTCTAATTCATTAAGGTCTGAACATGAAAGACATTCCCCTAACTGCCCATTTGTGAAAGGTGAACACACGCAGAACGTGCCCCTCTCGGTCACGTTGGCAACAAGTCCAGCACAGTTTCCTTGTACAGATGGCACAGACAGAATAGTCTGCTTTGGATCTGGAAGCTGTCCTCATTTTTTAGCTGCTGCAACAAAACGAGGAAAGATCTGTATATGGGATATTTCAAAGCTTATGAAGGTATCTTGTTGTCTAGAATTGTAATGCTAATTATATGAATAAGAATTTGCATCTGTTTAATTATGTTTTTAAATTTGCGTAGGTGCACTTAAAGTTTGAGATCAATGCTTATGATCCAGTAATTGTACAGCAACTTGTATTGTCTGGGGAACAGAGCTCAGGGGTTGATTCAAGAAGACCAACAATAACATGGATAGAAGATTCATCTAGCTGTTCAGATATACCAAAATTAGAAGGAGACAGGTATGCCAATAAATATTTGATTGAATGTGAGTGTACTTATTTCTTTGAAAAGAGGACACTAGTCAGTGTAGTAGTTAAAACTATCAGTATTTAATTCCTTCCAAGAGAACATAACTTTATTTTCACAATACATTAATTTTGGAAATGTGGACCAAAAGATGTTACTTTAATTTACATTTGATCCAATGTACAGAACAGTTGTTCTAAAAAGACGTTTTTGCATTCATACTTTTATTATTTTCAGGAGAAAATGTATTTATTTCATTTATATACTGCTGACAGAAATTTACAATAATAAGATATTGGAACAAAAGCAGGTAAAGCCCTGGTGGCGCAGTGGTTAGAATGCAGAACTGCAGGCTAAGTCTGCCCACAGCTTGGAGTTCGATCCTTAGAAGGATTGAGGTTGATTTAGCCTTCCATTCTTCCAAGGTTAATAAAATAAGGACCCAGATTGTTGGGGACTTTGTAAACTCTCAAAAAGTGCTGTGAAGCACTGTGGAGCATTATGTAAGTGTAAGTACTCTTGTTATTGCTATTGCTAAAGCACAAACTCCTTTGCAACATATTAAAAAGTTGAATAGCAAATATTTTGATAGCACCAACTCAGCAATTTTTAAAGGCACTTGGAACAATTCTTTTTCACCAGCTTTGAATACATGATATAATTGTGCTGTTGTGATCTTCAAAAGTAGACTATTTCGCAAAATAAAGGATACCAATCATCTCTTTGGGAATTCTCAATTTCCTTGATTAGAATGACCATACTGGGTGGAGCACTTACTTTTAAGGAAAACATCATAGTGTTTGGCTAAAATGGTCATTTGTTCCCCATTACTTATAAACAGTACTTGCAAAGGTTTGTGTTAAAAGGTTCTAGAAATACGAATTGAAAACTAACATTTAAATATCAACTTGTTTGTAATACAAACAGTAAATGAAGTACATTAAGAGATTAAGTTCAACATTAATTTTATATGAATTGCAGTGCAATTTAACTACTGTGATTTATGCAGAACAAATGAATAATCCACATTAAAATGATTAATAAATTTATAAAATCTGAGGATGCTAATAACTTCAGAATGTATATTAACTATTAATTTAAATTTATGAGTTTCTATTAACTGTTAACAATTAATACACAGACTTTTTTTAATAGAACTTTATTTCTGAAGACTTTTTTTCTCAGTTCAGTTAAGCCACTCTGCATTTTTCTTCTCTTGACATTTGATATAATGTCTTGGTTTGAATTATTAATCTAGAAGCCCTATAGTTCATGTTAGTTTATGACATCTTAGTTTATCATTTGAATGCCACCAATAAGCTCAATCCCAACTATAGCTTGAAAGAGCAGACATGAGTTGCCCTTCCCTCTTTTGTCTTTATATATTTCTTGGTTTATATTGTGTTTGTAGCAATAGCTAAGACATAATATATAGCTTCACAGTGCATTACAGCACTCTCTAAGCGGTTTAGAGAGTCAGCCTATTGTCCTTAATAATCTGGGTCCTCATTTTATTGACCTTGGAAAGATAGCAGGCTGAGTCAACCTTCGGATGGTCAGGATCGAACAGTGGGCAGTGGGCAGAGTTAGCCTCCAATACTGCATTCTAATCAATATAGTAGTTATAGCTAGTACTTATTTATCTTAATGTTTAAATTAGCAATGCTCGCTTTCAACAAGAAGCAGAAACTACATGATTGACACTATTTGCAGTATGTTTTCTCTTGATTTCTCTTGATTTATAAAAAGCAGAATATGTCCTGATGATCTCACTAGTATGAGAGTATAATTGACCCACCTTGATGGTTAACTTGAAGTCCTCAACAAATTCTTTCCCATATACCTTCTAAAGCAAAAATACAGGCTACTTGCCTCTGAATTGGAGGATCATATAGGTTAGATCACAGAATGGATTTAAAATAAGTATAATCATCTTGGATTCATCAGTAGCTTGCCTAAGTAATTTAACTTAACAATCATATAATATGCTGGCATATTAACAGGTTTTAATGCTAAAATTTATCTTTAGAAATAGGTATATTATATTAAATTGTTTACTTGGCTTAATTTCTCTAATCTTCTTGATTTTAGTGATGATTTGCTAGAAGATTCAGACAGCGAGGAGCATTCCAGATCAGAATCAGTGACTGGTAGGCACATAATATTTATTATGAAATAGAAATAACATTACTTGCAATTATTTACAATGCTTTTGTCAATGAAGAGTAAGGATCTTGCTATTAGTCTTAATACTTTGATTTAGAATTAAGAAATAAAGAAACCTGTTTTTAATCTAAACAGGGTAGAGGGAATGAGTTCAGTGAAAGTGTGCTTTGTAATCCTTTTTCTTCTGCTCCTCCCTGCAATCTTTTCAACAAAGAAGGGGAAGCTCCCAAATCAAGATCCTTTTTAAGGGCTGTCTGATTAAGAATAATGTCTTCATGCCATTCTATGAGGACAAAATGTATTTGAAATCTTTAAATCTTTTTGGAGGTGGGGGATAGATCATTCTGACTGCCCCCTATTTTCTTCCAAGATTGGATCTCAACCACTGATGCTGAAAATATGCATAGATTTTCTCTTATTTCTGTTTTAGACATTGGATATTGTATATTTCACTTTAGTAGTATAGATATTATACCTGTGTGTGTGATTATCTTATATTAATACGTTATGCAAATGTCTTATACCAGTGGTGGGCAAACTCATTAGTCAACAGAGCCAAATATCAACAATACCACGATTGAAATTTCTTTTGAGAGCCGGAAGGTGTGGCCTGTTTTGTGGGAGTGGCTCAGCAGTCATGTGACTGGGTGGGCGTGGCCAACTTGGAAAATGTGGTGAAACTCACTTAACGACGGTCTTGGTTAGCAACCAAACTTTTAGGCTCAATTGTGGTCATAAGTTCTTTCTTTCTTTCTTTCTTTCTTTCTTTCTTTTTTCTTTCTTTCTTTCTTTCTTTCTTTCTCTCTTTCTCTCTCTCTCTTTCTTCCTCTCTCTCTCCATTTCTCTCTTCTTTCTCTCTTTTTCTCTTTCTTTCTGTCTCTCTTTCTCTCTTTTTCTCTCTCTCTTTCTCTCTCTTTCTTCTCTCTTTCTTTCTTTCCCTCTTTCTCTTTCTCTCTTTCTTTCTCTCATTCTTATTTATTTATTTTATTCAATTTATATCCCGCCCTTCTCCGAGAGGACCCATTCTTTCTTTCTCTCTTTCTCTTCCTTTCTCTCTCTTTTTCTTTCTTTCTGTCTCTCTTTCTTTCTCTTTATTTCTTTCTCTCGCTTTCTCTTTCTTTCTTTCTTTCTTTCTTTCTTTCTTTCTTTCTTTCTTTCTTTCTTTCTTTCTTTCTCTATCTCTGTCTCTCTCTCCTTCGTCCGCCCATCTCTGTCACTCTGTGTGTGTCTGTCTGTCTGTCTCTCACTCCCTCTCTCTGTCTCTCCCTGTCTCTGTATGTGTCACTCTCTCTGATTCTCTCCCTCCCTCCCTCTCTCTGTATGTCTGTGTCTCCCTCTTTCCCCCTGTCTGTCTCCGATTCAATCCCTCCCGGTGTCATTCTCTATCTGTGTCTCTCTCCCTCCCTCTCCCTCCCTCTCTTTCTCTCTGTCTCTGTCTGTCTCTCTGTCTTTCCCTCCCTCCCCCTCTGTCTCTCTCTGTGTCTGTCAGTCACTCCCTCTCTCCCCTCTCCTCCTCCCCCACCCCGGGAAGCAGCAGAAGGGCCGGCATGCCATAGGTTACGGACGTCTCCTCCCGCAGCGGGCGAGGGAGCAGGCAGGGCGAGCACCCAAGGCTACCGTCATCTTAAGCACCACCGAGGCTGTCGCCTGGCAGGTTGGCCGGCATGGGCATCTGGCAGGGAAGCTGGTCGCGGTTCCATCGCGGCTCCCTCCGGCAGGCACCACGGTGCACGTTCTGAGGCCGTGCGTCCATCTCCCACCCAGCCACGCAGCTCCCGCCGCCCAAGGTCGCCCGGCAGGGACGTCAGGCAGCCCCTGCCGGGCGACCTTAAGCGCCACCTTAAGCGCCACCTTAAGCACCACCGAGGCTGTCGCCTGGCAGGTTGGCCGGCATGGGCATCTGGCAGGGAAGCCGGTCGCGTCTCCATTGCGTCTCCCTCTGGCAGGCACCATGGCGCACGTTCTGGGGCCGCGCGTCCATCTCCCTCCCAGCCACGCAGCCCCAGAACGTGCAGTTCCCGCCACCCAAGGTCGCCCGGCAGGTCGCCCGGCAGGGACGTCAGGCAGGGAAGCCGGTCGCGTCTCCATCACGTCTTCCTCCGGCGGGCACCATGGCGCACGTTCTGGGGCCGCGCGTCCATCTCCCTCCCAGCCACGCAGCCCCAGAACGTGTGCCATGGTGGCTGTCAGAGGGAGCTGGTGGAGATGTGCCCGGTTTCCCTGCCCGACGCCCTTGCCGGGCGACCTGCCGGGCGACGCCTCCGCAGCGGGCAAGTGAGCAGGCGGGGCAAGCCCCCAAGGCTACCGTCATCTTAAGCAACGCTGAGGCTGTCGCCCGGCAGGGGCGTCGGGCAGAGAAGCCGGTCGCGGCTCCATCGCGGCTCCCTCCGGCAGGCTCCACGGTGCACGTTCTGGGGCCACGCATCCACCTCCCTCCCAGCCACACAGCCCCAGAGACAGAGGTAGGAAGGGAGGGAATCAGAGAGGGACTGAAGAGCCACATGCAAGGGGCCAAAGAGCCGCATGCACCTCGTGAGCCGCGATTTGCCGACCACTGTCTTATACCATATTTTAAATGCATTTCTCTACCTGGTAATTCATTTTTATTCTGTAAAATTTTTAGGTGTCAGACGTTCATATTGTCATCCTCAAGCTTAGGCAAGCTACAATTACCTGGTTTGGATAAAATAGAAATATTTGAAGATATCATTACATGTTGGTTTGCGTATGTGTGTATGTCAATAAATTAAATAAATAAATGTAAAGGTTTACAAAAACATAATTGTACTATGGATAAGATGGGTTTTTTTACATTGTATGTTTTATCTTTAAGGACACACATCACAAAAGGAAACCATGGAGGTCAGCCTTGATGTAACTGCTCTCAGCATTCTTCAGCAGCCTGAGAAACTTCAGTGGGAAATAGTTGCAAACGTACTTGAAGACACAGTGAAAGATTTAGAAGAACTTGGGGCAAACCCTTGCCTGACTAACTGTAAAAGTGAAAAGATGAAGGAAAAGCATCTGGAACACCACAACATTCCCTTTCCTTGTTTGTTAGCTGGAGGTTTATTAACATACAAATCGCCTGCTACCTCTCCTGTTAGTAGTAATTCTCAGAGATCACTGGATGATTTAAGCAGGACTCAAGCTGGTAGTATATCAGACCTGGGATCAACTGACAATGAATCCTGTACTAATTCAGAACTGAATTCTCCTCTGGTAAGGAGGACTTCACCTATATTACTGCTTTACAGCATTAAGGAATCTGATGAAAAAGCAGGAAAAATCTTTTCACAAATGAACAATATCATGAGTAAAAGTTTACATGATGATGGTTTTACAGTCCCACAAATCATAGAGATGGAGCTGGATAGCCAGGAGCAATTGCTGTTGCAAGATCCTCCTGTGACATACATTCAGCAATTTGCAGACGCAACAGCCAGCCTAACTTCTCCGGACTCTGAGAAGTGGAACTCAATGGTTCCCAAACCTGGAACTTTGGTTCAGTGCCTAAGACTGCCAAAGTTTGCAGAGGAGGAGAATTTTTGTGTAGATTCAATCACTCCTTGTGCAGATGGAGTTCATTTATTAATAGGACTGCGGACATGTCCTGTTGAATCCCTGAGTGCAATAAATCAAGTAGAGGCCTTGAATAATTTAAATAAATTAAACTCGGCACTATGTAATAGAAGGAAAGGAGAAATAGAATCTAATCTTACTGTAGTGAATGGTGCAAATATCAGTATGATCCAGCATGACTCACCAGCAGACGTACAGACGCCCTTAATAATCCAGCCAGAACAACGAAGTGCTAGTGGTGGTTATCTAGTGCTTTATAAAATGAACTATGCCACTAGGATTGTGACTCTAGAAGAGGAACCTATAAAAATCCAGCATATCAAAGACCCCCAGGATACCATTACCTCATTGATTTTGCTCCCACCAGACATATTGGATAATAGAGAAGATGACTGTGAGGAACCTACAGAGGAAATACAATTAACTTCTAAGAATGGCAGCGAGAGAGAAAAAAGATCAGAAATCTCTGCTCTTGGGCATCTAGTAATAACCACTCAGGGAGGCTATGTTAAAATATTAGATCTTTCAAACTTTGAAATTCTGGCCAAAGTGGAGCCACCTAAAAAGGAAGGTACTGAAGAACCAGACAAATTTGTCTCAGTAATATACTGCTCAGGCACTGATAGACTCTGTGCATGCACTAGAGGTAAGATTTTCGTTTGGTTTTTTTTTAATGCTTCATTTTTCCAGGTTTCTCTGTTTATACCCTGCGATGTTAACTAGGAAAAAAAAGTCAAAATGGTAGCTGTGACGGTCTTATCAAAACTCTGCCCTCTTGTTTGTTTGTCATCCATAACTGCCACACACATATGAGTGGAAGGGCTTCAGTATTGCAGCCACAGCTATTGGCCTGATCTTTAAAAGCCTACTGATAGATGCCTATTAATTTCTCTTTTTTATGTTTTTATTTAAATTTAAAATATTACTTTGTACTATTATTCATTTCTGAATAAAATCCTAATTTATTTTATGGGTAAAGTTACAGTGAAAAAATGGTGAAAATAAGACTTCACTTAATAGTATAGGACAAAATAATAATGCAAAACACACAAGTGTCTCTCTCTCTCTTTCTCTCTCTCTCTCTCTCTCTCACACACACACACACACATGACAAAAATAGTAGTGAGATTGAAGAGAATTTTTTCCCTGAACTAACCAAGTTTGTAAAAATTTGTTTTTGAAATTGTTTAAGATGTTTACTAATAATAAATTGTCTTAGTTTGCATAAACCATTTCCAATACCTTTAAAACTTTAAATTGCTGATCAAAGGTAATGATTTTATTATAATGATATTTTGTTTTGCTTTTTAGAAAATCTATTACCAGCCATTTTCAGTCAGTTTCTCATAAGAAGCAAAAGCAAATTTAAATTTTCCACCCAGTAGGGCCCAAATACGTCTAACAACTGCTTTCAGTGCTAGAAATATAACTAAATTCCTACTTTAATTAGTGCCAAGGACTTGCAAAATTACGAGAACACTAAATCATAATTTTAAGCCATGCTCACATATTCAATATTAAGTCCATTCCAATGCATAATTGAGGTTAATAGATAAGCCCAATGATACTGATTAAAATGAAGTAGACAAAAACTACTATTGTAAAAAGAGTAACACAATTTTAACAAAGAAATCCTGGCTATTTAATTCATTCATAAAATATTAACTATTAATTTAGCAATATGATTAAAATAAAAACTGTTTATTTTTATGGCACAAATTCTTCCCTACAGACCTAGAGGGCATTATTGTCTTAGTATCTGCTTTCATCTGGTATTTTAAAATTTTAAAAATAATCTTACCCAGTAAACTGTAGGTTTTCCTGCAAATAATAATCTCTGGGTAATAAATAACTGGGCAATAAACACAACAATAATAGTTTAACCATTAGCTATATTTGACTTCCAATTAATTTTATTTTATGAAATCTCTGCAACTTCTTCAAATTTAGATAGAGAGCAATGGTGATCATTGAAAAACCCTGAATGTTATTTGCATATAACAATAGCTTCCCTTTAAATTCAGCTAGCATATTCCATTAATTTCACAAGTTTGTCTTGTAAACCATGCCAAGGGTTCCAACACCAGATTGGAAACAATGTAATAAAGGACAACGTTAATAAATTCCATGTTGTATTAGTTTGGTGAGCTTGTTATTGTGGTTTTCTATGTCTGTAAGTCTATGGTTACAGTATAACATTTGAGTTTGAGAAACCTTAATTGTAGTTTGCTGTTTGTTATTTATTATTTTATGATTCAATTGGTTTTAATCCTGTCTTCACCACCCTGAAGTGTGATTTGGCCTTTCCAAATGTCATTTTATGAATAATGCCCTAGATTTCCTAAAAAAAATTAAGGATGCGGCCAATTCCTCTGAGTGTACATCTGAAATTATTGGAAGATTTAAGACATTTCTAAAAAATTCTCTGCTTGCCTGCTATGTCCAAAAAATGAAAATTAATTCCATTATAATTGATATGCATTGCTCCCAAGGATTTTTTTTATTAGAGTTATTATTTTACTTCATTGTAAATATGTAATTTGAGAAAGCAATGATTTTCCAAATTTTTCTCTGTGTTCCCAATACATATGTTTTACTTGTTTTAAGAAATATTCTATGCCCAATTGAACTAATTCCACTTTAGTAAAACTGTTGTGCTGTCTATTCTTTCGATGTTGTTTTAGTTTTAAATCAATAATAGTAATTAATGGCTGTAATCATTATCTGTTATGAAAAAAATGCTTGGAATATACCACAAACTATATACAAGTTAGCACAATCTATCTTTATTTAAGGGCAGAAATGTTTGTTCCATAAATTCCAAATTTTCCAACAGGGAAGCAGCTAGGCATATGTGTTTGCTAAAGTAAAGGATCCCATTGTCAAATCTTCAGCTCATAATTCTACTTATATGAATTTTTCAAACCTTAAAGTTTGTTCTTTCTTCATGTAGCCTTATGTAGATTCATTGCATGAATCTACATCTTCTCTGGGATCAGAGAAATAATCTCTTTTCTTTGTGGTTGAAATACAATTAACTTGAAAGAAAACATCAATTAAATTTTGTTTGTCTTTTTAATAAACCTCTTAAAGGTTTGAAGACCTTTCTTTTTTGTAAACATAGTAGGATTAATATCATGAAAAAGTAACATTTTATCTTCATCCCAATTTACCTTTTTAAGTTCGTAAGCTTTTTGCACATTTTTTCTTTTATCTACTGTTTACAAATCTTGTTACTATATATTTCTTGGTTTTTGCATTTCATTGAACTTAGATGACTTTAAGGATGCATTCTTCATCTATTTGAAAGCTGTAAATCTGGTAGTTTGTTGTTCAAATTTGAGATAAGGTCTCCATTTAAATTAGAATGTACTGTTTTTTCCCTTTCCTGATACCTTTAAGTCTCAAATTAATTATTTTGTTCCAATCCAGTATGTCAGCCAGATCCAATCTAATGTCCATAATATCTTTTGAATTTTTCCAATATCAAACTTATTATTCATACACCATCATAGGGTTTTTGTGTTGTCCTGTTCACTCTCTCTCACGCACACATAACAGTGATTTAGTGCCCGTTTAGCTAATAGTAGTTGAAAGCATTTTTTTTAACTATTAAAGAAAATCTATGCTTATATAGCATCTCACTGCAAACAGGATGATTTCTAATAAAAAGAAAAACTGTGTTTCTTTTGGATACCCAGTGGCTCATCTGAAATTATTAGAAAATAGAGGTGGAGCAAGGTATCATCTTTTGTTGCTCCTAGTCTTTTATATACTGTATTTTTCGGAGTATAAGACTCACCTTTTTCCCTCAAAAAAAAAGGGTAAAATTCTGGGTGCATCTTATACACTGAATACAGTATCTTTTGCCTCCTGAAACCCTGCCCCCTTCACCAAAATGGCTGTGCATAGCCTTTAGGAGGCTTCCAGAGTCCTCCTGGGGGCTGGGGAGAGTAGAAATGAGTGAAAAATGGACTGTTTTTTGCCCCCCAGCCCCTAGGAGCACTCTATAAGCCTCCTAAAGGCTATGCATGCCCTTTTTTGACAAAAAAAACAGGCCCATTTTTGGGAGGTCTGCAGAGTGCAAAACTCCCCCCCCCCCTAATTTGCCTCTTCAAAATCTTGGTGCACCTTATAATCCGGTGCGTCTTATACTCCAAAAAATATGGTAGATATTAAGTAGATTAGGAGGAAAACAATCATCTGCTAACCTGAAGGAATGAATGTCCAAGGAAATGAACAACAGTTCTTTAGCATCATGAGAACGGACAATCCAAGTAACAATGGACCTGCTGCTAGTGGTATTCCAAGAATAGCTCATCAAAACTCGACCCAGGGGAGTCAGAAGAATCACAGTTCCTCCATTTTTTTTAAAGAAAGATCATCCCATCAGGAAATATTACTGTGCCATCCAACATACTCAAAACCTGATTTGAAGTAAACCTGTCTTGCCCAAGAAAATACACGTCATTAAAGCATTTTGTCAAAATGAGCTTGTGTGTGCATGTGCTTAATTTGGACTATTGTGGACTTCCATTTAAATTCTCAACTCTTTCTTTTAGGTGGAGAACTTCATTTTCTCCAGATTGGAGGAACTTGTGATGATGTTGATGAAGCTGATATTCTTGTGGATGCATCTCTGTCTAAAGTGACGGAGCAATTAACAGAAGGCACAAAGCCTTTATCTAATCCTTCAAGTCCAGGCATTACAGGTAAGTCTTCACTTCTACAATCATATTTTCAGAAGATATACTGCTGAAGTGAAGAAACACAATACAGTACCATTTTAAAGTCAAAATAAGAAGTATGCTTATTTTTTTTGGTTATATTGTGCCTGCCTGCTGCAAAAATTCTCATCTGTTTTTATGCATGTTACTTTTGCAAAAATGGGTTTTCCAAACTAAAATGAATATTGAAACCTGAACCAGAATGTTCATAGATTGTTTTTTCCAGCAGCAGATGGCTAATCAGTTTTATTTCTAAATGCCAGCTAGAAGCTCTGTAACATAACATGCATGAAAACATGATGCCATGAAATATGTGTGTGTGCTTAGTTTTAGTGTAACTGAACCAAAAGACAAATAGTTTTAAAAGCACTGTAGCTTCTTGTGGAAACTACTGGGGTTCTTTTTTTTGTGATTAAATATTTTTTTAAATCTTTTTACTTTCTAAAAAACAGGAGTTGATCTTCTGGTGGACCAGCCATTCTCGCTTGAAACTTTGACATCTTTAGTAGAGCTTACTCGTTTTGAAACGTTGACACCACGATTTTCAGCTACAGTTCCACCATGCTGGGTTGAAGTGCAACAAGAACAGCAACAAAGACGACATCCACAACATTTGCACCAGCAGCATCATGGGGATGCAGCTCAACATACCCGGACTTGGAAATTGCAAACTGATAGGTAAATCCTTTTTGATAGAACATTTGCCTCTCTACTTCATTTAAACATCGAATCTCCTGATATCTTGAATTATAAATGGAATTTCCTAGTAGGAGCCTTCTTTTATATTTATTATTTGTTAAATCCCTGCTTTATTATTTTTATAAGTAACTCAAGCTTTTGAATATACCTAATACTTCCTCCTTCTTCAGTTTTCATCACAACAACAATCCTGTGAAGTGAGTTGGACTGAAAGTAGGTCAAAATCACCCAGCCAGCTTTCATGCCTAAGGTGGGACTAGAACTTGCAGTTTCCTGGTTTCTAGTCTGGTGCATTAGCCACTAGAATAAACTGGCTCTCATTTGTATTATATTACATATAAGGCTGGAAGTTGATGCATTCAACAAATTGGTTTTAAATCCAGAATTTTCAGGTGGCCTACATAGAAGAACAATGTCCTAGAGCCGGGATGGCAAACCTATGGCACGCATGCCACAGGTGGCACACAGAGCCATTTGTCGGGGCATGTGCGCACTAGCCAGCTGAGTTCAGCCTTTTTTAAAGTAATTTTTCGCCTTCCCCAGGCTCCAGAGGCTTTAAAGGAGCCTGGGGAGGGCGAAAAGAGCCTCCCCTGCCCCCCCCCCCCCCCCGGAGGGCCTCCAGAGGCTTTACGAGCTTCCCTGAAGCCTCCGGAACGCAAAAAACAGCCCTATGGCAAACCGGAAGTTCAGGAACGAACTTCCTGTTTGCTCGTAGGGTCATTTTAAGCCCTCCGGAGGCTTCAGGGACCTTCAGGAGGCTTCCCTTAAGCCTCTGGAGGACAAAAAAAGACTCTACGAGCAAACTGGAAGTGACTTCCTGTTTGCTCGTAGGGCTCTTTTTAGTCCTACAGAGGCTTCAGGAACCTTCAGGAGGCTTCCCTGAAGCCTCCAGAGAACTAAAAAGAGCCCTCGTAGAGTCTTTTCTTGCCCTCCGGAGGCTTCAGAGAAGCCTCCTGAAGATTCCTGAAGCCTCCAGAGGGCCTCTGGGGAAGGGGGGGGCTGTTTTCGCTCTCCCCTCTGGAGCCTGGGGAGGGCAAAAAAAGCATGCAAAAAATGGGCCAGAGCGCCTGCCCTGCGCACATGCACACTGGGGAGGTCGCACATTGCATTAGGGGTGCAGCACTCCCGCGCTCCACCCACTTATGGCACGCGAGCCAAAAAAGGTTCACTATAGCTGTCCTAGAGGTATACAAACATTTCAATTTTGAACCATTTCAACTCCTGTTATGTATGCTACCATGTTGCTTTTCATTTTAGAAGTGTTCTGAGTTTAAGATACTTTTTTAACATTTGCAAAATGATCAGACCATTTTACAGTTAAGCATGTTGTGTAAAACATTTGAAATTGAGCATATTTAATCAGAATGAGGCAAATTCAAAATGTTCTATACATTCCTAAAGGTATTTCAACTTGGAAATGTTATTGCGTCTTAAGTTATTGAATTAGATAGAGTTTAAAAATTAGATTCATACTAAAATAGAGAAATGGGAAAGTTGTAAATATTCACATTTTCTTATTGTACAGATAAAAATAAATTGGAACTCTTTGTCTCATTGAACATTATTTTCTTCATCTTTTTTCTTTGTAGCAACAGCTGGGATGAACATGTCTTTGAACTGGTTTTGCCAAAGGCTTGTATGGTTGGACATGTGGATTTCAAATTTGTTTTGAATTCAAGTATCACAAACATTCCACAGATTCAAGTGACTTTATTGAAAAATAAAGCTCCTGGTTTAGGGAAAGTCAATGGTAAGAAAAGAACTGAACAATTTGCCTTCAGTAATATTTATATATTTTAAAATGGTATTATTAAACCATCAGTAGCTTGAACATGTTAAAGCAATGTCAAATGAAATGAAATCTAACGGGTGAACAGTGTTACATGGTGAACAGTTCAGAAAGCGGTAGGTATCACTACATGTCAAAATAAGATCTCCTTCAATAAATATTTTTGTTTTAAGAATGAGGAAATGTTAATTTTGATTTTGATACTTTTTCTTTGTGTTGCAGGAATTCATTACAGTTTTATTTTTAAACAATCCTTTTTTATTTTGGTTTTATTAGCGTTTTACAGATGATATATTTGTCTTGATACTATTTAAGTAACCAAGAATATTCTAAAACTTAAGATTGAGGTTAATGTGGCAATTCCCATTTCTCAGATTTTACACTTTGCTAAAAATTGCCCCACCAGCCAACTCTGTCAATAATGGCATTGGTGATCATATTAATAGTAATTTAATCTATTTTAATTTTTACCCTTGCCCTGCTTCATTCTTAGAGCGTAGATCTTGATGTACTACTCAAAAGCCAAGAAATTCCAAGTACCAATTGTTTCAGGGTTCGTGATAGTTTTAAAATATTTTAAAATGTTTGTATAACAAATCCACAACATATTATGTAATAAAACTATGCTCTAAAAGAGATTGTGCTAATTAAAAATTTTGAAACTGTTTTTTCCTATTTATTTGTTCCCCAGAAGCAGCTGTAGATAGACAGATAACTTTCCCTCTGTCACCAGCTCATCATGAAATGGAAAGAAATGGAAAAACAGGGTTGGATGATTTGAATGAAGAAATGCAAAACATGGATGTAGAAGAGTCACAATGTAAGATTTGCTGAAGTATAACATTCTTTTAAATAGATTTGCCATATAGAAGTTTGCTAGATAAGTTTTAGAAAGAAGCCTAATGAGCTTTTGCTTTTGTGTTCCATTATTAGTTTCCTCTAGTGCTTGTCTTTACTGATTGAAAAAGGAATGGGTTTAGACCCTGGATGTATGTTACATTATTATTTGAGATGTTTGTTTGCTAAGATATTCATTCATTTAATTAATTTATTGTGTTATATTGTTCTTTGGTTTTAATCCTGTAATCATCATTTAGAATTACAATTTTGAGAACAGTGGCTGTATAAATTATAAAAATCATAATTAAGTAACTAAATAAACTTATCCTGGGATCCTGCTTATTACTAGTTTTACTGACTAAAATCTGCTTTACCTCATTCATTGAAATATGAACTTTATTAATGTACATTCATTCTGATAATCATAATTGGTAGTAAAATACTGGAATTTCAGAAATCCTTCCATAAACAATTCATCCAAGTGCTACTATTTGCCAGAAAGAACCATCAGAAATTACTGTAACTCAGAACATCAAAAAAACGGAAAGGTCTTATTGGTTCCTTGAAAACAATCCAGGAAGGGATTACAGTAGTCAGATAGCAAATGCCACCAAGTTTTACTTCCTGTTTGATACATTGGTAACTTTGAAGAATAATTTTCTCTGACAGACTTGTCCCATTATATTATTCTAACTCTTTGAATGTGCCCTCCCATTGAAAGGAATGCAAATCCTGATAAATTGCTACATAATCACAAAAAAACAGTGCAACAATAATGAAGTTCTAGAAATAAAGTTTTGCACATATTTTCCTGTAGCTTTATATTTCCTTATTATATTGATGCATGAAGAATTTCTGTTACTTAGTGGTATAACAATTGCAATTTGAATGTCTAGTAGCCGTCCACTTCATTTAAATGCTGATGTTCCAGGGAGATCTTAGTTTATCCTAATTTTAAAATAAATTAATTAACATTGGTATAAACTGAATGTTTAGCTCTTAAATATAATCCTGGAGGTATTATAGGTTGAATATAAGGCCACTTGGTATGCTAGCATTGGAGACAAGTGTTAATTTTGTAGTTGGTGTAAGAGAAGTAACTTTCTAAAAGCATTAGGCTCGTGAAAGATAAATTTAAAAGAGGAATTTGACAGAGCATAACATTCCATATTACAATCATGAAAGTACTGAAAACTGTTCTGTTTATAATGAACTATGAAAAGAAAAATAGAAATGAAACTTTTAAAAGAAACTTTTATTTTAAATAGATAGATTAAAAAAACATCATTAAATAGAAAAGCAAAATGAGTCAGGAGTTGGCTGTTCAGGAATATACCCTACTTTCAATGTTATTCTTTTAAAAGAATTATTTTCTATATATAAAGTTGTTTACTATGATCAGTGTAATTTACTTTTTTAATACTTTTTAAAGGCCTTCGGCTATGTCCCTTTTTAGAGGACCATAAAGAAGATATTTTGTGTGGACCTGTATGGTTGGCTACTGGACTTGATTTATCTGGACACGCTGGAATGTTGACACTCACAAGTCCAAAGCTTGTAAAAGGTAATACTTTTGGCAGAATATTTTGAGGAACAAAATCTAAAATGTGTGTTTTGGTGTTTTTTTTAATGATTAGATACAGACCTGATATTTAGAATTGATTGCTGACATTTAAAATGTGAATATTTTTCTGATAAAAGGTTGGCTGATAACTGTTTCTACTGTGAGCATGTATAAGAATTAATTTATTTTCTTTATGTCTGTTTTACTCTAGGCATGGCAGGTGGCAAATACCGTTCATTTTTAATCCACGTGAAAGCCGTGAATGACAGAGTAACAGAGGAAATCTGTAATGGAGGAATCTGGCCTGTTTTAAGGATACCATCTCTGAAACCTCAAAATAACAAGGGACATTCACTTGCATCACTTTTAGCAAAAGTTGCAGCAGGCAAGGTATTTAAATGATATATAAACAGAACGGTCAAATTAATTTCCTTTAATCGGTCACTTAATGCCATCTTGTTAGGATTGAAGTGTCGGGTGGTGTAATGACAGTGTAGATATATAAGGAATATAAGATAGTGATAGGAGTAAAATGGTTGTGTGTGAAATTTACCTGGTGAACTATCCATCAGCAAAACCATAGAATCAAGTAGTCTTGGAATTGGAAAATACCATGGAAGTCATTCAATCCAAATACTTTCTCAGGGCAACATCCACTAAACACCAAACAAATACTATTTAGCCTCTGTTTGAATATCTCTAGAATTTGTTCTATTTCCAGTCACATAGTCAGAAAGAACCAGTACTTTTAATCCTTTGGATAAACATATCCAAACCCTATAATCATGCCTCAAGACGCTTGGATTTCAGATCCTACATCATGTTGAAAATTCTCTGAATTTGTTTCCGTTTGTCACCATTAGTTTTGAACTGTTATGTCCAGAACTAGATATAGAGCTTCATAAAGCAGGGGTTGTGGACTTCAACTCTTAGAATTCTTCAGCCAGCTTTGCTGGCTGAGGAATTCTGAGAATTGAAGTTCACAACTCTTAAAATTGCCAAGGTTGGAGACCCCTGGTCTAATGGCTGGTGGGGTAGCTACTTGTCCTGATCTGAACTGTCTGATCCTATTTATGTACTCCAAAATAGAATTATACATAATCAAAATTAACAAATGTTCTAACCTCCACACCGCAATTTTACTTTAGTCTAATGTATAATAGAAGTTTCAAACTAAACATTCCTGGCTATTCAGGAAGAGGCTAGGAGACAAATGCAGGAGCTATTGCAGTGCGTTCACAACATATTAACATGCTTAGCATGACATACAAATATTATCGTTATACTTGTCGGAATCTGATATTCCTGATAATATTCTTAACTGCTGAACCTAGTTTAAAATGATATGCAAGCCCAACATGTAGGACATGGGACAATTTTTGATAATATCACTGTATTGTTTTCTAGTCATTTCCCCTTTGATAAAATAAGTAACATACTAATTTCTTTCTCTACCACTCGCCTTCTTTAATTATTGATAGTTCTATCTTCATGCTTGCATTATTAAAAACATTATAATGTATAATATGCTTACGTATTGAGGAACATAGTAGAACTTGTGCATTGATGTTTCAAATTTTTATATAATGCAAGATTTTTAAATTATGAAAAAATGTGTTTTGTATTAGTTGATAATAATTGAAGTAAATTTCATACTCTGGCAAAATGAAAAATACTTGTATGCATCCAGAGTATGACTTTTCAAATTCATGAGTTGTTATTTTTTAAAAACAGGACAAGTCTTCTAATAAAGCAGAAACCAGTACTTCCTCACGGAAATCTGACAACCTACGAGGATGTGATTTGCTGCAAGAAGTCTCTGTAACGATTAGAAGATTTAAAAAAACATCTATTTCAAAGGAAAGGTTAGTTGGTTATCAGTGAGTATATTTCATAAATACATTTTACATAAATACATAGGGCTTCCTGCCTAGGCAGGAGGTTGACTAGAAGACCTCCAAGGTCCCTTCCAACTCTGCTATTGCATTGTATTGTATTTTTAAACTTGCATTCAAAAATAATGTAGGTTAATGCATTGTTTATAGTATTATATTGAACTGCATTGTATCTCAAACAATAATATATAAGACAGGCTAACTATATTGAATATAAAAATAAAAATTTAATTTTTAACTATTTAATTTAGATGTAATTAAAATAATTAAAAAAATATATGGCAAATCTTAATTAGAACAAAACTTTTTTCCTCTCAAGTAAAATTTGACAATTATACTTACATGTCCATGCAGTTTTATAGACAACATTTTGAATAGTTTTTTTTGCTGGTGCCTTTCTACAAGTGAGATAGAGTGACTGAATCAAAACCACCCAGTTGGCTTTTATGCTTAAAACAGGACTAAAAATCAGAATGTCCTGCTCCTAGTCCAGCGTCTTAACTACTAAACTGGCTCACTCTACAAGTGGTGCTTGACATGACCAAAATGGAACAGAAAATTTCCATTGCTAAGCAAGGCAGTTAATTGTGCCCTGTTTTAGGATATTTTTTGCCAGTAAAGCAAATCATTGCAGTTGTTAATTGAATCATGTGATTGTTAAATGAATCTGGCTTTCCCCCATTGACTTTGCTTGTTAGAATCTAGCTGGAAAGGTTACAAATAGTGATCACGCATGATCCTGAGACATGGCAGCTGTCATTAAATACATGCCAGTTGTCAAGTGCCTGAATTTTGATCACATGATCATGGGGATGCTGCAATGGTTGTAAGTGTAAAAACCATAAGTCGTAAGTCATTTTTTTCAATACTGTTATAATTTCGAAGAGTTACAAAAGGAAAGGTTGTAAGTTGAAGAACATAGCTGCATAGTAGAACATTTTGATGAAAACAAAACCTTTAGAAAATTAAGCATTTGTAAAATAGTAAATAGAAAAAGCACACTTAGGATTTTCTACCATAGCTTCTTTTTCCTGTTGAACTAGAAGAAATTTAATAGCCATAGTCAGCTTCAAATTACAAGTAGTTTTCAGTTCAGATCAGAATTTCAGTTACTAAGCAGTGTGCTCACATTACTAAATAAAGTAAGAATACTAAGTAAAGTGAGATGTCAGTTGCTTAACAACTGCAATCCCATCACTCCTGGCAACCATCACCCAAGAATCATGGTTGGTAAGTGGAAGAAGTGTGGAGGTGCCATGGCGGTGGGGAAGGCTCGGTGTAGGCAGTTGAGTTCGGGTGCTGCAATTTGTTGCAAAACCACAGATGCGCCTAGAAGCCTCAGCTTCCCCACCCAGCCTAGCAGTATTTATGACTGCAGGGCTGTAGCAACTCCCACCCACCCACATAGTGCAGATTTGCAGCCCTCATGCAGTCATAAGTGCAGCTGAGCTGCCAATTTTGATCCTGTGACACCCAGGGACATTGCAAAAGCTGTAACTTTGGGCATGGATCATAAGTTCATTTTCCAGCACTATCATCATTACAATTGATGAACAAATGGTTGTAAAATGAGCATTACTTGTATCTAATCAAGTGGTTTCAGCAGATTGTTTAAATAACATGGATATCTATAACAAGACAAGTTTTGAATTTCAAATCTAAGAGGTAAAAAGCAGTTTCGGGACTTTTTAAAACCACATTAGAGAGAAATCCTAAGCTTCTTTTCTTCCTTCTTGAAAAATCTTAACACTGCTATAATCAAAAGCAAGAATAGCTTACCCCCAGTTCACTGATTAACTTCCTTCTTTCTTATTGTATATTATTTCTTTTCTAGAGTTCAGAGGTGTGCCATGTTACAGTTTTCGGAATTTCATGAAAGACTTCTTAACAGCCTTTGCAAAAAGGCAGAAGATGGAGTTGTGACAGAACATGCTCAAAGTCTTGTATTAGATATCTTGTGTTGGCTAGCTGGAGTTCAATCCAATGGACCAGGGAGGTAAAAATAAATAAATAAATAAATAAAGGGGCCCCTTAACAGATTTCTTACCTTTGTTAGAAGTGTACTCAAAAATAATGATTGAGGTGTAAAGTCTGCTTTTGTTTTTAATGTTTCAGTTCAAGAGAAACAAATGAGAGCTTGTTGTCTAAAACAAGGACATGTCTCTTCCACATAATTCGAGTATGCTTCTTTGAAGCAGGACGAAGCATAGCACATAAATGTGCACGATTTCTAGCTCTTTGCATAAGGTAATAATGTTACTTGTTTTTCAGCTTAAAGTTTTCTTTTATTTGAATATGCTAACTAACATAATGTAAAATATGTTAACATAGATGATATTTTATAGAGAAAATTAATATTTTGTAGCTCAATCCTGTGTCTACATGGGAGCCATTTCCCCCAAATTTACTATTTCTAGATAGATAGAAATTGGATTGCACATTGATTAAGCCTTTCTCTGCTGAGACCTATGTATGTAAAAACAATAAACAAAACGCCTGAATAATGTTTGCCTATGAACAAAATAAAATTGATTATATATTTTTGTAGTAATGGGAAATTTGAACCAAGTCAACAAGGATTTAGCTCGGTCCTTCTGAAGGCTTTGCTTGGCAACATATCTTATTTACCTGCAGCTGCAACTGGAGGTAAGATTAAGGTTTTTGTTTTTGGAATCAAATTTGATTTCTTCTGATACTTTCTACCTGTTTTTCTTTGTTTGATATTCTTTTCTATCTTAATACTAATCTTGCATTTCACTTAGTAGTCAATTCTACTCTGTGTGTATGTTAATGTTACGAACATACACCCAGAGTAATATAACCTAGGAATACTGCCTGAAACTTACCACAGGTTACCAGGTTTAACTTACCTGTTAAAATTGATTAACAGAATATTTTATCGAATGTCCCAAAGGTGCTTTTTCAGGATGCAACTGGACTTTCTTTTTTCTTTGAAGACGTTTCACTTCTCATTCAAGAAGCTTCTTCATCTCTGACTGGATGGTGGGGAATATAAGGATTTATATTCCTAGCAGACAGTTGGTTGTTTGCATTCTTTTAGAGAGTCATTGAGACCACTTGGAGGTTTATCTGTGTCCTCAGGGTCACCTGCAAGTGGGTGTGGAGCCGTCTTGGCTGCAGGATGTTTTCTGCCCTGTGTCCCTTCACTATTGAAGACAGGAGGAAGCTATTGGGGACAAGTCTGTGTTGAAGTGCAAATGGTACCTGTAGTCTGTTTGTTGGGAAATCCGTTCATACACACCATTCGAAGGGTGTTCATCCCAAAGTGCATAGCTAAAAGTCTGTGGATATTCTCAGTCATCCAGGTCATGGTTGTCCCAAAGATGCTTTTTCAGGAGGCTTTGGATTTTCTTTCTTTTTTGAAGACGTTTCTCTAAAAGAATGCAAATGACCCGCTGTCTGCAAGGAATATAAATCCTTCCATTCCCCACCATCCAATAAGAGCTGAAGAAGCTTCTTGGATGAGAAGCAAAATAATAATAATAATAATAATAATCTTTATTGTCATTGTAAAAATTACAATGAAATTGTCTTCAACAAAAAAAGAAAGTCCAATTGCCTCCTGAAAAATCAGCTTTGGGACAACCATGACCTGGATGACTGAGAATCTCCATATAATTTTATTGAATGGATTTTGTAGGTGTCTGTAAACATATAGTTAAAGATTGCTTTTCTATCTACTTAAGGCTGAACATCTACATGTGTTCTTTTTAGGTTCTGTGTATTGGTATTTTGTTTTGCTGAATTATGTAAAAGATGAAGATTTAGCTGGCTGCAGTACTACTTGTGCTTCCCTGTTAACTGCAGTCTCTAGACAATTACAGGACCGATTAACACCCATGGAAGCACTCCTTCAAACAAGGTAACAAAGGAAAAACTGCATCACTTTTTATTCATTTAATTGCTAAGGTTACCCACTCATCAACAACCACGGGTGCTTATAACGGATTAAAATGAAATAATATAAGGTAGTTAAGAACCATAATAAAACAACTATGGGGGGAGGGGGGAGACACAACAATTAAGCAGAATTGTCAGAAGTGGTGTCATCACATAATCAGAGTGAGTCTCTAAATATGCTAAATAAAAATAAATAAAATAATGTCCTAGCTCAATGCCTATGTTACAAGCCAGCTATTTAAAGGCTTTCTTAAAGGATAGGTCTGGGGTCATAAGAGCCTTGGAAGGAATTGCTGATTCAAAAGGCAATGCAATGACATAGAAGGCCTATCTCATGGGTATGACATTGTTTAATACACAGTAGCTGAAGTATGTGTGCGCTGTCAGATCCTTACTGGATTGGCAGAGATAATCTGGAAAAGGCAATCCTGCAAATACTCAGATCTTGTACCACAGACTTTATTAATGACAACCATCATCTTTGCCTATACACCAAAGCCCACTAGTGACTAATGAACTGTAGCTTGCAAAGAAGAGGTATTAACGTGAGGCATTACATGTATTACATGTACCAAGCAACGTAACTGCTATATTTTGGACCCCTTGTGATGAACTTTTTAAACTCATACTTTTTAGTACTTGTTCTTTGTGCTTGAAATAAGTAATATTAGGCATGTTGTTTTGTGTTTGCATTGTTTTTAAATAACAATTTGCTGAATATACTTGATGGTAATGTCAGTTTTCTTGTTCCTTAAAATGCTAAAGGTTTGAGAAAAATATTTAATAGTCTTGTTGATTGATATCAAAGCTATAAATATTTGATTGATTTTATTCCATTAACCAAATTCTTCACATCGCCTAGTATCCTGTATTACATTGTTTTTTCAGGTATGGATTATATAGTTCACCTTTTGATCCGGTGCTCTTTGATTTGGAAATGAGTGGTTCTTCTTGTAAGAATATATATAATAGCAGCATTGGCGTTCAGTCAGATGAAATTGATTTATCTGATGTTCTCTCAGGTAAGCCCATGTATCCACTTGTAACTGTGAGTCAAAAGGTTTTTTTATAGTCTATATTGTGTCCTTTTGGCAACAATATGGTTATATAATCTTCATGTTGCAATTTGTCATTGAAGAAAATCAACCTCCTCAAAATAGGCTGAACTTTGTTTTCAACAGAGTTGCGTTGCCACAAGGAAATGGTTATTTTTTCAGATTAGATTAGCCTTTGAGATAGGTCAAGGTGGGATACAGAATCTGTAAAGACATCTAGAACTCCGTTAATGCAGGATGTAATAACCAAATCTTAAACACTTGACAGAAGTCCTTTGTCTCTCATCTTATACCCAAGAGAATTCAGGCAAGGCAATTTTGAGTTTCTTTAGGAATTCCTCTTGAGGTTTTCTAGGAATATGTATATATATATATATTTTTTATGTCAGCAAAAATGTCAGTATGGCAATTTTGAATATTCTGACATCAGAACAAACAGTTGGTCTGTTTTTAGTGGTATTGTTCTGATCAGAGGAAGCAATTTTAAAATTAATATTTGGAATTTCCCAAGAAAAACAAATTTTGTTTTTTATATCAGAGCAAAAGAGTCTAGTTGCTTTTACTTTGATTTCAATGGATTGGGTACTTAGTCATTTATCTTTTTTTTTCTCCCCCCCCCCCCCCCCCCATGTTTTACATGCATGATAGCAATAAAAATCAAAATGTTATTTCTAGTTATAATATGAGTAAACTGAATTATGTTATTTTTTCCCCAATTCAGGGAATGGAAAAATCAGTAATTGTACAGCAGCCGAAGGTAGTTTTACTTCCCTCACTGGACTTTTAGAAGTTGAACCTCTACACTTTACTTGTGTTTCAACTAGTGATGGAACGAGAATAGAAAGGGACGATGCAAGTACGTTTACTGGTATATATATTTTATTACTTCTTTCTATGTAAACCAAACTGTATTAGTAATCTGATATAATTTTTCCAATAAGAAAGTTACAATGAATTTGAACTATTAATTGTTAAACAAAGGATATTAACACATTGTAATTTATCACATAATTCAAGGTTTAATTTAATGATGAAAAAAATCTGACTGCCTTGAAAACCAATATTTTGATTTCCCTATTTGCATCATGAATGTTGAATCTAAGTTCCATTAAAAATTAGATCGTATGCGACTTTTTTTTTTCGTTTTGAGATTGATTTCTTGCTCATTACCCAAAGCGTACTGTTTTCAATATAATACCGTGTTTCCTGCTTGGCCTTTTTTTCGGGGAGGTCTTATTATTTTTGAGGTGCAGGAGGCAGCAAGCGTGGTCACCTCATGGCTGCTGCTATGCTGCAATATTTTTGGGGAGGGCTTATTTTCAGGGGAGGGCTTATTTTAGCGCATGTGCTCAAAAGTCAAATTGGGCTTATTATCTGGGGATGTCTTATTTTGGGGGAAACAGGGTTCTTTGTGTCTTGCTTTTCTTCATACATGTCTTTTCTTTTGTTTCTTTGTTTCATGCCAGTGAGTACCTTTGGGGTTACCCCAGCAGTTGGAGGCCTCTCATCTGGGACAGTAGGGGAAGCCTCGACAGCCCTGAGTTCAGCAGCCCAGGTAGCTTTGCAGTCTCTCTCTCATGCAATGGCCTCAGCCGAGCAGCAGCTCCAGGTGCTTCAAGAGAAACAGCAGCAGCTTTTGAAGCTTCAGCAACAGGTTGGAGGCCATCTCTTTCATGATGTCTCTAAACTTCAAAAGCTGAGAGAATGGTTCCCTTAATTGCAGAAAGTCTCTCTGGTTTGTGAGAGAGAAAGGAAGGGAAAACGAAATCAGGCATAACTATCAAAAGTACCTCTTTAGTAACAGGTTAGACTGTAACAAACATTCTGACCTTCAAAGTGCACATGGGCTTTTTATTGGTGCAGAAAATATTTTCTTATATATGTTATTGTTCCATTTTTTTAAAAAAACCCACTTTATTTTGAATCATGAAAAAAAATGTGAAAGACGGAAAATGTACTTGGATTTCTTTCAACAGAAACAAATAGGTTGCTGTTTGATTAAGAGCCTTAAAAACAGAAACTTCTTTTCATTGCACTCAGGAAAAGATACAAAGTTGTATTCTATTCCTTCTAAAGTGTGTGTTTAACTTCAGTCCATCTTAACCATTCTAATCTGTGCTTGACAAGCTCAAAACTCGAGAGATCTTCTGTTAGCAAATTTCAATCTTAACATCTTCAGAAAATCCTTTGCATCCGAAGCAACCTGGATGAAGCATTTAAATTTACATTCATTTTAGGATATTTGTGTTGACTTAGATCATATGGTGCAATGACATACTTTTGCATTTAACAGATTTTTGTAATACACATTCCTACACTGAGTATAAATGTGATTAAATAAAAAAAAATTAATGAGTAGTCTGTTAAAATGAAACTTCCCTGAATATGCAAATTTGGTTTTTTTAATGTTTTTAATATGAAAGAACCATCACACATATTATAAGAATTCCAGGGTGTATTCCCAGTGGAAGGATGTTATCCCATTGAACATAATGGGTTCCTAGATGTTTACAAATGTGTGAACTAAGGACTTTGATTACATTTAGATTTAAGCTTTCAGTCTCAGGCATTCTTAGATATAATATTCTATTGAATGTAGTTATACTAAATATATTTAAGAGAATTGGGCCGCACTGGACAACTTCAGCTTGCATGGTTTATGCAACAGGTTATCTCTAAGAGACAAGTTCAGTAAAAAAAAAAAGTAGGTGAGTCTTGAAGTGTTCTACTTTCATTTCTTGCACTGTTGTTCACTTTTTTGTGCTCCTTTTTGCATTCGTTTGGTAAAAAACCTTTGGTGTGTGAAATGAAAGCTGAAGCTATTTGCTTTTTTGTTTGTTTTGTTCATGCTGCTTAATGCTAATGCTTTTAATTGCTACTGCCTTCACGGGCAGCACCAGCCTACAGTACATATGCTGCTTTTATTTCCCCTGCAGAAAGCAAAGCTGGAAGCCAAACTACATCAGACAACAGCAGCAGCTGCTGCAGCAGCATCAGCAGTTGGTCCTGTTCACAACTCTGTGCCTTCCAACTCAGTAGCAGCCCCAGGGTTCTTCATTCATCCGTCGGATGTCATCCCACCCACTCCTAAAACAACCCCCCTGTTCATGACTCCGCCTCTTACACCACCTAATGAGGCAGTTTCTGCTGTTATCAATGCAGAGCTTGCACAGCTTTTTCCGGGTTCAGTCATTGATCCACCTCCAGTTAACCTTTCTGCACACAACAAAAATGCACACAAGTCCAAAACGGTAACTAAAGAAAAAGAAAAGAAAAGAAAAAAAGAAAAAGAGCTTTCATAAGATTCCAATCTAACAATCATTAATGACAGGAACTATTTTGACTGCTTGGTAGTTTGCCTTTTATCTAAGTTTTGAGATTATATTTTGACAGGGAGTTTTGTTAAAACCTCTTATATAATAGCCCCAAATCTATTAAACCTACATTCCATATAAGGAAGCTAATGCAAATAGCTTGTTAATGCTTCGAACTTTCCCATTGGTATGCTTAAAAACTAATCTGTGTATAATATGAGTGATCAGTTTTTCAACTTTGAGTTTTCAGTCTGCTCTTTTTTACTTTTGCATGTGCAGTAGCAAGTGACTAATACCAAAATGCAATGTATTTATATATTGATCAGGGTTTTGTCTTTCAGAATCCACTTGGAACTGGCCTTGCTCTTGCAATATCTCACGCTTCACATTTTCTTCAGCCACCTCCTCATCAGTCTATCATTATAGAGAGAATGCATTCAGGTAAAATAGTAGTTTGTAGGTTAATTCTTTCTAGGTTAATTTGATTTGAAGATCTAATATAATACTAGATTCCAAAACTGATACAGTGGTACTTTGGTACTCAACTGCTTCAAAACTGATGCATTTTGACATGAAAATGATGTCCCTAGTGCTCATCATTTGTTTGGTACTGGATGTAATGCAAAAGGAAGTGAGAAATAGCTGTAGAGGGCCAACAGGAAGTCAGCCATACTGGGAAGGTCACTGCCATAAAAAAGGGACAGATAGGAAATCCTTCCCAACCAAAACAAAGAGTCGCATAATAAATCACATGGTTTATTTGGTACTCATCCTCCTGGAACCAATTAAAGACAAGTACTGAGGTACCACTGTATAAGTATGGCCAAGATGCAAAGGGTGATTTTGGGATTCTTATATTTAAATTCCAGTTGGTGTTTTATAACAAATTGATTTTTCTATTTCCCTCAATTTCAGAAGTTTGCTATGTAGCCTAGAAGTTGCTTTAAAATCCATAGAATTGTATAATTAAACTCTATGTATGCAAGATCAGTATTTCTTTATTTTAGCTGACAAGATTGGCACATTAAATGTAGGAGATATATGTTAACATATGAGAAGGGAATTGTGTGAGCATCTTCCTCACCAATTTTGAAATAATTGTAAAATGATTTAGTAATTCTTCAAATAAAGGGAAGAGGGATTGGGAGTGTAGTCAAGGTTTACATTACATTTATTCCTGGTTTGGGTTCATAGGGTTGATTTTAACACTTCTCTAGCTATAGTTTGAGGGGAACCAAAATACCCAGGCATGTGGGTAGAAAAAATATAAATAAATTAAATAAACTATACATTCTAGAATAATCTGTATTGTGCCAGCAGTAACTAAACTGTAAATATTTCTGGCAACATGGGATCTGTTTGTTAAGTTGTGGGCCATGACTGCCTTTCTGGCAAAGGCTGACAGAGATCATTCTATTGGTATTTCATCAAGACTATTTCTGTTCAAAGGTGCAAGAAGATTTGTGACATTAGACTTTGGCAGACCCATCTTATTGACAGATGTGTTGATTCCAACTTGCGGGGATTTGGCTTCCTTATCAATTGATATTTGGACACTCGGTGAAGAAGTTGATGGAAGAAGGCTAGTTGTTGCTACAGATATTAGCACCCATTCTCTTATTCTGCACGATTTAATCCCACCCCCAGTTTGCAGATTCATGAAGGTAAAAATTCTTTCAATAAAAATAACATATTCTAATGAATATATACTTCAATGTGGCAAATGTTCTTCATGATAAGTAATGCTCAGTTTTATAATATATTTCCTATTTTCAAAGAATGAATGACATGGAAAGGTTGCATTTTTTCTATTTCAGATTACGGTCATTGGTCGCTATGGAAGTACCAATGCTAGAGCCAAAATTCCTTTAGGATTTTATTATGGACATACGTACATCTTGCCTTTAGAGAGTGAGCTGAAGATTATGCACGATCCTTTGCGAGGTGAAGTTGAATCTGCAAACCAGCCAGAAATTGATCAACATTTAGCTATGATGATTGCACTGCAGGAAGATATACAGTGCAGGTAAAATGCGTTGTTGTTTCTGTTGTGTTGTGTTGTGTTGTGTTGTTTTGTTTATGTTTATGTGTTAGTGAGATAATGCAAGTTGTCGAATGTTAGCAAAGTGTTAGCCCTGTTTAAAATACTGTTATTTAACTGTAAAAGTGTAAATACTCTTATGTCCTGGGATCTTTATTAATAATTTATGTATAATTAAAACATGTTTTCCTTATCCCACTTACAGGTATAATTTAGCTTGCCATAGACTTGAAACACTTCTACAAAGTATTGATCTTCCACCACTGAACAGTGCTAACAATGCTCAGTATTTTTTACGCAAGCCAGATAAAGCAGTGGAGGAAGACAGCCGAGTATTTTCTGCTTATCAGGATTGCATTCAGCTACAGCTTCAGCTGAATTTGGCTCATCATGCTGTGCAGAGGCTCAGAGTAGCTCTAGGAGCAAGCAGGAAGATTTTGAAAGAACAGAGTGATCCTAAAGAACTAATTCAGATGTCCTCCACGGAACAGTTGCGCACAATTATCCGATATCTGTTGGATACGTTACTTAGTTTACTCCATTCTTCCAATGGTTAGTAGCTCAATTATTTTTATTAATAAAATAACAAATTTGTTAATTAGTCAATGTTGAAATGATATGTGTTTGTGTCAGTGGGGATTTTGAGACTTTGTAGAATGTTTCAGATTAAATGAATGAGGCAAAGGTTAAGAGAGTAAGACTATAAAAAAGAGTCAAATTAAGGTTAATCTGAAAATTTCATCAACTGTGTCTCTTTAATTTTCTAAATTTACAGGAACTGGAGAATTGCTTTACCTTCAGACTTCCTGTCCACTATTTTGAATATTCACAAAATGTATATCTCAGAGTACCCTGGCTCTGGTCAGTCTAGTTATTCTTAGTATTCCCTCCTCCCTGCCTAAATTCTTGATCTATCACAAAATATAGAAATAAAGATAGGCATCACGAACAGTTGTACTAAAATTAGAATGAAATAAAAGGATGAGATCCAATGGAGATAACCCATTATTATGGTTCATTCATTCAGTAAGGTACAAAAATAGAATAATATTGGATCACTTCTTTCTTTGAAACTAATGTACATCATATATGTTAACAAATATTGCACAACTCCAATTTTTTTTTATACAGGTAGCCTTCCACATACAATCACAATTGAACCCAAAAGTTCCATTGCTAAGCAAGACAGTTGTTAAGTGAATTTTGCCTCATTTTACAGTCTTTCTTATCACAGTTGCTAAATGAATCACTGCAGTTGTTAAGTTAGTACAGTTGTTAAGTGACTTCCCCATTAACTTTGCTTGTCAAAATGTCACAAAGAGTGATCACATGACCACAAAACACTGTAGCTGTCATAAATATGTGCCAGTTGCCAATTTCCAAATTTTGGCTCTGTGAAAAATTGCTGTCATTTTTTTCAGTCCCTTCAACTTCAGTCACTGAACAAATGGTCAAGGACTACCTATAAAGTTAGACCATGAAAATTTGTGATAATAGCCATTTCATAGAGAGGATAGGTTTATAAACAAAAATAATGGATTGCCTTAACAACTGATCTATTGCAAGAAATCATTTCAAGCTGCCATTATTTTTAATAACATCTTGATATTTAGAATACTTTCCAACTTATGATATATAAATATGTGGGATTTGATGGTGTAGCATCTTTAACTGGGAAATGGCATAAACTTTTATTCACAGGGTTCTTGTTTTTCTTGGTAAGTCAATCAAGATACTCCCATATAATTTGCAGTGGTACAGAATTAATTAAAATATAAAATAAATATTTTCGGGTGCTATCTAAACTGTCTTTATTCAGAAATTGGGAAGAAATCTTCACTAGTGAGTCTTAATGAGTTGAGGGAGATCTAGTTTACAGGGGTGTGTGTGTGTGAGAGAGAGAGCGAGAGAGAGATCCTTATGTGTAAAACCAGCTTCTGTATTTTTTAGAAGTGTCCATGTGTTCTGTTTTTTCAGTGATTCACCATTTCATACAAATAGAAGACAAAAGGCTTCTAAACCTTCTAAATTAAAAGACTGATGGCATTTTAAACTTTTTATTATATTGTAAATCACTCAAAGTTGCTGTATTATGAAATGGGCAGCAGAGACATTCAATTAATTAATTCAAGAGAAGCCTGTGAGACTGCTAGCAATATTGTCACTGCTGACATAATGTCTTAAACAAATCTGTGTAATCTGTATTCACTTCTAGAATCACAATCAACTAAGCATAGGATGTTTGTTGCAATCTAATATACTTCATTTCTTTTTCTAAGGCCACTCTGTTCCTGTGGTTTTACAAAGTACATTTAATGCTCAAGCCTGTGAAGAATTATTCAAGCACTTATGTATTAGTGGGACTCCCAAAATACGTTTGCACGCAGGTCTTTTACTCGTTCAGTTGTGTGGAGGTGAAAGATGGTGGGGACAGTTTCTCTCAAATGTCCTGCAGGAATTGTATAATTCAGAGCAACTTCTTATTTTTCCACAAGACAGGTAATTTTCACATTACTTTTAATATATCATCAAGCAGCATCCAGTCTATATATTATTGAAATATAGAAAGATAAGCAAGAGGAGAAAAGCCTCGTAAAAATTGTAACAATTTACAGTTATAATGAATGAAGACCATCATCATAATTAAGTTTGTCTGTAAGTGGTTGAAATGTATTCTTTTCATATTAGGATCTGCATGTTGATATACATAGCCTATAACGTATCTGCAAAAAAAATATGTCATCTGTATATTTAATGCTATCAGTGTGACATAGTTCTTTATGCCTGAAGAATAAAAGAGAAATAAATGATGTATTCCCTAGGATCAGCTTTTTTCCCTCTCTTAGAATTATTGCTACTTATTAAAGAAGCCAGGAATATTTTTAAACTACTTACTTTTTATATTTAGGGTCTTCATGTTGCTTTCTTGCATTGGTCAGAGATCACTCAGCAACACTGGTGTCTTAGAAAGTTTGTTGAATCTCTTGGATAATCTCTTGTCTCCTCTTCAGCCTCAAATACCTATCCACAGATGCTCAGAAGGTACCAAGTGTTTCTAAAATAATATTACATTAAAAAGAAGTCTGACAACGTGTAACTGTTTTAGACAGGATTGTAAAATACAATCCAGATCACGATTAGATGAAAACAGACAGATAACACAAAACCTTAATTTTTGGCTACCATCTATTGGTTGTCTGTTATGAGCTGGGCTTTTTTTTAAGCCCATGCACAAGAACTTTAGAAGAAAGATGAACTAAAAAATTCACAGACGACCATTGCACATTCATTTAACTGAAACTAATTTCAAAGCATTCATTTTAGATTCCCAAATAGTTGAACAAATAATTTCTTCACAAGGTTTTTTTTTTCTTTTTCTTTTTTTCTTTTCTATGTGAGGAGAAGAGAGAGATATAAACTATTTTGAGATTCTGGGGAAAAAATCTGTTAGTACCATGTTTCCCTGAAAATAAGAAAGGGTCTTATTTTCTTTTGACCCCTGAAATAAGTGCTTGGCCTTATTTTCGGGGGGGCGGGGTTGTCTTATTATTTTTGAGGTGCAGGAGGTGGTGAGTGTGGTCACCTCATGTCTTTGCTGTGTTGCAATATTTTCAGAGAGGGCTTATTTTCAGGGGCGGACTTATTTTAGCGCATGCACTCAAAAGCCCAATTGGGCTTATTGTCCGGGGAGGTCTTATTTTCAGGGAAACAGGGTATATTTTGTCTTAATAACTGTCTAAATAAATTCTCTTATTTTGAAGGCGTTCTGGACATCCCTATGATTAGCTGGGTTGTAATGTTGGTATCTAGACTCTTAGACTATGTGGCAACAGTGGAAGATGAAGCAGCTACATCTAAGAAGCCTTTGAATGGAAAAGAGAGAGAAAGATTCTTGACAGGTGTAGTATATACTACTTAAGATGGTAAAATCTATTAATGAGCATAAAGTGCTGAATAATAATAATAATAATAATCTTTATTGTCATTGTAAAAATTACAATGAAATTGAAAACGGACAGTTATGTTTGCATACAATAGTAACCTACCATTTTTGATAAATATTATTATAAACAACTATGAACTTGTTTGTCAGGCATGAAAGGTCAAGTCCACATATGAAGGTCCAATTACATTGACTAATTGTTAATCATGCCTTTGCACAGAAATCTTCTCAACTAATGGTTAGCACCTGCCTGGGGTTAGATAATAGAATCCCGGGGATGGGGGTGGGGTGATAGACTTACATACTTTACCTATAACTATGTTGGGATTCTAGGCTGATCCCTCTTTTAACTCCACCCCCAGGTTCTGCCACTCCTTTTACAATATTTTTACTCCACCCAATCATTGTCACTGCTAATGTAACCATTGACACCTTAGAATATTACTAGAATTGAAGATCCTGCACTGTTGTTCCAAAACAAAATAATCTTAATTTCCATCTTAGAGAGAACCAGTATCCCAATCTCAGATACTGAATTAAGCATTCTGCTGATTAGCTATTTGATTAGTTCAATACTTACAATGGCACGTAGAAACAAAGGAGTGGAGAAGGTTGTGTGTGCTGGACTCTCCAGAACTAGGAAGACCAAGCATTTAAAGCCACACCATCTTGCTAGGGTTGAACCTGAACTTGTTTCTCCCAGTTCACACCCAAACAGCCTCTAGGTCCTGCAACAAATTTTAAAATCATCACTTGGTCTTGTTCTTCTGTTTCTAAAATGAGAATGTCAAATACTTGCAAGAGTAAACATGGTAAAGAATAAATTTTAGTCATACCCTTCTAATGAGTTCTTTGGCATTTACAAATAAAGTTAACTTGTTCCATAATATTCCCAGTGCTAGTTAACAGTTAGACAGAAGTAGGCAAAAGTTTGGTGGGACTTGTCTATTCACAGAATGACTGCCAAGATAAATGGCCACTCAAAATGCACTGAGTTATTGTAACAAAGCCTGAGGATTTTTCCCCACCAGCTGCTATTTTCTCAGGTTGCTCTGTACCATTTTAGCTTAGCTGTACTATTATTTTTTTCCCTGGCCACATTTCCAGTATCTCCCCATTTCCAAAGAAAACTCTGAGCATCAAACAACTACTTTCATTTTCTCAGATTGTCTATAGATCTGTGTCATATTTGGAATTATTCCTATAAGAATATTACAATCCAGCTTCATTTCTGTCCATCTATCAATTTATTAACTGTTCATCTGTTTAAAAAGTGCTTTAATAATCAAACAGGGCAGGAAATCTGCTGTATGCCAAGGGACATATCTGAAGCATATAAAATTCCCCTTTGGATTAAGCCATTAGAAAAAACATAGGGATGGGCAGTACTTGATGCCCAGAGCTGAAAACGTGATACAAAGTAGCAATGAATGTATACACATGTACTTTTAAAGAAAGGTACTTCTTTTCCTGGGGTAAAACAGTAACTATGCAATCCAAGTAAAGTGCATATTTGAGTTAAGGAGTTACCAACCCATACATACCCATGTCCAGTCCCCTTTTTTTCTTTTCTTTTTCTTTTCTTTATTATTCAGGATAGAACTCCCTCCCACTTGAATAAATAAGTATGAATAAGGACTGAGAGAGTCTTGGTTTGGGATTTTGTTCACTAGTATTTGCTTATAATTTTGTATTATAGAAAACAATTGAATGCCATTTATTTACCTATTTGAATCACTAGCCTGCTCTTCATTAAAATGAATTCCAGAGTGGAGTATGATAAAACTGGTGGCAATCATGCAGAATGACAAAAGCAACAACCATAAAACAGTGTGAGCCACACATATAATAACATAGCAGCCCAGGTCTAAGTTGAAGTCTGGGTTAGTAGGCTTTTAGTTGTCATAAATGCTAGCTGCTGTTTTCTCCCTTCCCCTCCCGTACATGTTTCAAACAATTCTGGAATTGTATCATATGCTTTGTAGTAACATAGCTATGGTCCTCAGATTTTGGGATAGTTTCCAATGGTTTGATTAAGAGTTACAAACTTTTCATTAAGCTTAATTTTAAGATATACAGATTATAAAGTAATTGAATAGATGCTTAGTAAAAAGAAATATTTTGGGATTTTAATTGTTGTAAAGGAATGTTCTAAGGTCCACTCAGTTTGAGGCTGACTTGAGGTTTTCCAGCCAGTGCCAATCAAGCAGTTCCTGTTCATTTGCCTACGAGATGCCCTGAAGTACAGGTTGTCCTCGACTCAACAACCAGAATTGAGCCCAACATTTCAGTTGCTAAGTGAATTTTTCCCCATTTTACAACCTTTCTTCCCACAGTTGTTAAGTGAATCACTGCAGTTGTTAATTTAGTAACACGGTTGTTAAGTGAATCTGGCTTTCCCATTGACTTTGCTTGTCAGAAGATCACTTGACTGCGGGACACTGCAACGGTCATAAATATATGCTGGTTGTCAAGCGTTTGAATTTTAATCATATGACTATGGAGATGTTGCAGAGATCATAAATCTGAAAAAAACCGCCCATAAGTCACTTTTTTCATTGCCATCATCCCTTTGAATGCTCACTTAGTGAAGTCGAGGACTACCTGTACACACTACAAAACAGTTCACACCAGCTCTGAAAATGCTGGTGAAATGTCAGGATAATATAAGATGAGGTCAAGGCTATTCAGCCTGAAAGATTATCGCAGGCTGATATACACAGATTTATTGCATAGGACTTCCTTTTTCATCTGATTTTCTTGTGCAACATTTAATGCCTTTTCTGCTTTCCTTTTAAAAAAGACTTGTTTGTTTGTTTGTTTGTTTGATCATTCAGTTAACATTTCATTTTTAAAAAGCCGTGTTTTGAAAGATGTAAACTAGCTGTTTCTAAATACCGTCTCTGGTCCTTTTAATGAAGCTAAATGAGTTATTTTCCTAGCACCCATAACAATAATTCAATCAATGTTTTTACCCTTTAACAAACTAACATGTTTTTTTCCCAAATACATGTACTGATTCTGTGTGTGTATGTGGTCTGAGTGTAAAACATTGACTACCAAATTTGAAATATCATTTTGTTTTGCTTTTCAGGCAATCAGTGGAGTTTCATTAACAATAATTTACATACACAGAGCCTCAATAGATCTTCAAAAGGCAACAGTAGCTTAGATAGGTTATATTCCAGAAAGATCAGGAAACAGCTTGTTCATCACAAACAGGTAACTTCTAGCTCATATTAATGATTTTCTTTTTCTTCTAAATTATAGGAGGATATTATGCATTTGAGATGCCATTTATGTTTTATATTCAGAGCAACATTTTATAAGTTAGGTAGCATATAGCTGGAATGCACTGAAGCAAGTTAAAGGAAATTCCAGTTGCCTGACTTTCCCACAGCAACCATGAACCTAACTGAAAGTGTGACCGATACTGACAATATAATAATTGCAGACAAGGGATCTAAGGAAATCCTATGCGTGCCCTGCAGGGTAGAATAAGAGATTTCCACCACCTTGGTGGAAGAAGAGTTTTCACATAAGTCTGAAACTTTGAAGGGAATAAAGTGAGGAAACCACTGTTCTATTTAACTTGCTCATTATACAACATTTGGAAAACTTGACAGTGAGGACAAACACTTGGCAAATATCTGCTCCTATATATAGTGTTTGAAGCCTCACCAGTTTCTGCAACCTTAAATCTGTTAACTGAAACTGGCTTTGTAATTCAGGTCTGTTGGCAGCCTGTTAAAGTTTTATAAATATAAAAACTAAAAAAATTTAAAAAAACTTTAACTTGACCGTCCTATGAAAGTGCATATCTAATTTGCATTTTATTACCGTATATACATTTTTATATACTGTTAACATTTTCTTTTAGCAACTTAACTTATTAAAAGCAAAACAGAAGGCTTTGGTGGAACAGATGGAAAAAGAAAAAATACAAAGCAACAAAGGATCATCCTATAAACTTTTAGTAGAACAGGCAAAACTAAAGCAGGCCACGTCGAAGGTATGATGTTCTGCAATTATATTTATTGTCTCGTGCAGAAATATCTTTTTCTGCAAATTTAAATAATGTTTTGGGTTCATTTTTTCCACATATGATTTTATTATGCCGCTTAAGGCCTAACTTGTTTATTCAGCTACCTGCTATATCTCTGGATTTAGAACTAATCAATTCTAACAGAGATACCTGTTGATATGTATGTATAAGTACATATATTTTATATAAGCTGCCTTCTAAATAATGCTGTGGGTTATTCACATCAAGACAGTTCCTTATAATAAAAATTTTAAATTAAATTGGAATATTTCAGCAATTGTCCAACTGTGCCTTTTTGAGTCATCAGAAAAGTTGCGTGGGCTGTATCCAAATAACTATGCTACTAATTAAGGGCAAAGGAAGTTGAATTTGTCTTTTTAAAACAACTTTCCTTCACTATCCATTCTTTCATTATGTGGTGTAGGATGCTCTTCATATAAAATGGTCTTTTAATTAAGCACTTTTTGGTCCACAGAATTGTCTGAAGTAGTTTTGGCTATCGGTTTCAGTTATTTCTTTTAGGAATATTTGTTTATTTATTTATTTATTAAATCTATATGCCACCCATTTTAGAGTTAAGAGTCAAGTTGTGCAAAGTGTTGAGAAATCCTCACTTGAAGACCAATAATCATACCATTATGGTTGTTTTCATATCAACTAATCTAGAAACCATTGTATGTTCCAACTACTACCCCTTATTGTTAAGACATTAGGTTTATCCAGTGTCTTATCAAAAGGGTGATAATAGTAGTTGAGGAAAAGTTTATGTAATCAGTTAATTTGTTTCTTACAAGAATTATAAATTTGAAAACAACAAATGTTATTCATGCTGTGATTTAGGAAATAATATTATGTATTTTTAGTTAAATAAACATGTATTTATTTGAACTAATTGCGTAATACTGTAATCTAAGGTTTACGTAAGATAACTCAATGTTTTCTTATTTCTTTTTGATTGAAATACTGTGTTATTGATACTAGTGATTTATGTGGTGTTTTTTAACTCTTTATTTGTTTGTAAAATTATCAACTCATGATTCAATGAATAGTTGAATAATGGCAAATGTGTTTGTGTTTATGATTTATGTAGCACTTTAAGGATTTGATACGCTTACGACGGACTGCAGAGTGGCCCCGTTCTACGTTAGACACTGAAGTATCAACTGCAAAAGAAACTCCAGAAATTGAGCCCCTTCCATTTACATTGGCACATGAGCGTTGTATCTCAGTAGTGCAGAAACTGGCCCTCTTTCTGTTGTCAATGGATTTTACTTGTCATGCAGATTTGCTGTTATTTGTCTGCAAGGTATGTATTATGCAATACAGTTAACAGAAATAAATCTGATCAAAACTTGAAGCTTGCATTTTAGTACACTAGGTTGGATCAGCAGCTCTCACAAAATTATTTCCGAATAATTATTTGTCATACAAAAGTATGATGACTTCAGCCCTTTGGGGGAGAAATAATAAAATAGCATGATTTGAGAGAATAAAAATTTTAAAACATGCACTGTTGTTCTGATCCCAAGCAGTTTTGCTCTCGTAGGATTACATTTCAATAAGTAAGTTTCCAAGCTGGTTGTTGGGCTTTAAATATAATTCCATCAATACGGTGTACCTTTTCCTAGCTGTTAAATCATTCATGTTTTTTCTCAATCCATCTGTGGTGAAGCAAAAGCTGTGGATTGTATCAAATAGCAGTTTTGAGTTACATGAACCTTTAATTTATGCTCACTAGAGTACCTACATTTTGCTTCTTTCCCCCTCTTGACTTAAGACGTAGCCTCTGAAAAATATTGCCATTGTGTTCCTGATAACTGGCAAAAATCTGTATCATCATAGCATAGGTAGTGGTTGGAAATAAAAAAAATTGGGAATTTTTTGAAAGTGTTGTTCACTTAGATAGAAACACTGTTGGTTGCAACACAATAACTTTTAGTAATTTATAATTCCTTACAGTTTTCAACTTTGCAATTTCCAAGATAAAATTAAAAATAAAGAAATTAAAAATTAAACTAAAGTTACATATACTCTCAAACCAGAAGGATTATCTTATTTCTTCTTTTGATCTATCAATGCTTATGATATTATTCAAAATTCCTTTACCATTATTTATATGTGTAAATTACAATTGTTAAATATTTAAATCTTTATTTTGTAGAAGTGTTGTGTTCTCCATAGATATGAAACAAGTTGCAGCGAAGAGAATTTTGTCTACTGTTTTTATTTCAGGTTCTTGCTAGAATTGCAAATGCAACAAGGCCTACAATTCATTTGTGTGAAATTGTGAATGAAGCTCAGTTAGAAAGGCTACTACTCCTTCTGGTTGGAACAGACTTTAACAGAGGCGATATCTCTTGGGGAGGAGCATGGGCTCAATATTCTCTGACATGTATGCTTCAAGATATTCTAGCAGGTTTGTTAAAAATTATATTTTATCTATGGAAAATGCTTTGTTTACCTGCAGTGGGGAACATGAAGGAGTAGTAGTTAATTAATTAGTCTTGAGCCATATCAAAGACAATAAAAGAACGGTAAAATACACGAACTAATTCCAGCATAAAATTGATTTAACAATGCAGCAATAAAATATGTATGTGGTAAATAGAGAAAAAATATTTCGTTTGTATGTGATATCCCATTTTGTTTGGTATAACAAGTTCTTAGCTGAACTGCCTTTTCTATACATCATTTTATGATATGGTAGGTGAGGGAAGCACTCATGCTTAGTCATAGAATCTAGCCCCTTAAATCCTGCTCCAGGATAGGCCCTTCATAAGAATTGCATCAAATTCATTGGCAGGTATTTTTTATATTGGAAAATGGTTTTGTTCTTAGCCAATCAGATTAAAGGTTTATTATTTAGTTTTGCCAATAACTCCATGTTTCCTTGGGTACTGATATCCAGGACTCTGTTTGAAAATTTCCTTTGCCTGGGAGGCAGTTGAGAGTAAATATTGGTTGAAAACCCCATGCAATGAAACAACTTTGGTAATTCAGCTTATGCAGGCGATAAACTGAGCCGTACTTAAACTCTTCTGCCAAGCATATTTTGGTTACTCTATCAGGGACTATTGAATGGATCCTCTGCCAACAGATTAAAAACTATTTTAACTAATTATTGAGTGACTGTATGGAGTGAAATCCTGCTTCTGCTCTGGCTTCTGAAGCTTATATGTCCTTGTCAATTCCCAGTATGCTGCTTTAAAAAATGGATTTGAACTTATTCCAGTGAGGAAGCTTTTGTACGGCCCCACAATTCCACACCATGCCTCAGCATTGGGACTATTTTTTGTCCTTAATACTTTCAATGTGGGGGGAGAGGGGCAACGTACCTGGGTAATTATATTTAGATTATATAATCTTTTGGTACATGTCTCAGCCTCCACCAGGCTTCTTAAAAAATTGATACCCAACTTTGACTGTGCCAGTAACTCTTCTTTGTACCATTCAGGGGAACTGTTGGCTCCAATAGCTGCTGAAGCCATGGAGGAGGCTGCAGTAGGAGAGGAGGCAGGAACTTCAACTGTGGACTCAGATGACGCTCTTCAGCAGTCTGCAGCTCAGTTAGTGGAAACTATTGATGAGCCTTTATCACATGACATTACAGGTAAATCAATATCACTTGCATAATGGCATCGAGTTGTTTAAAACTGTTCTCCTGTTTTTTTGCTTTGGCAATTCTACTAAACATTTGTGGATTCCAGTAGTTGTTGGGAAAGTATACAGTTGTGCTGGTGTCAAGTAGTACCGAGCAATTTTAGTACTCAGCACCTAAAAAGCCACACACACACAACCAGGCAGCATATAAACACCACACACAAAATAGCCCAAAGCACACAATCTGCTAGAGAGAAGTTCCCAGAGGATGGGCTCCAGCTGAAGTCTGAAAACTCAGCAGAATAAATCCTTGGTCCCAATGACCAACCCCAGATTGGATCTTGCAACGTTATTCTGGGACATATATATTTGCCTTCTAAGCTTGCTTGTTTTCTTGCAGACGCTTTGTTAACCTAACTAGATAACATCATCAGTGCTAGTAAGGAGTGTGGTTCACTGTCAGTTTATAATCTGATTCTTCGGCTGCCTGTGTGGGTGGGATAGGATCTTAGAGATTCTTTGGTTGGGCTGTTTACTGATGGCTCTTTGGCAGTTTTTTGATTGGGGCATTGCTTATTTGATTGTTGGTCTGAAGTTAACCTTGAAGTTAACCTATGCTGATCTGAGTGGTGAGTACTGGTGGCTTCTTTTTTGGGCTGGTTGATTATCTCTTTTGCATAGTTTGCATTGCCCCAATCAATAAACTGCCAGTAAACAGCCCAACCAAAGACTCTCTAAGGCCGCCACCACCCACACAGACAGGCAAACCACCAAAATATAAACTGACAGCAAACGGCACTCCTTACTAGCACTGATGATGTTACCTAGTTTGGGTAATGAAATGTCTGCAAGAAAACAAGCAAATCCCGAACTACAAATATTCTCCTTTATTGCTATTGCCTTCATTTGTGAAAACTTAATGCAATCTATAACAGATGCAAATCTCTAGAGAAGGTGTGTCCAACCTGTGATCCATAGGCCACATGTTGCCCTGTACAGTTAGTACAGGCCTCAAAAGATAATTTTAAAAAATTACCTAAAGCTTGTTATTTATAGACATTAACTATGTTATATATGTTACGTGCAGTCCAAGACAATTTCCCTTCATTCAAGGCGGTCCAGGCAAGCCAAAATCCTGGACAAAAGTGCTCTAGAGTGTAATGTAGCCTTATTTTACTTTCTCCCCCCCACATCTTTGTGCATAATAGAAATTCAGAGCTCACATTCCAAGATTACTAGAGGTAATCCTCCACCTGTAACCACAAATGGGCCTAGGATTTTTGATAGTTGAGCAACGTTTCATTCACCCACTATTCTCCCAGTTGCACTTGTTAAGTGGAGCACTAGAGAAATGGTACAGGCTTCCTGGGCATGTTATGGAGAGGAGAGGGCCAGGGCCCTGACAGTACCAGAGAGATCTAGATCTTTTCCATTCCCACTGGGGAGAGCAATCCCTCTGCAGACCAGAGGAATAAATGTCATATCTGACAAATACACTAGCAAATGCCATAGTTATCACAATCCCCCCCCCCCCCCCCCCCATGCCCAGGAGGGCAGAATCCTTTCTCTGGTGCTCAGCCATTTGCAGAATCCCACATTCATGTAACCATGATTTACAATGTTTTTGCCAGAAATCTGCATTTGCATCTGGTTTCCGGCAAAGAAAAAAAAAGCCAATTGCAAACAATGAATTCAGTTAATGATCGCAGCATTCACTTATCATGGATTCATTTAACAACCATTTAATTTCATTTAACAACCACTTAATAGCTTCTGGAAAAAATGGAAGATTAGGTTGCCACACAATGGCCCTCTTAATATCAATACAATAATACAATAGCAGAGTTGGAAGGGACCTTGTAGGTCTTCTAGTCCAACCCCCTGCGTGGGCAGGAACCTTATACCATTTCAGACAAATGGCTATCTAACATCTTCTTAAAGACTTCCAGGGTTGGGGCATTCACAACTTCTGGAGGCAAGCTGTTCCAGAGGTTAATTGTTCTAACTGTCAGGAAATTTCTCCTTAGTTCTAAGTTGCTTCTCTCCTTGCACAGCTGGCATCATTCTGGGCTCAATTATAGGTGGAAGATAAGGACTGCCTGTATTTTGTAAACTTCTGTTTTATTGTTGTTCTCATTGTTGTTAGCTGCTCAGATCACGACAGTGGGATGGTTTGTAAATTCAGTAAATAAATAAACTATTTTAATCACCCAAAGGTACTCCACCTTTGTCATCTTTGGAAAAGGACAAAGACATTGATCTTGAATTATTACAAGACCTGATGGAAGTTGACATTGATCCACTAGATATTGATTTGGAAAAAGATCCTCTGGCAGCAAAAGTCTTCAAGGTATGGAACATAATGCACTTTAAAAATAGCTGCAAAAGACCTGTGACACCATCTTAGCTCTTTTTCAAATGTGTGTTTGTGATACTAACATGATAGAATCCTGTACAATACACAGGTATCAATATTATTTTCATTATAAACCTCTTAGGTTTATTTTGAGGTTATTTTATATACAGGTTATATTTTCATTCTGACAAATACTCTTAAGAGTAAGAGTCTTAAGGTATTTCTAGACATTCCATAAAATCCTAATGATTTTAAAATGCATAATTTTAACCATTTTTATTATTTTTGTACGTGAAGAAATGGAAGAGGAGAAAAAACTTATAAATATGTTTTTAAAAACAATTCAGGAAATATATTTTATTGCTTATAACAAAAAGCAGGTGTTTTAAACCAGCATTGAAACTTGAACACATGAAGTAATATTATAGTACTGATCAGTATTACATTGGTAGAACCAATTCATAACCAGAAAGTGGGCACATATTATTGATCTGAGGTTGTAAATCTGAACCACAGATCAGATTCTAGACATGTCATACTACAGAAGCCACTTAAGCATTTAATTATAGTTGGATCTGTGTCACAGCATGTGATTAAAATAAACTGTAGAAGGAGGGACATTCAGAGGACTTAATGTCTGTGCTAGAATTTGATTTTGAGCATAATAGTAATAGATCTGTTTATATACCATTGTAATTTTTGAATTTTAATTATTTGATACTTCATAATTCATTTGTTTCCACTCTGGGCATATGATCACATAAAGCAATCTTCTTCAAAGATACTTTGAATTTCAGCTCCTTTCAACATGACCATTTAGCAGGTGATTGGAGTGATAGTACAAAATAATGGTCCGATAAAGAGTTGGTGAAAAATGCTGTAAATATTAGCTGGACCATTCCCTTTATACTGTCAGAATCAGTGAAAGGACCTATTGATCTGAAAATTGTCAGTATAGTTGGCAACTTATATGGCAAAAATAAAAGACTATTGATTTCCTTATAGATACAGATCATGATGTTAGGATACAATCTAGTTGAGAGGCACTGAAAAAAGTTTTTATTTTGAGGAATTTCAGACCAATGAATTCTTTTTTCTATTTTATAAAGCCTATAAGTAGCACCTGGTATGATTACTGGGGTGCTGATTATGGTACATACAATTACAATCCTTATATTGGAGGTGTTGGAATTTCTGTGGCAAAACCACCAGTTACAACTGAGAAGAATGGATCACAGATTGTGAGTGTATCAGTCTCTCAAGGTAAGCATATCAGCTAGTTTTACTTTGCAGCCCAATTTCAGAAAATTACTGTATTTGTGGTAAATATCAGTACAAATGCATGCATGCATGCATGCATGCATACATACATACATACATACATACATACATACATACATACATACATACATATATATGCATTTGTACTGATAGATACATAAATAAATAAATTTATCAGTACAAATGTACACAAAATGGTTTCCTGCCTGGAAGGCTTCTAGGTTGTAGCTAAAAGGGAAAATGGGTAGCAGTAAGCTCCCTTCCTCCCATATTTGGGCATACCAGGTGCTCTAACATAAAACATTGATATGTGTGTGTGTATAGTTGTGTTACAACATCCTGTTAAGCCCCAATTAAGGGAGGAAGCATACCGCTTTCCTTTTCTGCTTTTCGGCTTATCACCAGAGACCATCTAGACAGAAAGCTATTAGTTCCGTTGTGTACTTTTTTATATGTGTGTTAGGTTTTTGAGCTGATCAATAAATAAATTGATCAGCTCAAAAACCTAATTGCCTTTTGGCTCATCACCAGAGACCATCTAGACAGAAAGCTATTAATTCCGTTGTATACTTTTTTATATGTGTGTTAGGTTTTTGAGCTGATCAATAAATCAGGGAGACTAGTCTATTTCGAGCTATTTAGCTCTCATCAGCTAGCCATACCCTTACTGGGATTCGAACCAGGGAAATATTACATGTTAGGCAGATGTTTTAGCCACTAGACTACTGGTTCTTATCCTGATCAGCTGAGACAGAAGGATAAGTATATGCTTGTGTCACAACACCCTGTTAAGCCCCAATTACTAGTCTCCCTGATTTATTTATTGATCTGCTCAAAAACCTCACTCACACACACACACACACACACACACACACACACACGTTAGCTTTTGGACATATTTCCAAAATATTTCCATAGTTATGCAAACTATGCTTAAAAAGTGTTTTAGAGATAATAATTAGGAAACTCTGATCTGGTATCCTATTAGACAAGAAGTGTACATGTGAGCATAGAAAGATTATAAAAACAATGTTGCATTTTAAAAAATATTTTAAAGTTAAGAACTGGACATTTTTCTGTCTTGGAACCATGTCTTGCTACTTAGAGGAAAGATCTTTCTGACTTGATGTATTGAACTCTTTGCTCACATTTGCGCATTTTTATAATCAGTTTTTATTTTAATCCATCTTAAAAGTATTTCCAAATGTATGAATCAATCAAAACTCTTATTTATATAAGAATAAACAAATATTTAATAACTTATTAATGTTTAATACAATATTAAAATATGTAGAGTTTTTCCTATTTAATGTAATTTACAAGTGTGTTTTATGATTCTTTTCAAAGCTTTAGATGCACGTTTAGAAGTTGGATTGGAACATCAAGCAGAATTGATGCTGAAAATGATGTCTACGCTGGAAGCCGATTCCGTTTTGCAGGCCCTGACCAATACATCTCCTACATGTAATTTTTCACAGTTAAACCTAAGCATCTCTGAATGTTATGGTAATCTTTCTCTTGCTATTGTAGATAGTCTGGAACTTGTAGCTGAATAGTGGTTGTATTAAGTCAATTATACCTAATCACAATTAGGTATAATTGACATAATTACATTTTAAGTACATATTAACTTCCCAGCATACACCTAGTTTTACAACCCCTATTAATTTCTTAGTTCATTATAAACATTATATATATATGAGAGGGTTTTTTGTACTATACTAGAGTTCCCCTTTTGGGGAAATCTTATCTTTTTAGAATGTTCTTAAGATGTTAAGATGTTCTCCAAGCGCCCTGGGACCGCTTGGAGAAGGGCGGGGTATAAATATAATAAAATAAATAAAACAAATAAGTTATTTCAACAAGTGTCAATTTGTCTAGCTAATATTTATCACCAGTATAATATTTACTGGTTATTTACAGTATATAACAATAAGTATGTAGACATAAACAATGACAAAACATTAATATAAGTGCTTTCACAGGGGTGTGAAACTCGAGGCCTGCAGGCCAGATACAACACGCGCTGGCTACGCCCACCCCCTTTTAGTGAAGGGGGGGAAAGTTGCCATACATTACGTGACGACTATGTGTCGTCGCTAGTTTGACATCCCGGACATAGGATATACAAATAATTTAATTCCATTTCCTAGCAATATGTTTGCCAGACTAATTACAGTTTGAACTTAAGTTATTGTTACATCGATCTGTTTTTTCAAGTTATTTAATTCAGTTTGAGTTCTAGAAAACTGATCACAATATTTTGGAAGAATAACACATTCAGTGACAAACACTATGTGATTCTCTTTTGTAATTAAAAATATCTTGGCTTTTTTTGCGCTAGTAACTCAGTCTCCTAGTGGAACAGATGATTCTTTGCTACGTGGATTGCACACTTCAAATCAAAACAATCAGTTTATTATCCAGTTGTCCTCCATTCCAGTGTTAAGCATATGCTTCAATAAACTATTTTCCATGTTACAAGTCCATCATGTTCAGGTATATAACTGTTATTCTTGGAATTTGTAGAAAGTTCATTTACTGTGTTGGCATTTAGTATCAAGAAATGTACACTCACTCGGCACTATATTTTATTGAGTTGACCCTTAGTCTGCTGTTTGTATTTTCAAGTTGATGTTTCTAATAAAAGTATTTGACTGTCACATTACTTTAATAAATATATTTGAAAATAAATTGATATGTATTTCCAAAACAGACATACATACAGATAGATGAATATTATTTATTATGTAGTTTTGCAAATTAAACAATATATTCTAAGATTGAGATAATCCTTACAGGTAAAGCACTAGTTAACAACAAACTATTATGAACATAATTTTAATTAAAAGCTGTTTTTCATCATTTTAAATATATGCATGCATTTGTAGAGATCATGGCCCACATGTTATACGAAAACATAATATAAAACATTTTATACATTTTTATACATTTTTTCTATGAAGCCATGCACAGGTGCTTTAAACTGTAGTTACCTGGGATGAGTTTGCACATAACATTCATCCAACATATCCAGTTATAATATATATTTAAACTAATTTATAGTATTACATTTTTATAATGTCCTCTTCTGGATTCTGAGATTTTTTAATTAGTATGTACAATTATGTTGTCAAAATAAGTACCTTCCTAAGTTTTCAAGTAAGCAACGGAACCTTAGAGGAACAAAAGCAAATTATTAAGCTCCAATAAAACAAACAAAAATATTCTCTTGAAAAACAACAGTAAAACACGAGCAAACATTAATTTGGATGTTACGTTGCTGCTTTGACAAACTGGTTATAATCTGCTTTTAGTAACCATACAAATTAAAATATGACAGAAATAATACACACAGTCTGCAACAGTAGTTTGTTAACCAAAGTAAAAATTGATGTTTGAAATCTTAATTGCAAGTTCTCAGTTACATGGTTATCTTGTTTTAAGTATGCCTTTTAAATATTTGCTAACAGTTGATAATATTTGTTCTCTAGCTTGAGTCCCTACTACAGTTATGGCTCACATTAAGCCTGAATTCTGGAACTTCTGGAACTAAAGACAACTGTTCTGACATTTTCTTATACAATGCCAACCGTACACCTGTCATTCCTTTAAATCAAGGTGAGCTGCATCACTGTCACTGCTGCATTGATGTAAATCAGTTGTTTTAGAAATACTGGGATTCTGTTGTGTTCAGTATACTGTACTACAGGTAATGATTCACTTAACAAATGTGTCAAGAAAGGTCATAAAATGGGGCAAAACTCACTTAACAAATGTCTCGCTTATCAACAGAAATTTTGGGCTCAATTGTGGTTGTATGTTGAGGACAACATATATATTCAAATTGGATTTTTTTTGTTAGATTGTATGGTAAATTGAAGAAATATCTCCAGTTTAAAATTAACTGTCAAAAAGAAAAAGATAGGGAGATGGATACTTTGAGTCCTTTATATATCAAGTTCCTTTATATTTGAAAACCAATTCCTGAATCCACTTTTTCTGTCTACCATAAAACATATTGTAATACATTTTTCCCACCTTAAAGTATGCTTTAAAAATGAATGAAGTTTTCAACTGGATTTAATTCTAACACTGTTTTAGGTGATCCCCATATTAGGTAGACAACCAAAAGTGGTTCTGACAGTAAAATGGTGAATACATAAAGGAGATAGATGGATGGATGGATGGATGGATGGATGGATGGATGGATGGATGGATGGATGGCCTTTCGGCTAAAACTTAATGCACTTAAGCAATTAAGGTGTATTTAAAATGATAAAATGTGCAGATTACAGAATCAGTTAGGTTTCTTTCTCATACCTTAGATTAGTTAGCATAAGTGAATCCTGGAGCCATGGGATCAACTTTTGCGACCTCCTGACAAGCAAAGTGAATAGGAAAGCCTGATTCACTTAACAACTATGGTACTAACTTAACTATTGCAGTGATTCACTTAACAAATGTAACAAGAAAGGTTGTAAAATGGGGCAAAACTCCATAATTGTCTCGTTTATCAATATAAATTTTGGGTTCAATTGTGGTCGTAACTTGAGGACTATATATGTATGTTTACACACACACACACACACACACACACTTATATTTCATGTATCTAGACTGCTCATCTCCCCCAAAGATTTGGTGCCTGCTTTCTTCCATTTTTCTCTCTAGGCACTGCACAATATACAGGTACAAGCTTGAGGGTTAGAAATATATTACTACTACTTTTTATTAGTCTGTAAAGAAAAAGAGCAATAATACTTATCCTAGGGTCAGTTGACTAATTCGGTCATTAATATGCTGTATGCTCATTCCCTAAATAAAACAAATGCTGTTTCATATATTATCAAATTCTTGCATGGATGTCAACCATTTAATTTGTTTTTATGTTGGAAATTGCTTGATTTCTGCATGCAGATCTTGACATATTCTGAACTGAAAGCATGTAAAATGATCCAAAGTAGTGTGGCTGTAGACAGTTCTATGACAGCAACTCTGTTAATTGCTGTGGATACAGGAATAAGACTGCTACCAATAAATAGTAAAAGTCTTGGTCTTCGTTTCAACAGAGAAGAAACGAAGAAGCTAAAGCAAAACCAGAATTTTATTTAAAAAAATTATCTTGAATGCTGATGAAATTATCAGTTTTTTCCTGCCAGTTTCATGCATGCTATTCCTAAGTGATGTATGTAGTTCATTTACTAGCTTGGGAGATCCAAAGACTACAGGCTCTGGCATAATGATTTTTTTTCTTATCTAAAAAAAATAATCATTATTTGATCTTTTCAAATAATTCAACAATAATACCAAAAACTGCAGCTTATGATTGTGATATGCTATTTTTGATTTCTTTGTTGTTGTTTTTCAGCATCAGTAACTAGCTTCCTGACTGTCTTAGCATGGTATCCTAATACCTTGCTGCGAACATGGTGCCTTGTACTTCACAGCCTAACTCTCATGACAAACATGCAGTTCAATTGTAAGTTCAAGTTAAGTTAAAAATGTAATTATCGTTTTAAAAAATAGGAAATTTTGAAAATCGTTTTGACTAAAAGTAGTAGACACTAAAAATTGATGCCTCGTTTTAATCAGTGTAGTTGTTAAAATATCAGCATAAAATAAGTACCTCTTATGTTAATTCAGTGTATGGAACATGAGGAATTACTGATCAAATGATTCTAGATTTCAATTCACAGCATACTAGATCATTACATTAAATATGCTTTGTGTAGACCAGGGCTGTCAAACTCCCGGCCTACAGGCCAGATGCATCATGTGCTGACAACGCCCAGTTTAGCGAAGGGGTAAAAAAGTCCTGATATGTCACGTGACACCGCTGTGATGACGTGGGTTTGACACCCCTGGTGTAGACCATATCAACTTCATAAGGTTATACTGAATAAATAGTGGATAGCAATAACTGGATAGGTAATATCTCCATTAGCAGCAGTATGCCTGAAAATACCTTTCATGCGTCCAGCACCTAATTTTAATTTTTAAAAATCTGTTCTTAAATTTTTTTTTTGAAAAATTTACATACCTGAAAGAAAAGGTCAATTTCTATATGCACTTATTAGGAGTAAATGACTATTTGTGGTTCAAAACAGTTGTTTCAAGTTTAAAATGTTCTGCCCTAAGCAAAAAATGTTCCCATACGGTTCTAGTCTGAAATGTATTGACTTTGCAATAATTCTGTTTTAAATTCAGATTGAGTCCAAACACTTAACAAAGGGCTGGGGCACTTCCAATGACGTCAGAACAGCTGTTTCCAGTCCAAAATACAGATTATGGATTTGAAACAAAGTATTTCTGAGAATTCAAAACATTTTTAGTTTGATATATTTTACAGATCACTGACATTTATTAACATAGGCTGCATAATTATTCTTAGCAAGTAAAAACTGGATGGTTATAGATTCCTGCTTGTGCGGTATGTCTACCTATACAGAAAAGGAAAACAAAGTGAAATAGTCATATATATCCTTAGGTGCTATTGTATCTTCTGGTATATGTGTATTTTGTGACTATGCCCAACCCAATACTTTGTTAAAGACATACTCATAGTAGCTGTTTTGTGAAAATATCTGTAAGCATCCATGATTTGCTTTGCAAATTCTGTTAGCCCCAAAGATGTATTGTTTATTCCCAGTTTTGATAATGTTGATAAATAATCTTGATAAATGTAGCTGTTGCTCCTCCTACATGTATTTCCCCCATACAGTTTGGCTGCTTGAAACTGGTGGCCCTTCTTTTGTTTTGAAAGTGGCAGATGGAGCTATGAAAGAGATCTGGTACCTTATGGCTAAGTATTTAAGACATTCACTAAGGTAACTAGAGACCAGGGTCTCTTTTAAATAACAGAATGAAATCCCTACCTTATTAATCCTCCTGGAATTTAGGAATGTCTTCAGGTACCGCCTAGAACATACAAATTAATTCTGATAGTTGGAAAGGAATGTATTTTAAAATTCAGAATTTCAGAACACTTTATATATAGAATGGATATTTCAGAGCATAGGTACTATAATTTAGGCTAAAGAAAAACCAAATGTTTTATTTGTCTTACAGCTGGTTCTAGTAGTGCCATTACATCTCAGGAAAGTACTGCCCAGCTATTGGTATCAGATCCTAATCTTATTCATATTTTAGTGAAGTTTCTTTCTGGAACAAATCCCCATGGAACAAATCAACATAGTCCACAGGTAATATTTTTCATTCATATTAATTTTGTTTGCTGATTTGATTTATGTACTATCTTCATTTTTGTATTATTTGGGTAGTCAGTTGAAAGCATAGATAAATGTTAATCTTTTAATGGAAATAATATGAGTATTCAAACCTATCAATTAACATTGCAGTCTTAAATGTGAACATGTAGATCTCTCTTCTCTTGAAATCGGAATGGAATGCAATGTTAATCACATTAAATAGTTTAATCACAACTATTCCAGACAATGTAGTTATTCAGAATATAATGCGAATACTTCTTTAAATCTCTTTCAGGTTGGTCCAACAGCAACCCAAGCTATGCAAGAATTCCTTACTCGTTTACAAGTGCATCTTTCTTCGGCATGCCCTCAGATGTTCAGTGAATTTTTATTAAAGTTGATACATATTCTTTCAATTGAGAGGTAATGTTTATTATAAATACCAGAATTTATAGTTTTGGACTATAGAAACACTGCATATGTTTATTTTTAGAATTTGTCAATTTTCAGCAAATGGATATTAAATTACCATGTTTCTGACTTGTTAAAAATATTAAAAGTATTCCAAGAAAAATTTCCAAGAATTGAGAGGGAAAGTTTTATCAGAATTTAATTAAAACATAAACCCTAACCATAATCATTTTGGACCATTCAAAGTAAAACTGAAAGCCATCAGCATGAAATTTTGTTGCCAAGCCGAGAGAATGATTAAAATAAAATAAAAATCCAATGGGAGCAATACCTGTAAACAATAAAGATGATTTCTAAGATCATGGGAGTTATTTAGTGATGCATTGTTGTCTTTGAAGTTTACAATAAAAATGAGCAGTGGTTCAGAAAATGAATCAGAAACTAAGTGTATGCAAACAAAGGAAAGGGTTGCTTCACAAACTATGTTGGCTCAGGCACCCCTGCTTTATAGAGTGTCCCTTAGTTTGGTGGGCTTGTTTCCCTAACCAATCCCTTGTTGCACTAATACTAAGATCCCATCAAAATGGCTGTTCTTTGAATCATTTGTAGCAGCTGGGTGGGGGTGTAAGCTTTTCATTAAGTATAATGATGACCAACATTTTGGGCTTAGTGAGTTCTATTAACTGCCATAGAACTCTTCCCAGCTCCCATAAGGAGCTGGCTTAACCAAAGGCCTTCAAAAGTATTTATGGTTCAAAGAAACAAAAGAAGAAAATAAATTGAAGGAACGTATTATAAGACAAAGTTTTTTACAAATTTGGAATCTTCTGATAATAAGGATAAATAAGGCTTTTATCATTAGCCATCACCATCACCATCATGTTTTTATACTTTAGATTGAAAGTAATTATAGCAAGAAAGATTTAATTACATTTGCTAATGTTGCGCATTCAGACTTAAAAAACATCATGAATTTGTTAAGGAAGATAGGAATTTACCACAGTTACGAATTGATGGACTAGTACAAAGTAACCTCAAGAAAGAAGGACGTGACTCTGAGAAAGATTACAGGATTTGAAACACTTAGAATCAAGATAAACTATTGGAATGTATTTAAAGTTATTGAAATATGACAGAGACACAATAAAGTAAACATTCCTCATTGAAGTGAATGCAAAATGTTAAAGAAGTAATTACAGCAGCAAAATGGAAACATTAATAAAATCCATTCCAACCTACAATTCAGGGAAAAAATTGTATAAAATGTAATATAGAAGGTATATAGGTAACATTGATTATCTAGGTGGACAAATTATATAATAAGTGCTGGAAATGCCATAATCAGAAAGGACCATTATATCATGTGATAGTCAGGCCAAAAAAAAAAATCTCAGGCCTATTAGAAATGAATCAAGCATTAAGATTCTTTTAAAAATAAATTTGAACAAAAACCACAAGTATTGTTAATAACAATATTTTTTTAATATAAATAAAAAGCATCATGATTTACTCAAATAGTAACAACACAATATTACAATTTGCAAAAGATTGATAAAATGAAATTTTGATGATGATACAAGATTGGGAGACCAAAATTCAAGAATCTACAATGGGAAAACTGACAATATATTATTCATAAAAAGTTTAACTGAATGTAAGCAGGATTGGTTCATTTATACATGACGTGCTACACAACAAGACTAAATTATGCACTTGGAATATGTTTTCAGGGGGGGATTAAAAGATTAAGTAAAAATAATTGATGAAATGATTGTTATTTAAAATATAAGCTACAATCTCCAATGTTTAATGTTCAGCATAAATCATAAATATTTACGTAATGGTTAGTGGTTGAAAAATGGGATAAAAGGAGGAGTGTGTTACTAAAACCTGTTTGTACTATTTTCTCTTATGTTTTATTCCTTTTTTATTTTTGTGTCTTCTGATATTTATTTTTATTTCTATGCAGGTTTTTGCCTAGGCTTATATAACAAAATATACAATATGTATACCTTTATGTATTTTGATTTTCATCAGCCTACATAACCCTAATTTTCATTTCCCTCTATTTTTAGGGGTGCTTTCCAGACTGGCCAGGGTCCTCTGGATGCACAAGTGAAGCTTTTGGAATTTACCCTGGAGCAGAATTTTGAAGTCGTTTCAGTGAGCACCATTTCTGCTGTTATTGAATCCATCACATTTCTAGTGCACCATTACATTACGTGTACCGACAAAGTGATGTCTCGTAGTGGTTCTGACAGTTCAGTGGGCGCTCGAGCATGTTTTGGAGGCCTCTTTGCTAATATCATCCGGCCAGGGGATGCCAAAGCAGTTTGTGGAGAGATGACGAGGGATCAGCTCATGTTTGATTTGCTCAAGTTGGTCAATATCCTGGTTCAGCTGCCTCTTTCAAGCAACAGAGAATATAGTGCTCGGGCTCAGGTGGCCAGCAGCACCATGGACAGTGTCTCTGACGAAGAAAAGGTTTCTGGTGGAAAAGATAGCAATGGAAACAGTGGGAATACTCAAGGCTCCACTGTCTATGTAGCTGACCTAGTCTTAGCAAACCAACAAATCATGAGCCAGATTCTGTCTGCTCTGGGCCAATGTAACAGCAGTGCTATGGCAATGATCATTGGTAGGTATTTTAATTATGCATGTGTATAATTTCTGTATCCTCCTTAACCATCTCAAAAGATCAGAGCAGCTTGTGTACAACTGTTAGGTAATCCATAATGCTGCCTGCTGTCATTCCAGCTACGCCCATATTTAAATAAGTTGGCTCTAGAGTTTTTGTTTATAAGAATGCTCTGTATTTCAAATATTTTATATATAACCCAAATGAATGAATGATTGCTCATGTACGATCAAAACATTTTTTAGTCCTAGCAACTATACAGAAGGATAAACTGAAATAGCTCAGATAATATGACAAGTTTTTTTTATCCCTGAATTATTATGGGTAACTCAGTATATTTTTCAGCAAACTAACAAAAGCATTGGAAATGACACAAATAAAAATCTCAGTGTTAAATCCTGTTCTTCCCACATACCAATCAATCTCAAGTTTTCCTTTAAAATTTATTTTAAAAAATGGAGACTGGTGTTCAATAATCGGAAAATATCCATACCAAATTAGAAATATAATACAAATAATAAAATAAAATGCAGCAAAATATAAATATGTATTTAAGCAAAATAAAAACAATTGAAACTAGAAAAAGAAACTGAACAACATTTATTTTAAAACGTATGTTTTCATTAGATACACATTCCACTTTTCTTCCAAAAACTCCAAAGGGCATATGTAGCATTTCATCCTTCAATTTGTATCCATAATAACAACTTTGCTACTACCTGTGAAGTAACTTGAGCTGACGAGTCCAAAGTCACCAAGGCACCTCCATGGTTTCTAGTCAATTTGAATGTATTTCCCTATTCCTAATCCATCAGTTTAATCACCATACCATATTGTGTCTTAATTTGGCACTGGAAAGAGTGCAGAGTTTGTAGCAGTCAAACATTCTTGTAAACATTCTAGAGTTGTTTTACTACATAAAGTGTCATTGATTTTTATGAAACATACACATACGAGAGAGAGAGAGAAAATTCAGTTTCTATCTATACTAAGTCAAAGTACTTAGTACGTAATTGACTCAGAATATGATGTCTTAATATGTGAATGGGTATGTTTGTCTGAGTGGTCTGTAAATCAGCTCGTGCATGTTTAGCAAGAAGTTGAAGAAGATAGATTTTGGGGAGGGGAAAGGTCCCGTTCTCATGACTGTGAAAAACATAAAATGATTTACCGTTATTGCTATTTTATATTATATTTCCCATTGAAACCAACAAAAGCACTGACAATGACATTATAAATCAGCTTTTGCATGTTTGATTTTGTCATTAACATGAATAACAGTGAAATATGAGTATGCTAATTATATGCTGTTTGTCCTTCAACAAGAAACATGAGCTGATAGTTTTATATTACTTTTTTGGAAAGGTTGAAAGATCATTCTGAATTAAATGGATGATGCTATCTTAAATCGTTCACTGTTTCCCAGTGCCTTCAGATTTATACACTTCTTTATATCCTAGGGGCCAGTGGTTTACATCTTACAAAACATGAGAATTTTCATGGAGGATTGGATGCCATATCAGTTGGAGATGGATTATTTACTATACTAACAACACTCAGTAAAAAAGCTACAACAGTGCAAGTGATGCTTCAGCCAATTCTTACCTATATGGCCTGTGGGTATATGGGGAGACAAGTAAGTGTTCAAAGTATTATCTTGTAATTGATTTCTGATCCTCTCTCTTTTCTGAAGACTTTGGGAAGTTGTTTGGACTGCTGATTACAGCCTTTTTTGTGTTATAAACTTGAACCGAATTAAATAGGGATCCACTGAAGAAGAAGAAGCAATGAATGTTTAATCTAAATCTGGTCAGCTACTTAGTTGCTCTTTTAGTTCTTTTCAGCAGAGCTATTAAACATGAAGGATTCATTGTTAAACTACAATGAGATGAAAATATTAACAGATACTTTGCTGATTTAAGCTGTAGACATTATTCTTTGCAATAGGGATGGCAGATGGCTTTGGCAGATTTGTTTCACTGCTCTTCAGTTCACTTCAAACTGAATTCTAGTTTCAGGAAAAAAACAGGCGTTCAGATATTGTGAGAATTGTGTTCTTTCATTTATTTTAATTGTTTGAAATAAAAACAGAAGCAAATGTAGAAAAATGGTCTGGTAAATAATTGTTCCTCTGTAGTATGAAACCAACTTATATAGCTAACTTATCAATTGGTTATGTACATCTAGGTAAATGTATTATTTTTTATTTTTTTGTTTCCACTAGGGTTCTCTTGCCACTTGCCAGTTGTCTGAACCTTTGCTATGGTTCATTTTAAGAGTGCTGGATACCAGTGAGGCACTAAAAGCTTTTCATGATATGGGTAAGATACTTTTTCCCCATTTTCTATAAATATACTGAAATTACAATCAAAACAATTAAAATTAAATTAAAACAGGCCTGCATATGAGTACTTGAGTACTTCAGACTGCACTTTTGCTCTAACAGTTTTTGACTATTAAGAGAATAGGAGAAAGGAAGGGAGCACGTGAGGGGAAATAGTTGCTGGTCTCAAATATGGTTTAAATGAATTTTAAATATCCTCTCTTTGTGTAGGCATAATTTTTTCCAGATTTGTAATAAACTGTACTCGGCTTTTTGTCAAAACTGTTTAAATTGTAACCGATCATATTGTTATTCTCTTTCTGTTATTGACTTTGTTTCTTAGGAGGTGTTCAGCTCATTTGCAATAACATGGTGACCAGTACCAGAGCCATTGTAAACACAGCGAGAAGCATGGTTTCAACTATTATGAAATTCTTAGACTCTGGCCCTAGCAAGGCAACAGATGGTACTTTGAAAGCAAGAGTCCTAGCCTCTGAGCCTGATAATGCAGAAGGAATCCACAATTTTGCACCATTGGGTAAGTTATGTATCCCTATATTTGGTATTATTTTGAAACAGGGGAGAATAGAATGTGTTGGCAGGTTTTGAGGAAAACTCAAATTTTGCAAAATAATATTAAATTACTAAAGAAAACAGAAGGAATAACCCCACCTGGTGGTGGAATACAATAAGCACAAAATGTTACATTCGTATAGAAAAGAGGACTGTGCATGAAGTTGTTATGATCATTTCAGGAATCATGAAATAGGTTGTCTAAAATTCTGAATAAGAATGTTCACCACAAAATTTTGCTATATATCACAGTTATAAAATTTGTAAGAACTGTACAGAATTGTTAAAGCTATATATTATCTAGCCTTTGGCTAGGATTTGATATAGCAGAATAACAAATTTGGCAGGGACCTTGGAGGTCTTCTAGTCCAACCCCCTGCGCAAGCAGGAAACCCTATATCATACCGATCTCTTACACCAAGAAAACTATGGAGAGATTTACATTGTAATCGCTTCACCATTAAATTTGATTTACATATGTTTTAGTTATGTTCTAATAAGTATTCCATTTAGAGCTTCAGTTGTATAGCAGCCCAGATAAGATACATGATTTAAAATCATTGCATTTAACCATAGGTTTTTGGAATTAAAATCACTAGATAGATGTGCCTTGTTTCAATGTAACTAAAAAAAATTAAACAGTTTAGCATTTTTTTTAAAAAAATCTTCTCACAGTGAAGAGATGCCTTTTGGTTCAGAAACTTCAGATGTGATAATCATTAGCAAAAATCTATCTTTGCAAATACTTTTGGAACATAATATGTTTTTTTTAAGTGTTTAAAGTGTTTAGTGTCTCACCAACACCACTGTAAAAACCTTTCCAGAGACTTGTGGTTGAAATTTATATCACGTGTTTTTGATTGTTTAATGGTATCTTTAAATATGAGAGCAGATAATTAGATACTCTATCTTCCCCTGAGATCACAAATATTTCTCTGACAGTATGAAGCATGACTGAAAATTAAGAACTTCTATTTAGGCTAATCACAATTTGTAAACATTTGTATTAAGTTTCTGTCTTTCTTGCTCTCTCCGTGGGAAATATATAAAAATTGTCTGTTGGCCAGAACACTTTCTTATTTGTTCAGGCAGTCAGTTCCACAGACAATTACTTCCAGCATAAACAAGATGGGAGATACTTAACTTGTTAGACACTGTGGGCCTATATCAATGATGGTGAATGATGGCACCAAATACCAAAACTAGAACATGTGCATGGCAGAGCACCGGAAACCCAAAGACCAGCTGGCTGGTGCGCACGCGTACACCAGCCAGCTAGTCTTCGGGTTTCCAGTGTGTGCATATGTGCCAACCAGGTGGTCTTCGCGTGCACCGGAGCATCGGAAACCCAAAGGCAAACTGACCGGTATGCATGCACGCACCAGCTAGCTGGGCTTCAGGTTTTCAGTGCGCGCATGCACACCGACCAGCTGGTCTTTGGGTTTCCAGCAGTTCAGCATGCGCGAAGACCAGCTGGCCAGCACGCATGCGCACACCGGAGACTGGAAGAGCAGTGGTAACGGCGATTGTGCTCACAGAGAGGGCTCTCTGTGTGCCACCTTTGATCATAGGTTTGCCATCACTGGCCTATATATTCTGCCCAAAGACCATTATCAATTAAATTTCTGATATCGAATAGATGGTCTTATGACAGCCCTCCTTTCTAAAGTAATGGGGAGGATTTTTCTTAGAGGCTTGGATAAAAGATGCCAGGAGAGCTTACTTGAAGAGTGTCATTAATTACAGTATATCAGTTTTGGATAGAGATCACCATTCAAAATTAAATTTTAAAGTCTCCTCCTTTACAATAGAGGTGGGCCGCCATTTCTCTAAATGTTCATCAGTTACCATTTCATTTATTCTGGAGAATAGAGTATAGCAAATTATCTATTCTCCATTGCGCTGCTTGGAGAGTCCAAGGATGGGTAAAATCAGCCTCGCTGCCCTCGGACTGAGTGACAATTTCTTTGACCACGCCTCCTTTGCCTTCCTGTGGTCAGTTTTAAAAAACTCAGTCCGCCACAGTCAGTACTTGGATGGATACAATGTAAATTCACAAAGCCTAAAGTAAAGATCTAAATTACATTATCTGTGCCAATCTACGCAATAAAGTTAAGCTTTATGATGTCTTTTTCACACCATCAGAAGGAACCTTCATATAAACTGTGTAACATTATCATATTTAATGGAAGTGAAATACTCAGTGATTGACATCACACGTATATTATATTTATTTGTTCGAGTTGCATATAAAGAACAGTGAGTAAAATATATGTAGCCACAAATGGAGTTCAACTGCTTGCCCATGGGCAATACATATGTTAGTTTTTTCTCTTCTCTTTTGGATTTTGGATCATTTGCAAGTTTATTTGGCATTTTTTTTTAATTAATGGCAATTATTTATTGAAGGCTCAATTACGTCAAGTAGTCCTACAGCCCAGCCTGCTGAAGTATTGCTTCAGGCAACTCCACCACATCGAAGGGCTCGATCTGCCGCTTGGTCTTACATCTTTCTACCTGAGGAAGCCTGGTGTGACCTTACAATTCATCTCCCTGCTGCAGTGTTGCTAAAAGAAATACATATTCAGCCACATCTTGCCTCTCTTGCAAGTATGTATCTTCACAATACCTCATTTGTTGTTGTACAGTAAAGAAAGTCTTTTGAAGTCGTATTACTGTGAGAAAATAAGAGTGCTGTTAACACAATCTGATTCTAGGTTCCATCTTAAAGATCTTAAAGCATGCTGGGTCTAGGCCAAATAATGTACAATTTTAAATCTATTGTAAAATTTATACTTGGAAGAAAGGATCTGACTTAAAAAAAACTAACAAAGTTCTAGAAGCTAAAGTGGACAACTTTCAAGATTCTTACCTTTATTATCAACATTATATAGAGTGTGGAAAACAAGTAAGAAGTTAAAAGTCATAAGATAGCTATAAATAGTTTACATCAAAACTATTCACCATATAGTACTTGTCCACACCTTTCTGTCCTCCAATCCATCCATGCTTCTGCTATGTTTATACACTATACCATTTGAAATGTAATTTTATGATCTTTATTTAATTTTGTGTTAGTTTTAATTTTCTTGGAGAGAGAAACTCCTTACATTTAATAACTTCATTCATTGACATGCCTTTTTTAATTTGACCTATACATACCAGCTATTTCTCTATTGGTTTTGAGTAACCTAAAAGCTATCTTATTTGGCCCTCCCTTTCATTATAGTTTTACCTACTACCTCATGTTGAGAAGATTCCTACACTCGAATATGTTAGTGCATCTAATCAGTTGCAGACATTAATAGCAGTCATTTGTGTCAGATAATCTCAAAACTTGTTTTTTACAAGGCTTAATATTTTATGTGTCAGTTTTGGAAGCGTGACATAAGGATTTATAAATCTGACATGAGCATTATAATTCCTTCCCTTTGTTAGTTCTCTAACCAACTGTTCCAGATGCTATGAGTGTGTGCAGACATATGCCACAAGATTTCATGGTTTTACTTATGCAACAGCATATAGATTTATATATCGCCCTATAGTCCTTTGCAGCACTCTCTGAGTGGGTTACAATATAAGCATTATTTGTATATTGCCCCCAACAATCTGGGCTTTTGTTTTACCAATCTTGGAAAGATGGAAGGCTATTGCCATTCCATATGCGAATATTTGTATTTATTTCATGTTTTAAAGTAATGAAATTGATGTCTGTAAATTTTGTTCTACATATAAATATATGTGAACATTCCTATCTCTACAGCATGCCCTTCTTCGGTATCTGTTGAAATAAGTGCAGATGGGGTGAACATGTTACCTTTATCAACACCTGTTATCACAAGTGGTCTTACCTACATAAAAATACAGCTTGTGAAAGCTGAAGTTGCCTCAGCTGTGTGTCTTCGCCTTCATCGCCCACGGGATGCTAGCACATTAGGACTATCTCAGATTAAACTACTTGGACTCACTGCCTTTGGTAACACTTCGTCTGCCACAGTCAATAATCCATTCCTTCCTTCTGAAGACCAGGTATCTAAAACAAGGTATGTTTTATCAGTAGCAATATCAGATTAATTCATTTTTTCTATATGAAAAAGTTTTGCTATGTTATAAAACTTAATGGATATTATTATTCATACTGTCCCTCCAGCAAACCTCATATTTAGCAGGAGACGGGGAATTGTGTGGCATTATGCCAACTCACATTTCTCTAAATATCATTCCAAGTATGACAATAGACTTGAAAATATACTTCCAGTTGCAGTTTTTATACAGATTGCATCTGTTCCTGTAATGATATTTGAGAAAGACTTTAGGAGATAGAGCAAAGAGACTCTGCCTAGGAAACAAACAAACAGATAAGAGACTGCATAGCCCACAATTGGATAAGTGGGTGGAGCAAGATGCTGAGAAGAGGCCCTCCCTAATTTCTCAGGCTGTAATGAAGATGGTGGAAGCAGTGTATTTTCAGCCTTGCAAAATTCTGTTAATGTAGTTTTATAATAAAGTAGATTTAGCTTATCTAATCATCTCCTCCCTGGTCTACCTGACAGTCCCCTAGACTTCAACAAACATTTGATTTTTTTTGAAGTTTGTTGGCTTAAAATATAAGCCTTTAATGGTTATTGCCCCTCCATTGTTCATTTTCTGAAATCTCTAATATCTTTTCCACTAATTAGATTTGGGCAATAACTGTAAATGATTCTTTTCTGTTTGGGAAGCATTTGATTATAAATTCAGGCCTCACAGACAATTTGGAAGACATGAAAAATCAAACACTTGATAAGCAAATTCAAAGGATTACCGTATTTTTTGGCCTGTAAGATGCACCTTTTTTTCCTCTAAAAAGAGGCTGAAAATCTGGGTGTGTCTTATACACCGAATACAGCATTTCTTTCTTTCTTTTTTTTTGCCTCCTGAAGCCCCACCCCCTTCACCAAAATGGCTGTGCATAGCCTTATGGAGGCTTTCAGAGAGCTCCTGGGGGCGGGGGAGGGCAGAAATGAGCATAAAACGGGCAGTTTCTCCATAGCGCTGCTTGGAGAGTCCAAGGATGGGTAAAATCAGCCTCGCTGCCCTAGGACTGAGTGACAATTTCTTTGACCACCCCTCCTTTGCCTTCCTGTGGTCAGTTTTAAAAAACTCAGTCCGCCCAATAGGACTAATATTGGAGGGTTCTCAGGGATTTAACAATAGGCTGAATTTATCCAGGGATTCTCCAAACAAAATACAATTTCTTAATAGGATTCAAGATCAAGAATAAAAGACAGAAGATTTAAAGTCTGTAAAGTTTAAACAAAAGTTTATTGCCTGAGGGAGAACGGAGCGAGGCTTCTGCTGGTCGCAAGAGAAATAGGCCAAGTTTTTTGCATGTTTTGGACCCCACGCCCCAGGAGCGCTCTGCAACCCCCCCCAGGCTATTCATGCCTTTTATTTGGAAAAAAAACGGGCCTGTTTTTGCAAAAAACGGGCCATTTTGGGGAAGTTTGCAGAATGCAAAAACTTTTTTTTCCCCTTTCGGAAAGCTGTTTGATTAGAGTGGTTGATGAGAATTACATTGGTCAAGTGCTGTGTCAGCAAAAACAAAGTTTTAGGCTACAGGTTGTCAGGGATTTCCTTCTCCAGCACATGGATAAATACACCTGGAAACATCTACCTACCTACCTACCTACTATATATATATCTCTCCCCCCCCTCTATCTACCTATATACCTACCTACTCTCTCTCTCTCCCCCTACCTATCTACTGCATTTCTCTCTCTCTCTCTATTTTTCTCTCTCTATCCCTCTACCTACCAACCTACCTACTCTCTCTCTCCCCCTACCTACTGTATTTCTCTCTCTTCCCCCCTATATCTACCTATATATCTACCTACCTACTCTCTCTCCCCCTACCTATACTGTATTTCTCTCTCTCTCTAGTTTTCTGTCTAGCCCTCTATCTACCAACCTACCTACTCTCTCTCTCCCTACCTATCTACTGTATTTCTCTATCTCTCTATTTCTCTCACTATCCCTCTACTTACCTACCTACTTTTTTTAAAAAAATTGCCTCTTCAAAACCGTGGTGCATCTTATACTTCGATGCGTCTTATACTCCCAAAAATATTTTTTTTATGCTCTATACTTTTTTTTTTTTTTTTTTTTTTAATTTTTACAATATATCACCCGGTGCTGTACAAAACAAAAGGAAGAGTTGGTTTCAAGTGTCGTCTATTGTCTTTAAAATCTCCAAAATCCACGTTCTCTCGGTACAGGCGTCGAGACATCCAAAGTTCCAAGTGCATAGTCCACAAATGGCTTCCAAGTCTTCCAAAAAATATCATTTTTATAAACCCCCTCTCTAAATTTAATATCACACGTCATTTTATCGTTTAAGGCTAATTTCCACATTTCACAATACCATTCTTCTATTTTAATATTTACCTCTATTTTCCAATATCTTGCTATTACAATTCTACCTATTATAATCATAATTCTAATCAGTTCTTTCTCATATTTTGTTAACTCTAGTTCGTTAATTATCAATAACAGTATAGTTTCCGGTCTCAATATTATTATTCTTTTCATCATTTTACACATCGTTGTTTCCAATTGCTGCCAAAACTTTTTAATTTTCACACATTTATACCACATATGTTCGTAAGTTCCCAATTCCATATTACATCTCCAACATTTATCACTCATTTTTTTATCTATCTGTGATAATCTTAAAGGGGTCCAATACCATTTCCAAACAACCTTAAAATTATGTTCTTTAATCCTTATAGATAAAGTCTTCATAATCCGACTCTTCCAATTCTCATTCCAATCCAAATCCAATATTTTAATCTTTAAATCTTCTTCCCAATTCCTTTTCATTACCATTTGTGGATTTCCATCAAAATTTATAATCTTGTATATCTTACTGACAAGTCCTTTTAACCCAACTTCATCCTTAATAATTTGAGATACTAAAATTTCAAATTTAGTTTTACTTCTATCTATGTTACATATTCCCCTTGCCTTCATATTCCATTTTTCTACCTGTATTTTTTCAAACCAATTTAACTCCAGTTTTTGAATTATTTTTTTCTTCCTACTTTCAGTTCCTGAAGCTTTTAACCAATCTACTATATTTCCTATATTTTCATCCTCAATTACTTTGTTCCGACTTGAATTAGTTTTAATCGGCCAACTTTCAATTGTCTTTCCCAAAAACGTTATATCCGGAATCAATTTTTTAACAAATTTATTCCAAGTTTTGCTCAACCCCTTTAACCAATAACTATTAATTACCTTTTTTGTTTTTGCTCTATCTAGGAACCATGTAGACCCAAATCTCTTAATATCTTTTAACTCCAAATCTCTCCAATGACCATCCCCACCTTTAAGTATTTTTATCACAGTTCTAATATTATACGCCCGATAATAATTAAGTAGATTGGGAATTCCCAATCCACCCTCTTTTTGATTTTGATACCACAGTTTCTTCATTAATCTTGGTCTTTTCCCACCATTACAAAATTTATCCAATTTCTTCTGATATTCTTCTATATCTTTCTCTGTCAAATTTAATGGTAGCATCTCAAATAAAAAATTAAACTTTGGTAACAACATCATTTTACACATTGCAATTCTACCAAACCAAGACAACTTTATCTCTTTATATTTATCTATCTTTTTCTCTACTTCCTTCAACATCACCTCATAATTAATTTTTTTTAATTCTCTAACTTTAAATGAGAGTGTTATCCCCAAATATTTCAGTGTGTTCTTAACTCTTATCCCAAATTGTTCTTGCATACTCTCCCACTCCTTACCATCTTTATTTATTAATAATTCAGATTTTGACCAATTTACCTTTAAACCTGTAATTTCTTCAAATTCTATCAAATGTTTATTTATCCTCTTTAAATCTTTCTCTATATCCTTCAAAATAATCAAAGTGTCATCCGCATATAAATTTATCTTATATCCCTTGTAACCTTCCAACTCTTCATCTACTTCTATCAATTTAATCAAGACCTCCATAACTAACAAAAATAATGTTGGAGACAAGGGACACCCTTGTCTCGTACCTGCTTCCAATTTAATCTCTTCCGTCATTGTTCCGTTCACCTTTACCTTTGCACTGCTTTTTTGATATAATTTTGAAATAACATGTATAAATTTATTACCAAAGCCTAATGCCTCGATAATTACTTTTATAGTATCCCATTGTACAGAATCAAAAGCTTTAAAAATATCTAACGATATTATACCTAATTCATCTCCATTATTCTCTGCTACATCTATAATATTCAATACTCTTCTAATTATATCACTCATATATCTACCTTTAACAAACCCTACTTGATTATAACTTATATATTTGTCTATAAAACTGTTTAATCTATTACTTATAATTGCTGTAAATATTTTAGCATCTTGGTTGATTAAAGAAATAGGTCGGTAGGACTCGATCCTCTCAAGATCTTTATCCGGTTTAGGAATTAAAGATATTACTGTCTTATTCCATGACATCGGGACTTCTCCTCCATGTAGAATACCATTATATAATTTTTGCAGTTTTGGTATTATTAGTTCTTTAAAATCTTTATAGAATTCAGCAGGTAATCCATCTTCTCCTGGGGTCTTCCCTAATTTTAACTCTTGTATTATTTCGTTGATTTCCTCCTGTGTTATATCTCTTTCCATCAACTCTTTGTATGTTTGATCTATTTTCATACCATATTTTCCAAGATGATTCTTCAATTTTTCTAAATCAATTGATTTCTTTAAATATAATTTTTGAAAAAAATTCCTGGCTACTTCACATTTATCCAATCTCTTATAACACCTTGTACCTTTTTCATCTATCAGAGAACCAATTTCTCTCTTTTGAGTTTTATTTTTCGCCATCTTTGCCAATATCCTAGAATTTTTATTACTAAATTCAAAAAAATCCCTATTCAAATATCTTAAATTTTTTTTAACCAATTCAATATCTTCTTCTATCAATTTAGTTTTTAGTAAGGTCAATTCCTCCAAACAATTTTTATCCTTCGTAAGTGAGAATTGGTTCTCCAATATCTTAATTTGTCTTGTATCCTGATCAATTTTAGCTTTGTATTCTCTATATTTCCTACTTGACAATTTAATACTTTCTCCTCTAAATATTGCTTTCATGGTATCCCAAACAATTTCAAATTTAATCTCTCCGTTATCATTCAATTCCCAACTTTCCTTCCATTTTTTGAATATCCATATTTTATCCTCCTCCCTTTTGTACAATTTTTCATCATATCTCCAACCTCTTTCCTTTTTCTCAAAATTAAAATCTATTTCCATCATAACTTCCGCATGATCAGAATCCTTAAAAATTCCCACATCTATTCTATCTACTTTATTCAACAAATCTTTAGAAACAAAAATATAATCAATCCTTGAATATGTATTATGTACTTTAGAACAAAAGGTATACACCCTTTCAGAGCCTTTCAACTCTCTCCAGACATCTACCACACTATTTTGAAACATCCATTTATTTAAAATTTCCCCTTTATTTGTTTGACTAAAGCGGGTAGGATTATTACTATCAATTCTATCCCTAATTAAGTTAAAATCTCCCGCCACAATTACTTTCCCTTCACTTTCTATTTCCAAAATCTTAGTAATTTTGTCCAAAAATCCCTTTTGTTTTTCATTCGGTAGATATAAATTAACCAATGTCACTTTTTGCTCGTTAATATTCCCTATAATTATTAAATATCTGCCTTCCTCATCTCTAATTACTTGTTTTTTTTCAAAGTATACCCTATTTGATATCAATATCGCAACTCCTCTAGCTTTGGAAGTCCCAAAAGATTTTTCATAAATTTGCATACCTTTAATGTTCATTCTATTAACATCCTCAGATTTTTGATGAGTTTCCTGCAAGAATAATATATCTGGAGAGTCCCTTTTAAATTTAAGTTCCAACCTTTTCCTTTTTATATGATTTCCTGTACCCTTCACATTCCATGTCATTATTTTTATAAACCGCATTTAAGCGGTAACTGTTTTATTTCTGACCCCTCCTCTTCCTTTATGTGCACACCCAACACCAAACGAAAAAAACGTACAGAAACATAAAACTCCACAGACAATATATAACAAACAACATACACATAATACTCAAATATCAGACACAACAACCACAACAAATAACGAGCAATCTTCATCCCCCACATCCTCAATCAGATATCGCCTCTATATAAAGAGTGTGGGGGAGTGGGACATGCCGATGGTCGGGTCACCTCTTCGGGCTGTTCTTTAAATTCCACTTTCAAAAAAAGAAGACAACTCTGGCTTCGCCCCGGACTCAGCTTCCTGCTTTCTACTAAGATCCTCCATCTTGTCTGGCGTTCGTTCGGTATCTTCACGAATTTTCTTATACTCAGAAACTGCCGGGGAAATTTCTTTTCTCTTTAAACTCTTGGGATCTTGGCCGCCAGTTGCACCTTTTTCTTCCGAAATTGGGGATTCCTCTTGTACTCCACCCGTCTTAAGCATATAATCTTTAATTTCTACCAAATCTTCCTCTTTCTCAATCAGCCCAAGCTCCCGAATTAATCTTAATACGTCTGTTTCTGGAGTAATAGTATGCATCCTTCCTTTATAAAAAAATTTTAGTTGCTGTAGTGGCCTCCAATTGTACTTAATATCATTGTCTCTCAAGAGCTTTGTAACTGGTTTCAAATGATATCTCCAAGCTCTGTCTTCCCTGGAAATATCCGGAAAAACTTGGATTTCTTTCTCCTCAAACTTAGGAACACCTTCCAGTTCCCTTATTTTTGCCATGACCTCTAGTTTATCTCCAAGGTTTGCAAATCTTACTAAAACATTTCTAATCGCTCCACCTTGCCTCTTATAACCAATTCTAAAAACACTTACTAAGTTTGCTGCTGTATATTCAAATCCAAAATCATTCAACCATTTTAACACCCTCTGCTTCAAATCATCCGGTCTATTTTCTGGAATATTACGTATAACAATATTGTATTTTCTAGCGTCTTCCTCCAAAAGACTAATTCTCTTATCTTGTTGCTGGTTTTTATAAAAAATTCCTTCCATCTTACGATCAATTTGTGCATCGTGTGCATGGATTTGTTCAATTTCATCTTTAATAAATTTCACCTCCACGTTTTGCTTTACAAAACTAACATTCAATTCACTTATCTGTTCTTTAGCTTTTTGAACTTCCAATGTCAAATTCGCCACATGATCCGTCAGTCCAGTTAACTTTTCTCCAATTGTATTTAAAGCTCCAAAAATCCGTTCAAGCTCTGAAGGCTGTTGAGTCGTCATTTCAATTCAAAAACAAACTTTATATTTATATTTCTTTGCCAAGAGGGTCTTTTATAAAGAATAAGGGCAAACAGTGTCCCAAATCAGATAAGGCTAAGCCGGCTTATAATGCACCAAAGGAGCCAGAAAAAAAAAGCCTAGGAGAGCTTCCCCAGTTTATTTAACTTTTTAAGCCTCCATTTTAAGTGTAATCCAAAAAGCTTGCTCGCTACATTCAGCTCACACAATCCACTTTAAAAGAATTGGAAAGTTCAAAGGAGTTATAATCCACATGCCATCACCAACTTCCTTCTTTCTTAAACTTCAGCTTGTGTTTATAGCCTTGTAGCGAGACAAAAAGCATGCAAATGATCTTTGCCAAAGACAAAGGGTAACCCCCCTTACCTCGGCCGCTCGCCCAACCCTCTGCCTCCACGGAGAAACAAAACTTTGAAATTCGAGCAGTTCGGGTTGTTCAATCACTTTGAAAAAGCAATTTACAAGTCACACCGACCTTCCAAAACATCTGTAGACATTTCCAGCTCCCAACGGCGCGTTTTAATCACTTTAATCCACATTTGTTAGTAAAAAAAAAGCCCTACGAGGTGGAGAAAACACCTCTCTTCACACGAGCATCGGCCACGCCCCTTATGCTCTATACTTTTAAATTTTGGATTTTAAAGTTTCATACCATTCTCATTGTAATTCATATCCAAGTGGCCTATAATATAAACCAGGGGGCCCCAACCCCCGGTCCGTGGCTTGATAGTAATCGGGCCGGAGTGAGTCTCGGGTTCCACGTGACCGCCGAACACGCGGGCGGCCCACGTGACTCGAATCACCCGCTGGAGGCTCCCACCGGTCCGCAGAATTTTTTTTACATGAAACCGGTCCCTGGTGCCAAAAAGGTTGGGGACCCCTGATATAAACAATCCTAGCCTATAATTTTGATTTGAGGACCTGTGAACAGCATTAATCCTAATCCTAACTTCTGAACTTCAAGTCTACATATCTTAAAGAGGGGTTTTCTTTCAAAAGAAATATTACAATTGTTTTCATATTTGTTAATAAATTAGATAAACCTACTTTTGGTTTTGCACTCCAACTTACATAATAATTACGTTTTGTGTTGAAGTCAAGATGGAATCTCTTTAAATTATGCTTCTGTCTTTTCCAGCATTGGATGGTTAAGGCTGCTGCATCATTGCCTCACTCACATAAGTGATCTAGAAGGAATGATGGCTAGCGCTGCAGCGCCTACTGCCAACCTGTTGCAGACCTGTGCTGCTCTCCTGATGTCACCATATTGTGGCATGCATTCTCCAAATATTGAGGCTGTGCTTGTAAAAATTGGACTTCAGTCCACTAAAATAGGCCTCAAGCTAATTGACATTCTTTTAAGGAATTGTTCTGCCTCTGGGAGTGACCCTACAGGTAAGAGAATAGTTTGATCTCTTTCTAAAAGTCGTATTAGTAGATTATCATGCATTTACATATAGTGAGATTTGAAAATGTGTCTTGATTTTTCCAATTTGATAGCTATGTTTTCAAACTGTAATTATCATGAGTAAAAACTGGGGGGGGGGAGTTGTTTCTCTTAATTAAAATTATTAAAATATTTTGGCAGACCACTGAATTATATGTGTATCGTCCTTAGTTGTTGTTTTTTACTTTTGTTTATATGAGAAGATTTGAATAGCCCGTTACTTTTTGGAAGATTAAATGGCCTGTCTTCTGACTCCACAATTGACATTCTCTATCAGCTTGGGACGACTCAGGATCCTGGAACAAAAGAAAGGTAAATATTTTCTTTTTAAATAGATATACAAATTTGAGATCTATAGATTGTATCCTTCCTTCCTTCTTCACAAACGTATCTCTGATCTAATTTGATGCAGCTGTTTTGTATGCACAGTTGCAGTTCTGAGAGAGAGAGAGAGAGAGAGAGAGAGAGAGAGAGAGAGAGAGAGAGAGAGAGAGAGAGAGAGATTGCTTATTTGAATATTGTTTGATTGTTGTGAGATGCCCAGAGTCATTGAAAGTCAAGCACCGTACAAGTTTAATAAACTGTGCTTGGTCACACAGTCAGACAGATGTTTAGAATGGCTTTGATATGTTTATCCACCTATGAAGTCTTCCCCAAGAACTTAGAAAAAGCAGACACTGCTATTGGATTATTTTGAAATAATTTTCGGATTGAGCTTATTTTTAGCTTCTGTGCTGATTTAAAATTTGTTTTTCTCCTACAATCATATTCATATTTTCTCAAAACTGTTTCACAGTATTGTTATTATGTGTTGCTGTTGTGGGTTTTTTGTGTTTTTCTATGTGTGCCAGCAAGAGTCATTTTGATAATGGCAACATAGAAATAGATTCAATAAATATACCTTAAAGGGCTCCTATCCTTGTAACCTCCAAAAAGCTGTGAAAACTTGTCGTTTATCCCAGATATTAGACTAGAATGGGGAGGAATGGATATTAGGCCACCATGGTGGGAATGTATGAGGGATATTGCTGTTTAAATTGTTTTTCTGGTCAGCTGCTTGGGATTATTATATATAAAACAGGTGGCCATGTAAGTTTTACAAATGAATAAATATACCTACCATATGCCTTCTTAATGTATTTCCATTTTCTAGAATTCAAGCTTTGTTGAAGTGGGTCAGTGATTCTGCAAAAGTTGCAGCCATGAAAAAAAGTGGCCGAGTTAACTATGTCTGTCCAAACAGTTCAACAAGAGAATACGGTCTTCTCATGCCGTCTCCTTCACATTTGCATTGTGTAGCAGCAATTTTATGGCATAGCTATGAATTGCTTGTAGAGTACGACTTGCCAGCATTGTTAAACAGAGAGCTTTTTGAGTAAGTACCCAATGCATTAGTTTTACTAAGTGATCGAGGTCTGGACTAGAATTTCGTGTTTTTTAAAATCTCTGCAGTGCTTGAGCGCCACAAACACTCAAATACTGAAACAAAAAATTGCTGATGTAATAAAATTGTATCCACAAAAAATGGCTTTCTCAATGAGACCACCAATCCTTTGCTCTTTTTATATGTAGGTTTTACTGATTTTTTTTCAAACGTTTTGGACAAAAAGCTGGTACAAGTAGTCCTCGACTTACAACCATTTGTTTAGCAACCGTTCAAAATTACAACCGTACTGAACAAAGTGACATACAACCATTTTTCACACTTGTTGCCACTACAGTATCCCCATGGTCTCGTGATCAGTTCGGATACTTGGCAACTGATGTGACCATTGCAGTGTCCCAAGGTCATGTGATCAGCTTTTGCAACCTTTTGACAAGAATATCAATAAATATCAATATCAATTGTCATAAATCGAGGACTCCCTGTACTGTAAATTTTTTAAAAATGCACAAAGCTAAGTGACTGTCTGTTACAATGATTATCATTCAGAAATATGGGCCTAGTTTTCCATATGCATTCATAATCTAATAGGATTTTCCTGTTTGCCTGGACAATGTCTGTATCTCTTGTGGATACAAGAGATTTCCGTTTTCACTTAAAATGTGGGCATTTTCAAGATGCAGTAAATGCTTTGATTCTGTACTAGTACAGGCCAGTGGCAAGGGTTCTATAACTGCAATTCTAGAACAGGTCTATTTACCTACAAAAGCATGCTTTTCTTAGGAAGTATTAATTTCAGAATGTCAGTTTAGAAATTTACCATTCTTAGTTGGCAGGCCCAGGCCCTCTTAAGGCAGTAATTTATTTTGTGGCATAAAAAATATAAGAAACTTAAGTGTACAAATATTTTCAGTAGGATGTGCATTCAAATAAATCCCAAGTCCTGAATAGAAATAGGGTGGTTTGGCCTGAATCTTCAGTACCTTCAGATAATAACGAAGGAATCTGTGACAATCAAAATCAGTAGCTAAACCACAGGAAAACTTCATCAAATTTATAGCTCCAGAACCTCAATTTAATGTAAATTGGAGACAATAATACTTTGAGGAAAAAAGAATTTGTGTGTAAATGATCTGAAATATTATATTTAATTGATTTTATGTCTCCCTTTTTATTTGCCGACATAAGCTTTTTAGAATTTTCTTGTGTTGTTCTTCAACTATAATGGCAAACCACTAGCTATTGGCTTCAGTAACTTCTCTAGTGACTCAGAATCCATATTATCAATACTTAGTCATGCAGCCTGCTTTAAATCGAATGATTGAATTCAAGGCTAGCCTATATGTCATTAATATATATGGTTTTCTAATTAGTTTTTTCTTTCTCCTTAGGTCTCTGTTTAATTGGTCCATGTCTCTTCCGTGCAATGTGGTTTTGAAGAAAGCTGTTGACAGTCTCCTTTGTTCTATGTGCCATATTCATCCAAGTTATTTTTCCTTACTCATGGGGTGGATGGGTATTACTCCTCCCCCTATCCAGTTGCAACACAGACTGTCCATGACAGATGACAGCAAAAAACAGGATCTTACTTCGTCTTTAACAGATGACTCTAAAAATGCACAAGCTCCCCTTGCACTAACTGAATCGCACTTGGCCACTCTTGCTGCCTCATCACAGTCTCCTGAAGCTATTAAACAGTTATTGGACTCAGGGTTGCCCTCCCTCCTTGTAAGAAGCCTTGCAAGCTTTTGCTTTAACCATACTTCTGCCTCTGATTTCAGTACTCCATCAACAGACAATTCCCAAGATAGGATCAGAAGACACCACATTCCGCAGCACTTTCATAAAATGCCCATCACAGCAGATTTAGTTGCTCCTGTACTCAGATTCTTGACAGACGTTGGAAACAGCAACCTTATGAAAGACTGGTTAGGTGGCTCGGAAGTCAATCCACTATGGACAGCACTTTTATTTCTACTCTGCCATTCTGGTGCTACTTCTGGAGGACATGCTGCAGCACCACAACAACAGAATAGTGCTAGACCTACTTTGCTTACTTCAGCTTCAGGAACAGGACTGACTACTCAGCAGAGAACAGCAATTGAAAATGCTACCGTTGCATTTTTCTTGCAGTGTATTTCTTGCCATCCTAATAATCAAAGATTGATGGCTCAGGTAACATAAAAATTAATCTGAATATTCGATGTAGCATAAAATATCACTTTAGCTGGATTTGAAGGACTGGTTGAGAGCTTCTTTTTCTGAGAATTCCTTATGGTATGGCTAACTCTTCTATTCTGGCACCTATGTTGAGATCAGAATTCAGTAAATGTGGTGCAGAACAACACAGTAACCTTACAGAATAAAGATCTTGGAACTGCTGAGATTCTTATGCTACTGTATAACATGGCAAGCAACTTCAAGAACAGACGTATCAATAGCAAATTTTACTACAGATCAGAATGGGTTCTATCTGGGTTAGGGATCGAGAATGGTCTGTTTCAAGGTCTAGGCACTAGGTTGGGTTAGAATAGCCCATTCCAACAATGGAATATGAGTTTAGTGAAGTTCCTGTAGGTATACTCTGAAGGACCTGATTTAAGAGTTATAAAGGGGGGGGGGGGGAATTGCTGAAACCGATAGATCAACAAATGTATGCCCTATTGTAGATACAACTAAGTAAATATTCATAATTATAGCTCCTAAATACTTATAATTCTGTCTGAATTTATTTCTCCATTCCTTTCATAGGTTCTTTGTGAACTCTTCCATTCCTCTCCTCAAAGAAGCAATCTCCCAACTTCTGGAAATATTTCAGGGTTTATTAGAAGGCTTTTTTTGCAGTTAATGCTGGAGGATGAAAAAGTGACAATGTTTCTTCAGTCACCTTGCCCAGTAAGTTTTCTCTCCACATTCACTAATACCAATGCTACCTGCCCTCATTGCTAGGTAAAACTCACAGTAGATATAAAAATAAAGCTTCATCATATCAGTTCCTACTAAAAAGGAAATATTAAAAAATATTTTTCCAGCCCTGATGGTATAGATTAACCTTGCCCAACCAGTAACTATAGATTACAGTTATTTTACAATATACATAGTTATTCCAAATTTATTCATAATCATTAATTCTGTAAGTTGTCCATATGCATAATCCTGTTCTATATAATTCCTTATACTAAAGTTTAGATAATAACCTTGAAATCAAAAGGCGCAAAAGGGGAAGAGTGTATGCTTCTCATATCATGATAAATCCTATATTTTACCATCTGTTAATATTAATTATGCCTCAGTTACTAGTGTAATACATTTCCATGTTAATTACTTAATCCAATTGCCATTCATTGCTCCTGAATAATGGGATCATCTCTATTGCTTATATTCTTATATTCATGTGCTATTCCTTTTTCCTTTTCAAGTAAAGAAGTTTGGAACATCCGTTTCATCTTGGTAGCTTTCACTGTAAATCACTGTAATTAATCTGTTTCTGAACTTTTTTTTTGTAATGCTTTAATAGAAACAGTATGCCCTATTTCTTTTAATAACTCAAGGTCACAAAACCTGTGAACAAAGATTCTGTGCTTTTCAGAATTATTAATTAGGTAATCTGGCAAACAGGGTCCTGGACTCTGTTTAATTACTGTCTCAAGATAAAATCTGGGAGTGGAATTCAATTATACTGTACAAAATGATATTTTGAGAATGTCCTAATTTAGATGTTTCTCATCTCATTTGTAAGCTGTTGAAATCCTCTGAACCAAATTGCGTTCTTTAATTAGCATCCATTACAGCTTATTTATGTATTTTATTTTTATTTATTCATTTGTATCTCACATAACTAAACTGTGGTTGGCCTATAACAATAATATAAAATAACAAATGCAAAAATATAAAATCCACATTAAGAGATAAATGTAAAAATGAATATATAACCCCAAAGAGCAAAGAGCGGGTAAAAATGGCTGCTTTGGCAATGGAGCCATCTAAGCATGTCTCCCGTTCCCAGACTGATAAATATAATCAGGTCTTTAGGGATTTCCAGAATGACAAAAGGAATGGAGCTACACCAGCCCAGCAGCAAGTCTTTTGTTCCTGTTATCTCTTCTGCCACTCGGCACATTGAGATGCTAGTGCCTGGAATCGAGTTAGAGGAAGGTGTTGGCCTTTAAAGAACTATCCCTGGAATACCCCACACCTCTTAGTTTTTATTTTTTTATAAAGAACATTTGTTTTGGGAGGTTCCTGGACAGGATACTCTTTCTATAGCTATTGGCAAATATGTCATATCACAGGTTTCCCAAAAAAAGAAAAAGTGATCTGATCAAAAGAACCAGTTCCCTCTCCCCAGTCAGCCACTCCTCAAAACAAACTTTAATGCTACCTTTCCCAAAAGCTTATCCTGTTCAGGAATCCTCAAAACAAAAGATCTTTAAAGAAAAAGGAAGTGAACTGGAGTTTTGGATATTCCATGTGCAGCTTCTTCCAAACTTGACTTGGGGCACAAGCATTTCAGAGTCTGCCTCCTTGTTTGCCTTCTTTTTTTCCAATTCTCATTAATTTTGGCCAAGCTTTGGAAAGTGAAGAGATTCAGAAAAGCTCCCACCCATCTGTTCTCAGGTCTTGGAATGTTCAGTTTGCTTGGGTTTGATCCTTTGGGGCATGCTGTTCACTGCTGGTGTGTTGCTCCTAAGAGGGGAGGAGACGAGAGAGTGCAAAAAGAGGGAGATGGGGAGGCAGATCTGCATGCTGGATGCCTGGGCAGGTTTGGAAAGGAGACGACAGGAACAAGAGCCACAACTCAGCTGAGTGTGCATACTCAGGAGGGAGGAGGAGGAGGGAGGGGGAGGAGGCAGAAACAGGAAGAGAATGGGCATCTGTAGCTGATAACGCTTCTGGATACTCTTCAAGGGCAGCTTCGTGGAGATCATGCTGCAGTAATCCAATATGGAGGTGATCAGTGCATGAGTCACTGTAAGCAGAGCCTGCCAGTGCAGAAATGGACTCAATTGATGCACAAGATGAAACTCTGCAAAAGTCCTCCCAGCCACGGTTTCATTGAGCAGGAGTTGTGAATCTAGGAGGAATCCCAGCTTCTACACAAACACTATGAAATGTTTATGACCTTTTTATTTCAAAATCCTTAAAGCAATTTTTATGTTTCTTAACTTTTAGTTGTATAAAGGTAGAATTAATGCTACCAGCCACATAATTCAACATCCAATGTATGGGGCAGGACATAAGTTCCGTACTCTTCTCTTGCCAGTCTCAACAACCTTGGCAGAGGTTCTTGATCGTGTATCAGGTAAGTTGCTTTTATTAAATAGGTAATTTTTTATTATAGTCTATGGAAAGTGAATGTATGCTATTTTATTTCATGTATAAATTTATTGCTCAATGCAGAATTTTCCATGGTGGAATGTATAATAAAAGGGTGTATTTATATCAGAGCTGAAGAGTACATTTGTATTATTCGTATTATAAATACACTTTGTATTATAAATACACTTTATTTTAACAGTCTTACAGCAGGTTCATAAAAGTGACTTAACATTTAAGAATCAGATACTGCTCAAAATTGTCATATATAGAAAGATGCAGTAAATAGAGAAAAATATTTCACCAATACAGTATATCACTACTAATTTAGAAGGCAGTGCAGCAATATGGGACTTGTTGGGCCTTATTTTCTTCCTATTTATCACTAATATCAATACTGAATGAATCTTGTACATGTATATTAATGCTGTGCAAGACTTGCAAAAGAAATACTTCACAATGCACACACCACACAAACACACCACCTCTCTTTGATTATAGTATCTCTTTTGCAGGGTTATGTGACTATGTTGAAAGCTGTTCTTGGCCTTCTCTGCATGCATATCCACATACAGCCACTTCATTTTGTTGCAAAGCATCTCTTTCAAATACTTACTACAGCCCGTGTGTGTGTGTGTGTGTGTGTGTGTGTGTGTGTGTGTGTGTGTGTGTACACCTTTAGATACATAAATAATTAAATAGTAATGCTTTCTACATAATATATTTTGTTTCCAGATACTCCTAGCATAACAGCAAAATTGATTAGTGAACAAAAAGAAGACAAGGAAAAAAAGAATTACGAAGAAAAAGAGAAAGTTAAAGCAGACAGTGGGTTTCAGGACAATTACAGTGTTGTTGTTGCATCTGGTATGTCTAATTTTATGTCAAGTTATCATACCTGATTGGGATAGTATGAGGAATAGTAAGCTAACTTTAATATTAAATTTAAATCTTTTTAAAACAGTGTTAGCCATCTTAATCCTTTGCATTCATTGACCAGAAGATCATGGAACATGGTAATTTACAACTTGCTGAATTGAAGTTAAGCCATGTGTTCAAGCAAAGGTGAATGAGGCACTGGGTGTAGCATTAGACAAAGGGAATCCCAAACATTTTTCATCATCACTAAAGTCTACAACTCTCTCCTGCCTTCCAGAAAAGACCAAAAAAAATCTGAATGGAGATAGGCTGAGAAGAGGGATAACAAAACTAAATGAAGGTGGGGCATGGGATATTAATAATTAGATAAGGAAGAAAAATACAGTTTGCCCTTTACTTTTGTAGTCTGAATTCAATGAGATTAGACATAAGGAAAATACATTTAAAATCCTGGGATAGAAGATGCTTTGCAGTGAAGCAGTGGAGTTCATGGCTTCCATGGCAGCCATGGACCTGACCCAGGTAGTTTTGGGCCCTACCCACGAGGGTGGACACACCCTGGATCTCATCTTCGTCTCGGGACAGTGGAGTCGTGATCTGGGAATAGGGGATTTAGTCATCACACCCCTGTCATGGACAGATCACGCTCTCCTTCGGCTCGACTTTCCGATCGCTACACCCCATCGTGGGGAGGCGGAACCGGATATTCCTATATGGTTCCGCCCCAGGCTTCTGATGGACCCGGTAAGGTTCCAAAGGGAGCTTGGGCCAATTCCTGTGGACTTGCCCCGCGACTCGACTTAGGACCTAGTGGCCTCATGGTTAAGTGCGGCCACGGGGGCCTTGGACCGAGTCGCGCCCGAGCGGCCTCTCTTGCGGCGATGATCCACCCGGGCTCCTTGGTTCACCGAGGAGCTTAGGGAGATGAAGCGCCACAAGAGACGCCTAGAGAGCAGATGGAGATCCTCTCGCTCCGAAGCCGACCGAACACTAGTGAGAACCTACATTAGGACTTACCTGGTGGCGATAAGAGTGGCCAAACGTGAGTATTGTGCCACTCTTATTGCATCCGCAGATAACCGCCCTGCCGCCCTGTTTGGGGTGACCCGCTCCCTCCTTCAACAGAGGCCGCGGGAAGCCCCTCTACAGGGTCGAGCAGAGGAATTTGGGATTTATCTGCAGGAGAAAATCACTCGGATTCGGAGCGAGCTGCCCTCCATCGACAGTGGTCCAGCTGAGCGGTCCAAGGTTGCTCTTGAGACACCATCTTGGGAGGAGTTTGATTTTGTTACTACCGAGGATATGGACAAGTTGTCAAAGAGACTTAGGGCTACCACATGTTTATTGGACCCGTGTCCCTCCTGGCTTGTACTGGCATCCTGGGAGACGACACGAGGCTGGCTCCAGGGCATTGTCAACGCATCTTTGAGTGAGGGGTCCTTGCCTGCCGTCTTGAAAGAGGCAGTAGTAAGGCCCCTCCTCAAGAAGCCGTCCCTGGATCCAGCATTACTAGAGAACTATCGTCCCGTCTCCAACCTTCACTTTTTAGTGAAGGTTGTTGAGAGTGTGGTGGCCCAACAGTTTCCGCGACACTTGGAGGAAGTTGATTATCTAGACCCGTGCCAGTCCGGCTTCCGACCCGGGCATAGCACCGAGACGGCATTGGTCGCGTTGGTTGATGATCTCTGGAGGGCGCGGGATAGAGGATATTCATCTATCCTAGTCCTATTAGACCTCTCAGCGGCTTTTGATACCATCGACCATGGTATCCTATTGCGTCGACTGGGGGGGTTGGGGCTGGGAAGCACCGTTCTACGGTGGTTCTCTTCCTACCTCTCTGGTCGGTCGCAATATGTGTTGGCAGGGGGGCAGAGGTCGGCCTCGAGGCCCCTCGTATGTGGGGTACCTCAAGGGTCGGTCCTCTCGCCCCTACTGTTCAACACATACATGAAGCCGCTGGGCGAGATCATCCGTGGTTTTGGGGTGGGATATCATCTGTACGCTGATGATACTCAGTTGTACATATCCACCCCAGACCACCCCAACGATGCCGTCGAGGTCATGTCCCGGTGTTTGGAGGCCGTACGGATCTGGATGGGTAGTAACAAACTCAGGCTCAACCCGTCCAAGACTGAGTGGCTGTAGCTTCCGGCACCCCGGTTCAGCCAGATTATTCCAACTCTGGCCATTGGGGGCGAAACACCGGCCCCCGTGGAGAGGGCGCGCAATTTGGGTGTCCTCCTGGATTCCCGGCTGTCCATGGAGGACCATGTGGCGGCCGTGGCCAGGGGGGCTTTCCATCAGGTACGCCTGATGCGCCAATTGCGGCCCTTACTGGACCGGGCTGCCCTTCGCACAGTCACTCAGGCCCTCGTGACCTCTCGACTCGACTACTGTAATGCTCTCTACATGGGGCTTCCCTTGAGGTGCACTCGAAAGCTGCAGTTAGTCCAGAATGCAGCCGCGCGGGTGATTACGGGAGCGCCTAGACACTCCCACATAACACCTATCCTGCGCGAGCTGCACTGGCTTCCTGTGGTCTTTCGGGTGCGCTTCAAGGTTCTGACGACCATCTTTAAAGCGCTCCATGGCTCGGGGCCTAGTTATATGCGAGACCGCCTCCTGCCCCATACATCCCTCAGACCAATACGCTACCACAGAGAGGGCCTCCTCAGGGTGCCGTCGGCCGGACAATGCCGACTGGCGACACCCAGGGGGAGAGCCTTCTCTGTGGCAGGTCCAGCCCTTTGGAACGACTTACCCCCTGAACTTCGCACCATCTCTGACCTCCGCCTCTTCCGCAAGTGTCTTAAGACACATTTGTTCCATCTAGCCGGCCTAGCGTAGCCCCCTATACTGACTTTTAGATAGTTTTTAAATTTGGGGATTTTAATCTGGTTTTAGCACAGGTTCTATTGAATTAGTTTTTTAAATTTTATATGATGTTTTGTATGTATTTTAATTTTCCTGTGCGCCGCCCTGGGTCCGTTTGGAGAAGGGCGGGGTATAAATTGATTAATTAAATAAATAAATAGAATAAATAAATAAATAAATAAGCTTGGTGAGGCAGAAGTTTCTTCTCCCTTGCAACAATCTCCTGTGTTATGAGGATATAACATAATGCCTCCATCTATTCAAAAGTAATTATGTAAGTTATTGTCTCTCTTACAAATACAGTGGTGCTTACATGTTTGGGAACCCTTTTGAATTTTCAATATTTCTGCTCAAATACGGCTTAAAATGTGATCTACTTTCCACACAAGTCCTAAAACTGAAGAAAATTCAATTAAGAACTGCACTAACATGTTTTGCAAATGGGATAAGGTTCTCATGCTAGAATGTAGCGTTCACCGTTCACGAAATATAACTCTTTGCATTTAAGCCCCAAAGTTCTGTTTTGGTCTCATCCATCCACAAAACATTATTTCAATAGTTCCAAAAGTGCTTTTTCAAGAGGCAACTGGACTTTCTGGTTTGAGAAGCTGGAGCTGTGCTTTCTGCAGCATTCGAAGGATGTTCATCCCAAAGTGCATAGCTAAATGGCTATGGAGATTTTTAGTCAGTCAGGTCATGGTTGTTCCAAAGGTAGAGATAACTGGACCAGAAAAAGCACCTTTGAGACAATCATGACCTGGGTGACTGAGAATCTCCATAGATATTCTATCAATAGTCTCCTGGCTTATCCATGTGATCTTTTACAAACTGTGTTTTTTGTTTATTTGTTTGTTTGCTTGCTTTTTGAGAGGGGGGGTGAGTATTGGCTGTCTCCTTTTAGCCCAGACATGAATACCTTATTTCTCGATGTTCTCCTGATGAGGGTCTCATGAACACTGACATTCAGAAGTGCAAAAGAGGCCTTTTAGTTCCTTAGATGTTACCCTGGGCTTCTTTGAGATTTCCCTGATTATTACACACCTTGCTTTTTGGTGTGAGCTTGGTTGTCCAACTACTCCTGGGGAGGGTAATAATGGTGCTAAATTGTCTCTAATTGTACACAGTCTGCCTGACATTGGACTGGTGGAGTCCAAACTCTTTGGCAATAGTTGTTTTTTTTTAGTTTTTTTTAATAAAACAAAAATACAAAAAGGAAAAACCATCATTCTACATTGTATCCTTTGGAAAGTATGTTGACTGGTTACACATAACTCTTGTGCGTTTCTAGAACCATCATTGCTCATTAATCTCAATTCATGGATTTTAAATCAAAAAATTCATTATATATCTTAATATCATTACACCAGAATTCTCCTCTAATATTTCATATTTAGTCTATCTTCTTCTTCAGACAAGTCTTACTTAAACGCAGGGATACGCAGGGATGTATGCCCCATACATCCCTGTGGCCGACTCGCTCCCACAGAGAGGGACTTTTCCGGGTGCCGTCCACTAGGCTATGCCAGCGGGCGACGCCCAGGGGAAGGGCCTTTTCTGTGGCGGGCCCGACCCTCTGGAACGACCTTCCCCCCGAAATTAGAACAACCACGGACCTCCGCTCCTTCCGTCAAAAATTAAAAACACACTTCTTCTGCTTGGCCGGCCTAGGGTAATTAAACTGTTTTTAGGGGCTTAGTTTTAGTTTTAATATGGAATTTTAGCGCAGGGTTTTAGTTTAATTCATTTTAATATTGTATTATGTTGTGGTTTTTACTTGTATTTTTAAATTCCCTGTGCCCCGCCTCGAGTCCCTTCGGGGAGAGAGAGCGGGTTATAAATTAAAATTATTATTATTATTATTATTATTGTTATTATTATTAAACATAGCCACATAATGGCATCCATTGTCTATTCCAAAAAAAAACCCTCCTGGTACTTCACCCTGGAAACGTATTCTACATAGAAACCGCGTTGTTTCTAGCCCCCCTTTTTTATTAAGCAATATCTATTAATTTTCCTTGATAGTAAACATACACTCATTACCATACTTATATACCTACGTACGTACATACATACATACATACATACATATGTACATACATACATACATACATACATACATACATACATACATACATATATATATATATATAAATAAAATCTATTTGGCAATAGTTTTATAACCTTTTCCAGGCTTTTCCATCAACATCTGTTTTTCAAAGATTCTCAGATATCTCCTTTGTTCAGGCCGTGATATACTCCCATGTACCTGTGTTGTGAAGGTTGGCTTTAATAGTGAATACCCAGGCAACTGTTCTTTAAATAAGGCAGGCTCTCCCACACTTACACTTGATTATCATTCCATTGATTGAATTTTCCTTTGCTATCTTGCTAGAGGTTCACATAGGAATAAGTATAATGAGTTTTGTTGAATTGATCTCTCTTTATCTAGTTTTACGACTTGTATGGAGAACAGGTCGTGTTTTGGTTATATTTATGCAGAAATATTGAAAATTTTAAAAAGCTTCACTAACTTTTAAGCAAGTATAAATACTGTTGAGTTGCATTGCAAACTGTATAAAATGTAACATTTCATTTTCATTATAGGTTTGAAATCTCAGTCAAAAAGGGCTGTATCATCCACACCACCTCGTCCACCTTCAAGACGAGGGAGAGTGGTGACAGATAAAGTAGGCAGCTCCGCCACAGGAAATGATTCTTCCAGCAAAACTATTAGTGTTCCTGTTTTTCACCTATATCATAAGCTGCTACCAGGTAGTTTTTGGCTCTTGTTTTTTTACTAAGACCATGTAATTCAAGAATGCTAAGGTACATAAAATGATGTTAAGACTTACAAAGTTCTGCACATTTTCTCAGATTCACTGTAAAGAAACCTTGATTCTTACTTCGAGAAGTTTTCTAATTATATGAAATAGTCCTATAGAACATTGTATCTATAGGCTTGTAACCTTAGCAATATAAATATATCTAGTGTTCATGGATAAACTTACAGTTGAATCAGTTATTTGATTCAATATATGATATAATGTAGTAAGCTCTTTGGGTAAATATGTGTTGATCACATTTTGTTAAACAAGTATTGTAATAACATTTAAATATTTATCCAAACTAATATTGTATGTGTAGTTTTTAAAGGAGGTCCCTATAACCTTATAACTTCATAATCATTCTTTTAGTAATTGTTCAGTTATGATGGGGCTGAAAAAAATGACTTACAACTGGTCCTCTTACTTACAACTGTCATAGTATTCTTGTGGTCACATGATCAAAATTCATCGTTGGCAACTAGCATGTATTGGCAATGTCTCAGGGTCATGTGATTTCCAATTGCAACATTTATAGGGGACCTCTGACAAAGTTAGGAGAAGAAGCCGAGTTCACTTAATGACATTGGCAAAAAAGGTTATATAATTGGGTGTGACTCATTTAATGAGTTAGCAATGGAAATTCGAGTCCCAATTGTCATTATTCTATTTATTCCATCTATTTATGAATTTTAATGTGCCAACGATGCTTGATTTATCCATGACCCATTTTTACATTTTATAATCATTTTGTACTCTAAAACCGATTTGCTACGACTGCGAGAGTCCTCGCTCTCGCAGGTTTGGCCCTCCGCTTTAACGAGGGCCCGCCTTGATGAAGGATTCATTAATCTGGAGAGGTGGGCGAAGCGCGGCCTTAGGGGTTTTTTAGTTTCCAAATTATTGTCTATTTTAGGGGGTACCAGGGAGGGGGGAGGGTATAAGCAGTTAGGAAGAGAGGGCCAGGCCGGCAGTCAGCGGAGGGATCCGTAAGGGGGGGGGGAAACACGAGTCGTCCCTATGGAGGGCATTTCCATCCTGACGGTCGTGGGGAGAGGCAGGTCCGAGGGGAGGCAAGTTCCATCCTCCCGGTTGGGGGCACGCAGCCGTTGGTTGCATACGGTTGGGTGTCACAACCCCTGCAGGCTAGGTGGTCAGGGAATACAGAGCCAGGGCCTGAGGCTGATGTTTTGCAATGCCAGGTCCGTTGTCAACAAAGCCCCCCTCATTTGTGACCTTGCGTCAGAGGGGGAGCCGGACCTGGCAGGAATTGCGGAGACCTGGTTGGGTCACGAGGGCGGACTCCCCCTCGTTGAAATGTGCCCACCAGGTTACCGCGCTTTTCATCAGCCTCGGACCCTAGGCAGGGGTGGTGGGGTGGCGGTTATTGTAAAGGAAGGTCTTGAGCCGAGAGAGACCACTGTGCCACAGACCACCGGTTGTGAGTCCCTCTGCGTGAAGTGGGGCCTAGGGAGGCAGTTGGGCGTGCTGGTTATATACCTGGCTCCCCGCTATGTAGCAGCAGCCCTGCCTGAGCTCCTGGAGGTGATCGCTACGGTGGCAGTGGAGACCCCCAGACTCCTAGTCATGGGGGACTTTAATCTGCCATCGGTGGGCGAATCATCCGAGGTAGCTCGGGAGTTCATGGCTTCCATGACGGCCATGGACCTGACCCAATTAATTCAAGGCCCCACCCACGAGGGTGGACATACACCGGATCTCATCTTCGTCTCTGCCCAGTGGAAAAGTGATCTGATTATAGGGGATATAGCCATCACACCCTTGTCATGGTCAGACCACTCACTTCTCCGGCTCGACTTTCCAACCGCTACTCCCCTCCGCGGAGAGGCGGAACCTGAGTCACCAATCTGGTTCCGCCCCAGGCGCCTGATGGACCCTGATGGGTTCCAGGCGGCGCTTGGGCCACTTCCTGTACCCCTGACCCGTGCCCCGATGGAGGACCTCACGGCCGCATGGAATAGTGCGGCCGTGGGGGCCTTGGCTCGGGTCGCGCCCTTGCGGCCTCTCTTGCGGCGGCGAGCCACCCTGGCTCCTTGGTTTACCGAGGAGCTGAGGGTGATGAAATGCCACAAGAGATGCCTAGAGAGAAGATGGAGGACTACCCGATCTGAATCTGACCGGACACAGGTAAGAGCCCATTTACGGACTTACATTGTGGCGCTGAGAGTGGCCAAACGTCATCATTGTGCCACTCTCATAGCATCCGCAGATAACCGCCCTGCCGCCCTGTTTAGGGTGACCCGCTCCCTCCTTCAACAGAGGGTGCGGGAAGCCCCGCTACAGAGTAGAGCAGAGGAATTTGTGATTTATCTGCAGGAGAAAATCGCTCAGATACAGAACGAGTTAGCCCCCATTCATGGCCCAGTGGGTTGCCACGAGGCAGATCTTGTTTGGGAGGAGTTTGACTCCGTTACTTCCGAGGATATGGACAGGCTACGTGGGCGACTGCGAGCCACCACATGTTTATTGGACCCGTGTCCCTCCTGGCTTGTACTGGCATCCTGGGAGGTGACACGAGGCTGGCTCCAAGAGGTTGTCAACGCTTCTTTGAGGGAGGGTTCCTTGCCTGCCTCCCTTAAAGAGGCCATGGTGAGGCCCCTCCTGAAGAAGCCCTCTTTGGATCCAGCTCTTTTAAACAACTATCGTCCCGTCTCCAACCTTCCCTTCTTGGCGAAGGTTGTCGAGAGTGTGGTGGCACAACAGTTTCCCCGTCACCTGGAGGAAGTTGATTATCTAGACCCGCGCCAGTCCGGCTTTCGGCCCGGGCATAGCACCGAGACGGCATTGGTCGCGTTGGTCGATGATCTCTGGAGGGCCAGAGATGGGGGTTGTTCCTCCACCCTGGTCCTATTAGACCTCTCGGCGGCTTTTGATACCATCGACCATGGTATCCTATTGCACCGGCTGGGGGGGTTGGGGGTGGGAGGCACTGTTTTGCGGTGGTTCTCCTCCTACCTCTCTGGCCGGTCGCAATTTGTGTTGACAGGGGGGCAGAGGTCGTCCTCGAGACCCCTCACATGTGGGGTGCCTCAGGGGTCGGTCCTCTCGCCCCTCCTGTTCAACACATATATGAAGCCGCTGGGTGAGATCATCCGTGGTTTTGGGGTAGAGTACCATCTCTACGCTGATGATACTCAGCTGTATATATCTACCCCAAACCACCCCAACGATGCCGTAGCGGTGATGTGCCAGTGCCTGGAAGCCGTGCGGGTCTGGATGGGAAGTAACGGACTCAAGCTCAACCCGACCATGACCGAGTGGCTGTGGTTTCCGGCTGCCCGGTTCAACCAGCTGTCTCTATCGCTGGCCATAGGGGGCGAACATCTTGCCCCTGTGGATGGGGCGCGCAACTTGGGTGTCCTCCTGGATTCCCGGCTGTCCATGGAAGATCAAGTGACAGCCGTGGCCAGGAGGGCGTTTTACCAGGTTCGCCTGGTTCGCCAGTTGCGCCCCCTATTGGACTCATGCTCTCGTGACATCCCGGCTGGACTATTGTAACTCTCTCTACATGGGGCTCCCCTTGAGGTGCACCCGGAGGCTGCAGTTGGTCCAGAATGCAGCCGCGCGAGCAATAATGGGTACCACAAGGTATACCCATGTAACACCGCTCTTGCGCGAGCTGCACTGGCTACCTGTGGTCTTTCGGGTGCGCTTCAAGGTGGTAGTCATCATCTTTAAAGCGCTCCATGGCTCGGGACCTAGCTATCTGCGGGATCGGATTCTGCCTCATACTTCCTCACGGCCGATTCGCTCCCACAGAGAGGGACTTCTCCGGGTGCCGTCCACTAGACTTTGTCAGCGGGCGACGCCCAGGGGAAGGGCTCTCTCTGTGGCGGGCCCGGCCCTCTGGAACGACCTCCCCCCCGATATTAGAACTACCACGGACCTCCGCTCCTTCCGTCTGAAATTGAAAACGCACTTTTTCTGCCTGGCCGGCCTAGGGTAGCCTCTTACCATAGTATTATAGGGTTTAGGGTTTTAGTGATTGGTTTTGGGGAATTTTAGCGCAGGGTCTTATTGTTTAATGTGTTTTTTAACTGTTTTGTATATTTATGTATATTTATTGTTTTAATTTCCCTGTGCACCGCTCCGAGTCCCCTTGGGGAGAGGGAGCGGTCTAGAAATTAAATATTATTATTATTATTATTATTATTATTATTATTATTATTATTATTATTATTATTATTATTATTATTATTATTATTATTATTATTATTATTATAAGTCAAGGACTACCCCTAACAGATTTTTTTTTCAATATTACTGGAAAATCTGTGAAAGGAAGCTTCACCGTGCTTAAGGATCTGTTGCAACTATAGGAATGGATTGCCTAGAAAAAGAAAAAGGCAGAAGCTGCTTATTCATAATGTTAATGATAATTGCTTGTATAAGTCATGATTTGAATTTATCAGTTAAATACTAATTCAGAGCTTCTTGTAACATCATGTGATTTAGGTCAGCCGCTGCCACCTGAGATGACCCTTGCCCAACTTTTGACTCTGTTGTATGACCGCAAACTTCCTCAAGGATATCGATCTATAGACTTGGCAGTTAAGCTTGGCTCAAAGGTCATCTCAGACCCTAGTCTTTCAAAAACAGATTCATTCAAGCGCCTACACACTGAAAAAGGTATATTTAGAATTGTCTTTAAATTGTCTTTAAATTTTTGCTCTGGTTGTTTGAATGATATATAAATGTGGAAACTTACATAAACTTATTGAAAATTACTATATATATGTTTGTGTGTGTGTATACATCTGGCCTGACTTGACCCTCCCATCATAAGATCTCCTGACCACATGAAGCCCTAATAAGCAGAAGAACACCAACAGTGACATATCCTAAACTCCACTGAAAATGTTACCTAGCCTGGTAACAAAACGTTTGAAAACCAGCCTACAAGCTTGGAGAATCAACCTCCATTTGGTGTGTGTGTGTGTGTGTGTGTGTGTGTGTGTGTGTGTGTGTGTGTAAGTATAGATATAGATAGATTTGTACATAATATTGAAAATAGTTGACTTTCTATTGAAAATAGAGAGGAGAAAGATTTGCCTTGTGGATTGTTTAAAATACCAGAATTAAAGGAGGAAAATACAAACAAAATTTTTGTTCTGTTTGTATACCCTGTTAAATCCTAATGCAGACATCAAGATAGTTATCTAATACAATTTCATATTGTTGTATACTACTGCAAAGCAAACTAAACTTGGCTCTTTGAAGTTTCAGATGTTGCATATGGTTTATATCTTGTGATTGGAAATTTTTGTGCCACTGTTTCTTTAGACTGGATGGGGTGATATGTGTGTGTGGAAGGCTGGGGGGGGGGGTGTAAAATCCCAGGGCTAAGCAACAGTTGCTACTGTAGCTTGCCACGCACATAAGTTACTACAAGATTGGATATGTTTTCACTATGGGGGAAAAGTTCTTGTGAATTAATTGCTTGGGTGTCTTGTGTCTTGCTTTTTAATTTTTAAGAATTTCAAATAATTTGTTCTGCACTTATAATGATAAAAAAGGCTGGATTCATATGTGGAACGACAGTATTTCAAGTTCAAGACAGTACACATTTAATGCATTTTGCTCAACCCTAGAAAAGGTTTTGAGTGTTGTTTTTGTTTTTGTTTGGATCAGGTTTGAGGGAAACGTAAACAAAACAGCTCCATTTTAAAAGTTGAGTGTATTCCAGTGGAGGAAAACCTGAAGCATTTTCAGTGTTCCAGCCACAGAAAAAAAAATTGGAATGAGTTTCTTACTGCCCTACTTTCATTCCAAGAATAAGTGAAATGGCAAACCATGTTGTTTCCTAGCAGCTGACCTATATAAATATTGTGAAAAGTAATAATTATCTTACTTTTTAATAGGAATTATAAAAGTCCTGTTTCAAAACACTATTTCAGGCTTGAATTACTTCTAAAATGACAGATCACAGAATTATTCCAGTTCAAAATAGTTCAATTCTATTAACATTTTGCAGTCTTCTTGTCCCATTTTACGCACAATGCTATATCCTACATCATGCCTAGCAAAAAAAAAATTGTTCCAAACATTATGGCAATCCTATTAATAGGGTGACTATAAAAATAATAATAGTAAAATTTCTATATACAGAATTAAAATTCTCAAAGTACTTTCAGTGTTTTTCTCTTGCCTCAGAAGTATAGAATTTCAGAATCCTCTCATTGCTTTTTTCATTGTTTATGACAAACTACTTTCTAATTTTGCCTAAAGTATTTTTCAGAGTATAAGACACGCCCTTTTCTCTCAAAAAAGAGGCTGAAAATCTGAGTGCATCTTATACACTGAATACAGCATTTTTTTTTGCCTCCTGAAATCCCGCCCCCTTCAGCAAAATGGCCATGCATAGCCTTTAGGAGGCTTTCAGAGTGCTCCTGGGAGCTGGGGAGGGCAGAAATGAGCGAAAAACAGACCGTTTTTTGCTCAATCCCCCCCCCCCCGTGCCCAGGAACATTCTATAAGCCCCCTAAAGGCTATTCATCCCTTTTAAAAAAAACATGTTTTTTGCTTGTCCCCCCCCCCCCCTCGAGAACTCGACAAGTCTCCTAAAGGCTATTCATGCCCCTTTTTTGGGGGGGGGGGGAACAGATCCAGTTTTTGGGAGGTCTGAAGAGTGCAAACACTTTTTTTTTTTAATTTGCCTCTTCAAAATCTTGGTGCATCTTATACTGCGGTGCATCTTATATGGTATTTCTTCAGAGATACACAAGTGTTTTGTCCAAACATATTTCTCCTACTTAATGTATACTATAGCTAAATGGTAGTGTGTTAGACTGTGTAAGTCTATAATCTCTCTAAATAAATGTTATTTAATACTATTTTTATAAGTTTGGTTATTTTTATGTATTATGCTATGCACAAATAGAGCATGCAGATTTATTGGGACCTTGCCCTGAAGATGAAGCAATCACTCCAGTTGAAGAATGCATGGATACTGTGCTGGATGAATCTTTTCTTGATGCATGCCCTCTCCAGTCCCCATTGCAAGTTTTTGCTGGAATGGGTGGGTTGGCCCTCATTGCAGAAAGACTTCCTATGCTTTATCCAGATGTGATTCAACAAGTAAGTCAAAAGATATTGACCTAATTAAAAGTTTAAAAGTACTCAAAAGTATGCATTGTTGTTTCTATCTTGGCATTTAATAAACATTGGAATCAATATTTCAGTTAAGAATTATTACATATAACTGTAAAACCTCTATGTACCCTGCTTAAAAAAAATCTAATGAATTTTACTTGTATAGAGATGGATTAATATAATGATTAAAAGTACTGGAATTATTCAGGGCTTGCTGGTACAGAATCTGAGCATGTTCTAAAGCACTTTGTCTCAGTTTTATTTCTTCATATTGTAAAAATGAGAAAATTTGCTATTGATACATTCCATGATTTTAAAGTCTTATTTATGCCAGGTATATTGGAAAATGACTCTTAACTTTGAATTAATGTAAAATAAGAAATTCAATATTGAAAACTGCCTCCAGATCTCTTAATGTCCATTTTTTATAGGGAAAGTCATAGAACCTCTTCCACCACTATGATAATTATTCTCCTGTTTTCTCACTTATATATTTAAAAATCAGAAAAATGAAACTCTATCCTGGAACATAATTTATCATAAATATACTGATAACTTATGCATACATTGGGTTTGTTTTTCAAAAATAACTGATTTTACTAATAAATTACACACACACACACACACAGTCATTTAAACATATAGCTGTACACTAACTATGTAAGTAAAACTATTAAGTACAGCTTGCACTTTGAAAATATATAACCCCTTTTATATAACTGATTGAATGGGGATTTCCTGATTTTACATATTGCTCGATAATTCTCCCAAGTCTTCATAGGAAAAATGGTTCTGAATTCCTCCTTTCTAGTGTTCAGTATGGAAGGTTCCAGATTTTTAGTAAACATTATAAATCTAGGATTGTAGTTCTTAAAATATTACTTAGCGTCTATAATGGGGTGTTTTCTGTGAATAATTGCCATAAAAATGCTTTTGTAATTCATAAAATTGTCATAGTGTATGTTGCTAGTCATAAAATATGAATTTACCTGGTGAGATTCACTACATCATTATATAGTCACTACTATACATTATATTTTTCAAGATATTCTCTACTACCTCAGCTATTTTTTTCTATATTTCTAAACAGGTAAAGGTTCCAATCACTTTTTAAAAATATTTTTTAATCCCTTCTTTATTATTATTTAATATAAATAACTCAAGGCTAGAAATTTACATAATGCTACTTCCTCCGCAACAGCAAACTTGTGAGATGGGTTGGGCTGAAGAGAGCGACTGGCCCAAAGTTACCTAGCCGGCTTTTATGCCTAAGGGAGAACAAGAATTCAATCTCCTGGTTTTGAAGGCAACACCTTTACCACTATACCAGATTGGCTCTTCATTCCCCCCCCCCCTCTATTTTCTAAATATATCAATTGAGCTAAGTATGTCTTGAGGCCAAGAGGCATTCCTGTTGTAAATAAAGGTGATGTGGAAAGTTTTGCAGCATGCCAGCTTCTCATTAAGTTTTCTTAAGCTTCTAAAATGAACACATTAGGTACATTAAACAAAAAGCAGAGTCTGGTGAGTGTCAAGGGTGGTTTCTATGGATATTGCGTTGTCTGTCTCTCTCGTGGTAAAAAAGAAGTATTTAGAAAATACTACATTGAGTTGTCTCAAAATTCTAACACTGGAAGTAATATAAGAAAATTCCTACTGGTGTATTTATTTCCTCATATGATAAGAATATAAATGCTTTATTTGAATATATGATTTACTTTTTAAAACATGTGGCAGATATTTTGATAGAAACTTTCAAAAATACTTACACATTAGGTAAAACTTGATTGTCAATTTAAGTTGTTAAATACGTTGTAAATAAATCAAGGAATTATTTACCAATATGGTTTTCACCTTAAATGTATTGTTTAATTCCCACTCTTAGAGGATAGTATTAAGCATCTTCTTTTCTTTCTGAAGGTGAGTGCTCCAGTGGTTACATCCACCACCCAGGAGAAGCAGAAGGACAGTGATCAGTTTGAATGGGTTACCATTGAGCAATCAGGAGAACTGGTTTATGAAGCCCCAGAAACAATTGCAGCAGAACCGCCACCGATCAAATCAACAGTCCAAACTATGTCTCCCATACCTGCTCATTCTTTGGCTGCTTTTGGATTATTTCTTCGCCTCCCAGGCTATGCTGAGGTGCTACTTAAAGAAAGGAAACATGCCCAGTGTCTACTTAGATTGGTGCTGGGAGTTACAGATGACGGGGAAGGAAGTATGTACTGTAACTACTAAGTATATTTGGGGACTACTGCTAAACAATTATTCTGAATGTGCAATTAGACAAGTATTTGAAACAGATAAAACTGGCTTTTCTGTGGAATTTCGGATTTTTTTCTGGCTTTGGAAGCAAAGCATGTGATATTGAAAACTTGTCCTTAAAGACTTATATCTTCATTCTTCCTTCATTGCACAGGGTAAAAATTGTTCCAAGCTAAAACAATTAAGTTATTTTTTCTTATCTGAACTTATTACAATTATTTTTTTCTTATCTGATCCAGGTTTAGATAGTCTTTCACATAATTAATGTCAAATTAATCTTAACTGGCACCTTAATCTGCTTTTGCTTCCCCTTCCCTAGGTTTGTGTTGCAGCTTTCTTATGTTATGCACACAATGGGAGAAAGTGTGACCTAAAGTTATCAGAAAGTTACTGTATTCTCTCTGTTGGTGTGCAGAAGTATACTTGATTATAGCCAAAACATTTCCCACTTCTTGACCCCTGTCATTTTGCTTGTTATTAATGTCTTTCTTTTACATATTATGAGAAATTATTGTTTGATGGAATTCAAAACAATATAAGATTTCTACAGTTTGGTTATTATTAGGTAATAATCTTCCTTGAATGATCGGATATGATTGTGTTTGTGGTACACTACTTCATTTGCTGCAAAGATGATTATTTCTATGACTTAGAAATTTAAGTTTTGAGAGATCCATGTGTAAAAATACATGAGAAACAATTGAATTTTATAAACAATTATTTTATTAATTTAAAGAGCAAAAAATTGATTTGTCATGCCTATTAAGCATCCTAATTTTATCTGAGAATTAAAATCTTTTATATATCATCTGTATAGGTTTTGCATCTGTGCAGAAACCCAACAATGTCTTTTATATCTGAGATATTTTTGGGTCAGAAAGCTACCCCATTTTAAGTGACTAGAGCTCTTACTATTTCCTCAGTTGCTTTTCCATTGCTGCAGCAATCAGATTGGGACCATCCCCCATTTAGTGCTGAGGTTTTCTTTTTCAAAGTCATTTTATTTTTCTTTCATATTTTCTGTTCCTTCTCTATTCAATCATTTTATCTAGGAAGGAAGGTTACCTATTTGTAGGTAGGCAAAATTGTCGCTGTTCCCACCATGGCATAGGTACACAACAGCAGTAAATCATTCTTCAGTGACATTTCCTTCTTTTTGCCTTCTCTGAGGATCAGATTATGAGTGCCTTTATCCACTGTCCAAAATTCACAAAATATACTCAGAGACTTCTGCTTTGGAATAGGGAGCTTTTATTAAACAAAACATTACATGCTTTGAACATCTTAAGTGGTTTACACAGCTTACAGAGCTGATTGCTCTGATAGCAGCAAGAAATCAGCTGCTGAGCTGTCCCAGGTCACACGACTAATTACCCCCACTACTAAAAGAAAGAAATCAAGATTTCCCTCCAAACAGAAACTTCAATTGTAGTCTTAATACTATTACCTACACCTCCTCCATCATCATCACCACCCCACATAGAAGTGAATCACAACCCTTATTACTGCCAATACCTAAGAATTCTGATGAATATTCTTCAATTTCACTACTGTTGGCTGCATATTGGAAAGAAATAGGGATGTGTCCTGCCTCTGGGCTCAAGGCAGCCTTAATGGCAAGAACACACTGTTAATACTATAACCCCGGTGTTATGGGTATCTATTACAGACAACGATCATCAATCCCCAACCACTGATAGATGCTTTCTTTAGGAGAAGTAAGCTTTTCCCCCCCTGAACTTCTTGAAGATAAATGAGATCTAACAGCATGCTATGACTAAGACTATTCATCTCTCAAACCCATAAATAATTGTAGCTAAGTATGAAATGGTTGTACTGCTACTTTGGTGTCAGGCACTGTAGCTTTGCGCAGATGTGCTTGGCTTTGTTCGATCGCAGAAAGCTCACAACTGACCTGAACACCTCCCTTTGATGGGAAAGGCCTTCTCAATCAGTAGTTTCTCGTACAAAATACAAGTGTCATTTTTTTAAAATTAGGCACTTTGATTCTGGCTTGTATGGAAGCTATTAGTCATATTTCATAGTTCCGATCTAACGGAAAGCTCTAGTTGACTGTTACATCTTCAGTTGTTTTGTTATTTCTGCAAAGAGAAAGTAAAATGGCCATCTACAGCTGCTTGAAGCTTTTGCATTTTTCAGCTTGTTTAAAAAAAGATTTAGTAGTCTGATACAACAAAAATGTTCATAATGGTATAAATCTTTTAACATCTATTCATTGATTTCATAAACTTTCTCATATACAAGAAATAAACCTTATATATTAATCGCATGCACAAAATGTATGTTCCCAAAGGAACAAGGCAATACTTATTGAATTTTTATGGCATGGACGGTTTTGGGGAAAATCTCTTTTATCCTCTTGTAAGAAATATTCTCATATAAAAACATTCTAAAAATTTGGTCTACATTCTAGACAATAGTCACATGCAAGGAGTATAATCCTCATGATGGCCTGATGTGTGAAAAACATTGAATTGGTTTAGTAACTGAAGACGAGCCTTGTTTTGTTACTTACCGTACAGCAAATGCACTTTCCTTTCCTTTCCTGCTGCATCACTTTCAAGCATATTAACATTATATTCCAGCTGCACTTCATAATGGAAGGGCGATACATCTGTTTTCCATTGCTTTCCACAAGTCCTGCAGTCGGTGACACTTAAATGTATAATAAAACAAAATCTGCATTTTAGACACCTAATAAAATATTTGATATTTATTTGAAGATTAATGTGTTATGCCAAGCCATTGCGATTGAAATGTTTTCTTTCTCTCTTTTCTTTAGGTCACATTCTCCAGTCTCCTTCAGCTAATGTTCTTCCAACTCTTCCATTTCACGTGCTGCGCAGCTTGTTTAGCACTACCCCTTTGACTACTGATGATGGAGTACTTCTGAGGAGAATGGCCCTGGAAATTGGCGCAGTTCACCTTATTCTTGCTTGTTTGTCTGCTCTTAGCCACCATGCTCCAAGAGTTCCCAATTCTGGTTCCAACCAAGCAGAGGTGCGTTTGACTCCAGAATAATGGTTTCAGAATTATAAAGATGTTGAACGGTGTGTGTGTGTAGATAGATAGATAGATAGATAGATAGATAGATAGATAGATAGATAGATAGATAGATAGATAGATAGATAATTGTTTTCACAGCTATATATATGTGTGTGTGTGTGTGTGTTAGTTTTATGAGCTGATCAATAAATTTAAATTTGAGACCAAGATAGATCTATTTCGAGCTTATTAGCTCTCATCAGCTGGCCACATCCCACTGGGATTCGAACCGGGGCTGCAATGCATCCAAGGCAGAACCCTAGCACTACAGCCTAACCAGGCTCTACCCATTGCATCAGCTAAGACAGGAATATTTAGTATAGATAATTGTTTTCACAACTTCCTGTTAGGGCCCCATGTGAAAACTATTATATATACACGGGAAAATCCCCGAAGCCAGCTATGCCAGCATACCTACAACCGTGAAAATCTACGAAAACAAATATACAGTGGTACCTCGGTTCACGAACTTAATTCGTGAACTGACTCTGTTCGCGAACCGAATTGGTCGTGAAGCGAGGCACAATTTCCCATAGGGTTCAATGTAAATCCGGTTAATCCGTTCTGACCTTGTTTTTTGGTCGTAATTCTTGAACTGACTCTGTTCGCGAACCTAATTGGTCGTGAACAGAGGCACAGTTTCCCATAGGGTTCAATGTAAATCCGGTTAATCCGTTCTGACCTTGTTTTTAAAATGTCCGCGGCTCCGGTTCGTGAAGCGAAACGGAGTTCGTGAACCCGAGCATTTTTACGAACTTTTCTGTTCGTGAAGCGAGGCGGAGTTCGTGAAGCAGAGCATATTTTTACGAACTTTTCCGTTCGTGAACCGAAACGGTGTTCATGAACCGGAGCACATTTTTTGGAAAATTTCTGTTCGTAAACCGAATTGGTCATGAACAGAGGCGTTCGTGAACCGAGGTACCACTGTATGTATGTATGTATGTATGTATGTATGTATGTATGTATGTGTGTATATATATATGGCCCATTTCTCTCATATATTCTCTCATATATATATATATAATCATATATATATATATATATATATATATATATATATATATATATATATATATATATATATATATATATATATATATATATATATATATATATATATATATAATTGCTCCACAGCACCCTGTTAGGGCCCCAATTAAGGGAGGAGACATACTGTTTCCTTTTCTGCCTTTCGGCTCATCACCAGAGACGATCTAGACAAAAAGCTATGAGTTCCGTTGTGTGATTTTTTTAATATGTGTGTTAGTTTTATGAGCTGATAAATAAATAAACAGGGAGACTAGGATAGATCTATTTTGAGCTATTTAGCTCTCATCAGCTAGCCAAACCCTTACTGGGATTCGAACCAGGTCAATATTACATGTGAGGCATCTGTAATTGCCACCAGTCTCAGCTGATCAGGATAGAACCAGTGGTCTGGTGGCAATTACAGCTGCCTCACATGTAATACTTCCCTGGTTCGAATCCCAGTAAGGGTATGGCTAGCTGATGAGAGCTACATAGCTCGAAATAGATCTATCCCGCTATGGATTTCAGAGCATTGCTAGTTATTTAAAATAATATTTGTTTTGCTTTATGATCCAGAAGAGTAGCATGATATTGAAAGGAAGGTACAGTAATCAATTTCCACAGTAGTGTGCTTGCTAGAGGATTGTTTTTCAAGATTATTTTACAAAATAAAGCTGTCAACATGAACAGTGTTTTTATCTGCCATGTCCTGAAGTGTCTATCCCAAATTTCTTCAGTCTTTCTAATAGCAGTTCTTTGTTTATTATAAAGGCATTATTATGTCCAGTTTTTGTAATCGAAGCTTACATAAGCATTGTGTGCTTTTGGGAAGTTCAGTGGCCTGGAACTTGGTGGAAAGATGTCAACTTTGTCTGAGTTCCAGAAACAACAGCCAGTTCATATAAGGAGTCCCCCCCCCCCCCTAAAAACTGACTGATAATATTTCCTAGCTTCATAGCCTTTCATGATGTGACTTTTCCCTATTTGTGAGGTGGAGACCTAATTAGCACATGCAGATATAGATGACAATGTAAAAACATTATGGAAACTGTCCAGTCTTGCTTTTAAATCAATATAATTGCTTCAAAGACACATGATAATATAACTTTGTACACACAAAGTATTTTGTACTGTAGAACAGAATGTTTGCTACTTAGGTGATAAGTTGTGATTATCAATTTATTCTCAGAACTGAAAGCTGTTGATAAAGAATATTCATGAACTTAATAGTCATTCAGCTCAAACTTCCAGGGAATTGGCATTTTTCCAATTAATATCACAGATGTCTTAAGTAGTTACTTAACGTAACACAATAAATTATCTAAATGGATGGATGGGTAAATAGGTTAGATTAGCTTTCGGAATCATTAGATTTTTAAAAAGAATTTTCTGAGAAACACAAGCCATTATACCTGGTGGACATTTCTATAGAAAGCTGCACCCTCATTTTTGTTAAACAGAAAAGCAGATCTTTTTTTAATCTAACTTTTGTTTACTGTATGTGTTTGTCATTGTTAAGCAATAGAAGCAGATCTGTCTTACTAATATACAGTATATAAAACATTTATATTCAGCAAAGTAGATAAATGTCATTCTATAGTTCAGGTACAATAGATAAGCACAAATTGTAAAGACCTGTTAGAATCTTTGCTAAGCAAGCTTTCAACGTATCCCTTCTTATCCATAAGCCAGATACCAAAATAAAGACGGCTTATTCAGTAGGATTTTGTTGACTATTTTGATCTAGAATATGAATCAATGCAATTCCAAATGATAGTTGGTTTTTTTTAACTAGTCGCAGATGTCAAGCACACACAATAGTGCATCAACAGAAGAACAGCAACTTTACTGGGCTAAAGGCACTGGATTTGGAACTGGTTCTACTGCTTCAGGATGGGATGTGGAACAAGCTCTAACTAAACAAAGATTGGAAGAAGAGCATGTGACATGTCTTTTACAGGTATTAGAACAATATAATATTCATATACATTAGTTTACCAAAAAGTAAATCTTTCATTTGGGAGTTATACTGAATTTCCCTTTGATTAGTATTGAATGCCATTTCTTCCATTATTGAAAACTTTCCAACATTAACATGTGCAATGTGTTTTGAGCAGAGAAGTATGAGGTTTAATTAAATCTGATCATTTCTATAGTGACATAGGAGTTCCTATATTGTTCACTAAATGGGCTTTTGAAGTTGATGAAGAATGCTTATTAATTTTATTTTAAATATATTATTTTTCTGTAGTAATGAAAATAGATTTTTAAATAGTTTTCCTACATATTCTATGTAGTAAGAAATACTACTACTGTGTAGTTCATATCCTTTATGTGCACATCTCAGTAAAATTCTTAATGTTTTTGTCTTAAATTTCAGGTTCTAGCTAGCTACATAAATCCTGCAGGCAGCACATCAAATGGAGATATCCAGTCTAGCCATGAAAGTAGAGGACAAAACAGCAGTGCCCTTCCATCAGTTTTGCTAGAGCTACTTAGTCAATCATGTCTTATTCCAGCAATGTCATCTTATCTCCGCAATGATTCAGGTAGTGTATTGCTCTTTGTTTTTCAAAACAACTTGTTTTGCAATCCAATGTAGAAATGCTAGGGGTGTGTGTATGTGTATGTGTGTGTAATATGTTGCATCAAAGCATATTACCCTGTTTCCCTAAAAATAAGACCTCCCTGGATAATAACCCCAATCGGGCTTTTGAGCACATGCGCTAAAATAAACCCTCCCCCAAAAATAAACCTTCCCCAAAAATATTGCAACATGGCAGTAGCCATGAGGTGACTACGCTCACCGCCTCCTGCACCTCAAAAATAATAAGGCCTCCCCGAAAATAAGGCCAAGCGCTTATTTTGAAGGTCAAAAGAAAATAAGACCCTGTCTTATTTTCGGGGAAACACAGTATGAAATTCAGATGCATTGAAGTTTCTGTAAAATGTGAGAAACTAGCAGCTTAAAGATGAATACAATTACACTTCAAACAATGAGATGTATAACTTATCTTCTGTGCTTTGGATGTTAATAGATTATACGTATTCATTTCTTTTATCACGTTATATAATAAAAATAACTGCTTTTTGGTTTTCTGTAAATTGTGTTTTATATACATTTGTAAATGTGAAAGATGAATATTTAAAACTTCTATAAAGTATGATGCTGTGTGGCGCAGAGGTGTTTCAGGATAATAATTATTTTTTCATCATGTCAATTCAGTATTGGCTGAAACTGCACAAAGTTGAATCCAATTCAGTACAGTTTGTCAAAGGCTAAAATTTATTTACTCAGTTGTAAAGTAGGATTCTGCCTTTTCTGATTACAAATCCTACAAAGTCTTTCTAAATCTCACTGGCAAATTATTATGATTCATAGGGATAGCAGAAATTATTCAATTGCGAGTTCTCAAAAATCTAGATGTCAGTTGAGAATGAGTTAAAGTGATAAAACTATAGCCAAGAGTTCCTAAAAGATAGATAGATAGATAGATTTATTTTTCTATACCGCGTCCTCTCCCCAGGGGGACTCGGAGCGGTGCACAGGGAAAATTAAAACAGCATAAAATGTATACATAAATAAATACAATAAAAACAAATTAAATCAACTGTCCCTGTACTAAAATCCCCATTTTAAAATTAACATTCCCTAACCCCTGAGGTACAGACTAACCTAGGCCGGCCAAGCAGAAAAAGTGAGTTTTTAATTTCTGACGGAAGGAGCGGAGGTCCATAGTTGTTCTAATGTCGGGGGGAAGGTCGTTCCAGAGGGCTGGGCCCGCCACAGAGAAGGCCCTTCCCCTGGGCGTCGCCCGCTGACAAAGTCTAGTGGACGGCACCCGGAGAAGTCCCTCTCTGTGGGAGTGAATCGGCCGGGAAGATGTATGGGGCAGAATCCGATCCCGCAGATAGCTAGGTCCCGAGCCATGGAGCGCTTTAAAGATGAGAACTAACACCTTGAAGCGCACCCGAAAGACGACAGGTAGCCAGTGCAGCTCGCGCAAGAGCGGTGTTACATGGGTATACCTTGCGGTACCCATTATTGCTCGTGCGGCTGCATTCTGGACCAACTGAAGTCTTCGGGTGCACCTCAAGGGGAGCCCCATGTAGAGAGAGTTACAATAGTCCAGTCGGGATGTCACGAGAGCATGAGTGACTGTGCGAAGGGCGTCCCGATCCAATAGGGGGCGCAACTGGCGAACCAGGCGAACCTGGTAAAACGCCCTCCTTGCCACGGCTGTCACTTGATCTTCCATGGACAGCCGGGCATCCAGGAGGACACCCAAGTTGCGCGCCCCATCCACAGGGGCAAGATGTTCGCCCCCTATGGCCAGCGATGGAGTCAGCTGGTTGAATCGGGCAGCCGGAAACCACAGCCACTCGGTCTTGGTCGGGTTGAGTCTGAGTCCGTTACTTCCCATCCAGATCCGTACGGCTTCCAGGCACTGGCACATCACCGCTACGGCATCGTTGGGGTGGCTTGGGGTAGATATATACAGCTGAGTATCATCAGCATAGAGATGGTACTCTACCCCAAAGCCACGGATGATCTCACCCAGCGGCTTCATATATGTGTTGAACAGGAGAGGCGAGAGGACCGACCCCTGAGGAACCCCACATGTGAGGGGTCTCGAGGTCGACCTCTGCTCTCCTGCCAACACAAATTGCGATCGGCCAGAGAGGTAGGAGGAGAACCACCGTAAAACGGTGCCTCCCACCCCCAACCCCTCCAGCCGATGCAATAGGATACCATGGTCGATGGTATCGAAAGCCGCCGAGAGGTCTAATAGGACCAGGATGGAGGAGCAACCCCCATCTCTGGCCCTCCAGAGATCATCGACCAACGCGACCAATGCCGTCTCGGTGCTATGCCCGGGCCGAAAGCCGGACTGGCGCGGGTCTAGATAATCAACTTCCTCCAGGTGACGGGGAAACTGTTGTGCCACCACACTCTCAACAACCTTCGCCAAAAAGGGAAGGTTGGAGATTGGACGATAGTTGGTTAATAAAGCTGGATCCAAAGAGGGCTTCTTAAGGAGGGGCCTCACCATGGCCTCTTTTAGGGAAGCAGGTAAGGCACCCTCACTTAAGGATGCGTTGACAACCTCTTGGAGCCAGCCTCGTGTCATACTGTGTTTCCCCGAAAAGACAACATGGCCTGAAACTAAGGCCATGCCACATATTTCGGGTGGGCAAAAATATTACACCCCCCCAAAAAATAAGCCCCCTGGACAATCCCCCCCCCCCGGCAAAGCGGCCCTGCGGCCCAGGAGGAGGAAGAGCCGCTGCCGCCGCCTTCTCCCACCACCGCTGCCGCCATCCTTAAACACTGAGAGGAGTCTGAGGGAGCCAGGACACCACAATAACAATCCTCCACCAGCGCCTCCAGCCCGCGGTGCAAGGCAGCCTGGGAGTGAGTCCCGCATAGCTTAATTTGTTTAACTGACAGCCCTGAGAAACCGAATGCCCTTTTGACTTTGTCAAAAGATTCTCTAGTGCCTAAAGGCCTGATTCCTGCCACATTGAACTAAATTATATTCTCCATGGAATCTTTGTTTTGTTTTGTTCAGTTAACTTTTTATAAAATATAAATAAGGTATCTGTGTATTAGATGGTGTAACATTTGCCTGGTATTAAAGTTCAGAATGCATAGCTTGCATTCCCTAGAAATGTTTTGAGTTCTACTATGCTTCGAGGTCTACCTATAAGCAAGTTCTTGTTACAAGAACAAATCTTTTTAGATTTACAGCTTTTTTAAATTTGATGTTACAGTAAAAGTTAAAATGTTCATTAGTCATGTGATAGCAGGTAATGTAGTTAATAGAATTAACCTTTCTGATTAGATTAATTTGTATGCATGAGGTGGAGAGGATGAAATACTACCTTCCTTGTGCAATGGATCCTTTGAATTAAACATAGAGGTCTAAAAATTGGGTCTAAGCTGTTGCTTTAACTTAGCTTCTATCTAAAACTATTGAATTCCCAGTCCTACTTGTTACTTCTTTATGGCGGTGCTTGAATTCCTGCAGTTCATATTCACCAATCTTATTAGCAGTTTGCTATGTTTGTTGTGGCTTAGAATTCCAAGTGCCTAACTGTTTTTACTTCTAATATTGTTTATTCAAAAAATTGAGTTAGAACTCTGAGATGGAAGCCTCAGTATTTCTTGACTTCTGGGGAATCAGTGACAGACAGCTCTGCAAGAGGGAGCCAATGACTATAACAGAACATTGAGTTCGCCAACTTTCTCTCTTAATCATTTCCACTAGCAGTTGTTTGTAAGTTACTTTTTGCATACTAAGAGCCTTCAGAAGGACACATTTTATTATACTAATGGGTAATTTTCCTTGAAACCTCAACTAAAGAAGTTTCATGTAAGTTCAAGAACTTAAAAATCTTTTTTGGAAATAAGCGCCAAAGGGTTTACTTTGGAATGTTTTAAACAGATAAAGAAGCCAAATTGACTCTGGATAAGCTTTTGAAATAATTATAAAAATACTTCCTGTGATTTGTTTAAAAATGCGTGAAGATTTTCAATTTAAGTGTAAGAGATCTATCCCTTGGAAAATGTTGTGGCTTAGAGAAAACAATAAGAGGCAATCTTGAATGGAGGCTATCATGTTTCCCCGAAAACAAAACAGGGTCTTATTTTCTTTTGACACCTGAAATTAGCACTTGGCCTTATTTTTGGGGAGGTCTTATTATTTTTTATATTGAAAAAGTTTTATTGGTTTTACAATTTTTCATTGGGGTAGGGTAAGAGATACAAAGAAATTTTGAGAGCTTTCGCATCAAAGTCGTCGGCCCTTCCGGAGCTTCATAATAAATCATTAACAAAAAACATTTTTCATAATACTACAAAGTGAAAACAAGTACATATTTCTAAGTTCTCAATTCAATGCTGTCAGTCATTTGCAAAAATCCAGATACACATGTTATACAATATTACTCAAAAAAAAATCAAGGCAAAGTTATTTTTTAGATCTAAGTCTCTTGGCAATTGTGTCTTCTGTCCCTCCTTCCAGGCCCCCAGCGGGCGGGGCCGCGGCCCCCCCTGCCCCCCCTGGATCTTCCCCCAGGACAGAGGAATGTTTTTTAAGAAAGGCTTCCGCCTCAGCAACTGTTTTAATCCTCACTCTTCCTCCTTCCCAGAACACCAGCATCCCTTCGGGCATCACCCACTTGAACCAGATCCCGTGATCAAACAATTTTCTAGACAAGAAGGAAAATTTCCTTCTCGCTTCTCTAATCTTTCTTGGAATCTGCTTCAAGATGACAACCTCCTTTTGTTGGTAAATTAACGGTCCTCCTCTTTGCACCTTCAAGATTTCCTCTCTGGTTGACCTTCTAACAAATTTCACATGTATCTCTCTGGGTACTTCATTTATCCTGGCATATGCAGAGTTTATTCTGTAGGCTAGGTCAATGTCCCCTCTGATCTCATCCTTAGGTTTATGTAAATAATCTGCTAAAATTGTGCTCATGAGTTCAGGGAGACATTCACCAGATTCCTCAGAAACGTTCTGAAATCTCAAAAAATATGTCATCCTTTCCATATCAATCCTAGACACATGCCTATTTATTTCTACAACCTCATTAGTAACATTTTTAATCTCTCCCTTAGCCCCCGCCAGCCCCCCTTCCAGTTCTTCATTCTTCTGTGTATTCTCCAGCACTTGTTTCCGTGTGTCCAATAATTCCTTTTTAAAGTTGATATTTTCTGCCCTCTGTGCCTTGATTTCTTGTACCAAAGTTTGTATAACAGATTCAAGAGAGGCCATCCTTAGTTCTAAGCTTGCCAGTGCTGATTCTTGTGCCATGATTAGCTGTTAAAATCAGTGCCACTAAAATGGCGTTTTTTGGGTGGGGCTGTTGAGGCAAGTCAGGAGCCAAAAGTTCAGTTCAGGGTTGTAAAGTTCAGGAACCAAGAGAGAAACAATTTTCCAAATCAATAAGTATAATAACGAAGGCACTCCAGAAAAGAAATCACAAATCCAAAAAAAAATTCTTCTTTAGTAACCAGAGGGAGTCCAAATCACAAAGAGACGCTGGAAATTTTCCATAAGCAAAATAGTCATTCAGGGACAAAGAGAAGCCATTTTCCACCGCCCAGACTCAGAGCCAGAAGGAGAGAGTGGTAAAAAAAAATGTTTCAAGTCAGCCAGACCTAGATACTTTGTTTCAAAGACAAACCGCAGATCACTTTCCCTTGTTTCAAACAGTCCGGATTAAAGATATCCGCTTCCTCGCAGCGAGGAGCCATTCTTAAGTGCCGCTTTAGTCCGAGGGGGGGTTTAACAAGCAGACACCCCCCTCCAAGTTCTTTCAGCCCAGGCTGACAGCAAAAAAAATGTTTAAAACCACTCACTTTCCCCCTCGCAGCCGAAGCCCCGGGAAGCCTTCCGACTCAGACGGCCAGCTCTCTCCATGTTCTCAAAACGATGCCGCCCGCCATTGGCGAAGGGGAAACCCCCCGCAGCATGTCCTCCTCCACCTAAGCCGAAGACAGGGGTCGCTTCCCAGCTGCCGCTGGGGGAGGGCGACCCAGGCAAGCCGGCTTTACGGAAGACCCCCAAAAACGGGGCGTCTCGCCCCCGTGGGGGGGCAGGAAAAGAAACAAAGCGGCGAGCGAGCCCTAGGCTCGCCCGTCGCCGCTGGAGCCGGAACCGGAAGTCCGGGAGGTCTTATTATTTTTGAGGTGCAGGAGGCGGAGCATGGTCACCTCATGGCTGCTGATGAGTTGCAACATTTTTGGGGAGGACTTATTTTTGAGGGAGGGTTTATTTTAGCGCATGCACTCAAAAGCCTGATTGGGCTTATTATCCGGGGAGGTGTTGTTTTCGGGAAACAGAATAGTAGAAAAACAAAAACTCTAAAGATTATAATTAAAGGAGAAGATCCACTAATTCAGAATGGAGAAAGGAATTTTAACTCTGGAAGAATTTAAAGATATTTGGCAATAATGCACTCAGAATTTTCTTTAAGATTGTCTAGAACAATAAAAATGGATTCAAAGGAGGAGATAGAAGATAGAATTCAGAAATAGACTATTTTGAATATGAACTTAAAATTGACTGGATACAAGAAAAAGAAAAAGATTTTATACAAGATTTATAAATTAAATCAGCTGATGTTTTAACAGCTAAAATGGAGATACAATTAATAAAACAAGGCTTTGGGATGTGTGGATTTTAACTCAGAAGTGTGTCAGCTTTCATATTTTGAACAAGAGAGATGTGTTTTATTTATGAAGAAAGAAAGAAATAGGATTTTGAGACATTATTTGAAAGGAATAAACAAGACTTTTAAAAGTAAAAGGAAGGTAATTATAAAGTTGGCTTATTGGATTAATGTTAAAATATATGTAATTTTTCTCTAACAGCTTAATTTTTTTTTTTACCCAGGACTAACTAAGGAGATTTTTAACGTTCAGTTACAGATAAGATATGGGAAGAAAATATGTCTTCTTATATTTTTTACAGAAAATGGCAATCTATAGTATTAAAATTGAAGAAAAGTGTTACAGTTAGGGAGACGTTTCTGAGAGGAGATGGAAAGATGATAATACATTAATTTATGAGACATTATTTGAAGAGATTAAAAATTATTTTATTGCTTTTTCTGGTAAATCTTAAAAGTTATAATCTGATTGAATGATAAGGCTTTAATGATTTGTTTTTAGATATAGACGTAGAATGAAGAGGTTTTATGCTATTGCAGTTTGCAAGAAAATAATAAATTGTGTAAATGAAAGGAATATGAAATTGATTTGCTTGTTTAAAGATTATATATAATGAAGGGGAGAGTTATGTTTACGTTATAAAGAGGCAGAAATTCCTGAGATTTCTTTGTCACAGAGACATAAAGTATTTAATTTTGTAGAATTAAAAGAATGAATCAGGTAGTGTTAATTGGGAGTGAGAGATTCTGCAGTGTTTTTAATTAGATTCCCAAATTAGGTGTCCCAAATAAAATTATCAGAAGTAAAATTGCAGTTTTTTGCTGTATATTTTATGTCCTTTCAGTGTCATCTGGGGCAAGAATACCTTCTAATGTGGTTTTCAAGAGCTACCACTAGCAGGTTGTCCACATACTGTATTAGTTTTCCTTCTTCAGGAAGGGTTAATGTTTCTTGTGAACTCATTCCTGTTTGTTTGTTTATTTGTTTGTTACATTTATATAGCTGCCCCTCTTTCAATAAACTCTGAGCAGCTCCTAAGCAAAATAATATTGCAAATATTCAAAATCCCTGGAGTAAACATGTCCAAGTGTACTTGTTCTCTGAGAGGTAAAAATAACAGGTACAAGTGGATTTTGATTAGTGTGGCTAATTAAGCCTTCAAAATGGTTGCATTATTTGAAGTGATATTTCTATAGAAAATATGGCAATTGGTTCCAGCTCGATAGAAATAGACAGCAAAATTTAAAGCATATTTTATATCTATATTAATGAAATATTATGGTAAAGGGTAAAAATATGAATGTATGGTTAAGAAAGTCACAGGATATTTTTATATATATATATATAAAGTATTTCTAAAGGTAAACCTATCCTGACAAAAATATCTTAATTGCCTCTCAAAATATTTTAACAGCATAGACTGAACTGTTTTCCCTTTATTTAAATCTTTATAATATGCTGGTAGATGAAGAGTTCTCTAGCCACATCTCAGCGAATTTGCATGCTCCAATTCAGGTTAGGATCATAATTAGCAGTGTCTAAAACCCCAGCCACAACCACTTATAAGATAGCCTCAATTGTGCTTGTGCTAGCCTGAGATTAACTGAATTTTAGGTTGCCTTAAACGAGGGGTCTCAAACTCAGTTTACCTGGGGGGCGCTGGAGGCAGAGTCTGGGTGAGTCTGGGCCGCATAAGGGATTCCACAGAGGTCCACTCCCCCTGCGGGCTGCACTAATATACTTCCATATCACGGTGGGGGCCAGTCCTGCGGGCTGCAATTGGCACGCGGGTCGCGAGAATGAGACTTCTGCCTTAAACACAACCTGGTATCAATTTATAATTTTTACTAAGTCAAATACCATAATATTTGAATTCATGTTAATTGCAACCTATAGAAATCTTACTTCTGTTTATAAAGATAAAATGAAGGACACAGAACAAAGATTTATGACAGTAAAATTAGTGGTTTGGCAGGGATAGTAACAAAGTATTTGGAACAATGGGAGAAAAAGGAATTGCTTAGTGATTAATGGTTCTATAATCCCAAACAAAGCGACATAATTTCTTTCACGTTTGTCCATCCTGCCACATTTTTGATTGGGAAAAATAGGAATGTTTACATAAGATAGTGTACAAGCTAAGATTCCCACGGACAAGGTAGAAGGTTATTAAAGGTGCCAGTCCTCGTCTATTTCAAGAGATATTTGATATTGTGAAAGTTATTCTAATTCAGAAATGGAATAAGATACATGTAGTCTCCCTGCTTCCATGTTCAGATTCCACTGAGGCAGAAAGGACAAGAAAAAGGTTTGCAGGACACAGTATGTTGCACATGTATGTATTATCAAAGTATTCAATCCTGAGAGGGGGTGGACCATACTGATCAAAAGTAGAAAGAAGGCCTTGGCTGTGCAAAAAAGCAGGATTAAAGTTTTCCTTTAGTGTTTCAAATTATAGAGGGTGAGATAAAATATTAGTAGTTTGGGAATGAGTTGATATAGGAATGTAAAATAATGGCCTATGAGTATTGTCTCTGCATTCGAGACATTAAGATTTCTATCATTTGTGGTTTTTACAATAAAAGTGGGCAGTATATGGAATTTCATCCTATAGTTGACCATTCCATTTTCTGTTCGTAGGGGAGAATTTGGTTTTAAGTTGTTAAATCTGTAAAGCTAACAAGTGGTCAGTCTGCATATTTTGTATTGCTGCACCAGTTCCCAGTTCTAAGTACTTACTTCTACTGATGGATAACATATCTGTGTTTTCCAGTCCAGAACTGTGTCATCAGTTTGTTTTGAATGTCCCCTAGCATTATTAGGGACTGCAAGATGGTCAATTCCAAAACTATAATGGAGGGAATCTGGTTTGGTAATCTCTGACATGTTGTTCTGGACCTTGGACTGCTTCCATTTCTTCTCTTTTTATCTGCCAGGAAGTATTGGGGCCAGATCTTAGGTTTGGTTTGGTTTTTAATGTTGATGCAATGGGCATAAATCTGGGCAGACTCAGAGAAACAGTGGAGGATTGCTTGGCATGCTATGATCCATGGGGTCATGAGGATTCAGGCACGACTTGGTGACTGACAACAATTTCAAATAAACTAATTTACAGAATGTATCCAAAACCCAGGACCCATGCCTGCCATAAGATTGAAATTTTGTGAATTTTATAAAACATTTTATGATATAAACATTATCCTAAAACATTTATGACATAATACAAATGTTCATAAAACATTTTCTCTGCTGATGTTTGACTATGGTACAACATGGGTTAGTTTCAAGGCAGAATTCAAAGAATTCTGGTAGAAGTGACATGTCTGACTGTCCCAGAGGTGCTTTTCAAAAAGCAACTGGGCTTCCTTTGTTTTTTCCTTGAAGACAGAACTGAAGAAGCTTTTTGGCTGAGAAGTGAAATAATTTCAATGTTTATAACCATGACCTGGGTGACTGAGAATCTCCATAGACATATATCTCTGAATGTATCCCAGATTTTTCTCTAAAGCAATACATTAAAAGCTTTATCACTGTTGAAGGCATTGAGGAATTTGGTAGGAAATATCTCTGAAAGGATGATCCAGCGGGTTACAGGTTGTCCAATTTTGCTTTTAAAGTTCAAACTAATTTAGGGCAATATAAAAGAGTATATCTCTTTTGTTGTGATATGAGGACTCTTTCAGAAATGTAGTGAATAATTAGTCATTATATCCCAAGAATGTATCTATTGTGACAAATTCCACCTCCTCCCTAATTCCAATGGGTCTAACTTTCAAAAGTATTATAAATAGTCACCATATCATAGCCCTTTAGAAAAAAAAATATTCTAATAAATAATTAGAATATTCATCTAAGCCACTCAGTAGTGTATTTCCTGAAATGCTGAATAGAAGATGTGGTATTTAATTTATGACTGATTAGGTGCCATCAAGGTATTATCAACTCTTAACAACTGCATAGGAAGATTTTCTCCATGATGATCTGTGTCTAATCTGGTTTTCCATGTCTTTTTTTTTTTTTTAATAGATATTTTTATTTTATTTTCGATTTTCAAAGTAAATAACAACATATATACTGTTACATAGCCAGCATCATATTATATTATTAAATGTTTACATCATTCCATTTTACCATCATTTCATTTTACCATCAACACCCAGAAAACTCCCAGAGGGCTCTTCTGCTCTCCATACACCATATTTGTGCCTTATCCATCATTTTCTTTCCCCTTTCTCCTCCTCCTCCCTACCTCCTTTCTTCCCTCTAACGCCCTCCCCTTCTCTACTTCCCCTTCTTCTCTCCTTCTCCTCTCTCCCCTTTCCACTCCTCCTTTCTCTTCTCCTCTTCTCCTCTTCCCCCTCTTTGCCCTCTCTCCTTTCTCTCTCTTCTTCCCTTACCTCTCTACTCCACACTCTTCATCTCATTTACATGGTGTATTTCGGCCTCGGAGCCAGTTCTATTTTGTGTTGATGATATTTTATAATTTCAGATTTAAGATTTATCGCTCAATTTTCATATCAATTATTACAATTCTTATGTCTCAGTCCCAAATCTTGCTAGTTGTTTTAATACCCTTTTAAGTAAAGCCTAATTGTATAATAATGTTCTATTTATAAAACCAAACAAAAAAGAACAAAAAACATTATAAATAAATTTAAATAAATTTAAATATAAGAAGGCCTAATTGGGTATCCATAAATTCTGTGTCTTCCAGGAGTGGTTATTATTCATGGGTTATCTCATTTTATTAATTTTAAATCTAACAATTTATCCTGTGAGTCAATATCAGTATCCACAAGTCTTATCAAGTATTCTAGCCTCAATCTATTTTTTCTTTAATAATATCTTTAAATCCTATTTACTATTAATATCCCTTATTTAATCCCTTCATATCTCTATAGATTCCATATAATTATCTAAAATTTTATGTAACTATTAATTGATTGATCATTTACCAAGAGTGATAGTATTCTATAACCATCTTAATCGCCTAATTCCCCATCTATAGATAAGCAAATATATATCATTCACTAACACATAATCTTTCTTTAACCATCTAAATAGCATAATTCCCCATTGATAGATAAACAAATATATATTATTAACAAAACCTTTACCAAGAGTATTCTATAACCATCTTAATAGCATAACTCCCCATCTTAGATAAGCAGATATATATCATTCATTAACACATCATTTTTCTATAACCATCTAAATAGCCCAATTCCCCATCTATAGATAAACTAATATATATCATTATCAAAAACCTAATCTTATTATAAGCATCTATAGTTATTACTAACAATCAATTAATTAATAATCCTTGATGGTAATTTAAACCCAGCCTAGTTATTGCTCATCAAGGGATAAAAGTTCCTCTTTTCAGCCGTTGTCTCTCCAAGGATGAATTAAATTTGCCTCTTTTAAAATCCACATTCTCCATCGACTTTTTTTCCTCTTCTCATGTTCTTTATAAACTTCCATTGGCACATTGTGATCCTGTATAGCTATACAATCATAGTGCTGACCAATTCTTTTCCTCAAATTTGATTTATTTTCAAATATCAAGTGTAACTCTGGTGTGATTTCCTCTATCTTTTGTTCTCCTTTTCCTTCCTTTTGCCAGACAGGTTGAAATTCAAATTTCTGATGAGGTCTTGATCTTATCTCCTCTCCTGGATCTTCTCCCTTGTCTTCAGTTAAATCCAGTCCACAAACAGCCTCATTTCCATTTTCTTCTTTAATTTCTCTAATCTGTTCAATTTCTTCACTTGGTGTAATGTCGAGTATTGCACGAAATTCTCTCAATTCCCTCAAGATTTCAGCCAAAAGCTCCTGGTTTTCTGCAGTGTATATATCTATGTGCGTAGACATTTTGGCGAATCCGCAAACTAGGAAAAAGTAGCTCCAATTACCTTGTTAACACTTAGTTTATCTCTGTTAGTTTGTTTCTAGACAATATTTCCAGTAAATCTGTTCATATATGTCCGCCCACTGTTTTTCCAAGAGCGATACGATGTAGGAAATAGTTTAGATAGTTTCAAAGTGTTACAGTCCTTTTTGTTGGAAGGAAAACAGAGACAAAAAAAGGATAAGATATAGTCCTTATTTAAGTTTAAAGATGCGCAATAGAGTGTCCAAATAATTGTAGGATTGTGGAAGTGCTCCAAGTTTCAAAGTTTTGAGTGAAATAAATCAAAAAGACAGAAAAAAAGAATTAGAGAAGTCAGTCACAATCCAATCCTTTTCAGCGCAAACATAAGTAACTCTTATCAGTTCAGTCGGCCATTTCAAAACATTATGTGAAACTGAGGAATCTCACACTTCAATCCAAGCTCGCCGCTTATCTTCAACTTCAAAGCTTTAGTAAAAGAAAAAGGTTTCCCAGCAGAGTGTTTCAGAGACCAAATAAAGTACTTTCCCGAAGTATTCCAGCAGATTTTTCCCTTTCTTGTTTCAAAGATTCTCCTTCGCCTATGGTCCACCCTCCAGAAAGGGGGGGGGATGCGATTCGTCTCCCTTCAGAGATGTTGCTTCGTGTCGGGCAGGGATCTTGCGTGGTCCCTGCACCCAGCGAAGATTTATCTCCTAATCACCACCTCTCCGGGGCGGCTTAGATTCCTTATAGAATCACGGGGGAGGCGAATTCCAGCCGGGTCCCTGCAGTTTAGGGAGCCCGGTTGTGTCGGCTCGGGAGGCTCCGCCTTCTGTCCTGGTTTTCCATGTCTTTGATACACCTGGCTGCTAATCACCCATGTCGTTTTTCCTTCCAATCTTCCCAGCATTCTTCAGAGAGCTAGGTTTTTCCAATAATGTGCCTGAAATAACATAATTTGAACCTGGCTCAATCTGCCTTGAATGGGAACTCGGGGTTGATTTGTGCACTTATTCTTTTGTTTTTTTTAGATATTCATGGTATTCTCAGGAGTCTTTTTCAACCAATGTTCAAAAGCAACAATGCTATTTTTATCCTACCAACAGTGTAATATTCTCAAGAATGCCTAACCTCAGTTAATTATTGGCCCAGATTAGTAGCCTGCTGAGTCCTTATTTTAAGAACTTGATTCTAATATTCAATTGCCAGATTATTATAGAGATCAGTAGGCCAAATTAATTAAACAACAAGTGCTTCAGATCAAGCAAATTCAATAGCAATTTCCTTCCACCTATCCAAGCATCATGAATTTCTCAAGAGAGCTGGTTTTCACATAATGTATCCAGAATATAATCTAAACCTGGACATTTGTTTTAGTGAGAACTTTTAACTGATTTGTTCTATGATCCATTTGTTTGATTTCTTACCAATTTATGGTATTTTCAATAGTCCTTTCAAATATCAAAGTTCAAACATATCAGTGCTCTTTTTTTCCTATTTTTTAAAGTCCAGCTTTCACTTTCATAGAGCGAAGAACCATTGATTAACCAGTTCTGATCTTTGTAGGAATAGACCAGTAGTGGGATTCAAATAATTTAACAACCAGTTCTCTGCCCTAATGACCAGTTGGGTAGGCAAGGTTCGGTGACTGGGTGGGCATGGCCACCTCAACATCACTCACATCAATGGGCGCTTCGCCTTAGCTGTTACAATATAATGAGGGTCAACCGGAGAGGCAGTTTCTGTAAGCAGGGCAATAAAGATTAGGCTGGAAACAACACCAGAATGTTTCCTTCCTGCCTTCCTTACAGGATTAGCCCTGTAAAGTGGGGGGGGGGGGGGGAATAAAAGGAGATTTCTTCCAACAACTGGTTCTCGGAATTGCTTAGAAAGTTAACAACCGGTTCTCTCAAATAAGTGCGGACTGGCTGAATCCCATCACTGGTATGGGACATCATGACATTTGACTAACTTTCCATAGCCTTTCTGGCTGCTCTAGTGAGTGCAAATACTAAATGTAAGCACGTATATTTTAAAGATCTCTTGATTCAAAGTTATTTTGCTAGAACTGTATGTGTATGCCTGTGCGTGTGCAGGCATGCCACTTTGCGTCAATTTAAGACTTCTTGAGACTGCCTGGAAAAAATGTAAACATTTTAAATTGATCATAACTATTGTCAAGTTCAAATGCTAATCTGAAGAGACATTTAATTGTACCAGATAGTTTGACAAGAATTGACAAATACCTTGCTACGATCTATACTTTACTGATTTTCTGTTTTTCATTACTTATCGTGGACTTCCTTCCAAAAATAGTCATAAAAATGTATTTGCCCTATACTGTCCTTTCTCCTATATATGCATCTTTACCCAAACACCATGTGTTCATTTTTCATTTCTGCTCTAATACTCTTCTGTTTTTCTTTTCATTTACGTCAGTCCTGTTAGCTTTTGTCAGTTCTTCATGTCCAATTACTATTTGTATCCTTATTCCATATTCCTTTGTTTGCATCCGATGTCCAAGTATAGGTCTCCTTTCATTTTAGAGAAATAAAACTCTTTTGTCTTCTTAATGTCCTTTTATAAGTCTGAGCATTTGGCCAGTCTCCCAAACATTAATTTAGTTCTTAGCAATATACAGTACGTGTTTTAAATTAAAAATGGGTCCTTATGGTGGATAAAAACTTTGACTTCAGCTTAGATGTTAGGTTCAACCTACCTGTCCGTTGGACTTAGTTTTTCATCTGTTTAGTGTCCTATTTCCTGTTTTAGAAATTAGAGTTACATCAGATATTAAACAGTAATAAAAGACAACTGCCGTGTTATATTGTCACATCTAATATTCAAAGACATTACATTTTTTCAAAGATTATTTACTCAAATATTAATGATGTTTCTTATAATTAAAATGTTCTTAAAAATACAGGCAAAATAGGAAAGGCAACATCATGGACCATAATTCTTTAAATGATTGGTTTAGTTGGCACATGGAATAGGAAAACAGTGTGGTTGATGTTCATTTAACAGCACAGTTCTTTTAAAAAAATATATAAATAAATCCCATTGGTTTCATTATGGTTTCCCCCCAATAAGTATTATAGTCCAAGAGACACTTTAAAACTGTAAAAATGTTTATTTAGATCAATTAAGTGGAATTTTAAGTAAATGCATGAAAGGTTTCCCCAGGTTATTGGCCATGGAGAATATATTGTTTGGAACCAATATAATACCATAATACTTTAAAACCATCTGTTTTTAAATCATACATGATTCAAATTTCAATAACTCAATGTATTTCTTTCCAATATTCTGTTAAAGTCAGACTTAATAGTAGATTGCAATTACTATGTTTTCTTCAAACCGTGATCTTCTCTTTTTTAATGAAAATTGCCCTTGAAATAACATTTTGCAGTACAAACATTGTTTTACAATTACATGTTGTATAGAGTGTAGCTTATAAGCATGGATATAAATTAATACCTACAAGCATTATATTGCAGTACCTGACAGAATTGTCAGCAGTATAAGAAATAAAAGTATCATGGAAGCTAATCAATGAAGATTTTATTTATTCATAATATGGTGCTTAACAGTGTTCTTCTTTCTACATTCCATGTATAGTTGTATAAATTTTAGCACTTAATAATAGTAGAAAGTGCACTGGATTCCAACCCAGGTGTTATTTAAATGAATCCAGAAGCTTAATGGGGATCAGGTAAATAAAACAAGTAGGTTTCATGGCACCATTATCTTTATTTGTAACCTGCTTATATTATCAATGTCCCCATGTTCACTGGCAGAAGAACACTGTATGCATTTTAGAGTTTGAATATTGACACTCATCATTTAGAAGTTGAATACTGTTTTCATTTACATGTAATAAGCTTAATTAGATTCAAAGATATATATTGAATATGGTCAGTGGTGCTGGGCCTTTATCTGGGCAGTTCTGTCTGGAATGTGTATTTTCTTTTGAGGCTTTGTTTCCTGTTGGATAGAGTTCTCTGATCCTATTTGTCATTGCTGGCCTTTGCACTCTGTGCTTTTCTGGATTTCTAGAAAACCATCAAAGTGTTGTGTAGATATACACAAAAATTATTACAAATAGATTAAGCACTGTTCCAATTATTCCCAACAGAGCTAAAACAGATTCCTCTTTTTCCTCACTTTCTTCTTGCCTTTTCACATCTTCTAACGTTGTAATGGCAGCGCTCCTCATTTTTTCTGCAAAGACCTTCACCAGTGTTTGGACTGCTGGCTAGAAAGAAGGGAAAAAATTACTTACTTTGTGGATCCTCCCTCCCTTTCACACATATACATATACACACAAATCCAACATGTACATAACCCACATATTAATGTACATGTATTTTATTTTGTTTATTTCCTAGTAAAACAAGAGAAATGTATAGTTCATTCCAACCTAATTTTAATTTTTGAACTGAATAGTCCCCCCCCCCCCCAATCAGTACCAGTACTTTACATAGTAAACATATGTGGCTTACTGAAAAACAGATAAACAGGAAATAGACAGGTAGTTAAATTAGTATACGTTGATATATCAATAAGCAAGTTTGATCACATAGCCCAAATTAGGTTAGCCTTTTATATAAAAGGTAAAATGGTTTTAGTGAATTTTATATCTAAAAATCTGCATTTAAACTGGAAAGAAAAAAAGAGAAAATTGTATAAATGTTGCCATGTAGTGTGGCAACAGATAGCACGATGCTGTTAGGAAGGTTTTGAAGAAGTGCTATATATACAATTTATGGTAGATACCAGCTATTGTCTTTTGTTTGCTTTTTGTTTTGTGGTGTTTAATATAGATTTAATGTAACTATGGTTCACTTTATAATCTTTTGGTGTTAAAAATGAAGATGTATTTATGCTGGGATTTGTAGTTTGTTGCATTTAAATATTACTCTGTTTGGGAAATAAAATTTTCAGTCTAAGCTGAATGGAATGCCAGACAGTTTACACACAGTATCCAGAAAGGCATATAACTGAATGCCTATTGAAATTACATGTTTTTGAATATTTTAATTACATTTAAAATTACAGTGATTGCAGCAATCAAAAATTAATAAACTAATTTACGCTTAAAGATTTGTAAAAGCCTCTCTTACCCTACATTGCATCAGGAATAAAATCTCATCAGACATGCTGCTTACTCCTCACTGCAGTGGAAAAACAGCCTTATCTTCATGGAGGGCTGTTCCTTTCAGTCAGAGCAGAAATTGTATGCATGCATGAACAATTTCTTGATAAATTAGGCTGCAGATGCAATAATGTTATAATATCTTCCAAGAAATGCAGGCCGTATGTCGGTTAGCCATTGAAACAATGTTATGTTTGGAAGGAAAACCTTGCTCTTCTTATCCAGGTTTGTTCCCCTTTTAAAATTTTTTGAATCTTCGATCAGACGAAGCACATTCTGTACCAACAGTGGATACACAGCTGAGGCTTCCAGTTAAAATTTAATCTCCCACTCTTTGTCATATACATGTAGCTGTTAGCCCAAGACATTCCAGAGGCATGTTTTGGTAACGTGCTCTCGATCTTGCTAATTCTCTGAAGACGTTTTCTTCGTGTCGCTGAGTTGTAAATCCAAACGTAGTAGATGCAGTTATATTGCCCTGTTTATATTTTTATCCAGAAGGAACAAAGTTAGTTGTTTTGCGACAAGGATAGGAGTATTATACACCTGCATTCAGAGCATCTGACAAATAATCCCAAGGCATTCTTCAGAGCATTGCATAACTTAGCAGCCAGTCAGATCTGAGGAGTGGAATGTCAGTGGCTTCAGTTGCATACGGTAGTGAGTGGTGACATTGATTAAACATGCAGTTGGCACTTGCTGAATAAAGAACAGCTACAAGTCCCCCTTGCAGACAATGAGTTGCATAACAATGCACGATGGTTGTGCTGTTTCATTGTCAGGCTAGGCACATTTTAATCCAGCAACACTTGTAAAAGTGTGCTGTGTAGAAGGAAGCCAAATTGACAAAGTACTATGCTACAAATAACAACCTTAAGGCATTTGAGCCGCAACAGGGTTTTCGGTCCTTTTGCTTTTGAGTTCTTTTTCATTTCAACAGCTTTTGGTAGACTGTTGATTCAAAATGGAACTGTCGTTTTGAAATCTATTCATTCCCCTCCTGTTCTCTCTTTGAAGAATACAGGTCAGTGTGAAAATAACTCGATGTACAAAAGAAATGTTCCCAGCCTTTTGTCATAGGAAGTAATTATCTGATATTCTGAGCAGGAATTACAGAGCTGTGCTAATGCAATTTAGTGTATTAAGGTGTATGTAATACCTTTTTCAGATAAAAACAGAATGAATACTTTCTGTTTATAATTCATTATTATATATATTTCATTATTAAGAAATTGGTAGACAATGATTTTGAATGAAAACAGTTTTTGCTTGCATGTTTGCATCCTTTATCCATAGTAAAAAATTCTTTCTGTGAATGTCTTTTCACTAAATTTGTTTCCGGTAAATTGTAGTATTTTTATGGTATTTTTTAAAACTTTAAAAACCTCAGAGATGTATTTAGCATAAAAGCAGAGCATATTACAACATAAAGCCTGATTTGCAAGATGGTCTCTATGCTTTGAAATAATTTTGGAATTAGTATGTACTAATTGTAGGGCTGTTTTGAAGAAAAGTTTTTGATTGACAAATTGCTTTGATTATTACATAGCTTCGCGTAGAATATTTTCCAATCTGAAGACATCTGGGGGAGTGTGGTGACAAATATATTTATTGTTCACATAATTTTATATTATTTCAAAAATTCTATTATTTTCAACAAAAGTTGTGTATTTTTAGATTAAGTTCTGCTACTGACTCCACAAGTTGATTTCTGACTGATTCTTGTTGATCTCTCACTGATTCTTAACTGACAAGATACAATGTCAACAACTGGTATATGTGTGGTGTGTTTTTTAGAAATAATATTTTGCTACTCATTTGAAAATATTATTTTACAATAATCCAATAAAATTATATACTGTAATAAAGTATCTACAGTAGATCTGAATACTTCTATTTTCAGTCCATTAGTCTTCCTACATATAGATTACTGTTTTCTATTTTTCTTACCACTTTTTGATTATTTTTACCTATTATAGTTTGAATGCTTTGCATTTTGAAACACTGTAATTTTTTATATATGCAAGAAATATTAAAATCAACAGGAGCTTTTAGTATCTTCTATGGAACTACACAAAGTTCTTGATGCTACAGTATAAGAAACTTCATTAGTGCTGTGTGTGGTCTTAAAATTTCTGCATTATAAATATAACTTGAGGGCATTCAACTCTCTATTCCACTATGTTATTTATATAAAATATAAATATTTTTTTTCCATATTGTGAAAGGAATCCTTACATTTTCAAAAGGAGCAATCCTACAAGTGGTTATTATGGTTTTGTTTTTATGGAACATATACCACCAAGAAAGAAACATTCATTGTCATTAGAGGGTAATTTATAATAAGAAAGGCATATTGCCTTCCAATGGTTTTGAGATACTTTAATCAGTGCATTTAAGGCATTTTCTGAAGGAATTTTACGTTATCCTAAATTATTTTGATTTTTACATTCACCAGCTTTGTTTCCACAGGGTGTTTTAACATAGGGATATTAATCAATTTGTTCTACGTTTATAATAGAAATATAAAAATAATTCACAAGCATTTGAATTATATTTTAATCCAAGTGCTTTAAAGGATTAAAATTGGCTACATAAAATAATCTATTGGAATTCAGCGTTGTGTTGGTAGTAGTATTCCAAAACTTATATCTAGTTCAAAGAAAAGGGGAAACAGAATTTGGATTTAAATCAATTGTATTAATTAAAGCACTAACCTAACAAAATGTAATTGCAAAATGTAGGTAGTATGGTTCGATAAGTCTTCTTCTTTTTTTATATTGAAAAAGTTTTATTGGTTTTTACAATTTTCCAAAGGGGTAGGGAATACAGAAACATTTTAAGAACTTTCGCGTCGGAATCATTGGCCCTTCCAAGGCTTCATAATAAAATATTTAAAAAAAACGTTTTTCCAAAAAATACTACAAGGTGAAAATAAGTACATATTTCCTAAATTCTCAATTCTATGCTAGCAGTCGTGTGTAAACATCCAGATATAAAGGTTATAGAATATTAATAATAATAAAAAAAAGCAAAGTTATTTTTTCGATCTAAGTCTCTTGGCAATTGTATCTTCTTTTTCTCCTCCCTGGCCCCCAGCGGGCGGGGCCGTGACCCCCTCCGTCCCCCCTGGATCTTCCCCCAGGATAGAGGAATGTTTTTTAAGAAAGGCTTCCACCTCAGCAACTGTTTTAATCCTTACTCTTCCTTCATCCCAGAACACCAGCATCCCTTCTGGCATCGCCCACTTAAACCAGGTCCCGTGGTCAAACAATTTTTTAGATAAGAAGGAATACTTCCTTCTCATCTCTCTAATCTTTTTTGGGACCTGCTTCAAGATGACGACTTCCTTTTGTTGGTAAATTAACGCCCCCCCCTCTCTGCGCCCTCAAAATTCCCTCTCTGGTTGATCTTCTAACAAATTTAATATGTATCTCTCTGGGTACTTCATTTATCCTGGCATATGTCAAATTTATTCTGTAGACTAGGTCAATGTCCCCCCTGATCTCATCTTTAGGTTTATGTAAATAGTCTGCTAAAATTGTACTCATGAGATCAGGAAGGCATTCACCAGGTTCTTCAGAAATATTCTGAAATCTTAAAAAATATGACATCCTTTCAAAATCCATCCTAGACATATGACCAGACAAATCTGCAATTTCAGTGTTGGCATTTTTAAGTTCTCCCTTTGCCCCAGCCAGCCCCCCTTCCAGCTCCTCCGTCTTCTGTGTGTTCTCCAGCACTTGCTTCCGTGTTTCCAGAAGATCCTTCTTGAAACTATTATTATCTTCTCGCAAAGCTTTAATTTCATGCACCAGAGCTTGTAACACTGATTCCAAAGATGACATTCTTTGTTCCAATCCTGCCAGTTCTGATTTAGATGCCATGGTAAGCTGTTAAAGTCAGTGCCACTAAGATGGCGTTTTTTGGGTGGGGCCGTTGAAGCAAATCAGGAGAAAAACAGTTCAAATGGATGTAAAAAGTTCAGGACCCAGCAGAGAAACACTGTTCACAGTCAATAATTATAGCAAAGAAGGCACTCCAGAGAAGGAATCAATTAATCCAAAAACGTCTTCATTAGTATAGAGAGAGTCTCCAGTTCACAAGAGATGTTGGTAATTTTTCAAAAATAAAAATAATCATTCAGGAACAAAGGGAACCATCCTCCACCGCCCAGTCTGAGAGCCAGCCGGAACAAAAGAAACAATTGTATCAAGCCAGCCAGACTTAGTTACATTGTAAAAAGAAACAAGCCGCAAATCACTTTCACTTAGTTAAAGCCGTCCGGATACAAAACTTCCGCTCCCTCGCAACTGGGAGCCATTTCTAAACGCCGCTTTAAATCCGAGGGGGGGTTTAACAAACAAACACCCCCCTCTACGTCTTTCAGTCCAGGCTGCCAGCACAAATAATGTTACAAATCACTCACTCTTCACCTCGCCGCCAAAGCCCCGGGGGAGCCTTCCAACCCGACACTCAGCTCTTTTTAAATCCGCTGTGCGTTACCATCCTCCATTGGCGAAGGGAAACCCCCCCGCGGCATGCCTTCTCTTATCTAGGCCGAAGACAAGGGCCGTTTTCCCGCCGCCGCAGGGAAAAACAAACCCAGGCGAGCCAGCCCTACGGGAGGCCCCCAAAAGGGGGTGCCTCGCCCCCGTGGGGGGGGGGCAGAAAAAAGGACAAAGCGGCGACCGAGTCAGAGACTCGCCCGTCGCCGCTGGAAGGCGGAACCGGAAGTCGATAAGTCTTCTTAAAGTTCCATCTATTAGAGTTTTTAAAAATCATCTATTGTATTAGAATCCCTTTTAAAAATACTACTACTTGTGAAATTTTAAATAAAACATAATTTTTCTTACACTTTTCTCCTCACTTTAAATCTCAGCAGCCGCACATCATAATTTGAATAGGATTAGAATTAGTTGGCCATTTTCCAGAAAGAGTGATTTAGATGAATTTGAAGAGCAATATTAAATAAATAGTGGTAGTAAAAAAGGAATCAATAAAGAAATGATTATAGACAGAACATGAATGTAAATAACAATTCAAAGGAGTCCAATACTTGACAGAATTTCATATTCTAAGAATTTAATTTCATTTTTTTTACTTTTGCTCATTTTTGTAATGACGTGTCCAGTTATAACCAATGTGTCAAAGTGGGATGATATTTAATGAAATCTCAGAAACTAGAATCATTGAGAGGTGCTTTATATTTTTTTCTTTTGAAATGTCAGAAGGAGAAATAATTATGTAGAATATAGTGGGTCAAAAGATATGTGCAAATATATTTACATTTTTATTATAACTACATTGAACTACTAAGAAAAGCAACTAATATCTTAGACAACCTTGATTTTGTCTTAAGCTAGTTGACTTTCTTCCCCAAAGAGTGAAATTAAATCATTTTTTCTATTAGATAATTAAAATAAAGTAGAAGTAACTTATTTAATCTTTTTTTACCTGTGTGGATAAAAATCTGTTTTCATAGTGGAGCAGGGGTCCCCAACCGCCGGTCCAGGGCCCGGCATCAATCTATGGCATGGCAGTAACCCAATCTGCATAAGCAAGCAAAGCCCCATCTGCAGGATGCAGGCAGCATGCAAAATTGTACCCCCTTCAGTCTGTTGAAAAACTCTTCTCTACAGAGCTAGTCCCTGGTTACCAAAAGGTTGGGAGCCACTATTGTGGAGAATAAAAGAGAGATTTTGAATATAATTGATCCCGTTTGTTGGGAGATTCTGCAAAATTTAGGAGAATCGTTCAGACATAATGCATATCAACTGCAGGAATCAAAATTTGGTAAATATAGTTAGGATTCATCTATCTCATTAAGACATACAATAGTTTATGTAGTTTTGACTTAGTATACTGTTTAAACTTGATGAATTATGATTTATTCAATAATCCATAACTAAGCTTGATGTGTAAATCTAGTCCTTGTAGTTAGAATTCAATAAAGTGTGAGAATTTGATGACTAATATGGTTAGGAAAAATGGTAAATATTCAAGAACGTCAGTTTCTGCCATATGTCTCCCATTGCAAAGTGAGCAGAAAAGAGAATCATTCTGTAGGATTTAATTGTATACAATTAAGAACCTATAATTATTCGAATTATATTTAGAATACAGAATACCAGAGTTGGAAGGGACCATGGAGGTTTTCTAGTCCAACCTCCTGTTCAAGCAGGAAACCCTATATACCAGTGATGGCTTACCTTTTTGTTGAGGTGTGCCAAAAGTAGGGGGGCGCACATGCATGTCCACTCCCATAATACAAGCCCCCCCCCCCCCCGTGCATGCACACAGGCCTCACTGACTCCGGGGAAGCATATTGGGCCATTTGTGCCCTCTGCAGGCTTCAGGAAAGCCTCCTGAAGCCTCCAGATGGAGAAAGACAGCCCAATGGACACCCCAGAAATTCATTCCCGAACTTCCAGTGGGTCCCGTTGGGTCATTTTTCGCCATACTCAGGCTTCAGAGAAGCCTCCTAAAGCCTGGGGATGGCAAAAAACGGTCCAACGCACAAACTAGAAGTTCAGGAATGGACTTCCAGGTTGCCTGTTGGGCCATTTTTCTCCCTCCAGAGGCTTCAGGTGGCTTCAGGGCAAAAAATGGCCGAAAATCAAGGCTGAAAATCAGGTGGCCAGCGTGTGCATGTGTGCTGAGGCTGACAGGACAATGCCTCATGTGCCCTCAGAAATGACTCTGCATGCCACCTGTGGCACACGTGCCATAGGTTCGCAATCACGGCTATATAGCATTTCAGACAATGGTTGTCTGGGCGTTTTTAAAAAGAGATTGGGCAACCATTCGCCTGAAATGATATAGCGTTTCCTGAATCCTGCTTGAGCAGGGGATTGGAATAGAAGACCTCCAAGGCCTCTTTCCTATGCTCCTGTGAGATGAAATTTCTGTAATTTTAAAAATACATCAGTTTTACCAAATGCTTACTCAGTGTTTTGATACTATGTTATTATCATGTGACAAGCAATCTGTGAAATTGAAAACATCTACAATCATTGCTATGGGGTGGGGAATGACGTCAAACAGGCATATTGCTGGACCAAAGCTTGCATTCCAGGGTGAGAACCTGCATTTTGTCATTTTGACCAAACTGTCGGAAATTATTTCTTTTTTCCTTAAATTAAAAACAATCTTTCCCTCTCTTGTACAGAGCTCCCCAGGCAATCAATTATTTTCAGAGCAATTGAATATTGAGTGTTAATTAGACATTTTATAAGAGATCTGCCTCCAGTTATTGTTTAAATAGAAAAAGCAAAAGTCATTAGATGTCAGACTTCATGCAGGCATAGCTTGATTCACGAGTCTTCAGATATTTACACGCACACACGCACCCTCTCCTCCCTGTGCTTAGTAACTAGCTAACAGCAGTATCTTCGAGGACCCAGCATGATTAGATGAAAGCTTTATTGCAGAATTGAAAAAGAAACATCTATGCAGAAGATCAATTATTACAGAAGGCAGAATCTAGCTGTATGCATATGTGCTGAAATGTGTGTGATGGCAAGTGAGATCTTGCCATTCCTTTCGTGGCAGTGAAATTTTTATTGTTTTTTCCCCCCAGACTACAATAGGAAGATCAATTGCATTGTGATTATTGCGTGGTGGGGTTATTTATTTTATGAAATAGAACGAGACAAAAAGAAAGAGGAAAAAATACCTTTACATAGCAATCTGATCTGCAGTCCTTTGCTTCTCACCTTATCAACTTTAGCCCTTATATGCCACCATGTTTTCCTTTTTCTTCTTCTTCTCCTTTAAGCCTGAAGCACTCAGGAGCATCTCCCTCTCCTGCTCTCTCAATGTGGGAAACTGGAAGGCACTATTCCTTTCCATGTGTTTGTCAGCACCTTTTCTTTGGAGAAAAACTGGAGCTTTGTTAGCATTTAGCTATCTAGGTTCGACTTGTAAATAGTGATGTGTTACTCTCTCGTAATTCTTTGCGTTTTCTATCAGTGCAGAGTTGGAATAATGTCTGGGATGCTCTGCTGAAATAGGTCACCTGACAGTTCATCTAGTAGTCCTTCTGTTGTGTAGTTATCCAAATCTAACCTTTTTTTTAATGAGAAGGGCCATATTACAGTTTTTATTTTTTAATGAGAACTGCCCATATTACAGTTTTCTTAGTCATTCAATCAGTTGCGAATGGTCAATCTTTGACTTTCTCAATCAGTGATAAAGTCCTCTGGTATGAAAAATACAATTCCTGAATGACAAAGTGGCAAAGGTTGTAAATTTCCAAAATAAAAGTAAATTTTTCAGGCAAAGTGGAAAGTCCTTAGGATAAGAAAATTGTTGGATCCTGGATTGGAAAGAGGCCTTGGAATTGTCTATTTTTTGTTAAATTCTGCCGAACTGATTCATTGTGTGACTTAACTGTCAGGGTCACCATTTTTTCTGATGGAGAAAAAATGGAATAGGAATAGAATTCTTTATTTGTCAATCAAAGTGCCGTTGGACCCACAAGGAATTTGTCTCCAGTGCATAAGATCTCAGTCCATTCGAGCAACAAGTGATAAATCATGATCAGAGAAGGCTCTCCCCTGGGGGTCGGCAGCCGACATTGCCTGGCCGACGGCACCCCGAGGAGGCCCTCTCTGTGGGAGCGCACTGGTCGATGGGAGGTGTTTGGCAGCAGGAGGCGGTCTTGCAAATAGCCAGGTCCCTTGCCATGGAGCGCTTTAAAGATGGTCACTAATATCTTGAAGCGCACCCAGAAAGCCACAGGCAGCCAGTGCAGCTCATGCAGGAGAGGTGTCACATGGGAGCGCCTAGATGCTCCCAAAATCCCCCATGCGGCTGCATTCTGAACCAACTGGAGCCTCCAGGTGCACCTCAAGGGAAGCCCCATGTAGAGCGCGTTGCAGTAGTCCAGGCGGGAGATGACGAGGGCTTGAGTGACCATGCATAAAGCGTCACGATCCAGAAAGGGGCGCAACTGGCGTATCAGGCGAACCTGATAAAAAGCCCCCCTGGCCACGGCCGTCATATGATCTTCCAGAGACAGCCGAGAGTCCAGGAGGACGCCCAGGTTGCGAGCCCTCTCTGTAGGGGCCAATGACTCGCCCCCAATAGCCAGTGGTGGCACCAATTGGCTATACCGTGACGCCGGAAGCCACAGCCACTCGGTCTTGGACGGGTTGAGTCGGAGCCTGTTTCTCCCCATCCAGACTCGCATGGCCTCCAGACACCGGGACATCACTTCCACGGCATCGTTGGGGTGGTCCGGGGTAGAGATGTACAGCTGAGTGTCATCAGCATACTGATGGAACTCTGCCCCGAAACCACGGATGATCTCGCCCAACAGCTTCATATAGATGTTGAACAGGAGGGGCGAGAGGACTAACCCCTGTGGGACCCCACAAGTGAGGTACCTCGGCGTCGACCTCTGCCCTCCTGCCAACACAAATTGTGACCAGTCAGAGAGGTAGGAGGAGAACCACCGTAAGACGGTCCCCTCCAGCCGGCGCAGCATGATACCATGGTCGATGGTATCAAAAGCCGCTGAGAGATCTAACAGGACCAGGAAAGAGGAACAACCCCTATCCCGGGCCCTCCAGAGATCATCCACCAACACGACCAATGCCGTCTCTGTGCTGTACCCAGGCCGGAAGCCGGACTGGCGCGAGTCCAGATAGACAGCTTCATCCAGGTGCTGAGGGAGCTGCCGTGCCACCACACTCTCAACAACCTTCGCAAGAAATCGAAGGTTGGAGACAGGACGGTAGTTGGCCAACACAGCCGGGTCCAGGGAAGGCTTCTTGAGGAGGGGCTTCACCACTGCCTCTTTCAAGACGGCCAGCAGAAACCCCTCACTCAAAGAAGCATTGACAATTCCCTGGAGCCAGCCTCGTGTAACCTCCCGGGAGGCCAGTACCAACCAGGAGGGACATGGGTCCAATAAACATGTGGTGGCGTTCAGTCGCCCCAGCATCCTGTCCATGTCCTCAGGAGTCACAAAATCGACTTGAGCAGCGGGTTGGAATAACTAAAAGACCTCCAAGGTCCCTTCCAACTTTGGTATTCTCTATTCTGTATTCCATTCCAAATAATTCTGTATTATATGCCCACTCAGTATTTGGTTACTCTAATGGAGCCATATGATTGTCATTGCTACTAGAAATTTATTATATCGTACCATATAAAAACATATCTATCAGTGGAAGGCAAAATCACAAAATTCCACCTTGCTTATTTTGATTGTGTCTTGCAGTCAAACTCACTAAAAAAGGCAGTCTTGCTTGGAATGGTCAGCAGTAAAAGGAAACTGTTCAGTCCAGCTTAGTTTTCCTTTAGTAGTACAATAGACAGAACATTGAAACTTAGACAGTGATACCTATGAAAAAAGTTACTATACGCAACCATTTAGGGGAAAGGGCTACCTTTAGCCAATCTGTCTGCATTTGCTTTATAAATTTCATCCAGTAAGGCAATCAAATATAATGATTGGAATGCTAGGATTGGATCCAGAAGATACAGTTTCAGATGTTCAATAAAATGATAGCATTTTATTTGCTTAGCATTTTATTTTATTTATACCATTACCAAGTCATGTTCTTTCAAACCAGCCTAAAGGCCAACTGTAATTTTTTCAGAATGCTCCAGAAAAGGCATCCGCACAAGGGCAATTTTGTTTCGTCCCCCTGCCCTCTGCATTCTGATCTGGCATTGATGCTGGATAGATACCAGAGATGAGGCTTTTATCTGCTTTGGCTAATTAAAAAATTGCTCCCGTTCTTGAAAGACAGATATTGGTATGTCAGTGACGCATGTGCCACTTTTCACGAGCTTAGACTACTGCATTGCATTCTCCTTCAGGCAACCCCTAGATGGAAATTGCAACTGGCCCAGAATGTAGCAACAGAATGTAGAATGAGTTATAAATAATAAGGTCATACTAATTTAATACACATCATTTTAAAGACTTAAATGAAGTTCCTTACGGGTATTAAAGTTCTGGTTTTGTAAGTTACATAAAATGTGGTTTGTAGTTTTTGCCATGGGAGATTTGCATTCACGGGACCAATCAAGAGGCTTTGCCAATGGGAAAAATACGACTGGAAACCAGCAGCCTTATTATTTCATAGCTGCTTCAGCTTGAACTTGAACTATAATGGAAGAATTTCTGAATTTTCAGAAACACCAGTGCAGATATGCCTAAGAATAATTTATAATGAGTGAGTTGGAGACAGTAAAGTGAAACAGAAGATGAAGAAATTGTAGTTTAACTTCAAAGATGACTTACAGGTAGTGAAATAGCAAAATATGAATTGTACTTTTAGCCTACCTTTTAACAAAAATAATGATAATTGGTAAACTTTACTCTCAAAAACACAAATAAGATCAGAAATATATCGGCATTCAATATTTGAAACTAAATCACTGTTCTCAAAATAATATAATCTAAACAAAGAATTAGGAGATATATACATTAAGATATATTTTGGTCGTATTAATTCCATGAGTTAATGTCATAATTCATTCATAAAATTATCATATCTTATACTTCCTACTTCCATGAAAGTGAGCAACTTTCAAGACTAATAGCCAATTGTGGCCACAAATTTGGCCAATTCCCCTTTAAATCTGTTAAAATTAATGGCTGGTATGATATCTGATGAAGGAAACATAACTCTGTTTTTATTCTTCTTGAATTTATTCTTCTTCTTGGATTTATTTTTTATAATGAATTTGTACTTTTAGATGGTTTCTTTTTATACTTTCAATCTCTATACTGTCTTATGGATAAACTTCTGATTTTACAAGTACAGTTGTTCAAAACAACCAAAAACATTCTTATTTTGCCTCTTTTTTTCAAGAAACATTTACAAATAGATATTTTTTATTAACTAAATAGAATCTAACTCAAATGTAAGTAGATGGAATTTTATTATGTTTCTTCCTTTTCTTCACTAGTTTTGGATATGGCAAGGCATGTCCCCCTCTATAGAGCTCTTTTGGAACTTCTCCGAGCCATTGCTTCATGCACATCTATGGTACCATTGTTGCTTCCCTTGACTGGAGAAAATGGAGAAGAGGAAGAAGAACAGTTAGAATCCCAAGCTTCGGTTGGAACTCTGTTAGCTAAAATGAAGACATGTGTGGATACTTACACGAATCGATTGAGGTATTTCTTGAGATTGATATATTTTGAGAAATAGCATAATACAACTATTCCCCAAACAAACGCAAGGGAACCTCCATTTATTTCCATGACTTAGAGCAGAAAATTTTTAAATAAGAATAGCTTTGGTTGGTTCTTATTTTAAAACAAATTTCCCATTAGAACAGAATCTGGGAAGAACCCTGCCACATGTAATACATCTCAAGCAGTTGAGATTTTTCTCCTTCCAACCGTCACTTCTGTTTAAAAGTAGGAATCTCTCATAAAAAATCTTTCCAATTTTAGAAGAGCTCTCCACCTAGAGCTTTTTTAAAACCAAGAATGCAAGGGATCAATGCAGTGAAATAGCAGGAAACGTTAGGCAGAAATGACAAGAAATTTCCCCTCAATATTTAAGTCATGGTAATTTGCCAGGTATGGAAAACAAAATCAATGTTATGTACAAAGCAATGTATAATACAGTTTAATATATAGTAATGGGCAGAGATCTATACCTTATACATTTATCCAATGTTAGATGTGATAAACACACACACAAAAAAGCCTTAGTAAACAAAATTGAACATTTGAGAAGTTCCCTGCATAACTCCAGGAAATTTCTTTTTGTAATCAACAGATACTAGAAATTTTGGATGCATGAAAATAATAGTATTTAATAAATTGGGATGACCACAACAAAATTCAGAGTTGATCTGAATTCCAAAACAAGTGAATTGATAGAAGTCAAGACAAAAAATTATGAAATCAAATTTAATGTTTTAAATAATACGGCTGCACTTCATAGGGATGATAACAATAACAACTGTCTACACCTTCTTAAGCAAATCCATCTTGCTCTAATCTAAGAGCTCATGTCCTGGGATCATGCTGAACTTTGTGTTATCTTCATAGTTGGTGCTTCAGTTGTATTACAATATTTATAAAAGCACACCTAATTTTTAATATATTTTTTTAAGCATAAAAGAATTGGAGAAAAAAGACCCCTCCATCTAGATTTTTTTTTTTAAAAAAACTTGTTGATTCTAAAACAATCAAAACCTGGTATAAATAGGAATCCTGTGGTGAGTTTTGAACAGTTCTCCAATGGCTAAATTTAAATTAAGTTCAAAGTTTTCAGCATTGAAAACAGAATGAAATTGTTGATTCTTGTCCGCCCAAACAGTTTCTTACTGTGCTAATATATGTGTATTGAATATGCAAATAGAATATAGAAATTTCAACTGAAATTTACTTCATGTTTCACAGCTGAAAATTATGTCTTAATTATTCAATTGGGGGGAAAGGATTAAGACCCAAATAAATTCAAGATTCATGTTGATACATTCCTATCCTTTTTCTTTCATAATGGAGCTCATGTAGACATAGGATACATGACATCTTGTCATTGTTCTTCAGAAATAAATAAGATGGGTTAAATTGTTTAATAATAGTTTTAAATTTTGTAGAATTCGTACTGTTTGTATTGTAGGTTTTTAAGTCCCTGTGCACCGCCCTGAGTCCCTCTTTTGGTAGATAGGGCGGGATAGAAATTTAATAAAAAATAAAAAGACATTAATGAGCCAAACCTTTCCAAAGAGCATCTTAAATAAGTCCTTGAGGAACCCCAACATTAAAGAAAAAAAATGGGAAAGTAGCTTTAATAAGAGAACCAACGAAATAAAATAAATTCCCAAAATATAACAGTAGGGAAAAAAATGAAAAAGTAGTCAGAATCTTTCTCAGTGAGAATAGAACAAAATGCAAGCAGAAAACATTGGGAAAATATTATGAAAAATTATAGCAATAATTTGAGTAAAATAGAATCTATTTAAAACAGAAAGGTTATTGCATTGATTCTACAGAATTTGAAAATAGTGATGATCATGGAAAAAAACATTATTGCCAACAGAAGAACAAGTAGGTTTATAGGCTATCATAGAAGAGCAGCTTGTATTAGGTTTTAGAATGAAAAGTGTGCAAAAATCTGGGTCAGGGGAAAAAAATGTCTTTTAAAAAATTAGTAAGAAGAGCCAACAGAATATAACACAAATAAAAGAATGCAAATGATAATCAGACAATATAAATAGAAATTAATAATATTAAAAGGGAACATGTTTGCCTATCCCATGAATTATAAAATAACTAGAAAAGTGGGCAGGCAAAAATATATCAGAGCAAGAAGAACAAAATAAATGTATATGTTAAAGTAAGCATTCAGAATAAAGAAATATCCAAAATCCAGATTAAGAAGATCAGATCAAATTATCATTCGTATTTCTCCTGACTCCAGATAAATAAATAGTTTTATGTTGAACAAAAATATTACTTGTTATATTGTGGATGAAAGGCAAATTAAAATCTGATAAATAAAAAGTAAAAACAAAAAGAAAAGTCACAGCCTATTAGCTTTATTAAGAGTTAGATGACAAGTTTAGTTAAACATAAGAAAAATAAATGAAGAAAAGTAGTCAAATTACCATGTTTTTCGGAGTATAAGACGCACCTATTTTCCTTTAAAAAGAGGGTGAAAATCTGGGTGCGTCTTATACATCGAATACAGCATATATTTTTTTTGCCTCCTGAAACCCCGTCCCTTCACCAAAATGACATACTCTTATAGAGGCTTCCAGAGAGCTCCCGGGGGCTGGGGAGGGCAGAAATGAGCAAAAAACAGGCTATGCATGCTATTTTTTTGACCAAAAAATTGCCCCGTTTTCACCAAAAAAAGGGCCGTTTTCCCTCATTTTGGGGCCCCCACCCCTCCAGGAGCACTCTGCAAACCCACCCCCCATACTAATCATGCCTGGGTGCGTCTTATACTCCGGTACATCTTATACTCCGAAAAATACGGTAATGAGATAGGAGGTACTCAGAATAAAATTTAAATGCTGATATTTACACTAATATTCCATGCACATGTTTTGGAACTTAGCTTATTCCGTATACTAATTATTCTAGTTTCTCAAATAAATTTTAAACACTTATTTTGCTAGAATTTAAAGAAGCTTTTATTTATCAGCATTGTCTGGATAGAAAAAAAGGGAAAAAATTTGGACAGAGAAAAGGGGGGGGGAAATTCCTCTGTGTGTGTGTTGGGGCTATACAAAGTTTTAGAAAGTGCTGCTTTGCAAAAAAATTAGCACCTATATTTGAAGTTTTTTAACAACTTTGTTCTTTGGATACTTAAATTACTGCTTTGAAATCTGTTCCCAGTTGTGTCAGTGTATATACATAGGCAGACAAACTATTTTGTCTATACTATTAGCAGTTCTAGCAGAAATGTGCAATGCATGCACATATGGAAAACTAGGGACAATGTTCACATAGCCTCATAAGCCTTGCAAAAGATGTAACTTTATTGCTTCAGTGTTTTGTTGGAAATGTTCTGTTTATCAATTTCAAGAAGAATGTGGTTCAAAATTCTACATATTAAAATTTATTTTTATTATATGGTTTCCTAATTGAAAGGCACAAACCTGGTTAACCTTTCATGGCATTATATTTTTTATTTTTTTTATTGAAAAAGTTTTATTCAAACAAATTTCCCCCCTTTTTACCCTCCCGACATATAATAAAAATCACATACAAATACTATACCCCCTCCCCTCACCCCGTCTTAGAATAAATTTCTCATTCAGATATTATACCCCCTCGCCTCCCAGCAAACACAATATAAATTTCTCTTAATATATCAATATCCCATTAACGCCATCTTCTAGCTTAATTAAACCTACCGTATTTATTCGACTATAACGCGCACCCATGTATAACGCGCACCCCCTAATTTTCCATTAAAAATCGGTATAAAATTTTTATACCGATTTTTATAAAGCATGACGGCCGGGCTCCGCAGCTGAGGGGCGATGGAGCGATGCCGTTCCACCCTAACCGCGTCTCTTTCTGCCTCCGCTTCTCCCCCCCCCGCGTCCCTTTCTGCCTCCGCTTCTCCCCCGCGTCCCTTTCTGCCTCCGCTTCTCCCCCGCATCCCTTTCTGCCTCCGCTTCTCCCCCGCGTTCCTTTCTGCCTCCGCTTCTCCCCAGCGTCCCTTTCTGCCTCCGCTTCTCCCCCACGTCTCTTTCTGCCTCCGCTTCTCCCCCGCGTCCCTTTCTGCCTCCGCTTCTCCCCCGCGTCCCTTTCTGCCTCCGCTTCTCCCCCGCGTCCCTTTCTGCCTCCGCTTCTCCCCCGCGTCCCTTTCTGCCTTCCGCTTCTCCCCAGCATCTCTTTCTGCCTCCGCTTCTCCCCCGCGTCCCTTTCTGCCTCCGCTTCTCCCCCGCGTCCCTTTCTGCCTTCCGCTTCTCCCCAGCATCTCTTTCTGCCTCCGCTTCTCCCCCGCGTCCCTTTCTGCCTCCGCTTCTCCCCCGCGTCCCTTTCTGCCTTCCGCTTCTCCCCAGCATCTCTTTCTGCCTCCGCTTCTCCCCCGCGTCTCTTTCTGCCTCCGCTTCTCCCCCCGCCGCCGTCGCCGCCGCCCAGAAACCTGAACCCTTGTTATACTCGAATAAATACGGTATATAAAACATAATATAAATTTCTCTTAAAAAAACCATATCCCATTATTCCCATCTCTAGATTAATCATACATATATATTTCTCCACCCTAACCCTCCCCACCTCCCATTCAAACCCACCCCCCTGACTTCCGCTATACACCACTCTAATAATTCCAAACCTTTCATGGCATTATATTTAAGGCGTGTTTCGTAAATATTTTTACTTCTATCAAAGGTTTTCTTTTTTAAATCTTGTCCAATTTTGACCTATTCTGTAGATCAAAAAAAGACAAGTCAAAACCTGGCGTAAAGTCAGAAACTTCAGATCAAGAACCAGAGGGGCTGACTCTTTTGGTACCAGATATCCAAAGGACTGCTGAAATTGTTTACGCTGCAACAACAAGTTTGCGTCAAGCTAATCAAGGTAAATGAACATTAATATTTGCATTCCATCTTTTAATAGTATACAAATTCTCAGCAAGACTGAGGTAACAATGAGTTTAGAAATGGAAAACCTTAAAAAAAACTGTGGACAGGTAGATATAAAAAAAAATGCAATCATTTTAAAATGTTTTTTTTAAAAGATCAAATGTTAATTAATGTGTAAATGTACCTGGGCAGCAACTTTTTCATTCTTCCTGAGACATAGAAAAATGAAACTTTATCCCAAGTTCTTTTGGATACATGTCTCAGGTGCAGAAGATCAAGGCCACACATGAAGTTCCAGTTAAACTGGTTTATTGCCTGTGCATAGTATTCTAGTCAATTAACCAATTTCATTGTAATTTTATTACAATATTATTACAATGACAATAAAGATTATTATTATTAGCATTAGCATTATTATTAGCATTATTATTAGCATTATTATTAGCATTATTATTATTAGCATTATTTTGGTGCTAGATGAGGGTCAAGGGAATTAAGAAAGGTCTGTTTGGTGTCCATTTGTGGCAATGTAGAGACTCTAGGCCAGGGGTGTCAAACTGGCAGCCCATGGGCCAAATGTGTAATACGCAGGCCATGCCCACCCCAGCTCTGCGAAGGGAAAAACATCATGATGCGTGAGATGACGGCAATGTGCCGCCGTGAGTTTGGTACCCATGCTCTAGACTGATTCCTTTTGACTCCGCCTCTAGGCTGAGCCACTCACTTTATACACGTACTTCTTACACACACACACACACACACACACACACAAACGTGTGTGTGTGTGTGTGGCACTTTTGCTTCTTTTTAGAAATTCCCATGACAGAGATAGAATAGGATCAAGCACAAAGTTGAAACCAAAGAAATGCCATTATGTTTGACTTTAGGGCCATCAGCGTAGTGTCTCCGCAATTAGGATGAGCCTGTTTTTTGATGATGCAAAATAGTACTTATGAAATTTGCAGTAAAGAAATACTATAGATAACTTTAACAGTACTTTATTAAATGTTATACATTTTGTTGTAACCATTACAACAGAGAGAAAATTGGCTGAATCCTCTAAAAAAGCTGCAATGAAACCCAAGCCATTGTCAATTTTAAGATCTCTTGAAGAGAAATATGTAGCTGTAATGAAAAAACTCCAGTTTGGTAAGTAAATAATCTATATTATAGCATTTACAAAATCTTAAAAGGCATCTTTGTGGCTTTTGTTGCTTTGAGGTTTAATTTTGAAATACATTTTTAATGGAGTATCTATATGAACGATTGAGAAAACTGATATTTTTTATTACTCCTTTGTAGTCCTTCAGAATGTGTTAGTTACAACCACCCAAAACTCCTACCCCCAAAAGTGCATATAAATTAAAATTTGCCAAACATTTTTTTGCCGAAATTCTGGATATAATTACCTGAAGTTTAGTACAAATTTAGTACTTGTAATGGAGTACAAGAAAACCAGGAGCACTAGCTAAACTTTCAAGGAAAATGCAACTTTGACAAATAAATTTGAAATTAGCAAAAAAAATTAACATTATGCAAATATATTTTGAGAGGCATTTCCAAGAATCAATGTTAGTGAGGCCAAAACAGTATCATAGATTGAGGAAAACTATGGCTATTTTATGCTTTTTGCATTATTTATGTTTTGATCACTGGTTTTGTTTTACTTTGTTTCTATTTTTTTAATTGTTAGCCGCCCAGAGTCATGTATATAGGGTTATGGTTAGGGTGTTTGTGTAACACACACACACAAATGCACACACACATAGAGGGAGAAAGAGAGCGAGAGAAAGAATTGATGGCAAATAATGGTGTTGGACACTTGTTTCATTCTACTTTGGAGGAAAAGGGAGAATATGTTAAGGTAAAAGTAGCACAGATAATACATACAAGAGACAATATGTCTTTATTTCCTGCTTGTGAGCACCAATAGGCATCAGATTGGCCACTATGAGAAAAGTGCTGGACTAAGGAGTGTCTTGCCCTAAACCAGGAGAGCTTTCCTTGTTCTTAAACTTAACATGAGAATTTACTCACCTTCTCCTATAATTATTGTTATCGTATCATTACTGTTGTGTTCTGGAAGAATATATAGGTGGAATAACTTCACAGTTTTAAATTACTGTATTTTTTGGAGTATAAGATGCACCAAGATTTTGAAGAGGCAAATAAAAAAAAAGTTTTTGCACTCTGCAGACTTCCCAAAAATGGCCTGTTTTTTGTGAAAACGGGCCCATTTTTCCCCCCCAAAAAAGGGCATGAATAGCCTTTAGGAGGCTTGTAGAGTGCTGGGGGGGGGGGGGCAAAAATGGGCCCATTGTCAAAAAAAGGGCATGCATAGCCTTTAGGAAGCTTATAGAGTGCTCCTCGTGGTTGGGGGGGGGGTCAAAATTGAGCAGAAAATTGCCTATTTTTGGCTCATTTCTCCCTCCCCAGTCCCCAGGAGAACTCTGGAAGCCTCCTAAAGGCTATGCACAGCCATTTTGGTGAAGGGGGCAGGGTTTCAGAAGGCACAAAATGCTGTATTCAGTGTATAAGATGCACCCAGATTTTCAGCCTCTTTTCTAAGGGAAAAAGGTGTATCTTATACTCCGAAAAATACGGTACACAATATGCAGAGTTAGTGTAGATATGAACTCAAGGAATTTGGACTGACATTTTAATCTTTTAAAACTGTTTGTGAAAATATTTTTTTTTACTGATTTGTTTTTATTGAATTTAAAAAGTTTTGCTTTCCTAAGTAAGAATGTAACTTTTTATTTCTTAGATACTTTTGAGATGGTTTCTGAAGATGATGATGGGAAACTTGTGTTTAAAGTAAATTACCACTACATGTCTCAGGTGAAAAATGCCACTGATGCAAACAGTGCTGCTAGAGCCCGACGTCTTGCTCAAGAAGCTGTCACGCTTTCTACATCACTGCCACTTTCTTCATCATCCAGTGTTTTTGTCCGCTGTGATGAGGAGAGATTAGATATCATGAAGGTAAAGCCAGACTTATATCCATTATGCTAGTTAAGTAATATTGATACTTATTTTGTGGAATTCATTAGACCCAGGAAGTGGCATGGGGCAATTTAGGCCACTACTTCTATACATCTCTTTCCTACCTGATAGAATTTGATAGTTCAATTAGTTCACTTTTCAAGTCTAGTTTTTAAGGTTTTATGGGAGCAGGTTTGCCAGAAGCTGTCACCTAAATTTATTTTAGTTTTATAAATGGAAAGATGACCAAAGAGCAAAAAGGAAACAAGAGAGACAAGTCACTGAAATAAAAAACCAGCGATAAGTGAAAACTCTAGGGAATATCATTAGCTGCAGGTAAAAGAGGTTTTGTCTATCTGTTTGGGAGAAAGAAGCCAAAGAGCCATTCAGAAGTAAGAGGAAAGGTGTTTTTTTTAATAGATTTTTTTTAATTTTCAATTTTCAAAGTAAATAACAACATATATACTGTTACATAGCCAACATCACATAATATTATTAAATGTTTACATCATTCCATTTTACCATCATTTCATTTTACCATCAACACCCAGAAAACTCCCAGAGGAAAGGTAAATTTAGTCAAAGGCTATTGCTTGAAAAAGTAAATTAGCTAATTAACCAGTTGTAATTTCCGTGGCAATTTGTATTGTGATCTGGTTTCCTTTGATTCTTAAGTATAATTGAATTTAACTTTTTCAAAAGGTTTTGATAACTGGCCCAGCAGACACACCTTATGCAAATGGCTGTTTTGAATTTGATGTGTATTTTCCACAAGACTATCCTAATTCACCTCCACTTGTCAACCTGGAAACAACTGGAGGACACAGCGTGAGATTCAATCCAAACCTATACAATGATGGCAAGGTAAATGGTTGGTCAAACTCATTGCAGACCAGTGTGATGAAAGCAAATCTTCTGGTCATCCTTGGTGAAGTTGGGATCTACAGTTTTAATTTAGAAGGGTGAAAATATACTAATATCACAATTTGCTTTGTGTAAAATAAAATACTGTTGCCTGGCAAAGCCCCATAAAATACTATTAAGATTTTATGTATATTTATGTATTCAGATCCACCAATAAGTAGAAACCAGTCTCTGTATATTGATTGTATTTCTGAATTCAGTGTATAAGATCAGAGTTTATTTTCAGTCAAAGATCTCGATGATGGGTTTTATAATATATCAGTCACCACTTGAAGACAGAGGAAGACACGTTTCTTAAATTACACAGCATTCATCAGCTTTGGACAGGAGAGAAGCTTGTGGTAGCATTTATGAAGCCTATAGGATTGGAGTCCTAAATGGTTCAAAATCTTTATTTTCAGGTTTGTTTAAGTATACTCAATACCTGGCATGGAAGACCAGAAGAGAAGTGGAATCCCCAGACATCAAGCTTTTTACAAGTATGTAATAATTTCTTCAATAGTGCATATAAGCCATGATGTTGCAATACAAACCCTACAACATTTGCACCTAATGTCAGAAAGCAAGTACATCACTGCATGAATATTTTCATTTTTCCATGATTGCGTCTAGCCCCAAATGCCTTGAAATCAAGCTGGTAAGCAGAGTGTTTGCTTTAAGATGGTTAAATGTAAGCGTTCTATTACAAAATGCATGTTACTGGTGTCCACCATAAACATATTTAGCCATGGTTTGCATTAGGTTGTCAAACAGCATTTGGAAGAGCCTGTGGATGAACACGAAAACCTTTATTGAATTGTAGCACAAACTACTTAATCGTGTAATTGTTTTATATTAAGAAGCAAAATGGAAATGGATGTATATTGACAAGAAAAAAGTGGCAGAAACACAAGCAAAGTGCTCCTCCCATGAACAGAATCAACTATTTTGTGAGCCTTTTAAAAACATTTGTAAAGACATACTATCCCTTTTTAGAGTGTTATATATAAGCACTTAAACTGAACAGAGTATCATTTTGTTAACATGAATGGATTCCTGCAAAGGGGAAAGTTTCAGTTGTTCTTATGTTTTCATTCATTCTACTCTTGGCCTACATAAAACATTTCTTTTTCTTCCTTTAGGTACTGGTCTCTGTGCAATCGCTCATTTTAGTTGCAGAGCCCTATTTCAATGAACCAGGCTACGAAAGATCTAGAGGAACTCCAAGTGGCACACAGAGTTCCAGAGAATATGATGGAAATATACGGCAAGCAACAGTTAAATGGGCAATGCTTGAACAAATCAGAAATCCTTCCCCATGTTTTAAAGAGGTTTGTGTTTGTGGTTTTCTAGGCGATCTAACTGTTGTAAATCTAATGGTCTTCTATTGCACCATAATGTAACCTAGCTAAGGATATGACCTGAAATATGTGTTTATCATGGAGATAAGGCATATAGATTAAGAAGCCATTGTTCTATTTCTCACGCATTGCTCAACTAGATGCCTTCACTAAGCCTACCAGTCATACTTTTCTTCTTGTTCCTCAAGAAGTGGTATTCATTCACTCAGCAGGATGGGGAATAGGCCCAAGACCTAAGGGAACCTAACAGGACAAGATGTAGACCCCCAAACCTGCAAGGACGCATTGAGGCAGGATGGAGAGGGAGGTGGGGGTTGCTGCCTTGTCTCTGGGGTGTTTCAGGCAGCTTTGTAAGTCCCTTTGCTCAGAACGATCATAATTTTGAATGCTCTTTACATTGAGAATTACCTGTATATTGATGTGTGAATTTACTAAAACTCTATTTTTCATAGTAACACACAGCTCTTTCATTTTCCCTACAAGAGTAATCCCTCATAAAGAAAAGTACTAAAAATAGTTCTGCAAATGTCTATTACATAAAGTGAAACCTCGTTTTAATATACTAATTGTGGGGATGCCAATTATTCATAAATATCTCTTTAAAGAACTAGCTATTCTCCCAGGGCTTGGGGATGGGTAGATGTGGAATCTTCAGCTTGTAGATATTTGTATATATACTGTATTCTTTGGATGGACGGCAAATAACTGTGTGTGTGTGTGCGCGCGCGCGCGTGCACAATATATAGTGTATTCTTTGGATGCATGCAGTTTTGTTTACTTATATCAGGGATGTCCAAACTTGGGAACTTTAAGACTTGTGGACTTCAACTCCCAACTGGCTGGGGAATTCTGGGAGTTGAAGTCCACAAGTCTTAAAGTTCCCAAGTTTGGACATCCCTGACTTATATGTATTACGTATTTTTATTTTTTATCTTGTTGCTTGTTTTTATATTGTGAGCTATCCAGAGTCATTTTGCAGTCAGGCAATGTATAAATCTAAATAAATAAATTATATCATTGCCAGCAATTTATATCATTTCTGCAATGACCTTATTTGTACAATTGAAAAACATGTACATTTGAAAAATTAAATCACAGATGTAATATTTCTTCCTGCAAACTTAACATAATTTTTTTTTAAACTGTCTTATGGAAAAATATATTTTAAATTAATAACACTATTTTTTTCACTTTATTTGATTGCTCAGTGTCCCATATAAAATTATGCATATGAATTTAGAGGACATCCTAAAGAAATAATACGTTCAAAGAAAGCAATAGGTAAAGGTAAAGGTTCCTCTCGCACATATGTGCTAGTCATTCCCAACTCTAGGGGGCGGTGCTCAAATCCGTTTCATAGCCTAAGAGCCAGCGCTGTCCAAAGACTTCTCTGTGGTCATGTTGCTGGCATGACTAAACGCTGAACGTATACAGAACGCTTCCCACCAAAGGTGGTTCCTATTTTCCTACTTGCATTTTTACGTGCTTTCGAACTGCTAGGTTGGCAGAAGCTGGGGTACGTAACGGGAGCTCACTCCATTAATGAAGCACAAAGGATTTGAACTCCAAACTGCCAACTTTTCTGCCAATCTTTTAGAAAGAAAGCAATAGGTATTAGTAACCACCTTTAAAGCGCTCCATGGCAAGGGACCTGGCTATCTGCAAGACCGCCTCCTGCTACCAAATGCCTCCCCTCGTCCAGTTCGCTCCCACAGAGAGGGCCTCCTCAGGGTGCTGTCGGCCAGGCAATGTCGACTGGCAATCTCCAGGGGGAGAGCCTTCTCTGTGGCAGTCCCCGCCTTCTGAAATGACCTACCCCCTGACCTTCGTACGATCACAGACCTGCGCCTTTTCCGTCGGGCTTTGAAGACTCATCTGTTTCGAGCAGCCGGCCTGGCATAGTTTCTAAACTGGCATACTTTTAAACGCTTTAGTTTTATATGGTTTTAGTAGGGATTTTAACAGGTTTTAGACAGGCTATTCATTATTTAATGTATTTTTAATAGGTTTTTAATTGCTTTCTATGCTTTTATTCGTGATTTTACTGCTGCCTGTACACCGCCCTGAGTCCCGGAAGGGAGAAGGGCAGTATAGAAATTTAAATATTAAATTAAATTAAATAGGAATATCTTGTTTTTTGAAATTAGGTGAGCAATTATGTATTTGCTAAACAAAGTAAGAATTAAATCCTTCATTTCTGTGAAGTTTCCACTGCACTATACTTGCTTAGTTGGGAGTAACATTCCTAAAGCATTTGCAATTGTAGAAGTTAACATTAGAAACTGAATTACTGATTTGTAATTAAAACAATGGTGAACTGAACATTACACAGAAAAGGGCGTAGATACTTAAAATACAATGGAAACAAGCCAGACCACTAGCTTCCACTTTTTAAGGCCATGAAATGTTTAAGACAATTCTAATGAAATACATATTTGGCTCCTGTTCTCCTATTATCTGTACATTTCTTTACTTACTGCCAAACTTTGAAGTGACCTTGCAAGCTTCCATTTGGAGCCAAAATAAATCATGCATAGCCTTGGCCTTGTTTAAGATTATATATGTGGCTCTCTCTTGATCATATTACCCCCATCATTGTAATATATTAGTGCTTACTTAACTCCTTGTGATTTTTGTTTCTGACATAGTATATATAGTAGGTTCTGTTGCCAAGTATTTTTTGCAAAATTTTCTAAAGTATTGTGTGCAGTTAATAGATATATCTATTGGCATATTTTACTGCGAAATCCTAATGGTTTTTGTCCCTTGGAATGAAATTTTTCCAATAGTAGCATTAAATTAACCTAATAGAAACATAAATAGATCAGTGCATTAGAGCAGGGTTCTCCAACCTTTGCAACTTTAAGTCTGAAGGACTTCAGCTGCCAGACTTCTCCAGCCAGCTTTGCTGGCTGGAGAATTCTGGGAGCTGAAGTCCTTCAGACTTAAAGTTACAAAGGTTGGAGAACCCTGCATTAGAGTGCCCACATTCCTTCAATTGTATTTAAAGCTTGAGAATTGTACCACAAAACTAAATGTTCCTAAACTTTCCCATTTTCATAGCAAATTTTCTTATATTTTTTTGTAATCTTAACCAATCATAAATAATATTCAGAGAAAGATAATTTCATGTCAATCATTGCATTTCTATCTCAATTCTGAGGCACCAAGAACTATCATGATAAATCAGAATAGAAGCATAAGATATAGTTTATAAATACAAGGTTTTTTTCCCATGTAATTGATTATCAAGACATTATATATTACATGTAGAACAAGTGTCTAAGTCTACTTCACGCTCCTAGTTAAATGTTAAAATGAAATTAATTTTAATTTTTTTAAAAATGAAAATTTAAAAAAGGTTAAATTTGATAAGCACTAAATTCAATTTATTGCATGGAATTCAATAAAGAACTTTTCTTTCAGTTCTTTAATATCCTCTCAGTTGAATGGCTGTTAAACTGATAAAAAATAGTTCATGATTCAACATATTAAAATCCATTTAACAATTGTTCAATATAATAAAACTTTAACATCGGATTAAAATACAGAAAATGTATCTAAGAACATGAGCTTGAGCACAAGTAAGTCTACTCATTATGGGGTTTTTAATTATTTATTTATATCCCATCTTTATTATTTTTACAAGTAACTCAAGGCGACGACCATATGTAACACACCTTCCTCCTCCTATTTTCCCCACTGTAACAATCCTGTGAAGTGAGTGGCTTTCATGACTTGAACTCACTGCCTCTTGCTTTCTAGGCCTTAACCATTAGACCAAACTGATTTTTGTTAACCCAAAAAAATAAAAGATCAAGCCACACAGTTGCTCTCCTTCCACCCCTTGTGAGAATAAATTTGCACCCGCATCCATTGATCTCAGAGATACTCAGATATTGAAAGTCATATAGGGCAAATTGGTAAATAGGAAATATTCTGAGATATGTATGGTAAATTCACACCTTTTGAAGATTGCTAAATAAAACAAATGTAAATGTAAATAGTGTACAAAATTATATTTTCGAAACTGAAAACAATAGTATTTGTTCTTATCTCATAAGATAAGACTTCGTATAAGTTTATGTGAGAATTTTTTTGAATAATGAAATTGAATAATGAAATTATTCAAACCAATTAGTTAAATCAATTTAATTATTTAATACAATTCTCAAGATTGTTATGGAGCTATTAACTAATTTCCTATTTAGATAGTTGTTTATATCAAAAAACATTTCGCATCCCAAACAGAATCTATCAGCAGTGCTTTAAAGCAGCCATCTAATCCCACTGCATTTGCCTGATGAACTTAGGAAGTGAAATAGTTCCTTCCATGTTCATGAACATCAGAAGCATTGTGAAACTAAATTAATAGCTGATTCTTATTTCTGCTCCTCTTCATTTTTTATAGGTTATACATAAACACTTCTACTTGAAGAGGATAGAGATAATGGCTCAGTGTGAAGAGTGGATAGCAGATATACAGCAGTACAGCAGCGATAAACGGGTAGGCAGAACTATGTCTCATCACGCTGCAGCTCTAAAGGTAAGGAGCTAAAATCATATCCATTCGTGACTACCTTCATCAAAAGTGAGTGAAAATATTAAAGTAGGAAGTTCCTTTAAAAATTACACCTTATGCATACTAAAACTGTTGTCAGATTGAATTGTTTTTATTGTCTTTTTTCTTCTTCCTTTTGCATTGGAAAACATTGTAAAATATCAGTTAAATTGCACATTCCTTCTCTAAGCCAGACCTTTCCCTATTCAAGGTGTTCCTGTCATTTATCTTTATGAATTGGCTACTATAGTCTTAAAGCAGCTCCATGTTTCCTTTTCCTCTCTCCCAATAGTGATTGATAATGCTGAAGATCAATAGGAGGATATGTTTTTCTACCCATGCTAACAGAAACCATGAAAACTTGTAATGTTTTGGTGTTTCTCATTTCCCTGACTAAATATTTTGGAGAAATAGGAAGGAAAATTGAGTTCTATTGCTTTTGGTATAATCACATTTTGGGCATAGTATGTAAGTTCTAATAAACACTTTCTTAACATCTATATTTTGAAATAAGTGTTACATCTTCTACAATATTTCCCATTAGATTGCCCAACCAAAGTCAGATAAAACAAAATACCTTAATTCTTGCAATTCTTTTCTTTATGCATTCTGACATGTGGATGAAACAAGTTATCTTAAAGACAGGGCCCTTTTATGATTCATACATGCAGATTTCTTGCTTTGGATCTTTTAAACCAAGTAATAATTTGAAATTGAACATCACTTAAAACCCAGTGATTTTCAATGTCATTTCACATAATTAGCTGGAGGTTACAAAAATCAAGTGAAATGCCTGCGTTCCTGAATCATCATCATACAGTTCAAGATGTAATTTTTAGGGTTAATGAATCCACTTTGCTTACCTGTACCCAAAAGATGTAGGGCATTTGCAGATGTGTAATATTCTGCAAGCTGTCTAAAATATAAACTTTAATTCTAAACTGCACAATTCTTTTGCTTACCACAACTGCTGAAATATAGCACATGAAATAAACTAAAAATGCATTTATCAGATTAATACAATTCTTCTTCATGATTGTTGTGATTTACAGACATGGGTCATATGTCTCGCTTGGAGTTCATTCAGAGTCTGCTGGAATTAATATAATTTCTTGGAGGAGAGAAATATGCCTAGGCACAGTTGTCCACTGAATTCCTTCAATATATGTTTGCACAACAGTGATTTTATATTAATTCTTGGACCTTGTTGGCTCTTCTTCATTCTTCGTTCTTTCCATCTTGTTCTGTTTTATTTAGTGTGAATATATTTTAATTTATTCACTGTCCATTCTGCTCATAAGGGGTTTTAAGATGCAATCTGTTCCTCCTTGTTCAGTCCCCTGTCTGGATTTAGCCTTCATTCTTCGAGGATTAGTGAAACTACAGCAAATTGGACAAAATCTTTGAAGCTTCACTTTTTCCTCCACAAAGACCAACCTTGTATCCATTTCTTCCTTTACTTTCTAGCCTTCCTCCTTCCTAGCCTATTGCACAAATTTTTCATTTGATTTGCCCACTGCTACTTCAGCCCCCATTTAGAATTTTCCTGGTTCTCCCCACATTAATGTTGAATCATTTTAAAGTAACGATCACTTCCTTTTATGGAAAATGGTATTTTAATAGGAGTAATTTTGGCTTGCTGGATAAGAGAAGCTGCCCTCACTTTTCAAGAACGAATTACGGTAATTCTTCAACCAAATATCCCTTTGTTCTTGAGCTTTTGTTTCTGTAGCCCATTTCCAACAAATGATTACTTTTTTTAAATTCCTGCTTTCTATTTTCATTCCAGTGTCATACATGCATTTCCAGCTTTTCAAGGTCCGTCCTGGAGTTAGGTCTTTTTTTTAAAATCAATGTTTTCCAAGTAGATAGTTGCAGCAGCCCACTAGTTAATGCATTAGCTAAGTAACACTGCCCTCTTCCGATCCATGATCACCTTATAAGAATTTAATCCTTGTGTTGGGCCTTTCTGCGTGGAATTTCTTTTCTGACATATATAGGGCAGCTACTACTCCCAAGATTTTCATTTTATTTTATCAAATAGTATAAACCTTGGCTATTATCACCATATGAAATGTATAATGGTTTTACTGTAATGGGGACTCAAACTCAAACTGCTGTGAAAGAGAACCTTTCCTATGTATGTTTCTGTGCACAGCGTCACACAGCTCAGCTGCGGGAAGAGCTTCAGAAACTCCCCTGCCCTGAAGGCTTGGATCCAGATGTGGATGATCCTGACGAGAGATGCAGTGCCATGACTAGTATTGAGGACACTCTCTTGCACGAGCAAGTCAAACCAAGCAGCAGTAAAGACCTCCCAAGTGACTTCAAATTATGAGCTATGTTGACATGGACTTGATAGACACACAAGGCTTTGAAGCACAAGCCAAATATGTCAATATTTGTATCTAAGAAGCTAATTATGTAATAGGTAAAGAAATTGAAACTCTAATATGCCCTTCAGGATATACAGTTTAATTCAAGATGATCTTTTATTTACCTGTACAAGAGTGTAAACTTTTTTGTGCTTTTATTTTCCAATTGTGAGAACCACTGATTGGTATGTTTAAAAGTTATGTATACAAGAATGGATAAATCACTGTTATATAAGGGAAGCTACCTTAGGAAAGAATGTTTACTGAATGTTTATTATTTTTTTTTTACTTGTAGAGTGAGGGCAGTTGTAACAGAATATATATTGGTCATTCTTACAGCTACTATTTAAAGTCAGACAGTTTTCACTGAATTTGATAGATTTTACGTTTGGCCATATCTCCATTCTCATATTTGATTTCTAAAGAGAACCTTCTGTATACTTCAATAAAGATCAAATGGACATGCTCCGTCTTATGATTTACTGGTACCTTTTTTAATAATCTTGCCATGGATACATTATAGTTGGAGACTTGCACTTGTATGACTGAATTTATTACAGTCAACATATTTAATTTTATGCTTAACTAATTCTAAAATGCAGTTGAAATAAATGCACATGGTTTTACCTCAGCCAAAATATGGACTACTGAATTAATCTTTTTTAAATTTTTATTAATAACTCAGTCATTTTTACTCAAACAGACAAAATATTTCTCACAATAGAATAGAAGAATTTTGACAATTTCTTGCCCATTATTAAAAGATATTTTTAAAAACGGGGTTATGATTTCAAATTAACCAAAAAAATACTAGTTGAATATTTAGAAATATTTTCTCAAATATTTCATTTGAGAGATTTACAAATTGCCCTGTTTCAGATGATTGAGCTGTCCTGTCATCTATTTTCCAAATATTAATTTCAATATGTTGAGAGTTTTTTTGTAATTAGATGGTACAAAGCTAATAGATTATTAGATTCAATATGTGCAACATTTGGAAATACAGAAGGAGAATTATATTTGGAAGTAGAAACAGATTTACAAATAGTTGTTGGCAATATTTTATTTATTAATACTATCCCCATCATCTTCTCAAAATAAGATGCATTTCAGATTAAGCACCATGTGTCCTATGGCAGAGATGAAAACATTTTTCAAAGCTTTAAAACTAAGCTATGATTGCAGCAAAGGAGATGTAATAATAGCAACACTCTTGGTTTCACACCATCATAAATGCAGTCACACATAAACACGCTACAATTAATAGTTTTTCTACAATGTATTCATTCGTTCCTAGTATTGGGTACTAGCTTCTTCCTTTCTTTGTGGAAAGAGAGCACTATAAATGAATAGTGAAACTTTTTATATTGCCTGAAAAGTGAATTCTTCAACAAAACTTTGGTGTTTGCCCTTACTTAGAATGAATTTTGTCCTAATGTCATGTTAGCCATTGTTAGCCACACAACATTATTTGAACACAGGGCAACATTTCCTGCCTTTACTCTGGTAACATGATTGTCACATGTCTCATATTCAAAATACGAGAAAAGAAGAAAAAAATGGGTTGAAACACTATATATAGAAGCAGCCATAAGTGTTTTTAAACAAGATCTACGAGGGAAGTGAATGTATTAAATGCATGATTTAGCTTTTAGACCACTGATGCAATTGTACTGGATCTTCTCTTGGGTCAACCAGCATTTAATACAGTGGAAAATCTTACGGAAAAGCCACTTCATTATTAGTACTGATTATCCTTGGGCCTGTGGCTCTTGACAAAAAACAACAAATTATGACATAATCCAGAACTTGCAACTTTTTAATCCTCTCCTAAATAAAGCCCACTGAAGAGCCATAACATCGCTAGTATGTCTTTATAAATAGGTTTGTATCCTCACAAAATGATTCAAAGTGGAAAATTTTTAAAAAATATGAAATGCTCCCAGAACATCCCTCCAAGTGAGTGAATTGGCTTTAAAGTAAAAGTTACGCTAAGGATAATTAAGTACCAAGTGTTGCATGTGTTTCAAAAATTCAAAAAAAAAATCAAATATACACTTACAGAATCTAAGCCCAATATCTGTGCTTCCCTAGTTGGCCATTCAGCCACAAAGAATGTTGAGTTAGACAAACCTTGGCCTGATCCATCAGGGTTGTATTAAGTGTTGCTGCCATCATCAACTCTGGGCAAACTGGTGCTCAACAATGCAATTTCTTTTCATAGGCCATCTTTTTAGGTTGGTAAAACATTCCAATGCTTAGAAATATATGGGAACTTTCACAAAAGAGCTTTCATGGGAAGGCTTCTCTGTTTACAAAAGGGACACCGTGAATTAGTTAAAAAGCATCTTTAGCAAATGGGGAAGAAAGAGAAAGGAAAGGAAAGGGGGAAGGAAAGTTTTCTAGAAAAAGCTCTCTGGAATGCTTTCTTACAACCTCCACTATTTTGCCTTTTTTTTCCTGAGTTGGTGGACACACTTCCAGACAAGTTTTTAGAGAATACTCTGCAAACTTTGGCAAGATGTTTTTAGATGGGACAGCAAGCTTGGCAGTGTCAAGAGAAGCTCCCATGAATGTCACAGTGCCAACCCTTGTCTTAACACACTGTCATTGAATACCATTATACTGGAACTGCCTACTAGAAAATAATAGCATTTAATATAGAGAAAAGGATCTGGCTAACAACATGAATTGATTCTTAATACACAGTATTCTTGCTTTATTACAAATTGCTACTTTTATCTGTTAGCCCGTGAACTGTTTTTTCCCCAAAGTTTCCATTTGCCATCTCTTTCCTTCTTCCCCTGAATTTTCCTCTTCATAGATTTACTATTGCATTTCATAATATCTGATGGAGTTACGTTGCACCACAGGTTATGTGTTCAGTGTGAGAAACAAGCTCATAACTTCAGAAACTATTTTTTTCGGAATTGCAACTTACTCTCTTGGCTCTCTGCTTATATTTGAAACTTGATTTTCCTTCCTCCCTCCCTCCCTCCCTTTGGGAAACGTGTTGTTATGAGGGACAAATTGTTGCTATTACCTTTTTAGCAATTTTGTTTAATAAACTTTTATTTAAACTCAATATTTATGAAGTCATCCTGACTTTGATATCTTTGAAGCAGAATTTGTCATTCCCATTAAAGGCATTAAATAATATTGATGTTTATTTGTTAGCTTTGTCCTTGTATTTGGCATGCCACTCTGACACACTAGTTTGTTCTAAAAATGCACAGCTATTGCTGTTAATTGTCATTAACAAACATGCTTTGTATCTTATTTCATGTATCTTATGCTCAATGAAATCAGGGTTGATTGCTGGAAAACATGATTATCCATCTAATGAGATGTAAAATTTTAGCCGTAAGTTAGAGGAGAGTCCCACACTATTTAGTGCCCTCTAGAAGACTGTTTATTATGCCACCTGGAGTTTATGGGAGCTGGCATCCCAGGCATCATCAGGGGACTAGATTGGGAATAGTCTAAGGTAGATTGTGTTTACAATAAAATGTTTTAGAAGGATGTGTTAAACTTTTTTTTTAATTTCATTCAATCATGTCTAATTTTTGGAGACTGCCTGGACAAGTCCTTGCAGTTTCCTTGGCAAGGTTTTATAGAAATGGTTTAACATTGCTTCCTTTTTAAGGCTGAGAGAGATTGACTGGTTAAAGGTAGGCTTTGGGCCTAAGGCAGGATTAAAATTTACAGTCTCCCTGTTTCTAGCCTGATGTTTTTATCCCTATACTAAACTGGCTCATATTGAACTTATAAACTTCCTTTTTTGCTAATGAAGTGCACCAAGTAACAAAATATACAAAAGCAGATTATACACCTTGAGTACTTTTATACATATTTTAAGTGTGTAAATGAATGCAAACATTTTGCCTTTTCAAATCTCCTTAATATAGTTTTGCCTTATAAAATATAAAACAAATCACCTAATATGGATCTTTTAAAGCAATAGATTGAATGAGAACATTATTTTGCTTCATAGCTGATGCTTTTATCATATATTAACTAGATTTATCTTCCAAGCTTTCAGATCATTGTCATATTATGTTAACAGACAAAGACATAAATATTGTGATTTTTTTCTTAATCATCATGACCTAAATACATTCAATTTTCTGCTTATTTATTCTCCAGGAGTTAAAATAGTTCTGCAGTGTTCTTTTGTTCTCCATCTCTGCCACAATTTTCCTTTGTCTAAAGCAGCCTTTCTCAATATGGGTACCGCCCCATCAATTCCAGTTCACTGCTCTGCTAGCTGAGAGAAGGCTTGGCTTACAACATTCAAAGAATTCAATATTGCTGTACTTATTGCATAGCAGTGTGGGATCAGCACATCACAATCCAAAACCTGGGAACATGAATTAAGTTATTTTTCCTTTTAGAAGTAAATAAAGGGTCGTTTTATACAGAGAGAAGAACATCAGTTATTCAAAGTTAACTCAATCCTGCAGTTTGGTTCAGAATGAAGAGATTGTTTATGCTGGTTAATAGTGCTTGGAGTCAACACATTAGGAGGGTGGCTGGCCTGGTTGAGGAAAGCTGTTGAAGTGTGCGCATGCACAGAGCTTCCAGAAGACAAGAACCACTAAGAAAGCAGGGTTGACTTGGGAGTAAAGCCACACCTTGGAGCTGATTGGCCTCTCTCATAGGAAACAAAAGAGGAGCAAACGGGGAGTGGGTTTTTGCAGGAAACAATTCCTTCCTTCGGTTGTTTCAAGAGTGGAAAATTCTGTTTGTAACTCATAAGAGACTCTGTGCCAAGTGTTGCCTTGCCCTGTGTTTGGAAACTAGTTATCTGGCAGCTCGCCAAGCGAGATAAGGTTCATGCTGATAAATATTCCTCTGAAAGACCATTTGTCAAGCCTTGCTGACTGAATGCAAGGAATTCACAGTCGTATAAATAAAAGTGGTTTTGCTGGGACCAAGACTTTGCTTCATGCTTTTTAAGGAAGCCTAGGTCAGAGGAGGGAATTTTAAGATAGAAACAGTTTATGACATGGCCTGCTTCTTAAGTCACAATTCATATTGAGGAATGTACAAAGCTACATTAAACTTAGAAATCAGCACAACATGTATTGATATAGAGCTGATTTGCCCAAACTGTTGTTCACCAGAAGTTGCACTCTAAATGTCTGTCACTGCAGATCCAAATCATAGAAGCATCTTCCATTTTCCGGGACAATATTATTGAAGTATCCAAATGCCTGAAAAGAAGATATAGCCTTTGTCTTTCATCCATATTCTCAACATGTATGTTCTTTTATATACCTAAAGGTGTTTCAATTTATATTATTTTTCTTAAAAACTTTATGAAACACACAGCAGCAACGAGAAGTCTACATATGTTTGTGTGTGTTTAAGTCATACAAGTAAAATTAAATTTTTTTCACATTTTACCTAACATTGTAATAGATATGGTTTTATTTATCTGTCAGTGAGGAGCAGCCAGTAGAAAAGTTTAAACATTTTGATGAAACTGTTTTTCCCATTTTTATTTTAAAAACCCTGTTTCTTGAGAAGTATAATAGGGGATCTAAACATCTTTCTTCTAGTAAGTGCAACCTGACAGGATAGGAATGCATTTTTGTAGCAAAAGGATTTTCCCCCCACCAAGCAGAAATGTTAAATACTACATGGATAACAGTTGTATCAGCATCAGAATGACCCTAATGCATCACATATAATCCTGTTTTGTCAAATTTTAATAAATCACTCTCCAGTGCTGCAATTTAGTTCAATTTGAAAACAGATAACATTTGCTAAAACATTTTAGAGAATTGTTACTTTTGCTATTCCATCTCACTGTGAGACTTAGCCTTCTATACTCACCCTTCAAAAGAAAGGAAGTCATCCTTCTCTCATTTCCTATACTACCTTCATCTATATGCTCCCCAGTGCAAGTGTATTTTAAAATACCAGACATGCCAGTTCTCTTTGTACAATTACTCTTCCACCTTCAGCCAGTCACGCTGTCTTAGCTTCACATATTTTACAAAATGAAAATAAAAGGAAAGAGTGTTAAATGCAACATTTCGAACACTTGGGCAAAAGGCAGGATCTAAATCTAACAAAAACATATAAATCATCTTGCAAGAGTTGTGTGTGAGAGAGGGGGTATAAATTAACACTTTCTTCAAATAAAATTAATTTTTCTGGTGCTATTCAAGTCTTTCAGGATTCCCAAATGTGTGTTCTGAGAGACTTGAGGAAGTTACACCATAACTCAGAAAGAAAACAGATAAAAATATTATAAAGTAGATGCTTCTGATCTTATAAATGCATTTATAAGTTTACATCATAATTCCATAAGTCACCGTTTCTAGTTTTCTAAACCATAAATCACAAGCTCATTTTTTTCTTTCTTTTTCAGCAAAAAGTTTGTAAGTTTTTTTCCAGTCACTAATAAATGTAACTCCTATTTCTCTATGCAGACAAGTTAATCTTGCTATCTCTGCTAGTTCCATCATCTTCAACCATTTCTCTGTTGTGGGTATATCACTGTCTTTCCAGTTTTGTGCCCCAGGTGGCTCAGTGGTTAGAGTGCAGTACTGCAGGCTACTTCAGCTGACTGCTAACTGCAGTTCAACAGTTCAAATCTCACCGGCTCAAGGTTGACTCAGCCTTGCATCCTTCTGAGGTGGGTAAAATGAGGACCCAGATTGTTGGGGGCAATATACTGGCTCTGTAAACCACTTAGAGAGGCTGTAAAAGCACTATGAAGGGGTATATAAGTCTAAGTGCTATTGCTATTGCTACATTTCAAAAGTTGGTCATACAATATCCTTGCTACCTGAGAAATGCAGAGTGCATTCACGTTTGAATTACAAATACTTCTTCCATAGGTCTTCAGTCTAATATTTCTTCTTTAATTAGATTGTTTTAGGGTTGTTTTCAACTTCTTATCAGGAGATTCAGTAGCACATCGTATTTTTCCTCATTTCTATTTCACATCAATTTCATGAGATACATCAGCCTAAGAACCAGAGTCTAGCCCCCAAAGTCACCCAATGAATTTCGTCAGTGAAGAACGGGCTTCCCAAGTTGTTTTTCTTTTAAACCCTCTTCCTGTTTCTTATATTAAAATATAATCTATTTTATTCCTTCAGTTAATTAAAAAGGAAAAGAATAGAAACAATGCAAGCAAATCACAATATTTTTAAATTGCCAACCATATTCAAGCAACTTTCATCTTTAGAGCAAAGCCATTAATCACCATAAACTCATTTTGTCTAAAAGCAGTAGTAATAGATTGTTCTATGTAAATCACTCTATTGCCTTTCCTGATGTCAGTTTACTGAAATAGAGTTGCTAATAAATACTTCCCATGGGAACACAGTTTGTTTTGAAGGTTGGTAGGATGGGTCTCTTTCACTTAATTGCTGGCCAAGGGCTTTGTGTTGAATTTAATTTCTGCAAAATAATACTCTCAAAATATCAAAATGTGCGCTCTCTCTCTCTCACACATACACACACACCAGAGATGGTATTCAGCAGGTTCTCGCCAGTTCTGGAGAACCTGTAGCAGAAATTCTGAATAGTTTGAAGATCCGGTAAATGCCACCTCTGACTGGCCCCACCCCCATCTATTCTCTGCCTCCCGAGTCCCAGCTGATCAGGAGGAAACGGGGATTTTGCAGTAACTTTCCCCTGGAGTGGGGAGGGAATGGAGATTTTACAATATCCTTTCCCTGCCACACCCACCAAGCCATGCCCACAAAACTGGTAGTAAAAAAATTGAATCCCAATACTCACACAAACATGAATCTGAATTGGAATGCAGAGTCACAACATAGATTCTAGAACAAGATGCTCTCAGAATATGATTATAATGAGTGTGAAATATTTTGATCTAGAATTAAAAACTACTTTGCCTGAATCACATAGTGCTTGCTTGGTGAATTGTACCACAATTATTTTAAATAAGCTTAAATTGGGCTTTAAAAAAAGAAGACCCTGCTGCTTGGATGAACACTAGGACATAAATGAGCCCAGTCTGTCTACATTCTGAGCTGGCTCAAAAGCTCCATAGGGTTGCCTTGTTATACATGGGAGATCAGATATTTCTTGTTTCGGCATTTTACTAATAGCCAGCATTTTACAGGATTCTTTACCATATTGATCAAATTTTTAAAACAGATTTTAAAAAAAGTACAGCAAAAACAAGGCTGAACTAGATGTAGCACTGTTCCAGAAACAACTACTAAAGGTCTCCTCCAAATATGCAAGTAGTCGTTATATGTATTTTCAGGCATGGAGTAGAGCAAAGAATGGAGTAGAACACAGAAGCCACCTTTCTTTTTCTTAATTGTGCTAAAAAAAATTAAGAGGGGGGGAATACTAACAAAGTTTCTAGTTTTGAGGGTCCTGTTTCCTCAAGTGGTGGCTTTCTCTCTATGCGTGGAATCATCTCTGAGGCAGCAATGCTCTCATAGTTGCCATGGGGAAACTCCCTGATGGGTTGTTCCTTCCATCATTCTTCAAAATTTGGAGAGGGAATCCAGAGGTGGTGTTCAGCAGGTTTTGACTAGTTCTGGAGAACCGGTAGCGGAAATTTTGAGTAGTTAGGAGAACTAAATACTACCTCTGACTGGCCCCACCCCCATCTATTCTCTGCCTCCTGAGTCCCAGCTGATTGGGAGGAAATGGGGATTTTGCAGTAACCTTTCCCTGGAGTGGGGAGGGAATGGAGATTTTACAGTATTCTTATTAATTTATTATTTTTATTTATTTTATTAAATTTATAAACCGCTCCACTCTCCCCGCAGGGACTCCCTTGCCACACCCACCAGCCATGCCCACCAAGCCACACCATGCCCACCAAGCCACGCCCACCGAAACGATAGTAAATTTTTTTGAATCCCACCACTGAGGGAATCTGACAGTGATAGCAAAGTAATCCCAAGGAATTTATTTTAAATCAAGTCAACAGTTGCAAACGAAGCAGTACTGTACCAGTCCATTCTTGCCTTTTTGTTTCTCTTGATGGTGACAAAAAGTGACAGGCTTTGAAAATCCACCCAAAGCCACGTTCCCATTTCCTCCAGCACTCTAAGAGCCAAATTATGCTAAAGCAAACAGCCCACTGTTGAATGAAAGAGCCCACAGCATTCTACAATGTATTACAAACCAAACATATTCCTCTTTAATATTTGCATTAAGATTCTTTTCCCTCTCTAATCGTCAATGTTTTCTAGTCAAATGCACTGAAACTCAGTCAGGGCAAAATGATAAAGGCACTGTGGGCGAAAAGAAATGGTATATTAGCAGCTACTTTGGAGAAATGGGCAAGCAAGCTAGAAAGAATCCAGGGAGATGTTGTCAGAGAAGCAGGCTTACAAGGCAGATAGGCCAAGACAAACAGAAAGAAAGGAGCCCTTTTATCTTTGCAAAGATGAATTGTGCAAGAGTTTTTCACCTATTCACTTTTTTTCCTTTTGTTGTTGTTGAACAGGGAAAGGAATGGTAAAATAAAATTGCAAATTGCAGTTATTGAAGATAGGATAAAAAGATGTTTTTCTTCAGAGAAAGAGAGTTGAAGAAAAAGACAGTTCAGTAAACGAATTAACGGCATAAGAGAAATATCTATAAAGGTGATTATATATGACATTTTATGATTTCAGTATGCCCCAAATGACTATATAACCAAAGATCTCTTACAACATACATAAAAAGGGCAGTGGTTCCAATCATGTAATCATAGCCACCATCTAGACTCATTTTGACCCTTCAGCAGACACACACACACACCCTCATATAAAGTCTTCCAGATTTCTCTATGTTGAAAACCTTCCAAAGATACAATTTAATAGCACTGATTCCAATTAAAAGCTATTATGCCCTGGTACTTAATCTTTCTCGAACTCTTGATCTACAACTGAGTTCCCTTGGTCACTGCTAGCTCCCTGCCATTTCAATGTTATAGATAGTATTTCCATTTTAGGCCACCTAACTCCGTAACAAGTCTGTGTGGCTTTTAGATAAAAATTACAAGAAAAGAAAATACATCAGGAGTTTAGAAAAGAAGACAGCTAATATAGATATAATAAAGATGGAGATGGTTTTCACAGGAGGCAGGCATATGTGGTAATCTCCACGCATATCTTAGAGAGCCAGTTTGGTGAAACGCTTAAAGTATTTAAGGACAGGCAATACCCAGCCTGAAGTCCATGCTCATCAAGAAATGCATTAGGTCCCTTAAGACAGGTCATCCCTCATTACATGGGGGAAGTGGAGATAAATTGAAGGTCTCCAAGTACCGTATTTTTCGGAGTATAAGACGCACCTTTTTTCTTCTAAAAAAAGGCTGAAAATCTGGGTGTGTCTTATACATCAAATACAGCTTTTTTTGCCTCCTGAAACCCCGCCCCTTCACCAAAATGGCCCACGCGCATACCCTTATGGAGGCTTCCAGAGAGCTGCTGGGGGCTGGGGAGGGCAGAAATGAGGGGGGAAAACAGGGTGTTTTTGCCCCCCGCCCAGCCCCCAGCAGCACTCTATAAGCCTCCATAAGGCTATGCATGCTATTTTTTTGACAGAAAAACGCCCTGTTTTCGCGATAAATGTGCCGGATTTTTGCTCATTTTTGACACCCCCCCAGGAGCACTCTGCAAACTCCCCCAAGGCTATTCATGCCTTTCATTTGAAAAAAATGGCCCATTTTTGCAAAAAACAGGCCGTTTGGGGGAGGTTTGTAAAGTGCAAAAAGGGTTTTTTTCCCTTTTGGAAAGCTGTTTAGTTAGAGTGATTGATGAGAATTATGTTGGTCAAGTACTGTGCCTGCAGAAACAAAGATTTGTTCCAAAGGTGGTCAGTGATTTCCTTCTCCAGCACATGGGTAAATACACCTGGAAACATCTACCTACCTACCTACCTACCTACTCTCTCTCTCTCTACCTATCTACTGTATTTCTCTCCCCCCTCTATATACCTACCTACCTACTCTCTCTCTCTCTATCCCTCTACCTACCTATCTACACTCTTTCTCTTCCTACCTATCTACTGTATTTCTCTCCCCCCTCTATATACCTACCTACTCTCTCTCTCTCCCTACCTATCTACTGTATTTGTCTCTCTCTCTATTTCACTCTCTCTATCCCTCTACCTACCTACCTATCTATTCTCTCTCTATCCCTACCTACCTACTGTATTTCTCTATCTCCCCCTTCTATCTACCTATCTACCTACTCTCTCTCTCCCCGCTACATACCTACTGTATTTCTCTCTCTTTCTCTCCCTCTCTTTTCCTCTATCTATCTAACGTCTTTTTAAAAAAATTTGCCTCTTCAAACCTGTGTGTGTCTTATACTCCGGTGCGTCTTATACTCCGAAAAATACGGTAAGATGTCCTAATTTCCTAGAGAAAGGAGGGCATAAAAAAACCACACACACACTTCCAAGAATGTCTGGGGCACATGCTCATGATTTGAAAATAGAAATTTCAAGCCATATACTTTTAATAAATTTCTCCGAAATGTATGGATTTTCTCATAAAATCAAAGACAGAAGTAACCCCTATTTTAACTTCCTAACAGTTTCTTCAGAAAGAGTTTTTTTGAACAATAGTGACTTCTAGATGAAGCTTTGCCTATATAAAGTTTGTTTTGTCAAGGACATATGGTTCATTATGGCTGCAAAGTATATGCTGTCAACAAATAAAGCATCAGCTTTATTTAAAATTAGTTTAATTCTACTCTGTCTTGTTCTTAAATCCATGCAGGGTACAAATGTTTGGAATTCCACCATGGTTATCAAAATTATACCAGCTATTTGTGAAGGTATCAAAGGATTAATCTTTGATCATTTTTGCATGAGTCAAGCCATTCTCCCAGTACATCCAGAAGAGTCAATCTCTTTTTAATTATGCTTTAATTTCAGCTGCAAATAGAGATGTACTTCTGTTCAAATAATTCCCAAATCCTAACCATGGCTAGTAATATTCAACACATTTTCTGACTTTAGATTTAACTGCTCATGAACTAGGAACTGAAAGAAAAAACCTTCTACTAGTAGTTCTGTCCCACAAAAGAAGTATGAATGGTATAAACCAGATCAGTGATGGTGAACCTATGACATGCATGTCAATAGTGACATTTTGAGTAACACAACAACATTTACCAACATGTAGCAACAACTATTCTTGAAAACATGCACTCTTCTCACTCAATTTTTGGAGAGCAATAGAGCACATCCCATTTATTGTGCAGCGTGCGCAATCAGTTTTCAAAAGTTGCAAAGGTTGCAGGAGGACATTTTCCAAAGCCACTTTGAGAACAAAGGCTCTGTGTGATCTGGAGCAGCCTCAGGTAGGCCACAGGGGCCTGTCAAGAGAAAGAGAACACTTCCTGAAGGTAAGTGGTGAGGAGCAGATCCTGGAAAACACTGTACCACAGGGGCAATCCCTCACGTGCCTTGGGGAACATGTCCTTTTTAAGAAGCAGCGGTTATGCTAAAGCTCATTCTCAATTTTGCTCCAAGTGCTGCAGTTCAGGATGGCCTAGATCAGGGGTCTGCAAAGTTGGCTCTTTGAAGACTGGTGGACTTCAACTCCCAGTATTCCCCAGCCAGCTATGCTGGCTGGGGAATTCTGGGAGTTGAAGTCCACCAGTCTTCAAAGAGCCAACTTTGCAGATCCCTGGCCTAGATGAAAGGAGAACTTTTTCTCCTTTGTTTGGGTGACACACCATGTCACGTTAGGCATTTTCTGAATTTTTGACTCACTTAGCCAAAACATTTGCCATCACTGAGCTAGAGGAATTATATCAGTGCAGCCTTGAATGGAAAGAATGACAGATACAGGGTTGGGGACATATCTAAGGTGCACCCTGAGAGACCAGATGAATAAATGCATCAGAAAATATTGTTTTGTCTCTAATGTACGAAAAGGGTTGGATATGAGACATTTGTGTGTGTGTTGATATAGTAAGAAATTAGAGAGTTTTTTTAACTCCTATGATTTGGTCTTTTCCAGCCTTAGGTCGAATCGAATCGAATCGAATTTTTATTTATAACCCGGTCTCTCTCCCCGAAGGGACTCGAGGCGGGGCACAGGGAATTAAAAACAGTTAGAAAGAATACAAAATTTAAAACAATAAACGTACATAAATACTAACTAAAAGGCATATTAAACAGAAAACCCTGCGCTAAAATTCCCAAATATTTACTAAAAATCCCTAAACAATCAGAAGAGACTATCCTAGGCCGGCCAAGCGAAAAAGATGTGTTTTTAATTTCAGACGGAAGGAGCGGAGGTCCGTGTTAGTTCTAATATCGGGGGGAAGGTCGTTCCAGAGGGCTGGGCCCGCCACAGAGAAGGCCCTTCCCCTGGGCGTCGCCCGCTGACAAAGTCTAGTGGACGGCACCCGGAGAAGTCCCTCTCTGTGGGAGCGAATCGGTCGTGAGGATGTATGGGGCAGGATCCGATCCCGCAGGTAGCTAGGTCCCGAGCCATGGAGCGCTTTGAAGATGACAACTAACACCTTGAAGCTTGGCTTCAGTTACAGGAGGGCTGTCAAACTCCCAGCCTTTGGGCTGGATGCGTCACGCTCTGGCCACTCCCACGCCCGATCTAGTAAAGTGGAAAAAACTCCTGATATATCATGTGATGACACAGTGACAACATGAGTTTGACACTCCTGAGTTACAGCATACATTAATCAGAAGGAATATGGTGGTAGCTTCTATCATTAGAAATCAGCTGCAGTTCACAAATATGCATTTTAATAAAGTTTATTACTCCAAAAAGGTGCCATTAGACTCCTCCCAATTTTTTCCCATCATTGACCAACATGATATTCATCCTACATAGCATACATTAATACAATTATGGAAGGAAATATAATAATTAAAGATGCAAATGTGATGTTAAATTCCATGTTCCTAAGTTATGGAATTTATTGAGCTTGGGGTTGGCAAAGAGGGAGAGATCCATTTATCTTACGTAAATGGAAAGAAACTTACCTTCCTGGTGTAGGAAGTTAAACTCCACCCCTCTCCTAGAGAAAATGGAGTATTTTAGGAAATATTAAAGGGACAGAATATTTCCTCTAAATGGGAGACAGAAACTCAGTTCCCCCCACCTATGTCAATGAGCCATTAAGGCCTGAGCCAGTCTATTCTATATAAAAAAGATCTCCCCACTTCAGCTCCAGGGTGATGGGATTAAGGCATGATAGTATTAGCCTTCTACCCATCTCACCACATGGCACCTGGGAGGATTGCATCAACTAGCAGAGTAAACAGGCTTGGGTCTCAGCACAGCCCACAGGGCTGCCCCTGCACCACCCCTTGGGAGTCTCACCACCAACCAGAATCATTTCTTGCACAGGAATGGGAAGCTGTGGGGCGGGGCCCAACAGAGGGCATAAAACCAGGGCACTCTCAGCTTCTCTACCCTTTTTTCTTTTTTACCCAACATCTTAAAGCATGTGATCCCCCTTTTCCATTCAGGAGCTCAAGCTCCTGTCCATCTGGATCCTGTCCACCATTAAACCATCTTTCCAAGCAGTCTCCATGTTTCCAGTGTCTTTTTCCCCACTTGGAACTAAACCCAGATGGACATTTCTTCCAACACTGGTATTAAGGAATGGAGTCAGGATATGTATGTTATCAATCTTTGTAATCCAACACAGCTGTTCTCTTCATTCTCTCCCCCCTCCCACCTACCTACTTTTCTACAAACCCCCCCCCCCCTCTTTTGTAAAAGGCTTTAGAACTCTGCAGAAGTTAAAGTGATACTTTAGCTTGGAGAAGCTAAAGTATCATAGAAGATCAAGGAATTTGCTCCAAAAAAACCTGATCTCAAATGAAAACCACTTTCTGAAATTCCTCACTGTTTTGAAAACTGAAATCTTAAGATTCACCAACATCAAGCTAGAGATCTATATAGTATATTCTAACATTTCTCTTCTAATCATGGCCAATTAAAAGACCACAAGCAGGATGAGGCAATATAAGTCCTCTGAGATTGGAAATACCCTATAGTGTGGTTATTGTTTTTCACTGACAATCTTATCTTCCACTAGTCATTTACATATTCTGCTTTGTTTTTTTTTTAGAAAATGTTTTGCTTTTGCTGGCTTTATCTAATAATGATGAGTAACAGAGAAATGTACTCTGGAATACGAAGCAATGCAGTAGTATGTATTTGTGTTAGCAAAATTGATTGTGAAGATAACTTTTACCATCTGTCAAGAAACTTGTTTCTTGGAGATGAAATGGCATCCTTCCAGTTTGTCCCTTGGCACAGATATACTATAGTTCATATTTGGTCCTATGGGGCCTTTCTCCCTGTCCATTTCTTTAAAAAGTAAGTATAGCTGTAAGAAAATTATTTATTTAATGTTTTAAATAATGTGCCGATTATATTTCCTGATAGTAGCTAACGGATTTATAGCAGTTCTACTTTCATAAGAAGTCCCAAAAATACAGATTTTAAATTACCAAATGTGATAGGTCAAAGAGATAATTGATTGTTTTCTTTTCTTTTTTTCCTGATGTACTTACATGTAGCTAGATGCAATTTCCCCAAACTGAAGCAATATTGTTTCCAATTGCCCATCTCACAACTGACCGTAACAAAGGGAAAATGCAGGGCATATGAATTTTCTAAATAATATAAAGGCCATGCATTGTTGTCTGAGTTATATACTTATATTTAGAAATGAGTAACAATTATTCATATACACTTAGCTAGCAATCTGTGTACATTCTGAAGGTAAGTATTCAAAACAATTGGAAATTAAGTACATTCAATTAGAAGAAAGCAACCCAGGGTCCATTAATAAGTACATATAATTGGAACAGAACAATGGATTGTTCATTACTTGATCAACTACACAAATTGTTTAACCCATTGTTTGGCAACTTTAAGGTGTGTGGATTGGTTTAAACTGTCTAAGCTGGTTTAACTTGTCTTCATAAACAAATGCAGTTTGTTAAAAGGACAATTCAATGTTATACATTGTTTTTATTTGCAATTTGCTTAGAATATTGTCTCACTGAGATTAGGTCAACTCAGTATGGACACATTTTTAATGAAATGTTTGTATATATTTATTGTTTTACTGTGCCTGTGCACCGCCCCGAGTCCCCGAGGGGAGAGGGTGCGGTTTAGAAATATTAAATTATTATTATTATTATTATTATTATTATTATTATTATTATTATTATTATTACTTGTTTTACTTAAAAAATAATAATAATAATAGAAAATTAGATTGCAATTGCTTTTTCTGATTTATTCTTCAACTATTCTGCAACCTTGTGATTTCCTATTCAAATTCTAACCAGATCAGGTTCTACTTATCTTTTGGTAATCAGCCATAATTGATTAAGTGGGATTCAATAAATGCAGACCCTACTAAATATGTTTAGGAGTGCAGTTACATATTTTGCCTCTTTTCACTATTATTTATTGTGAAACAAGAGATTAATTTGTTTATATTACTGTATCGGGGGTCATACATTTTTGAAATACAATTTGTTTTTAATGACTCTTCCTTTGTCTCATCCCCCTAAACTACACATTATTATCTATCTAGCACAAAGCCTGGATCAAAAACAACAACCACAAACCACACCTTATACTTTAATTAGCATGGACACCCTCTCCAGGGGTGGGTTCTGGCAGGCACTACTGCCAGTTTGCTTATGTGCACATTGCGTTCACATGCACAGTGCTATTAAAATTGTTCTGAGCATGCACATAACTGAAAAACAAGATGGAGAACCGGTTTGGGGGCGTTGCAGGCCTGGGTCGCTGCCAGTTCCAGCAACCCAGGCTACCAAACCACTACCGGTTTAGCCGAATAGATCCAAACCGATCCAAACCGGTAGGAACCCACCACTGACCCTGTCACATATTTGGAGAAAAAGCCCATATTATTTCCGTAAAAACATATGCCTTGCAACAAGGGTTTATTTTATTTATTTTTATTTTTATTAAATTTATATCCCGCCCTTCTCCACGAAGGACCCAGGGTGGGTTCCAGACACCATTACTCCTGGTTTGGTGCCTGAAAATATTTGCACGCGCTCGCTTCACTCACATGCACACCAGACCCACACTCCACACGCGTTCATAGTTGCACTTAAAATGATCTGCGCATGGGCATAACATTAAAAAATGAATAAAAATTACATTTTTTTTCAATGAAAATTGTTCTGCACAGAAAATCAAAATGGCGCCGCCAAGGAGAGAACCAGTACAGTCACATGACTGCCTGAGTTACTACCTATTCGGCCAAACTGGACCGAATAGGTAGGAACCCACCTCTGCCTTGCAAGTTACATACATATAGCTGCACATGGTATTTTCTTGCCCAGTCCTAGCACAGCAAATACATTTCCATTTGCTCCTTATTGTAGGCAATAATACAATGTTTACATTGTGGACTCTGGAACACTCATTTTGGATCTTCTACTAATCTTGGCCATGCTTCTTCAAAAAGAATTGGGATCTATGAAGCTGGCAACCTTTGTATAATGAATTGCTAGGTGTGAGAAAGAGAAGCTTGGAAAGAGATTTTAAACAATGTTCCCAGCTTTAAATCAATTTGTAATCTAAAACTAGTTCTTGAAACTGTGGGGGCAAGTAGCAGAGAAAGAAAAGCTACAAGTGCAATACCTTGATTTATGGCTATTGTTTTAACAATTTCCGATAGCAAAAAAATACAACAATATAGCATACACTCAATGAATAAATGTACAACCTTTTTTGATAGCAGATCTCTTAGACTCAGTGCATCAAAGGAGTACATACTTTGGAGTACTGGAACAAACTGTTGTTAAAGTAAGCGAAGGACACATTTAATACTAAGTTCATTTGTCAAGTTGACAAGACTTGGAAGCTCTCTGCATGCACAATGAAGGAGCATCTGGCTATCAAGAATATTTAAGTCCTTGCCTAGTTAGTTTTTTTTTTTAATCTGCCATGCAGTATGAGTGAAAGATGCAAAGAGGAAAACACTTCAGTGTAGGAAAAAGAGATGTGCTTATGTATTCAAATTTGCGGATCCATTTTAATCACTTTCAGAAAAGTGTGGTACAGTAAGTCTTAGTCACATTGACAGAGGAAGACTAGAAAAGAAACGCCAAAGCAGATACACTAAACATGGCTGTTGAATTAACTCTATTGTTATACCATATTGTTATATTAGGATCAGAAACAAAGACCCAAATATAGAGGAAAGACCTCTTTCCTCTATATTCCTGCCTTAATGACACCAAGCACACATTCCATCTCTCAAAACAAGACATTAGTAATTGGGGCTGAAATTGTGCTTGGGCATGTGAAAACGGTCTTCTGTCTTCTGAACACTGACTTATTTTCTCCACGTATTCAGGTCTCGATGAATTCCTGTGCCTTAGTCAGAATTGCCCTATTGTTGTGCATCTGCAAATTTTCTGTCAAAAACTCTAGATGGGAATGAAGGTCAGAAATTACTGTCCCTGGCAAAAAGCCAGCTTTGTTGACATTCAGCCAACTTACATCAATCAATCTTTATTTGTCCTTTTTGATAGACTAAAGAAGGACAAGAAGATGTCTAGGGCCTCCTCCTGTTGATAGGGAGATGACTCTGTATTAAATGAGAGCATCTCAAGGTTGGCTGTCTGGCATCATTGACTAATGAGCCATATATTCAATGGGGGGGAGGGCAGGGGTGGAACACAACAGAGGTCATAGAGTCTTCTAAGACAGCCCTTTGTGAAAACTGGGTCCTTGGGAAATGAGGAAAGCTGAATCAAAAGAGACATTTTGGAGTGTAGTAAAATTTGATGCTGTTTTATTACTGAGCTACAGAACTTTATTTCACACACCCCCAACACACACACACTTAAATTGTTTTTGAGGTTTTGTCCAGAAGGCAAGAGTATATTGCTTTCATGGATAAATTATATATTGTTATCTCTTTAAAAAAAATACAAGTTGCTGGGATTTATTTTGACTGTTATCAACAAAGGTCAATACTTAATTTTGTTCCAGCCCAGGAGTGCGGACTCTTTTGCTTCATTGTCATCATTTTATCCTCAAAATGCAATGTTCTCATTTCAAGATTACTTGGTAACCCATTAGAGGACTTTTTTTTACCCTATCTGTGTTCCTTCTGGAAATTTTATTTTTAACACGAACAAAAGCTGCATTCTAATTGATCAGTGAAACTGCCGTGGGGAGTAAAGCTTCAAACACCAGTACTGATTTTTTTGCCAGAGGCCCTGCTTTTTATGATACACTTACTGGTCATTTTTATCATGAAATGTTTCAGAAGTCATCCTGCTCACTGATTTAATTTCATTTTTTTAAAAATTAAAATAAGATTAGGATAAATCTGAACTGTTAGGTAAAATGGGTTACAATGGCTCACTGTTTGATTGATTAATTGATTGATTGACTGACTGACTAACTGATTTGTGATCCATGTAATCATTGTTTTGTTTTATTCATTTTCTTGATTCATCTAAAATAATTTTTAGATGAAATTTTATGATGTGTTTGCTTAGAAACATTTACTAAGAGGGAGTCTGGCTACTTTGGTTCTCTACTACAAAACTTCATCATTTCATAGCCTCGCCAGTGATAGATATTTATTTTCTCTAACTTCACTTAATCCACTTGTAATAGCTAATCTTAACTAGTATTCAAGTAAGACATTTTAACTTCTCTGTAACCCATTAGATTCATAATCAATTAAATAGCTAATATATTTACAAGGTCTAACAAGAAATCTAAGTATATTTAAAGACCACAAGATAGGAGGAAGATACGTATTGAATGTATACATCTAGACCTAACTCTATACTAAGTATAACGATAATGTAATATCTGACTCACTTGTGCAAGAGCCTGACAATGCAGGTAAGCTTGTCATTGTGATTTATCATTTACCATGTTGTGTGAAACCTGTCACTGTGAACAATGTGAACAATTCCTCTGTCATTTTCTAAAGATCTACCTACATTATCTAAAATTCATCTGGTTTTATAATCTTCCCTTACTGTTCAGCTAATATGGTTCAGAGTTGGACTAATGACTATAAGATTTTTTTCTATCAAATTTGCCTGTCATTTCATTGGATTGTCACCAAATGCTTTTTCTTAGAGATTTTTTGTATTAGATTTTCTAGTATTCTCATCCAAATTGAACTCTGCAGGTGGTACATCCTCTTTCACAGTATGTTATAAGATCTTTCTGTTCTTTCTTTGGTGCCAAGTGAAGCTTTTAAAAAAATAATAATTTCCCCAGTCTTTCAGATTTGATATGGTTACATTGAATGTAATTAATCTCTCATTGAATTTCACTTGTTATTGTTTGTAGTATAGTCTTCTGAATAATCAAACAATGGTCTTCATTATTATTATTATTATTATTATTATTATTATTATTATTATTATTATTATGTTAATCTTTGGTGAGAGTCACAGCCTTTGGGGCTGGTTGGTAGCTCAACAGCTCGAGTCCTAACCAAGGACCTAGGAACTGTTAAGGTAACGTCAAAGTATATAAGCTGTTCCAAGCAGGGTGGCCCTTTGTAGAGTCAGAATGCTCAAGTCCGGCAAACCTAGAACCTCCACATAGCGAGGCAGTCCCCTAGGTATTGCTCCAAGGGCTCCAATTATCATTATTATCATTATTATCATTATTATCATTATTATGTTATTGTTTAAGGTCCAATTTGTGCTGAACATCATCTGCTAATTCTGTTCTTAATTTTTAAATGAACAAAGTAGACATTATTTAACTGATTTTTAATTATTGGTTATTTTGAGCTTTTTTAAATTACTGTAAATGCAAAGATCCTGTGGAGAGTCTGAAGAATGATAGACAGCATTTGGAATGAGGCATTGATCCATTTACCAGTAAGAATGTAACAATGGCAGTGCACAAAGTGACAGGCATAGCAGTGGATCTCCAAGGCCACCGATGGCCTGATTGCCTACAGAATAATGTGCTGCTGCATTTTGAATTAAATCGGGAGACTTTATCCCGCCCTGAGTCCCACCAGGGAGAATAGGGCGGTATATAAATCGAATAAATAAATAAATAAATAAATCCCAAGTTCCAAAGGGTTTGATATCTCTTGGTGGGGAAGTTTTGAGTGCCCTTAGAATGATGGTCACAATTCTGGAAGGTTTTTTTTGCCTGAGATGCCTGAATTTACCAGCAATAAAAGCAAACGGGACTTCCCAAAAGGTATTGGACTGATTGCAGAAGGTTTAGGTTTGGAGCTGCTAGTACAAGGCTAGCTAAGAATTACAAGATCCATAATCAGACTTTATGGTAGAGGCTCTCTAAGCCATCAAAATCATTCTGGAGACTGGTTTCCAAGAGCATGAATCTGTTTGCTTGGCCCTTTTAATGCCGTCTAGAACTGCAATTTGGCTGAGGCTCTGGGATAAGGGGGTGGCTGGAGCACTGATTCAATTGCACAAGAGCAGTCTCATCCCTGCACAGATCCACTGCAGCTCCTTTGTTTACCGAGGAACCTATAGAGATGAAGCAGCAGAAGCCTTGCGGGAGGAAAACTGATTGAGAGCTTGGGCAGACTGGTAAGAGCACATGTTCAAGCTTATGTAGGGCAATTCAAGCAGCAAAAAGGAGATGTTTGCTGTGTTATTTCATTTACTGAATGTTGCCCAGCAGGTCTTCTGCTCAAGGGAAACATGATTGCTAAGACCATCTGAAAGCTGTTGGAACGAATTTTCACAGCAATTTGGTGGATAAAATGATCAGATGCAAAAGGAGTTTGATTCCAGCTAGACAGTATCAGTGAAGTCTCTGAGGTGTTAGCTCTACAATTTTCTATTTGGATCTCTGCCTCTCCTGTAAGGCGAGAGCAGGTTAAAATTGATCAACAATGAATGCTTTTTGAGTGAGAGCGTGTTTCCCTCTGCCATAAAAAAGATGGTGTCATGCTTCCCATTCAAGAAGCTTTCCTTGATTTTTGGCTACCTTTAGATCTGTCACCAACTTTCTTTTCTAAGAAAGGTTGTAGAGGGGAAAGTGGTTCTCCTACTCCAGAAAGGAAGTTGGTTATTTTAACCCATAGTTGTCAGGCTTCAAGACAGGGTATAGCATAGAAACGGCATTAATTGCATTTGCATATGATCAATAGAGAGACTGGAATTGGGAGACTGCAACTCTTCCTATTCTCCTTGACTTTTCAGTGGCTTGCAATATCATTAACCGTGGTAAGCTTCTATGGATTTAGGTGGTGGGGATAGGTATTGTCTTGCAGGTTCTTGTTTCCTGAAGAGACAACTTCAGTTGGTTATGGGAATGAGGAACCACCTGGAGATTTTTACTTTGTGAAACGCTTCAGACATCTGTCCTATCTCCACTTCTCTTAATAAATACATGAAACTGCTAGGGGAGGTCATTCATCAGTACAGGGTTCAGTACAATCAGTATTGATCCCAGGTCAAACTTGATGATGTTGTAGAAATGCTGGGCCAGGAAACAGTCAACATCTAGATGTGGAAGAACAGATTCAGACAAACCTTCCAAGACAGAGTGGCTTTGTGTTTGTGGGCCAAACATCTCCAGAGAAATACCATTTTGGATTCTGATTGGAGGTCTATTCCCTCATTCATGAATGGTCAACAGTTTAGGGGCATACACAGACTCAAAGCTCCTGCTTGATGAGTAAATATAAATATAATCAGGTGGCTTTTGGACACTTACATTTTTTGGTAACTGCTAACAATCACACATTACTCCTAATTGGATTTTTGTACTCTATAGGTTGCTGCCTTGAGGAACATATTGAAGTTGTGGCTGGTACAGAATTCAGTAGCCTGGCAATGATGGGAGTATTCCAGTATAACAGAATAACCTGGCTGCTTCAGGACTGCATTGCTTGCCAGTTGGCTTCTATGTATAATTCAAGGTGCTGATTAAATTTTAAGGAAACTTCTATGGAGGAGCTGTCTTGACTCTCTTTTTCTCGCACAATTTCACTGTCTTTTGCCCCTCTGGAATGCAATTCCTCCCTCTTGGAATCTGGACTACATTCTACTACAGCCATGACATAGGTACCAAAAGAGGTGGAGCTTGTGTCTTAATGGCCCAACATGGATTTTATCAGTTTGATGAAAACATTGGATGTTGCAGATGCCTCTGTATTGGAAAGTTCTGTTTTGAGTGTTAAAATTGCTACACAGATAAAATTCAAATTTCAGTGCCGAGTTCATCTGATTTAAATTAATTGATTTCAGTTGGCTCAAGCTGTAGAGCTTTAAGGTGGTTTCTAAGTTTCCAGCGCCATAGTTCTTGCGACAATGATGTTTCCTCTGGCCACATGTAACAGATGCTCTGAATCCTTTGTCCCTGTGAGACCTTCCTTTGGTAATGGAGGAGGAGTGGGAGTAGGGAATAATCATGCTTCTTCATGCTGTCTCCAAAGACAGAAGATGGAATGTTATAGCATTTCCAAATATCAACTCCTTTTAAGGGCTGGCTGAATTTTTCTGCCTGAGGCAAAAAATCCCTAAGATGTACATACAACTGCAGAAACAGATCAGACAGGATTTGAATAAGGCTCAATGCTGAAAACAATGGTCAAGGTTTGGAATTACAGAACAGGCCTCATGGTGCATATAGACAGTTCTGTTTTCCTCATTTCTCATCACAGTAGCTGCTTTTCAGCATCTTCAAGACCCCTTCCCCGTTTCCCCTCAGCTTCCAAGAGTAGACCTGCCATCTATATTAGTAAACCGGTTCATGAATGCCTAGCAGCCAAGCACACTGATTACATTTCTCATTATAATTGATTTCAAATTGTATATCCAAGATAGAAAATAGCAATAAATCGTAAGAAATTTAATTTAATCAGCCACGATATGAAATTTTTTGTTCACTTACTTCTTTCATGTGCGATCTCTGAGAAATCATAAATATATTGCCAGGTGATTGAAAAAAAGCAAATATTTCTATTTTCAAAAATTGGGGTGGGGGGGAGGAGAAAAATCCCCAAATCCAGGTAATTCAAGCTGGTTAGTTTAATATTAATATCACTCACCTGTGAAGCAAATTATTAAACAGTCAATTTTTGAACATTAAAAAAAGAATGTAATACTTGGCAAGAACCAGTATTGAAAATAAATTATGCCAAACCAACCTGAACATTTATAACAGAATGAACTATTTAATAATAATAATAATAAATTTAATTTGTTGACCGCTCCCTCTCCCCGAAGGGACTCGGAGCGGTGAACAGGGCAAATAAAACAATAAATATACACACATAATAAAAACAGATTAAATAATATCCCTGCGCTAAAAATTCCCAGTTAAAAATTACTAAAATCCCCATCTAAAATTAACAACCCCATAGAAGGGAGACTACCCGGCCAAGCAGAACAGATATGTTTTTAGTTTTAGACGGAAGGAGCGGAGGTCCGTGGTTGTTCTAATGTCGGGGGGAAGTTCGTTCCAGAGGGCTGGGCCCACCACAGAGAGAGCCCTTCCCCTTGGGCGTCGTCCGCTGACAAAGTCTAGTGGACGGCACCCGGAGAAGTCCCTCTCTGTGTGAGCGAATAGGCCGTGTGGATGTATGAGGCAGGATCCGATCCCGCAAATAGCTAGGTCCCGAGCCATGGAGCGCTTTAAAGATGATAACTAGAACCTTGAAGCGCACCCGGAAGACGACAGGCAGCCAGTGCAGCTCGCGCAAGAGCGGTGTTACATGGGTAAACCTTGAGGTTCCCATAATTGCTCGCGCGGCTGCATTCTGGACTAGCTGAAGTCTCCGAGTGCACCTCAAGGGGAGCCCCATGTAGAGAGAGTTACAATAGTCCAGTCGGGATGTCACGAGAGCATGAGTGACTGTGCGGAGGGCGTCCCGATCCAATAGGGGGCGCAACTGGAGAACCAGGCGAACCTGGTAAAACGCCCTCCTGGCCACGGCTGTCACTTGATCTTCCATGGACAGCCGGGCATCCAGGAGGACACCCAAGTTGCGCACCCCATCCACTGGGGCAAGATGTTTGCCCCCAATGGCCAGCGATGGAATCAGCTGGTTGAATCGGGCAGCCGGAAACCACAGCCACTCAGTCTTGGTCGGGTTGAGCTTGAGTCCGTTTCTTCCCATCCAGATCCGTACGGCTTCCAGGCACTGGCACATCACCGCTACGGCATCGTTGGGGTGGTTTGGGGTAGATATATACAGCTGAGTATCATCAGCGTAGAGATGGTACTCTATCCCAAAACCACGGATGATCTCACCCAGCGGCTTCATATATGTGTTAAACAGGAGAGGCGAGAGGACCGACCCCTGAGGCACCCCACATGTGAGGGGTCTCGAGGTCGACCTCTGCTCTCCTGTCAACACAAATTGCGATCGGCCAGAGAGGTAGGAGGAGAACCACCGTAAAACGGTGCCTCCCACCCCCAACCCCCCCAGCCGATGCAATAGGATACCATGGTCGATGGTATCAAAAGCCGCCGAGAGGTCTAATAGGACCAGGATGGAGGAACAACCCCCATCTCTGGCCCTCCAGAGATCATCGACCAACGCGACCAATGCCGTCTCGGTGCTGTGCCCGGGCCGAAAGCCGGACTGGCGCGGGTCTAGATAATCAACTTCCTCCAGGTGACAGGGAAACTGTTGTGCCACCACACTCTCAACAACCTTCGCCAAGAAGGGAAGGTTGGAGACTGGACGATAGTTGGTTAATAAAGCTGGATCCAAAGAGGGCTTCTTAAGGAGGGGCCTCACCATAGCCTCTTTTAGGGAAGCAGGCAAGGAACCCTCACTTAAGGATGCGTTGACAACCTCTTGGAGCCAGCCTCGTGTCACCTCCCAGGATGCCAGTACAAGCCAGGAGGGACACGGGTCCAATAAACATGTGGTGGCTCGCAGTCGCCCATGTAACCTGTCCATATCCTCGGAAGCAACGGAGTCAAACTCCTCCCAAACAAGATCTGTCTCGTGGCATCCCACTGGACCATCAATGGGGGCTAGCTCGTTCTGTATCTGAGCGATTTTCTCCTGCAGAAAAATTCCAAATTCCTCTGCTCTACCCTGTAGCGGGGCTTCTCGCACCCTCTGTTGAAGGAGGGAGCGGGTCACCCTAAACAGGGCGGCAGGGCGGTTTTCTGTGGATGCTATGAGAGTGGCACAATGATGACGTTTGGCCACTCTCAGCGCCACAATGTAAGTCCGTAAATGGGCTCTTACCTGTGTCCGGTCAGATTCAGATCGAGTAGACCTCCATCTTCTCTCTAGGCATCTCTTGTGGCATTTCATCACCCTTAGCTCCTCGGTGAACCAAGGAGCCAGGGTGGCTCGCCGCCGCAAGAGAGGCCGCAAGGGCGCGACCTGATCCAAGGCTCCCGTGGTCGCAGTATTCCATGCGGCCACGAGGTCCTCCATCGGGGCACGGGTCAGGGGTCCAGGAAGTGGCCCAAGCGCCGCCTGGAACCCATCCGGGTCCATCAGGCGCCTGGGGCGGAACCAAATAGGTGACTCAGGTTCCGCCTCCCCGCGGTGGGGAGTAGCGGTTGGAAAGTCGAGCCGGAGAAGTGAGTGGTCTGACCATGACAAGGGTGTGATGACTATATCCCCTGTACCCAGATCACTCTTCCATTGGCCTGAGACAAAGATGAGGTCCGGTGTATGTCCACCCTCGTTTAACTATCAGAATGCAGTAGAGTGCACAGCATACCCTGTTTTTAGCAAAATATTCAGTGATATATATCTCCCATGAGATCCTAGTAAAGAAAAACAATAAAAAGTGGGTTGCACTATGCTACCATCAAAGGCATTGTGCCCAGAGTATACATACAGCTTCATATCAAGATGAAGAGTGGCATCAAATAAATCTTCTTTCTATAAATGCCGTTCAAAATTCATAAATTATTTGGATGAGGGTTAGAAAATATTATTATCAACTTTGCAGATCAGAGAAAGAGAGGAAGATGCTAACACATGGGTTCCCAAACTTGGCAACTTGAAGACTTGTGGACTTCAACTCCCAGAATTCTCCAGCCAGCTCTGCTCTGCTGGCTGGAGAATTCTGGGAGTTGATGTCCACAAGTCTTCAAGTTGCCAAGTTTGGGAACCCCTATGCTAACAAATAACCCTGGAGAACATTATCAAGTTTCAGGAGGGTATTTGGGCACTGGGCAGCAATATATGTGAAAACGATCTGATGCCTTAGTTAGTAGATCATGAGCCAGTAATGTAGTGCGGCTACTGACAATGCAAATCTTTGATTGCATCAACATCAAGATCAGAAATTATAATTCCCCTCTATTCAGTGTTAGATTGTATTCTGTTTAGAAAGGACATTGACAAATGACAATATATCCATAGCAGAGCAGTCAATATGATAAGGGTCCTGAAACAAATGAACAAAAAAATGAAAAGCAGGCGGCTATGGGAAGACATGATCACTTCTGAAGACTCTAAAAGCCTGTCATATGGAAATGGGGTAGAATTATTCAGAATTGTTCCAGAAGATAAGACAAGAATAATGAGTTTAAAGAACAAGAAAATAGGTTTTGGCTGGACCTCAGAAAAAAAACCTATTGGTAAGATCTGTTCAACAATGAAAAAGAAGGGAAGAACTCTTTTCTTCTTCGGTGCTTAAACAGAGGTTGGATACTCATCTGTCAGAGATAGGGCAGCAACGATTTCTCACTGGGCAGGAATTGGAACAAATGATCCCTTCCAAATCTTACACGTTATAATTCCATTATTTATTTTTAATCCACCTTTATTATTTTTATAAATATCATACTTCTTTTTCCTTCTATTCACCTCACAACAACCCTGTGAGGTGGATTGTGCTGAGAGACAATAACTGGCCCAAGGTCGCCCAGCTGGCTTTCATGTGTAAAGAGGAGCTCATGATCTCTGGCTTTCTAATCTGGTGCTTTAACTACTAGACCTGTGATGGCAAAACTCTGGCATGCATGCCAGAAGCGGCACGCAGTGCCCTCTCTGTGGACACACAAGCTATTGCCCCAGTTCAGTTCCAATGTGCATCTGCGCGCGCCTCCCACCAGTCAACTGGACTTCAGGTCTGTGCCACACATGTGGGGCTGTGCTGGGGGTGGGGGGACGTGTGATGGGCCGCGTGTACATGTAGGGGGAGGCAGGGTGCTTACGGGAGCTACACGCCCATTGTATTTTGAGGGTTGGCACATGCTTTGGGCACCCGGTCCAGAAAAGGTTAGCCATCACTGTACTAGACCAGGGGTCTGCAAAGTCAGCTCTTTTAAGACTGGTGGACTTCAACTCCCAGAGTTCCCCAGCCAGCATAGCTGGCTGGGGAATTCTGGGAGTTGAAGTCCACCAGTCTTAAAAGAGCCGACTTTGCAGACCCCTGTACTAGACCAAACTGGCTCTTATTGAGGTTTGAGAACAAGAATCCAGAGTAGATGAACACATTTCATTCCGTTAAGCATAATTATAATTGCTTCAGGTTTTGTGTATCTGTGAGGACTTCCCCACTGATATTAGCGAGAGTCACTGGACAGTATGATGGGTGGCATATAAATTATTAAATAAATCTACAGGATTCCTTCTCCCATAACTGAAGATATTTCCCATAATTTTATGCATTCAGATATGCTCCCGAATTATCAGTCACTGCTACTATTGGACATCACATATTCCTATTAGAAAAACAACGTACCAGAGCCCTTGGGGCAGATATATACAATATTAGGTTACTGCTGCCGATTTTAGTTATGTTTTTAGAACAACAACCGTGTCTCAACGAACAATAGAGGCTGGCCCTCAATGCAGCTCCAATCTATTCCTTTTTAGGGTGGACGCAAATACCCCAAGCGGAATACTCTGAAAAGTTGCTTAGGGCTGGGGAGCTGCCTACATATCAACTGGACTAATATATCAAAAAGGCAGAAGCAGATATAAAGGAGTCGGGGAGTCACGGACGTGCCGGCGCGCTTTCCAAGAGAAATAGCACCGCAGGGCTGTGTAAACGAGGGTACGACAAGGCTGCTCCAGGGCAAGGCGCCCCGCTTCCTGGGAGTCCGGGGTCCCCGGGAGGAGCTCAGGCTCGCCTTTCTTTCGGAGGAAACAGGCACAAAAGCAGCCCGCCAAAAAACAGCGCCCAGCCCGCAAGCCTGCCCCGCAAGCTCTTCCGCCAGGACTGCGTGGCCGCTCAAGAGGTTGCTACGGAGGTGCCTCCTTCTCCCAGGGAGCTTAGCGCGGCTTGGCATGGCGGCTTCCAGCAGCCGCTAGCCGCACATGGGTTTTCGCCTGGCGTAGGGAAAAGCGGGCGCGTTTCTCTCTCTCTCTCTCTTCCTCCACCTCGCCTCCTTTCCCTCCTTTCCAGGCATCGAATAACGGCGAACATGCGAGCACTGGAGCGGGTATTACTCAGGGGCTTCCCCAGCGCGGCGGAATCCCCGCGGTGGAAACAGAGCGAGGCGGCTTCGGCGGCAGGTAAGCCAGGACGGGCACCTTTCTTGTTGCCTCGCGCTGCCTGCCTGCCTGCCTGCTTGCTGCGGTGGCTCTCCGCAGCTGCTCTGGATTTAGGCAGAAGGAGAGAAGGGAGGGAGGGCCTTTCTTCTTTCTATTCCCCCCACCTCCTCCCGTTTCCTCTTTCCATAATACCTCTTTGGGTTTCCATGCATCCCACCGAGGCAAGGTGTTTCTGTGGTTTCTTAAAAGGCAGCTAATCCATCGGGAAAACTAATCCACCTCCACTGAAAGTTAGGAAGGTTTGCGGAGATAGAACGGGGATGGGGATGGGGATAGATGCCGTGCAGGCAAGGATCTGGATTTTTGACTCTAGCTAGGGAAATATTTTGTTTTTTAATATTATATTATAATATAATAATATAATATAATATAATTTCTCTAATATAATGTATATTCTCTAATATAATATATATTCTGTGTGTGTGTGTGTGTGTGTGTGTGTGTGTGTGTGTGTGTGTAGATGGATAGATAGAGAGACAGAGACAGAAAGACAATGTATTCTATTCCTGTGTGTGTATGTATGTATGTATGTATGTATGTATGTATGTATGTATGTATGTATGTATGTATAACCATCCATCCATCCATCCATCCTAATAGAAACATATTCTATTCCAGTATATACTGGAAGCTGTTCATCCAAGGCCAAGCCCATATAGGTCCATGGTGCTCTCGCTTTTCCCTTTCTCCTCCCATAAAGAAGACAGACAATTCATGGACCAAAGCCCCAGTGACTAATATGACTGTCATGTTGAGGTTTCTAAACCCAGATAACAGCACCCTTCTTTTTTTTTTGCTACACTTAAGTACATAATAATGCTTTTTGACTTTGCATTTAAACATTTGTCGTCTTCTTACTGAATCTGTGACAGAAATCTCTTTTAACTCCAAACTGTTCTTGATTCTTTTTGACTGATATGCATGTATTCATTTCACTTCTAATAGATCTAATAAACCCTCTTTTGTTGGACACCATGGACCAATGGGGTTGGAATTGGCATATTGAGTAGGGCCAGTTTACAGTACCCTTTTGCACCATCTCTGAAGACAATAATTGGATCTTATCTCAGGCTGCATTTCTAATGTATTTTTGCTTTCATAATATAAACTTCCTCATCTATACTTTTTCCAGAGTGTCAGTATTGGCAGACCTAGATGATTATCGCATTTGATTATATGATTATTGGTTATATTAAAGATTTTCTCCTCAGGGGGGAGGTAATAACACAACTAGAAAAGATAATTAATCTTGCAAAAATATTTAAGAACAAATGAGAAGACAAATCAGATTAATTAGACTCCTTGGTATTTATAGATGCTCTTGTTTATCCACTACTCCCTTTTGGGCTTAGTACTTCTTTAGTAAATATGGGATAAAATTAGATATGACTAGTTTTCTAACAGAGTTGATAGGAATGGACATTTTTGAGAACTATATACATTTTTTTTTTTACTCTTGGGAGATGTCCAAATGTCAGATAACCATGTAAAATGCAGATCACACATAAGTTGCTCATTCTCATTACTTTAATTTTTAGAAAGTGGATCATTATTGCAGTTGTTGTTGGAAGGAAATTATGAGTCCATCTTTCTAAGTAAAGCAGTCCAGAATGTCTTCGCCACATCTTCAGGAAAAGAGGACACCATTGAAAGTGACCTGGAAAAGCAGATACAAGCTTATCTAGATTGTTCTTCAGCAGACATTGATTCTATTGAAAGGTAAATTGTTTTGGAAAGAGAATAATGCTTTGCTTGCATTTGAACCACAATACATCCCCCTCCAATGGCCAATTTCAAATGATCTCAGTAAATATTCAGATTGTGTCTATGGAGATTCTCAATCATCCAGGCCACGGTTGTCCCAAAGATACTTTTCCAAAAGGGACCTGGACTTTCTTGTTTTTTTCCTTCTTCAGATCTGAAGAAGCTTCTTGGATGAGAAGTGAAATATTTTCAAGGAAAAAAAAAACAAGAAAGTCCAGTTTCCTTTTGGAAAAGCACCTTTGGGACATTCAGAAGGTGTATTATAAGCATTGTGGTGTTCAGTGTTTATTGGCTTCAGCTGTAATGTGGGAGTAGCTCATTCCCTCTCTGTTGTTACTATAGTAATGAAAAATATAATATGCCAAGGAGTTAGTTTCATGGAGTGAATTAGGACATGCATTGTTAAGGTTTGTAATAATAGAAAATTGTGTTTGCTTTTAAGTAGGCGTCCCATCTTGCTTTTTCTGTTCTTCTTCCATTTAGTACCCTGAGTGTCAGGTGAAATTTTGAAAGGAGATATGCCTACTCCATGTTCATATCTTCACATTTGACTGGAAACTGTACCTGAAAACTTTAGTAATGTGGGGTTTCTGAGTTTTGTGACTTTTCACTCACTATATCCATTTATTGGTGGTTGCCCAGACTGTACTAGATGTAATTAAAAGACCACTGAATAAACAAATATTCCTTGTTTATACTTCTTAATATTGTATGTTCAATTTACAATATTTCATCGGTAACATTACTGAAAAACATGAAGATGCTTTAACCTTTAGCTTCATTCTGCTGTATTTCAGCTGGCCATTCTTGTACATTCAAGCCTCTTCTCACCAAAACAAAAAATTCACCTCAAAGATAAGATGTTTTGGCTAGGTTCATGCATGACATCAAGACATAATTTGTTTAATCACAGTTTGTTAAATGCTAGTCACATGTTTTACAGTAACTCAAAACTAGGTGTGATATGAATTTTGTCTGTCAAATTAGTATTTGGTATTTGACAATGGCAGCTTCGTATAGGGAGAATATATACAAAATGATTTATCGGTGGCATCTACCCCTGGCAAGACTTGCAATAATGTTCCCTGGGACAGTGCCTAATGGTTGGAAATGTAGCCACAGGGAGGGGACCTATTTTCATCAGTGGTGGACCTGCCTGATGGCGGTCAAATTTTGGAAAAAGATAAGACAGTGGCTAATAAAAATTACCCAACATCGATTGGAACTGAAACCGGAAACCTTCCTTTTAGGACTTAAGCCCCCAGATATTAGTATGGATATATGGTTTCTGGCATTGCATATAATTATTGTGGCAAGTTTGGCATTTCCCCAGGAGTGGAAAAGTGAACAAATACTGACGGATAGGGCAGTAATAAACAAAATCAATGCATGCGCAGAATCTGACAGATTAACAAAATTACTTAAAGGGAAAAAGGATTCAGAATTCTATAATTCATGGAAGAGGTGGTATAATTGGATACGGAAACGATGGAATAGCAACGACTGAAGCAATAATACATGCTTAATTTGGATATTGGTGAACTATATTAATAAAAAAATTAATTATGAATAAGAACTGATGAAGTAGTAGGTAGTTTATCTAGATGGGTTGTATATAGCATAAATGCTGGGGTTAAATATTATGCTTACTATTAGGATTTTTATGTTAATTTTGGTTACTTATATGTTTCTTTCACGCTGTGACAGCAAATATGTTTAAAATTATGTTTTTTACAAGAATAAATAAAAATAAAATTTAAAAAAATAGTATTTGGTGGTTTCATGATTTGAATGAATTGTAGTAATTATAGTAACTTGAGATATCAATCTTATAACTGAAAGGACTCTTAAGGGAGACTTAGATATGAGGTGTGTTGTCTTCACGCACTTTCAAAGGTTCCTTTTATGCCTTGCCTAGTTGCATGATGTTTTAATTTTATTCTAATAACTTAATTTTATTTATGAGGGATGCAGTGGCTTAGTGGCTAAGACACTGAGCTTGTCAATCTTAAGGTTCAGTGGTTCAAATCCCTAGTGCCATGTAATGAGCTTGTTGATGAATACAAGGCAAATATTCAAATTTGAATCCTACTAATTTGCATTTTTCTAAGGGGCATGGTGGCTCAGTGGCTAAGATGCTGAGATTGTCAATCTAAAGGTTGGCAGTTCAACGGTTCAAATCCCTAGTGCCATGTAATAGAGTGAGCTCCTGTTACTTGTTCCAGCTTCTGCCAACCTAGCAGTTCGAAAGCATATAAAAATGGAAGTAGAACAAATAGGAACCACTTTGGTGGGAAGATAACAGCGTTCCATGCGCCTTTAGCGTTTAGTCATGCCGGCCACATGACCATGGAGACGTCTTCGGACAGTGCTGGCTCTTTGGCTTTGAAACGGAGATGAGCACTGCTCCCTAGAGTTGGAAACGGCTAGCACATGTGAGGGGAACCTTTACCTTAATTTTATTCATCATTCTGATTTAGTAGTTCTTGATGGATTACCACAAAGAAAGACCTATGAAAATATTGCCAGTTCTGAAATCCTAAATTTCATTAATTTTATTATAGACTGTAGTCTAATGAGATACATGCACAGAGCGATACCTCTAAAATTTGAAATGCAGTAAATATTGCAGCAGTGCAAAGATTCTAAACCAGAGGTTCCCAAACTTGGCAACTTTAAGACTTGTGGACTTCAACTTCCAGAATTCTCCAGCCAGCTCTGCTGGCTGGAGAATTCTGGGAGTTGAAGTCCACAAGTCTTAAAGTTGCCAAGTTTGGGAACCTCTGTTCTAAACTTATTGACATGTCTAACCCCCACCTTCTATCTTAGCCTGCTCTTCTTCCACATTAATTAGTGAAAGACAGACTTCAATTTCCTTGATATAACCAAAATAATCATTAGCTTTTCTAGTACTTCTGAAATTTTAGGAAATTATATTGTAATTATTCAACTGTATCCAAGGGAACCTGAATGGTGGCCAGAAGAGATTTCTCCTCAAGCCGTTGTCAGCAATGAGGAGAAAGGAAACCATCGTAAAGAGGAACATTGATTTTGATTGTCGTAACCTGGCTGGGACACAAATGAAGATTACATGACCCTTGGACACTGCAATGGTCATAAATACATGCCAGTTGCTAACCAACCAAATTTTGATCATGTGATTATGGGATGTTGTAACAGCATTAAGTACCAATCATGAGTCTTTTTCTTTCTTTTTTTGAAAATAATCTTTATTAATATAAATATAAAAATAACATTTAACAATTATAAAGAGAAATCGACATACATTATTAAGGCAGAAAGGAGGGTAGGGGAAGAAGGGAGAAGGGAGATAGAAGAAAGAGAAGAAAAGGGTGGACATACCAGGGATATAATTATTCCCCAAGTTCAAAGGTTTTTGTTTGTCCCAGTCTGTTCTATTCATTCTTATATACATTTTAACTTAACTATCTACCTATGTATCTCTATAATTATCTTAAGTTCCTTGTCTTCTCACTTGTTCCTTGTATTTATTCCACGTTTATACTATTTGGATGTTCACTTTGGTATCCTTTTGTTCTCTTGTCGTACCATATGTACCATTTTTCCCAAATCATGAGTCTTTTTCAGTACCATTGTAACCTCAAATGCTACCACTAAATGAGTGATAAGTTGAGGACTACCTATATTTACTGAAACTGACTTTCTGCTTTTAAGCCTTCACCAAATGTTTTATTTTGTCAACATCTATAAAGTTCTGTGTAAGCTACAGGTTGGTTATTAAAGAATGACAAATTTCTGTTCTGTGTTCATGTATATATAAACCCAACGTCTTGTGTATTGCAGGCAAAGTGTGGTGTTCCTACTTGGTGTAGGGAGCTTACAGCTGTTTGCGCAGAGCAATTGGACTGGACCTCCTCCTGACTTACAACCTCAGGATTTTCTTCCACCTGAAATATTGCAACAATATAAAGAGGTATTTTTCCTCAACTCCAAATAGTTGTGTGACTGAAAAGTGCTTCTTTTAGTATTAGAGAAATGGCAAATTGCTGGCTAATGTTATGCATACCTTATTTATTTATTTCATATTTTAAACATAAATGTATATATAATGCTAATAAAGGAAAAGTCATAAACATAAATTATAATAGTACACGATATAGATTGATTTTTGGTCTTTACAGTACATTCTCCTTCAGTTATATTTGAAGGTTTAGTTGTTAAACAATGTCCTGTGTCATGTGATCACCTTCTGACAAGCAAAGTCAATGGTGAAGCCAGATTGACTTAACAGTGGCTGCAAAAAATGTATTTAAAAAATGGGTCTGCTTATGTGATGTACAACTGTAATTCCAGGCTCAACTACCATCATAAGTTGAGGACTACCTGTACACAGCCACTAAACTGCAGTGTTTTAACACGGATGTTGTATTGTGTCTTCTAAAATAATGCAAAGCTGCCTAATATGATTTTCTTTTTCACTGTTCCAGACCAGTGCGTTGTTAACTGCTGTCTTAGGGATGATGGTTCTAGATGGTGAATCAATATACAACTTGGCCTCCCAGCCTATCTTCTTGATGCTGGCTAGAGTCATCCTTGTGAATTCCAGAAATAAGCTAGAAGCTATTCAGGTAAATATGAGCCATGGTGGCGCAGTGATTAAAGTACAGTACTGCAGGCTACTTCAGCTGCCTGCTGTCTACCTGCAATTGGGCAGTTCAAATCTCATCAGGCTCAAGGTTGACTCAGCCTTTCATCCTTCTGAGGTGGGTAAAATGAGGACCCAAATTGTTAGGGGCAATATGCTGACTGTAAACTTCTTAGAGAGTGCTGTAAAGATTAGATTTATATAAAGTGCTATTGCTATTACTAAATACCTAGAAGCTATTCAGCTATGTAAAGAAAAACATGATTGAATAATTGTTCTTCTTTCCAGATTAAGAAACATTAAAGGGTCAAGGGCATGTTTTTCAAGCTATGCTTCTTTTAGATGTTATTTTATTCTTTCACAGCCATAGCAAAGTCATGCGAGCACGTAAATGCCAAATAATGCCATAATAAATGCCAATGTTTTGAATATTGGAAGGTCCTTTGAATTTAGTCGATCCGTTTGCCTTTGCAGCCCACTTTATCACACCTCATATCCTGGTAAGCCCCTTGTGAGCTTTTCTGAGTTCTCCCTGGGCTGTGACTAAACCTGGCATTTTCAGACAAAAAAGTAAATGTTCTGCCCTTGAGTTGTGCGTCATTATTTATTGATTAGATTTACTTCTTTGTTCAGGGAGTGCTCAAGGGCATTAATGTAAAAATACAAAGGTGCAAATTAAAACAAAAGGTAGCGACAATTCAAATGGCAAATACTAAAAAAAGCAGCAACCCATATTTAATAGACTACAGGTGCCATGATATTTCTTTCAGATCTTCGCATTGTTAAACAATGATTAACTGCCATGCGCGTGAAATAAAACCAAATAGAAATACATCGACCTGATATTTGAAAATATCTATTTTTTTCCTCACTTTTAGACATTGCCCTGGTGGACACTGCGATGTATTAACCTCCACCAGCAGCTGCTAGAAGAAAAGTCACCTGAACTCTTTGCTGTTGCCCAGGCCTGTATACAACAAGGTATAACTGACATTGTCATTGACTATTAATGGAGATTCATTCTTAGTTTATAGCAGGGGTGTCAAACTCAAGGCCAGGGGGGGCGGATCCGGCCCACCGAGTGCTTAGATCTGGCCTGCGGGGCTGCCCTGGAAACAGTGAAGGGCTGGCCTGCGGTGCCTCTGCCAACAAAAACAGAGTTTGGGAGAGCCGTGTTTCAGCTGACAAAGGGTTTCAGGAGGCAGTCACAGCCAAAAATGGAGCATAGGAGCCTGTTTTATCTGGCAGAGGGCTCAGGCCACCATAGGTGTCCCCCGACAGGAGTGACGTCAATTGGCCATGCCCACCCTGGCCACGCCCACTCCCCTTAGGTCAAACACAACCTTGATGTGGCCCTCAATGAAATCAAGTTTGACACCTCTGGTTTATAGGGATTGAATTGCTACCTCAAAGGCTCGCCTTATTTTTTAGGATTCTCTTTAATCCGAGAAAACCCTAGGAACAAATGACTTTCAATGCAGTTTGTTTCTGATGTAGGAAATCCTTATTCAGAGGATCATCTTGTTTAAATTCATAGTCCCTGGCTATTCTTAGAAGTGAATGAGACTAATCAACCATATTCAGTTCTGTCCCTGAATTGTCTAGCATATCATTTGAACTAGGAATTTTGGCTTCTTCCACTTAGAGCAGGGATGTCCAAACTTGGGAACTTTAAGACTTGTGGACTTCAACTCCCAGAATTCCCCAGCCAGCATTCGCTGGCTGGGGAATTCTGGGAGTTGAAGTCCACAAGTCTTAAAGTTCCCAAGTTTGGACATCCCTGACTTAGAGTAAGCCTAAGAAAAATATCACAGTGCTTTCCTAAATGTCAGAGTGTAACAGTGGAAAAATCAGCCCTCCAGATGTGAAACTATTACATTAATATTGAGAGATGCTGGTGGTTCAGCAATATTAAGACGGTTTCTTTACATTCCTGATCAGCAGCTTTAAAGGACTGTTATGATTATGTTTGTGGACATTTGCCTTTTGATATTGTTTCTTTAGGGGTGTATTTTTAGCATTGTGTGGTGAGGAAGGTTTCCCCCCTTTATTCTGTTTGTATGGGGAGAAAGTAGCTATGCATTTGTATTTGTGTGTGAGAAAGTGTGCGTGATTGTGTGTAAGGAGCTACGGTAGCACAGTGATTAGAATGCAATACAGGTTGTCCTCAACTTATAACCACAATTGAGCCCAAGGTTTCTGTTGCTAAGTGAAACATTTGTTAAGTGAGTTTTGCCCCACTTTGCCACCTTTCTTGCCACAGTTGTTAAGTGAATCGTTGTAGTTCTTGTTAGTGATCTGGTTGTTAAGTGACTCTGGATTCCCCATTGACTTTGGTTGTCAGAAGGTCACAGAAGGGGATTACATGACTCCAAGACACTGCAACTGTCGTAAATATGAGTCAGTTGCCAAGCATCTGAATTTTGATCATGTGACCACAGGATGCTGTGACGGTTGTAAGTGTGAAGACAGTCTTAAGTCCCTTTTTTTAAGTGCTATTGTAACTTCGAATGGTCATTAAATGAACCATTGTAAACCACTGAGCTTAAAATAGTTTACAGATCTTACAAGCTTACAGAGTTAACAGGAGTTCAGTCCTGACCGGTTCATGGTTGACTCAGCCTTCCGTCCTTCTGAGGTAAAATGAGGTAAAATGAAGATCCAAATTGTTGGGAGCAAAATGCTACCTCTGTAAACTCTTTACAGAGGGATGTAAAATACTGTGAAATGGTATATAGGTCTGAGTGCTATTGCTATTGTCTTTGTGTCATTATTGACTCCTGGCAATTGTCTGGATTGGTCCCTGCAGTTTTCTCGACAAGGCTTTTTGGACGTGGTTTGCCACAACCACGACCTCAGGGCTGAAAGACAAGCAAAGTTTGTGCTTAAGGTGGGGCTAGAATCCTTGTCTCCCAGTTTCTAGCCTGATGCCTTAACCTCTACCTCAGGGGTCTCCAACCTTTGCAACTTTAAGTCTGAAGGACTTCAGCTCCCAGAATTCTCCAGGCTGGAGAATTCTGGGAGCTGAAGTCCTTCAGACTTAAAGTTGCAAAGGTTGGAGACCCCTGCTTTACATAAAAACTCAACAGCACAGAGACTAAGTATTTTCCACCAAAACATGTTGCACCAAAGATCTTTCTGCACAAATACTGCTCTGAGCCATAGTACTCTACTCTGCCAAAAATCTTATCAATGCTGTTCAAAAAGTTTCATTTAAAAAAATAATGAAATAGACTCACACTACAAAAACCCTGAGAGCCAAAGTGAGGTAGAGCAGGGGTCTCCAACCTTTGTAACTTTAAATCTGAAGGACTTCAGCTCCCAGACTTCTCCAGCCAGCTTTATTATTATTTATTTATTTTATTTTATTTATAAAATTTATATAATAATAATAATAATAATAATTTAATTTATAGACCGCTCCTCTCCCCATAGGGACTCGGAGCGGTGCACAGGGAAACTAAAACCACAATACAATATACACATACAGTTAAGAAAAAATTAAATATGAGCCTGTGCTAAAATCCCCTTAATCTACTAAAATACCCAATTAAAAAACAGCTAAACCCTGTAGAGAGAGGCTAACCAAGGCCGGCCAAACGGAAAAGATGAGTCTTCAATTTCAGACGGAAGGAGCGGAAGTCCGTGGTTATTCTAATGGTTATATAACTGCACCCTCTCCCCGAAGGGACCCGGGGCGGTGCACAGGAAATTTAAAACAACACAAATACAAAGTATAAATAATTAAAATCAAATTAAATAGTTTATCCCTGTGCTAAAATTTAAATAGTTAAGACATAATCCCTTACAAACCCAATTAAAACAATTTATAATACAGACTGCAGACTAGGTAAATAACTTAGGCCAAACCGGCCTGATGGAACAGGAGTGTCTTTAATTTCTGGCGGAAGGTGCGGAGGTCCGTGGTTGTTCTGAGGTCGGGGGGTAGGTCGTTCCAGAGGGTTGGGCCCACCACAGAGAAGGCCCTTCCCCTGGGCGTCGCCCGCTGGCATTGCCTAGTGGATGGCACCCGGAGAAGTCCCTCTCTGTGGGAGCGAATCGGCCGCAGGGATGTATGAGGTAGGATGCGGTCTCGCAGGTAGCTTGGTCCCGTGCCATGGAGCACTTTAAAGATGGTGATCAACACCTTGAAGCGCACCCGAAAGACCACAGGTAACCAGTGCAGCTCGCGCAGGAGCGGTGTTACATGGGAATATCTAGACGTTCCCAAGATCGCCCGCGCGGCTGCATTCTGGACCAGCTGCAGCCTTCGGGTGCACGCCAAGGGGAGCCCCATGTAGAGAGCATTACAGTAGTCCAGCCGGGATGTCACAAGCGCGTGAGTGACTGTGCGGAGGGCGTCCCGGTCCAATAAGGGACGCAACTGCCGCACCAGGCGTACCTGGTGGAAAGCCCCCCTGGCCACGGCTGTCACGTGATCTTGCATAGACAGCCGGGTATCCAGGAGGACACCTAGGTTGCGTGCCCGATCCATGGGGGCCAGATGTTCGCCCCCAATGGCCAGTGATGGAATCAACTGGTTGAACCGGGGCGCCGGAAACCACAGCCACTCGGTCTTGGACGGGTTGAGTTTGAGTCTGTTGCTTCCCATCCAGATCCGTACGGCTTCCAGACATCGGGACATCACTTCAACGGCATCGTTGGGGTGGTTTGGGGTAGAAAAATACAGCTGCGTGTCATCAGCGTAGATGTGATACTCTACCCCAAAACCACGGATGATCTCACCCAGCGGCTTCATGTATGTGTTGAACAGGAGTGGCGAGAGGACCGACCCCTGAGGCACCCCACAAGTGAGGGGTCTTGAGGCCGACCTCTGCCCTCCTGTCAACACAAATTGCGATCGGCCGGAAAGGTAGGAGGAGAACCACTGTAAAACAGTGCCCCTCACCCCCAACCCCTCCAGCCGATGCAATAGGATACCATGGTCGATGGTATCGAAAGCCGCCGAGCGATCTAACAGGACCAGGATGGAGGAACAACCCCCATCTCTGGCCCTCCAGAGATCATCCACCAACGCGACCAATGCCGTCTCAGTGCTGTGCCCGGGCCGGAAGCCGGACTGGCGCGGGTCCAGATAATCAACTTCCTCCAGGTGACGGGGAAACTGTTGTGCCACCACACTCTCAACAACCTTCGCTAGAAAATGAAGGTTGGAGACTGGATGGTAGTTTTCCAACAGAGCTGGATCCAGGGAAGGCTTCTTGAGGAGGGGTCTCACCATCGCCTCTTTAAGGGAGGCCGGCAAGTACCCCTCACTCAAACAAGCGTTGACTAACTCCTGGAGCCAGCCTCGTGTCACCTCCCAGGATGCCAGTACAAGCCAGGAGGGACACGGGTCCAATAAACATGTGGTGGCTCTCAGTCGCCCACGTAACCTGTCCATATCTTCGGAAGCAACAGAGTCAAACTCCTCCCAGGATGGTATCTCAAGACCCGCTTCCGACAATCCCTCTAGGCCACTCTCGGTGGAGACCAGCTCGCTCCGGATCTGAGCGATTTTATCCTGCAGATAAATACCAAATTCCTCTGCTCGATCCTGCAGAGGGGCTTCCCGTGGCCTCTGTTGAAGGAGGGAGCGGGTCACCCCAAACAGGGCGCCAGGGCGGTTTTCTGCGGATGCGATAAGAGTGGCACAGTATTGACGCTTGGCCACTCTCATCGCCACAATGTAAGTCCATAAATGGGCTCTCACCTGTGTTCGGTCAGATTCAGAGCGTGTAGATCTCCATCTACTCTCTAGGCGTCTCTTGTGGCGTTTCATCCCTTTCAGCTCCTCGGTAAACCAAGGAGCCCAGGTGACTCTTTGCCGCAAGAGAGGCCGCAAGGGCGCGACCCGATCCAAGGCTCCAGTGGCCGCGATGTTCCATGCAGCCACTAGGTCCTCGATCGGGGCGCGGGTCAGGGTCACAGGTAATGGCCCAAGCTCCGTCTGGAACCTCTCTGGGTCCATCAGGCGCCTGGGGCGGAACCATCTGGGGATATCTGGTTCCGCCTCCCCGCAGTGAGGTGTAGCGGTAGGAAAGTCGAGCCGGAGAAGTGAGTGATCTGACCATGACAAGGATATAATGGCTAAATCCCCTGTATCAAGATCACTTTTCCACTGGCCTGAGACGAAGATCAAGTCCAGCGTATGTCCTCCCTCATGAGTGGGACCCTCAATTACCTGGGTCAGGTCCATGGCCGTCATGGAGGCCATGAACTCCCGGGCTACCTCGGTTGATCCGCCGAGTGATGGCAGGTTGAAGTCCCCCAAGACTACAAGTCTGGGAGACTCAACCGCCACCTCAGCTATCACCTCGAGGAGCTTGGGCAGGGCTGCTGATACGTAGCGGGGAGCCAGGAACACAAGCAGCAAGCCCAGCTGCCTCCCAGGGCCCCACCTCACGTAGAGGGACTCACAGCCGGTGGTCTGTGGCACAGTGGTCTCTCTTGGCTCCAGACTTTCCCTAATAATCACCACCACGCCCCCACCCCTGCCTAGGGCCCGCGGTTGATGAAATGCACGGTATCCTGGTGGGCACATTTCCACGAGGGGTAAGCCCCCTTCGTGGCCCAACCAGGTTTCCGTAATCCCCACCAGATCCGGGTCCCCCTCCGACACAAGGTCGTTAATGAGGGGGGCTTTGTTAACCACGGATCTGGCGTTACATAACATCAACCTAAGGCCCTGGCTCTGTAAACCCTGGCCACCAGGCTCGCGAAGGGGGGCCCGAGGATTGGGGCCAGCGACCGCCTGAAGCCAGCGGCCGCGACCCCTCTCCCGGCGATGGAATGTCTGTCCCCCCCCGCCCCTACCTCTCCCTATGACCGTGCTGATAGAAAGACCCTCCGTTGAATCAACCCCTGCTCCCCCCGTCTTAGTGGACCTACCAGCTACCTTATCTATTCCGCCAGTTAGTTTGACACTCACCCTAGCCTCAGACTGCCTAAACCCTCCCTCCACCCTGGAACCCCCTAAAGGGTTCCCAGCTTTGGGAATTCTGGGAGCTGAAGTCCTTCAGACTTAAAGTTGCAAAGGTTGGAGACCCCTGATGTAAAGAGTATATGTCTCTTTCTCAGCAACATCACTTCCCTATTTATGGAATTAAAAATGGCTGTGCTTTGTGGGACCAAATGTCCAATTTCGTAGTTGGAAACCTAATCTTCACCATTTCCTTAAGGACGAGAAGTTTGGTTGAGAAGACAAGCAAGAGAACCCATGCTGATTTGTCAGCAGTGTTATTTTTAACTTTATTTTCTTTGCTGTTCTGTCTTGGGAAGAACATCCAGACAAACCAGAAATAAGCCAGAGATCTGTCCCTGGACCTAAAAGCATGATTAAAACAAGTCAAGATTTATAAACTCAAGTGCAAAAGAAAAAAAAAATTAAAAGTATGCTTTGAGATTCAACTAATCCCCTGTTAAACTGATGAAATCCTCGATTAGCATTCTGTGTAAACCAGGTCTGTTCTGTATCAAATTAAGCAATATAATAAGGCTGTGCAGTGCTCCAGTTTCAAAAGGGAAAACTGATTTAGAGTATGCACATGTGCGCATATTGCATCTCCTTAATTCAGTGCTTCTCAATTATTTTCTGTCATGCCCCCCCTAGGAAGAAGAAAACATTTCGCGCCCCCCCCCGCGACTGTAAATAGTATCATTTGTCTATAAAATTGTTATAACTACACCTCTGCATAACACTGTATCCTTATTAACGTATAAGAGAATAAAAAAAGAAAGAAATGTGGATCAATTTACAACAAAGAATAGCTTTATTAACTATAGCAGAAAAGATTTAAAGTGCATTAGAAATTTAAAAAAAAATCCTTTGCCGAGGTCAAACGCGCCCCCCTTTACGGAGCCTCGCGCCCGCCCCACTATTTGAGAAGCACTGCCTTAATTCAATGGCTTCTCCACTGTGATCTTATGAAAAGATACAGGTCCATTAACAAATGGCTGGCAGGTACAACATACATGCCTATGTGCACTCTGAATCTTTGAAATTGGATCACTGAATAATTATCCACTTACATTTTCTCGGGCTTAAAAGTGCTGCAAGATCGATTCATCATTGTATCTGCTGTTTGCTACAGTGACCGAGGAGAAAATAATAACATAGCAAAAGTGATCCCATTTTGACTTATCCCAAATCAGTGACGGCTAACACAAATAACAGTGTTCAAGATTGGATTTTGGTAATTCTTAAACAGTTGATAAAAGACTCTGTGGAGCCTCATTATATGAGTGGGGAATATATTCATGATTCAATTTTAAGATATGTTTTAAATAGTTTTTAATAGCTTTTAACAATTTTAGCACAGATTTATCAATTTTAATTTAATTTTATCCTGTATTTATATGTTATTGCTTGTTTTTATCTCTTCTGTGCACCGCCCTGAGTCCCCACAAGGGAGATAGGGCGGTATAGAAATTTGAATAAAATAAATAAATAAATAAAATAAAATATTCTCCTTATGTTCTGCTTACAGACTTTAAAAAATAACTTGCTGCTACTTGAGATAATGTACCATTTACTTGTTTATTTTTCTTCTTACAAAATAACATTAATCTTTATTTAAACTAAGATGTGGTAATGCTGACTAATGCTTCTATGAAGGCAAGTTAAGAAATAAGGCAAATTAGGTTTGTAAGATAATACATTATACTTTAGACCAAGATTTCTCATTTTTAAAAGCGTATTATATCATAGCCATGTTAGATTTATCAGTATACTAAGCATCTTTTTATAGAAATTACATCATTGCACTGTTACTAATATCTTGTGACTTTCATTTTAAAAACATGAAACGCTTGTTTAATAAATAGAAAATATTTAATAGACCTGTCATTCAATTAATGAGTGCAGAATTATAATTCTTTTATATTATACATTTTATATATAAACATCCAGTTTTTGTTCCCCCTCCCCCCCTCCCTCCCCCGCTCTCTCTCGCTCTGTCATCTCAAAAAATAAAAATAAATCCCTTCTCACTTGGTGTGTAGTATGTGTCTTCCTCAATTTGGGGTCCTCTTACGCCTGGGAATTTGAGGATCCTGTTTAGTATCTTAGCTAGCACTTCACTCTTCTGGACAGAATGCTCTGATGTTGTTCCTGGGATCTCTTGAAGCCACTCCCTTGGCTTAAGAGTCACTGCTCATTGAATTAAAGGTTTTTCCTAAAGTCAGTCCAGGGTGTTCTCAGATTGGTCTGTCTAGACCTTGTCTATCTCTGAGCAATTGGTGTTTTCAACCTCTGATATTGCACCCAAAGCCATTCTGAGCTGTGTTCATGTACTGATCCGTATGGTCCTGTGACTTGGATATTATGATGCCTGATAGGACTTTCCATGTTGTGAGGAGGCTGGTTGTCAGCTGGTAGTTGACAGAAACTTCCTTTGTGGAGGTATTTCATGATCAGCACTGTCCTTCCTTGTGTTAGCCTATCTGGGTGGGAGCTTGCTGGCTCATCTGTGCTGCTAGGCATTCATGTGCTACCATTAGTTTCTTTAACTAGGAGAAGTGGATCATGTTCAGCCCAGGTGCTGCCCCATTTTCATGTTCTTGATCTATTGTTGGATGTCTGCCACTGTGATTGTGAGTGGTTCCTCTTCTGGGAGATTGCTGTGATCTGCTTTCAGGTCCTGCAGCCACTTTGACTGGTATTATGTGTCTTCTCTTTCTCCCATATGTTCTTCTGGTGCTGTTCAGTTTCTGCTATTGGTGACTTTGCTGTTACTGTGTTGTTGTACTGCAGTTGGAAGGACACTTTGGATGGTTCTTTGGAGACCAGGGTGTTTATCTTATTGGCCTCTGATTCTCTAGTTTATCTCCTTAGTTCGGTAGCCAGTGCTATGAGTCTTTGTTTAGCAGTCTCTAGGACTTTAGATGGAGTCAGGGCCTTATATTTTTTCAGTAGGTGAGACCTTCTATAGTTCTACAATTTGAGTAATTACTCTCTGAGTTGCTTGAGCCTTTAACCTCATTTTCCAGGGATGTTATATACTATTGTTCTTGATCGTATAGCCAAGCATCTCTAGGGTTATAGCAGCAGTAGCATATGCCAGTTCATTGGTTTGAGTTACAGTGAGGCTCTGTTGGCATCTTCTAGCATACTGTCTGATGATGCTTCTCCCCTGAGTCTTGGTAATCAGTTTTGAGTATTGGCTGTAGCTACCGTAGTTTGTCCAGAAACTTATACCTCAAAATGTTTTGTCATGAAGGGGGAGGCAATGATGTTGGCTTCATAACATGTGACTGCTCATGTGGTTATTGTTCCAGGTCATCTTGAGTCCAGTATGTAATGTATTGTTGGTCTATCTCAAATTGTGAACGCAGCTTGCTCTTCACTATTTTGAAGCTTTGGTTAATTAGCTGTCTCTCCATTAGTGTGTTTGTAGGTTTTCCATCATTGTATGGTTCCCTTATATGTTTCATATATCCTCTCTCCCACTAGGTTTACTGTTGCGGTAGCATTCTATCAAATCTACGTTCTCTTGTCCAGTCCATGTATGGTTTGTTTCAGTAGCCCACTAATTGTCAGATTGTCCTATTTTCCAAATGTCTGATGCAGACCTTGTTAATTTGGTGATTGAGATGGCATCATTCTCTTAGTTCAAGTCACTCTCATATTTGAAGTAGGCAGGCAAAGTAAGTAGCACCCAGGATTTGAACCTTAGTCTCCTGCATCAAAAACTGGTGCTCTTACCATTACATTATCCAGCTGATGTGGTGTGTGTGTGTGTGTGTTGTATGCATATCCATCCAGCTCCCCTTTAGATTTGAAAACAGATACAAAGCCACATGTTTTCTATGCTCTGACAACAATAAAATTTTATTTCTCTTTCTTATCTGTGTCCTTGACCAAATGCTTATGAAAATTTTTTAAACCCTTTAAAAATAAAGTGCTTTACTTCTGGAAAAACAGATTATTTGAAGATGAATATATGCCTGTAATTCATCTTCTCTTTTAAATTGGTCTAAAAATAAGCCTTTTTTCATCTTCTTAGAGATGTGAACTTTATGTCAAGTGTTTACTTCTTAAGACCTAGTTTTTTAAAAAGAAAATGCTGTTTCTGGTACAAATGATTGCATTTGGGTTTGAAGAAAAAACTCTATGCAGGAAAATGATGTCTTTTTTCAAGGTTGTCATTTTTTTGTCCAATAGAGCAATGAAGACGTTTTCAGTTATTGATTAAGACTGACATTGGAAATATTACATGTGTTGAACAGATTCTCTTTTTCTCTCCCTTCAGTTTCTCTCCCTTCCCTTTCACCTTCGCTTATAGTAATATTTTATCACTGATATGTTGGGTTTTTTATACTCAGAATTGTTTCCTAGATTAATATTTGCTCTGAGGTGAATTGTATTTGTCATTTTCTGAAACCAGGTTTAGAGTACCAACTTCAGACCAACTGCCAAGCATCTTAGACACTGGTTTTGGTCTCAACAAATAAGGATCTCCATCTCTCAGAGAGAAAAAGGGTTGCCCTTAAGCAAAAATCAGTAGCAGAGGTGGTATTCAGCAGGTTCTGACCAGTTCTGGAGAATCAGTAGCGGAAATTTTGAGTAGTTTGGGGAACCAGTAAATGCCACCTCTGATTGGCCCCACCCCATCTATTCTCCCAGCTGATCGGGAGGAAATGGGGATTTTGCAGTATCCTTCCCCTGCCATGTCTACCATGCCATGCCCACCAAGCCATGCCACGCCCACAGAACCAGTAGTAAAATTTGAATCCCACTACTGATCTGTAGCACATAATAGAACGAGACAGATGGAAATATGGTTAAGAGTTAAATCCTCCACTCAAATATGTAAAGTTATACAGAAAAATGAAATGTGGATTTGAATAAGATGGTATTCAAACTAGGCTTCAGCGGGTCCTAAGGTGGTTTCAGACTTTACAGTTTCAGAGGTTTATTGGATTTATATGCCCCCCTTCTCCCAAATGACTCAGGGCGGCGTACAACATAAAAAACACATATTACAAAAGTTAAAAGGGAGATTAAATAGAATATATATAAAAAAACAAACAATTGGCATTTACAATAAAAATTTAAAAATCTAATTAACAATTAACAATTAAATTAATCATTTATTTTATTCAGGCCAGGCCGGCTTACTGGAAAAGCCAACTTTTTAGGGTGCAGCGGAAGGACTGGAGGTTGGGAATTATACGAAGGTCCGGGGGCATCTCATTCCAGAAAGAAGGTGCTCCCACAGAGAAGGCTCTCCCCCTGGGGGTTGCTGGCCGACACTGTCTGGCCGACGGCACCCTGAGGAGGCCAACTATGTGGGATCGCACTGGACGGTGGGAGGCTACTGGTGGCAGTAGGTGATCTCACAAGTACCCTGGGCCTAAGCCATGGAGCGCTTTAAAGGTCATAATTAATACCTTGAATCACACCCGGAAAACAACTGGCAACCAGTGCAGGCCGCCTAAAAGGGGTGTAACATGGGAACACCTAGGTACCCCCATGATAACCCGTGCGGCTGCATTCTGGACCAACTGAAGCCTCCAGATGCTTTTCAAGGGCAGCTCCATATAGAGAGCTTTACAGTAGTCCAGGCGAGAAAGGCCGAGGGTATGAGTGACTGTGCACAGAGCATCCTGATCCAGGAAGGGGCGCAACTGATGTACCAGGCGAACATGTTAAAAGCCCCCCCCCCCCCCCCCGGGTCACGGCTATCATAGATAAATATATAATTGTGGATCATTAAAAGTTAAAACAGAAAATAAAGTGTGTGTGTGTGTTGGGGGCTCTTGGCTATTTATGCATCATCTTTCACAAGAGGTTTGGAGGTTGCCAAACTGGGAAGTTTGTAGTTAAAACTCGGTGTATAAAAATGTAGATTAAGCAGGTCCGCTTTCAATTTAAATTTAGTTTATTTGCCTAGGGAGTAGTGAATCTGGTATGTATTTTTCTGCTTTTCGTTATGTTTTCTTCACATTCTGTTTCTTAATCTTTCTTTTCCTTTTTTCCAGTTTTTGAAATTGAGACTTTATTCAACGATGATGAATGTTGGCATCTTGCTGTTCAATTTCATCTAGAATGTGCTTACACATTTTTGAATTATTACGAGTATAAAAAAGCCAAAGAACATTTCCTTGCAGCTAAAGACATAACTAAGTTACAGATTGAGTTGACAGGTATGTTCTTTTCCAAGTTCTTGAATATTAATCTTTAACCCTAACTGTGTCTGCATCAACTTGACAGTTTAAAAAAGAACAAAATGGCAAAATACTGAAAAGGGCAACAGTCTTTGTAATATTTTTGGTGTGCCTCTGAGAAATTATCTTCATTAAAATTCTAGGTTAGTTTCAACAGTTTACTAAAATTGAAGTAAAATTCTGAAAATCTGTGGAAGGCTGAAATCTTTTATACACGCAGGGGGATTTTCTATTGCCCCATGTGCTCTCTCAAATCTGTCTTGGAAACACTGTGGAGTAAATTTTGTGACTATGTGAGTTCTGTAATAGGAAATGGCATTTCTCCATCCCTCCTTTGAATTGTATTGATTTGTTAAATTTGCATCTATCCTTCACCAAAATATGGACCAATAACCAATAAAACAGCAATAAAAGGCAAATAAAATAAAAATAAAATTGGCACAAGCATTGCAAAAACTAATAAAAACAATTTATAGCAAATAAAATAAAAATAAAATTGGCACAAGCATTGCAAAAAGTCATAAAAACAATTTATAGCAATACATTTATATATAGTTTCTTGACCCGTGAGCTAATTTAAATGTGTTTAAATGTTGTTGAGATGAAAGTTGTTAGAAGACAGCTAACTGACCTCTTGACAAGGAAAGTCTTCCCTTGAATTTCTGTCTCAGATGTTTGCAGAACCTTAAAGCTGAATAGATTCATTTAAGAGAGATTGAATAGAAAAGTAAGTGTTTTTAGATCTCTGTACACCTGTTTAATCATCCTGTGTAATAAAATGGAAGGCAGAGAAAGCAGAAAATCCAGCTTACAATTATAGAAGGTTCTGCTGAACCCTTTCATTAATGGAAGGGAACCATCCAGCCCTTTGTTTAGAACGTAACAAACATAATTTCATATATGGTATTGTGACTTCAAAGTTGCAAATTTTCTAATTTTTCCCAACTCTCTTTGCTTGAACCCAGTATCTATTATGAAAATTCCAGCACTATAATAAAACACACCTAATCAGAATCTGTTCTTTCTTGGTATTTTTTCCCCAAAGGTTAATGAGTTTTATGAAGTTGCCATAACCCAGTTTATGCCATTTATCTTCATTGACATGCAAGACAGATACCCTGTCATAAGAGCAATTTAATGTGCATTGCATATTTCTAGTAGGCCTGGAGAAGAGGAATGCTATTGTGAAAAACACCATTGAAATAATAATCCAGACACTTATCTGCAGTCTGTAGCCTCAAAAACTAAATTAAATCTTAGAAACAAAATTGAACATAGCAAGATTATGCCCTCCTATGTCCCACCTAAATTGCTATTAATTATGCTGACAAAGTTGTATGCTCTAGTGTGAGAGTTTTGAAAAGTACATAATTTGGGTGCATAATTGTGTGCATTGCATTTGGCTATTGACAGCCATTCTGCACTTTATGACTGCCTGATGCAGAAGGAAAACAGCATTAAGGATAATAGCCAAAGAGTTTCTTTTACAGGAGACTCAAAAAGAATATGCACATTTCTCTAAGATGCGGTCCACGGGGAAGAAAAGATGGAGAATGGGAAGGATTAGCATGCACGAGAGAAACTGACAACATGCTACCAAAACATCTCATTAACCAGAAGATAGGGTTGGAAGGCTACAGGTGTGAAATAAGTCTCAGGGGAACAAATAAGTGTTTTCTCTTCACCTATGCAAGTGCTGAGATTTGAATCCTCATTTGAAGCGTTCTCCATAATCTCATCCATAGAAGAAGTTATAGAAGAGGTGTCATTGGTTCCAGTTTGTACCTGTGTTCTGACCTAGGCTTCACCAAATCAAGAAACAGAGTCCTTGCCCCCCCAAAAAATCCCTTTTTATTCAACTACTGGGAATTCCTAGATTCACATCCACCAAAGACCCAGGAAACAGTCTTTCAAGGGTGCATTGCAACAACAGACATTATCAGTCCTTGGATAGTTGCCAGGCTGATAGCTTTAAGGCTCAATGCTGCACAATGAAATACTTGGCAAGGAGTCTCTGTGAGGCACGGACTCAGATAAGCAAATCTTCACGCTCAAAAACAAACTAATTGTCTCCTGCACACACCACTTACCTTTTGCTCCTATTTATTTCTTATGGGAGTGGCCATTCAGTGTCCACTTGTGCCTTTACTCCCGAGTCAACCTCTGTTCCTCAATTGTTCCCTTCTCCTGACAGCTCTGTACATGCGCACATCGAGAACAGGCTCCAGCTGTTCTTCTGCCCCACTTATCTCTGGCTCCGAAGGTAGCTGATAACTGTCAACTGTCGGACAGCCCAGGCCCCATCTCTGCTGCCTATGCAGAGACCTCATTAAAGCTTTCCCCAGGTTCCAGAACTTGCCCCAACCTCTTTACTGTCCGAGTTTGCCGCCAGCTCTGCTGGTCACTGGTGGGCCACAACAACCTAATCTTCCTCCTGTGTTGCATACAGCCTGCCCCACCAGGCATTTTTGGCAGGGCTATCCTTGTCAATTGACTTTAATGTGGCAGAGAATAGAGTTTATGACTCCAACTAAATGAATTCCATTCTCTTCTAACAGAGTTCAATTTTAAAGCTATCTGGAAGAAGAATAGCTTTAGCTGTACAGAAATAATCACATTCTGGTAGATTGCAAGGTATTAATATAGAGCCCAGGTCACATTAAGTAATTGTCCCCATTGTACTTTGTCTTGTTCAGGGCCCATTTGGAATAGTTCTGGATACTACAATCTATAAGGAATATAGACAAACTGGAATACATTCAGAGGAAGATGATTAAGTAGGTGAGGGGGCTGAAAACAAAGTCCTGCGAGAAACAAAAATGATGGGTGTGTTTAGCCTGCAGAAGAGAAGATTAAGGAGAGATGTGACATAGAAACAGTTGGTATGTAATGGAGGAGCTGGACATGTTCTCTGCCACAACCAGAACAAATGAACTAAAGCTAGATGGATTTAGGTTGGATATAGTGGAAGAGGTTGCCTTATGAAATGGCATGTTCCCCCTTTACCGGAGGTCCTTAAAGAGAGGCAGAAAGTTTGAAAAGCTTTAGCTGATTTTACACTAGGAAATTGGACTGGATCTCTGAGGTCCCTTCCAGTTTAATGATTCTGTGAAAATAGTTTTTTCACCCAGTCACTACCAACAAAATAGCCAAATTGGTTCAGGAATGTGCCTGGAATTCTCAAACTTGCATAGACATGTAGAGAGGTTTTTATTTTCTGGCACCTTTTCTAACTTACCTTGAGTATGAAATTACATCTGGAGGCATTTTGAGATGTGATTGGCTCCAGTATAAAAGAGCTAATGTATTATAGAAATAAGTAGTTTTTAATGTAACACATATGTAGATGATCGTATGAAATCTATCTTCTTTTGTTTATAGTGGGAAAAGCAGATAATTTTGCATAGACACTACTCTTTTACATTGCATTTATTATGGTTATTTCTGATATCCCCATGAAATCTTTTCTTCTTCTAATATATCTACTGGTGATTTGTTGATATTTTAAAAAGTTTATTTGCTGAGCCTGAAGTCTTCATTCCCAGCAGTATTTCCAGTGTGTTTAAGCTGTAAAATCGAATCCTATGTCATGGATGTTGATATTTGTGGGACAATCACAATAGTTGAATTTTAAGATATAGTGATTTAGATAGTACTGGAATGAGTTTGATCTTTAGATACCCATTAATAAATAGAAGTAATGCTCTGTAGGGATTCTCAAACTTTTTAGTCTGTAGGCATATTTGGAATGTTGAGAGTTTATTGTCAGTATTCTCATAAAAAGCTGCAAGAGGATGGAGAGAAAACATCTATTTAATGGCATAGAATAGTCTCCTATTACAGAGAAAGAGGGAGGGAGAGGGAGAGAGAGAGAGAGGGAGAAACCTGCTGAGGATTCCAGGTGTCTTGCTAATAAAAACTCCTCACACAAAACTAAGTAAATAGTTTTTGGATGTATATAGTAATGTTATTTCTTGGAATTGAAAGTTGAAAAGCATAGATGTCCTGATTATAGATATCGTAACTTCATGAAAGGATCACTTGTGGCCAGGAAACAGGCAAAAAGCAATGTTCCAAAAGTTATAGTCCACACCAGTCAAGGTTCCAAAGAATGATGGTCAAGGTCCAAGCACTGAAAAATAGATCTGTCACATTCAAGTGTAAAGTAACTGATCACACAGACTTGCAATCAGAGGATGTTACTGACAGAAATGAGCTATAAGGAAAGTATTTTAAGTATTTTATCGACCTGTCCGCTCCCACAGGGAGGGCCTCCTCAGGATGCCGTCTGCCGGTCAATGCCGGCTGGCGACTCCCAGGAGAAGGGCCTTCTCTGTGGCAGGTCCGGCCCTCTGGAACGACCTGCCCCCCGATCTTTGCACCATCACTGACCTACGCCTCTTCCGTCGGATGCTTAAAACGCATTTTTTCCATCTGGCCGGCCTGGCATAGATTAAGGGTTTAATTTTAAAGTTAGCATTTTAGTGATTTTAATTTTTTAGCACAGATTTTCTATTTTATTTAATTTTATATTATATGTATGTGTTGTGGTTTTTACCTTTTTCTGTGCACCGCCCTGAGTCCTACCACGGAGAATAGGGCGGTATATAAATTTGAAAATAATAATAATAACAACAACAACAACAATAATATAGCACTTCATAGTGCTTTACAGCCCTCTCTAAGTGGTTTACAGATTCATCGTATTTCCCCCAACAGTCTCTAGGTCCTCATTTTGTAAGGCTCAGAAGGATGAAAGACTGAATCAACTTTGAGCTGGTCGGGATCTAACTCCTGGCAGTGAGCAGAGTCAGCCTGCAATACTACATTCTAACCACTGCGCCACCAGGGCTCCTCAAAAAGCAGGGAGAGAAGAATAAAAAAACCAAAAGAAGAAAGGAAAATCCAGAGAATAACACCATGGTCTTAAGTGAAGAGTATGAACTTGTCAATTTTACTTAGGTAAATAGAAACAGGGTTAATTGCTTAGGAATGGTAGAAATATCATTTAAGGATGTGACATGGAAATTACCTTAAAGTCATACATTGTGCAAAGTAAGTAGAACTGACGTTTATGCCTTTTAGAATTTACTTACTCTATTCTTATCCGCCAAAATTATCATTAATTGGTCTCTTCACTTAAAGAAGCATCAAGTAGGGGAAAAACCCTGACTCATCATGACAGCAATACTGTGCATTGGGACTACATATCCCAACTTTTTTTGAAGAAGTTCATGACCCTTGCATGACCCTAGTACTTTTTTCCTGCTCATTAAAGAAACCTTCCCCCCCCCCCCCCCAGGCTGCTGTGCCAGCATGAAAAAGTTGCAGCTGCTTTGAAAGTTGTCTTATGAGCCAACAACTTAAAACAATGGATGTCTGAAATGAGATGGTGTGGTCATACAAGGGCCAAATTACTCCTTCCAAATCATTTATATATAGGAGCAGAAACCTGTTTTGTTAGTTATCATCATACCTTGAATCCTGGGGCATAAAACACCCAGACATTGATATTCTTAATTGCTACAAATATTTAATTTAGATTGAGGCAATTTATTCAGAAAGTCATTTTTCTGCTGGGTTTATTTGCTTCTGTTTTTATGGTATTTTTACTGTAAGAACTATTTATTTTATTTGTTTTTTTTATTTTTGGAATTTATACCCCGCCCTTCTCCTTGTTAGGACTCAGGGCGGCGCACAGGCATTATTAAAACCATAGCAAAACAATATATACTATAAAAACATATTAAATTAAGTTAAAACCCGTGCTAAAAACCCTTTAAAACCCTAAAAATTTAAAATTTATCAGTAGAGTCAGAAAACGGGGGGCTACGCTAGGCCGGCTTGTTGGAACTTCTCTAGAACTTCTCTGACACAAAAAGCTACGTACAATTCTTTTTTGAGCAAAAAAACTCCCTATCTTCTGAAATGCCTCATTATTGATTTGACTCTATTCTTTGAATAAAGCTAATGATATATTAACTGAAATATTTTTTCTGTCTCCGTGTGTATGCCATTCTTTTGCTGATTAGAAGGCTCTAAGAGTCAATGTTTTGTCTGGCTAGATGATATGCAGGCTTCCTTTTATCTTTTTCAATGATTTGTTGGATTAAACATTCTGTAATACATTACATTTGGTTGAATGTGATCAGCTGACCTCTATACACACAGTTCAACCATATTTCATCTATCTACTAATTGTTACTGTTCTAATCCTACCATTTCTCAATGAGTTTAAGGTAGTACACAGGGGTAAGGCCTCTCAATTTTATCATCATGACAACTGTGAGAGGTAGAATCATCCAAGACAGAGACAGAGCCTTGAATATCACACAGGGAGCTGTGTGGCCAAATGAATGTTCTGTATTTTTTCTAACATTTGGTATAATACAGTAGGGATTTCTTCCCAGGAAACTTAAGGGAAAGGATGTTCTACAGAACTGCAGTAGGCAGAGGAAAGGGTTAACATTTTTTTCTCCTCTTCTGATGTAACCTTTATAATTATTATGCCTGAGATGGATCTCTGGAAATAATAAATGCTTGAAATGATTTGGCTCTAAAACTAGAGTTGGTGAGTCTTCAATCAATGACTTTAAAGGCAAATATTTGTTCCTTGAACAGTATTCTTTGTCTTTAGACACATAGATTCATTTTTTAACTCTTCCTATTTTTTCTTCTTTGCTTTCTTTTCTTCTTGCTTTCTAAACATACCATTATAGTACTGTTTCCTTTGATTTCAGAACCAAGAATGTGGTTAGTGTGGAATATTTTAACATTTTCATATTCTATTCTGATTGAAATAACTCATATTAAATTTTAATGTGGACTGCTTTGATTATGGTTATTCAAATAAACTAGGGCTAGACAAGCTTTGGATTACCACAGTTAGTAAACCTAGAGTATAAGGGCTATTGTACTGAAGTACATTGTAACCCGCAACTGTGGAATCTCAAATTTATTTTTTAGCTGGAATGCATTGTGGATGACTGGACTATTGTAACTCTCTCTACATGGGGCTCCCCTTGAGGTGCACCCGAAGACTTCAGCTGGTCCAGAATGCAGCCGCGCGAGCAATAATGGGGACCGCAAGGTATACCCATATAACACCTCTCTTGCGCGAGCTGCACTGGCTGCCTGTCGTCTTTCGGGTGCGCTTCAAGGTGCTAGTTATCATCTTTAAAGCGCTCCATGGCTCGGGACCTAGCTACCTGCGGGATCGGATCCTGCCCCATACATCCTTACGGCCGATTCGCTCCCACAGAGAGGGACTTCTCCGGGTGCCGTCCACTAGACTTTGTCAGCGGGCGACGCCCAGGGGAAGGGCCTTCTCTGTGGCGGGCCCAGCCCTCTGGAACGACCTTCACCCCGACATTAGAACAACCACGGACCTCCGCTCCTTCCGTCAGAAATTAAAAACACACTTTTTCTGCTTGGCCGGCCTAGGTTAGTCTCGACCTTTTAGGGTTTAGGGATCATTAGTTTTAATATGGGGATTTTAGTGCAGGGACAATTAAATTTAATTTGTTTTTACTTATTGTATCTATTTTTGTATATTTTTATGTGTTTTAATTCTTCCCTGTACACCGCTCCGAGTCACCTTGGGGAGAGGATGCGGTATATAAAAATAAAATATTATTATTATTATTATTATTATTAGTATTAGTATTAGTATTAGTATTAGTATTAGTATTAGTATTAGTATTAGTATTAGTATTAGTATTAGTATTATTGTTATTGTTATTGTTATTGTTGTTATTATTATTATTATTATTATTATTATTATCCATATTATTAAAATATACTATTAGAAATTAAATAAAATTGTACTTTAAATCTGGATCAAGGATCCATACATTTTTATTCAAAATAATAGAAAATTGAAATATTAATTGTGGTGGTGGTATCCTGATTAAGGAAATTAACTGGGATATGTCATTATTAGATTATTTGATGTAACACAGTGGTAAAACTGCTTGACATAAAAGGTGTCTACAGTAGTATTCAACCAACAACCTGATTAAAAAGGACAAAAGAGTTTTTACAATTTGGGTTTTAAACAAGCTTTGTTAGTGTAAATATTTTAAAAGTTTGTTTTAAATCAATTAAATCAATTTAAACCAATTTCATTGTAATTTTTACAATGACAATAAAGATTATAATTACTTAAAAGAATTCAAATGGGAGCAGTAATATTTACAATTTAAGGGTTTTGTGGTGCAATAATTAGCCCCATGATTTATTCTTTACTATGGCGTTCAATTTTGGCAGAACTATTATTATTATAATGATATTTTATAAGCTTTGCTCCCCACTAAGCAATTTTTTTCTTTCCTTATTTGAAGTTGAATTGCCAAACTTGGTGTTATTTCCAGCTGCTACCAGTATTTTAGGGAACTGTGGTTGGGACCAAGGAACTGTTGCTGTTGCTTTTAAGTTCCCAAGACTGAGCATTTTAAAATAACTTCATTGCTGAACGTTATCGGAAGAACTCTAGCCACTGAATGTGCAAAGAGATGTGAAATTTGGCTCATCAGGATTTGAAAACGAACGTGTTCAGCTTTTTATCCATATTTCAGCCTGAGCAAATTGCTTGCACAGCTTTTTGATTTGAACAAAATGTTGCAAGCAACAGCAACATTTACAACAAGTCAGTCCATTTTATTTCACATTTTGTTTTTTTAATCAGAATTTTGATCCCCGGCAATTTTAAACCAATTAGACCTATATCTTTTGTGTAGTTGTTGTTTTAAAATTAATCACTACTTTTCAGCTCAATTCAAGAACTGGAAGAGGACATGATAATGGTACAGATATCAGAGAGAGAGAATGAAAACATGATAAAAGCGACACCATACTCTTAGTAAATCTGCTTTAAGGCACAAAAATGTAGCAGCAATCCCAAACCTGGACAGACAATCTGTGGTCAAAAGCTGGTCAACTGGGCACCAGAAAAGCAGCGGTATTGTCCACCAAAAAGATGCCATACTGGGGCTATTCTGCTCACTCCTGACATGGAGACAAGGCAGGGAGAGAATGACTGCCCAGATGCTTCTCTGTGCATAATAGACTCCAGTGGAAGGAAGCAGATGTGTGGATTGCCCAATCCAATCTTAAACCATAGATTTTATTGTGAGGCCACATTGCCATAACTCTGCCTGCAATTCAAGTTTATCAGATATTTTTTATCTTTAAAAACTAATAAATTGAAGCACTTGACATAAAAAGGAATACAATATTTTTAATTATGGTCGTTTTCAGACTCAGTTTGGTAGATTATTGGAAGCTAAGTACATATTTTTTTCTGATGAATTGTTATCACTGCATGGGGAAATGTCACTGAAAAAATAACAACAGAAACAGTGTTTTGCCACCGCTTCAATGATATGCATTTCTTCTTAAACACACACACACACACACACACACACACATATATATGTTAGTTTTATGAGCTGATCAATAAATTTAAATTTGAGAGACCAAGATAGATCTATTTCGAGCTTATTAGCTCTCATCAGTGTGGCCAACTGATGAGAGCTAATAAGCTCGAAATAGATCTATCTTGGTCTCTCAAATTTAAATTTATTGATCAGCTCATAAAACTAACACACATATCTAAAAAAATTAAAACAACATAATTCATGGTTCTCTGTCTAGATGGTCTCTGGTGATGAGCCGAAAGGCAGAGAGGGAAACAGTATGTCTCCTCCCTTAATGGGGCCCTAACAGGAAGTTGTGAAATAACAATTATCTATACATACATACATACATACATACATACATACATACATACATACATACATACATACATGCTTTTAATCTTCAGTTATTTTACTTAACCATGCTGGTAAAAATCATGAAATACAGAGCACAGTCTATTAATATATTTTGTACCAGATTTTATGATTTCTTATATCATCATTGTCATCATCATCATCCACATATTCTGGAACTCAAAATGGTTTAAGTTATTTTCAGCCCAGTTATTACCTTACAATGTAAGTTTCTGGTAGCATTTAACATGTCCTAAAATCAAGACATGCATTATTGTCTTTAACAAGTTAGAAAAAGTAAAGTGCTTTGATCAGAAGCCTTCAGAGAACACCCATATAATTCTGCGTGCATACAAAGCATATCTCAAATCCATATATTCTGTACTCGTAATGAATTTTTATTTTGTTCTAATGGTTTTTTGCAGGTGCTCTGGGAAAAAGAACAAGATTTCAGGAAAAATATGTAGCCCAACTGATACTAGATGTTCAGAGGAAAGATGACATCCTCCTTCCTTACCGAGAACTTAGTCCAGCACCTACTCCACTAGAAGATTTAACTAAGGTATTTAAATCAAACAACAGTGCTATCTTTTGGAAGGCTCTGCCTTCGTGTGGGTTGTCATTTGCTTTGTGAGTTATTTGTACTTCTGCAAGTACAGTTTGTTTTCCCCATGTTTTAATTTACTATTACTCAATTGCTTATGAGATTAAGTCTGTTCTGCACCTTGAAATAAGTATGAATGTGTTTGCATCCCCCTCACCTGAACATGTTAAGTGATTTATGTTGTGCCCCAACAGCGACCTGCTGAGCTGTTGTTGGACTCCGACAACGATGAACAATATGGGTCTGCCCTGGAGGCTGAGGAAGACTCTGGGGGGTGTTCAGAGTCAGAGCAGGGACTAGAGAAGCCTGTTGGCCACTAGGTGGCATCTGAGTCAGGGAGCAGTGAGGAAGAACAGAGTCAGGCTGTCCCTGACTTCTGTAGGTGTAGGGCTGAGAGGAGAAGGGAACAGCTGTGGAGACAGAGTCACAGAAAGAAATAGGAACAGGTGGCTACTGATTGGCCCCTCCTGGAGAGCTTATAGGTGGGGCGATAGGAGGGGAATTTTGCAGGAAACAACAGTTCATTGATACAGCCATTGAGAAAAGTTTGGAGAGAATTTTGTGAATCAAGCCTTGTTTATATAGATAGCTTTCTGGGCTCCAAGCCAAGGGGTTGCTTGCTCTCTTTAATTGTGGTAGTCAAGTCTGCGTCCGTAGGTATATTCAGAGGCTCGGGACAAAACAATTTACATGTTATTAAAATGGACAACGGAACTCATGGCTTTCTGTCTCTGGTGATGAGCCGAAAGGCAGAAAAGGAAACAGTATGTCTCCTCCCTTAATGGGGCTCTAACAGGGTGTTGTGAAACAATTATATACACACACACATATATGTATATATATATATATATATATATATATATATATATATATATATATATATATATATATATATATATATATATATATATATATATATATATAGGTAATTGTTTCTCAACAACCTGTTATTAGGCCCCAATTAAGGGAGGAGACATACTGTTTCCTTTCCTGCCTTTCGACTCATCACCAGAGATCATCTAGACAGCAAGCCAAGAATTACGTTGAGTGATTTTTTTTAGATATATATATATTACAAAGGGAAAATGTAAAGCGCCTTCCAATAAAGTTTAGTTGTGTTAATAGGATCTTCCTCAAGAGAAATTCTTCATAGGTTTTCAAGAAGACCAGTGGAATTTATTTCCAAACTATTCTGTTTCTTCAAGGAACTTTTTATTCTTTAGCCACAGCCCTGGTGTTCTGTCAGCTCGCCTAGTTCTTGCTTAAATCATCTTCAACACAGTTGCTGTTGTGCTAGCCAAGAGAATCCTTCTCTGTGGCTTAGTCAAGAGGAGAATTTATGTTCCTGGCAAAGCTAGAATCAAATGCTGCTGTTCAAGATATTTTTTATGTTATTACTGCAACTTCCAAACAGATGAACAACTTTAGATGTAATTTATCACTTGTGTATATTTCCCCACAGAATTATGCTTTAGATGATGACACCGTACTAAATGAAATAAAGTTTGAAGAATCTCATCAGAACCAGATGCCTGACCTCTGTGCAGAAGAACTTGCTGTAATCCTTGGCATTTGGTAAGATGATAAACTTGGTTCCATCATTGTCAGTGCCCAGTCATAGCGAAAAAGCAAAAGTAGCCAGGCTGCTTTTAAGAAAAGGCTAAAAACATACTTCAAAGTAATACCTCTATTGGGCAAGCAAACAGTGTATCAGCTTCTCTAAAACCTCTTAAATCATGTGATGATAAATGATATAAAAATGTTGGGTATGTCCATGTGTGTGGTTTGAGGGAACAAGCTTATGTTAATGTTTTCAATTCCTCCCACATTTGATGGCTTTGATATCAGCTTGTTCCCTCAAACCACACACATGGACATAGACAACATTTTGTGTTTCTAACTTATGTTAGATGCTGCTCTGAATCCAGAATGATTGGAATAAGGAATACATAATGGCCTATTTTTATTTATTTTATTTTATTTTATTTGTTCATATTTATATACCGCCCTGTCTCCCAATTTTGGGACTCAGGGCGGTGCACAAGGAACAGTAAAACACAATACAATAAATATGATAAAATGTTAAAAGTAAATTAAATTAAGTGAACCCGTGCTAAAATTCTAATTAAAAACTATCACTAAAATCAATTTAAAAAACTATGCCAAAATCAATTTAAAAACTATGCCAGGCCGGCCACTTTAAATAAGTGTGTTTTTAATGCCCGACGGAAAAGGCGTATGTCCGTAGTTGTACGAAGGTCGGGGGGCAGGTCGTTCCAGAGGGCGGGGGCTGCCACAGAGAAGGCCCTCCCCCTGGGGGTCGCCAGCCGGCATTGTCCGGCTGATGGTACCCTGAGGAGGCCCACCCTGTGGGAGCAGACAGGTCGAAGGGAGGTATGTGGTAGGAGGCGGTCCTGCAAGTATCTAGGTCCCGTGCCATCGAGCGCTTTACTAGCACCTTGAAGCACACTCGGAAAGCCATAGGCAGCCAGTGCAGCTCGCGTAGGAGAGGTGTTACATGGGAGTGTCTTGAGACTCCCATAATCCCCCGAGCGGCCGCATTCTGAACTAGCTGGAGCCTCCGGATGCACCTCAAGGGAAGCCCCATGTAGAGAGCGTTACAGTAGTCAGTTTTGAAGAGACAGGCTCTTCTTCTATCAGGTGGAAAAGATAATATTTTGAGAGTTGGCACATATATTGTCAATGTTTGTAGGTGACATTTGTGTCAGATGTTTGTTAAAAATGGGAGTGTTATCTATACTACCTTGAGGTTCTGGAGGAAAGGCGAGATAGCAGGAACAAAACTAAACATACAAATTACTTTTGGTAGCTTTGTTATGTTTTGAGCCTCTAAATAACCATCTGCAAGGATTGCAAGCTTAGTACTAGCGCGCGCATGCGCACACGCGCACACACAAACACACACACTCTTTCCTAAATGCTTAGCTGAATAAAACTGAATGTTTGGAATTTCAGAAAGCTACATGAATAGAAATGTATTCTTTTTTTTTCAGTATAGACTTTCAGAAAAACAATCCTGTCCATAAACTTACAGAAGAGGAGCTGCTTGCTTTTACATCAGTAAGTAACTGACCAGTTTTTTACTTCTAAAAATGTTTTCATGTGTTTATTGAATGGATCACATGTTGATTTGCTTGCTGTTTCTCAGAGAAGGAGCTTCTAGGTACATGGGGAATATTATATGGAAAGAAATAGAGACCTACCTAATCCATTTTCTGGTTCTTATCCAGGTACAAATAGAAAGTCCACTGACAGGACACAAGTGTGCTATCTCCCTTCCATTCATATTTTCTAGCAATTGATATTAAGAGGTTAATATTAAGAAGATGCCTTCATTCCTAGAGATAATATATTGATAGCCTTATTATGTATAAATTTGTCTTGCTCCCTTTTTGGTCCTAGGAAATCATACAGTAACATACTCCACATGTCTGCTATAATCTGTATGAAGATGTTTGATTGATTTAATTTGTCCTAAACCTGCCGTATAATTTCACATGCTTCAGTTGTGCCCCCATCTGTCTACATAGCAAGAGTTGCTTCAGCCATAATGATGTGCTGTATCATCTCCAAATATTTTCTGTATCATCTCCAAATATTCTTTTTGAGATTTAGTGACTAGAACAGTATAAACAGCCTCCCCAACATATATAATCAAAAATACTTCTATTTGATCTTTTTGCTAGAACTTAAATTGTGTTACTGCCATAAATGCTTATATTTCTGCTGCATGTATTTCATTAAACTGGTTTAAGCTGACTTTAAGTGAAATAGTGGTATTGTTATCCACTACCTTTTACAAACAACTTTTTGTGCTTTGCAATTTGTTATGGGTTACCCAGATGGAAACAGGCTGCCTGAAGGTTATCTAAAGTAATAAAATGGACTGTGGGGCAAACAGTTGAATATTGTATGAGAATCAAAAATGAGAAAGTAAGAATAATGGCTCAATAGTGAAAGCGTTTCAAGCTGCAATTCTACTGTATTGACTATGAAAGCATAATTTTATGGTTTTGGTAATTGTCTTCTCGTAAAATTGTTTTGAATAAATTACTGTAGTTTAGCCATTGAATCCCTGCTGACCAAGAGTACAAATTATGATCAACAATAGGGATTGATAAACAACTGCTGAATTAAAACTGTTCTGGTCAGTAAAATATAGTCCGTGCCTTCGCAAAGTGTTTCCTTGGATCACTTTGACATGCTTCCAGATCAGAGGTGGGTTGCTCCCAGTTCGGACCAGATAGCGGCGACAGGAGGCTCTGCCCACCCGCCCGGCACAGAAGCGTCACCCCCCCCCCAAAACCGGTAGTAAAAAAATTGGCAACCCACCACTGTTCCAGATCCATTTTATAAGTGTTACAAGGCAGTGCTGATGATACAAATTTTATGGCTCATTTCAAGTTTTTTGGTTTTCCAGAAAATAATAAAACATTAATATAATATAAGTATTTATTAATACAACTAATATATTAGAATCCATGGCAGGTGGTCCTGCAGGCTCAATTACAACTGTAATAAAATATTAATAGAATATAAGTATTTATTAATACAACTAATATATTAGAATCCATGGCAGGTGGTCCTGCAGGCTCAATTACAACAGTAATTGAGCCTGCAATTAAGTGTTGTGGTCATTAAATGCTTTTATAACACGTTTCTGATAGTTGTTAAGCGAAAGCAGCAGTCGTTAAGTGAACACAGTAGTTGTTAAAGGGAACGTGGTGATTGTTAAATGAATCTGTTTAATTCATTGGATAGTTTTTGCTGGAAACCGGAAATGAATACTGGAATCCAGCAAAACATGTCAAAATTCATAATCATGCAACCTCAGGATGCTGCAAATGGCTATAAAGGTGAGCTGGTTGCCAGGCACCCAAAATACGATCACATGACTGTGTGTGTGTGCAGCCATTGCATCTTTAAAATTGGATCGTAAGTTCTTTTTGAGGGGTCCACTGTAACTTTGAACGGTCTCTGAGCAGTCTTAAGTTGAGGACTATCCTCATTTTCAGAAATGCTCAGTTAAAAAATGGTTTATTTTCATGACTGCAATCCAGAAATACGTAGAGCAGGTTTTCCTGGCTACATTCTTTCCAGAAAGTGGAGGTTGAAGTCTAAAATAATGGGAAGCAGGAGACCAGGGAAGATGGATTTAATTTTTCTGAAGAATTGCTGAGTCAGGAATTTCTCTTTCTCAGAATTTCTAGCTATTCTCTTGATATCCTTTTATTACTCAAGGAAATAGCTTAGTAAAATAGCTAAGACAAAGAAAATATCAAAAGGAACTCAGCTGATGAGCAGCTGCTCTCTGCCCCTCGTTACTTCAGGAGATTCAACCAAGACCGTCTCCAGAACACATGAAATCATTCTTCCCAAAATATAACTACTCCTTATAAAGGACTGATTAAGAATCTGGATTTATGAAGACTTGGTACCTCAAGTATTACATTTGAGTACTGCTATTGGAACATTCAGCGATGGCTCACTGGCTAAGACGTTGAGCTTGTCGATCAGAAAGTTTGGCAGTTTGGTGGTATAAATCCCTAGCACCACGTAATGGATTGAGCTCCTGTTACTTGTTCCAGCTTTTCTGCCAACCTAGCAGTTCGAAAGAATGTAAAAATGCTAGTAGAAAAATAGGAACCACTTTTGGTGGGAAGGGAACAGCGTTCTGTGCACCTTCGGCATTTAGTCATGCCAGCCACATAAACACAGTCATCTTTGGACAGCACTGGTTCTTCGGCTTTGAAACAGAGATGAGTGCCGCCCCTTGAGTCGGGAATGACTACCACATATGTGGGAGGATAACCTTTACCTTATATTGGGACATTCAGTAGGGAAGAACTATAATCACTATGTGCATTTAGTGGCTGAAGGGCAGCTTTGAAGTATGTTCTGCTACTTGTTCTGGATTTTCTTGAAGTCATTCATCTTTTGTGTTGGGGCAAATAGACTATAAAGGAAGCAAGTGGAAGAGTTTAGTCTACCATCTAGTGGCTGCTTTTTAAAAAAATAATAGTATTGTACAGTAATGTCACTGAAACTGCTTCATTTCCAAAGTTTTGGGTATGCATGGTTTACAAGTTGCTAAGAGTTGGCCATAATATTCATTTTATAGGTTTAATACTGAATATTTATTATTTGAATGTGTTTCATGATAAAAATTAGAGAAAATAGTTTTAAAGCATCATAGCTTTGAGTGAATTTTCTAGCTCTTAATGCAATTCCGAACATTTGTCTCAGCCGCAAAAGTAGAATTAAAATTTCAAGCCCTGAGGTAACTTTTTGTCAAGAGCTTCTTCAACATTTGTAAATTGTTATTTGCTTGGTTTATACAAAAAAAAACCAAACCCAAATATGGAAGGAGTATTGGTCAATGAAGTTAATACCATGTTTGACCTTCTCCTCTATCAACATATTGTTATGTGTATGTGTGAGCAGGCATCTTCTCAGCCTACATGTGGATTCTTAAATCTGCAGGCTGGTTAGATGGTTGTCATACATTCATCAGATATCTGCTTAAATATAGTTATTCTCAAGAAAGGAGACATTTCTCAATACTTTGAAGTAAACGTAGCATTGGCATTTTAGGTCAGAGTCCTAATAGTCATCTTTCAATTCCTGATCAAGGAGTGTAGCGTATTTTGGGGACCCACTGTGTTTTAAAATATGCATTTGTGCTCAATGTGTTGAATGCCTTCACTTGAGAATAGGGTGACAAGTATTTACAGGGTATTGTGTAATTTGGACTTGTTTAAAATATTTGCATCATCTGTGGTGTCTCTATAGATGTTCTTGGTGACGTAAAGCAATCAAAAACCTCAGCAGAACTATAACATTCTAAAAAAAAATCAATTCTTTTTGTAAAAAATGGGCCATTCATTCTGCAAGTTGTGACAGCCCTGAAAAAGGAGACTTATGACTGGTCCTCAAAGTTTTGGCTGCCGCAACACTCCTGTGATCATGTAATTGCAATTTGGGCACTAGACAATTGGCTTACACTTATGTTGATTGCAGTATCCCACAGTGATATGATTCTTGCAACTTTCCCTACCAACTTCACACAAGAAAAGTCGATGGGGAAGCCAGCAGGAAAGGTTGCAATTCGTTACAATAAGTTGTTTGCATGCCTCCCTGCCTGGCATCAGCCACCTCTGTTGTACACATGCATTCTGGCTTACCTGACTGCCTCCTGGCCTACTTCCAAGGCACCTGGCCTGCTTCCAAGGCATCTGGAACTCATTTAACAACCCAGATCCTCGCTCAATACCAGTCATGTGTCATCACATTTTGCAACCGCATTGCTTAGTGATGAAAATTCCAATCCCTATTACTGTCATTAACTGAGCACTACCTATATACCCATGTCCTGCTTCAATTGTACACAAGCAGTCTCAAGTATAGCTTATATAGCTTATAAGATTATATATCACTCCACCAAGCTTTACAGCCCTCTCTAAGTGGTTTACAGAGTCAGCATATTTCCCCCAACAATCTGGCCCCTCATTTTACTGGCCTCAGAAGGCTGGAAGGCTGAGTCAACCTTGAGCCTTTGAGATCAAATTGCAGGATTACTGGCAGCTGGCAGTCAGCAGAAGTAGCCTGCAGTACTGCATTCTAACCACTGCGCCATCATAGCTCTTAATAGTTAAATTTATCAATGGAGACTTTCTAGAATTATGTTCATGTTCAAGAGTAATCTTTCCCAAGCTCTGCTTTACAGATATTTTAGATTATATCTCCAGAAGTACAGTCCATTTACCTGACTCAGATTTTTTGAAGGATGATGAGTAATAATAATAATAATAATAAATTTTAATTTATAACCCGCTCTCTCTCCCCGAAGGGACTCGAGGCGGGGCACAGGGAATTTAAAATACATATAAAATCACAAACATAATACAATATAAAATAAAATTAAACTAACCCTGCGCTAAAATCCCATTATTAAAACTAGAAATTAATCGTAAAAACCCTAAAAACAGTTGATTATCCTAGGCCGGCCAAGCAGAAAAAGTGTGTTTTTAATTTTTGACGGAAGAGCGGAGGTCCGTAGTTGTTCTAATTTCGGGGGGAAGGTCGTTCCAGAGGGTCGGGCCCGCCACAGAGAAGGCCCTTCCCCTGGGCGTCGCCCCCTGGCATAGCCTAGTGGACGGCACCCGGAGAAGTCCCTCTCTGTGGGAGCGAATCGGTCGCAGGGATGTATGGGGCAGGATGCGATCCCGCAGATAGCTAGGTCCCGTGCCCGAGTACAAATTCTTGGACTGTACAGGGTTCTTCCTTTGGCCACAGTTTAAACCAATATAAGACATAATCAAGGACAAGCTTAACAGATGGACTTTTTGACAACACTAGAATACCACTAGCACCATCACAGTTTATGGGTTTTAGCGCAGGAATAATTTAATTCACTTTTAATTGTGTAGTTTGTATTCTGTATTTTGTTATTTGTATTTTTAATTGCCTGTGCCCCGCCTCGAGTCCCCTTGGGGGGAGAGAGCGGGATATAAAATTAAATTATTATTATTATTATTTTACAGTTACCCTGCACTTCAAAAATAGCTTGCTTTGGGAACTTCTGAGATAATAAAGGGGTTAGTTCAAAGCGACTATAAGTGAAAATGCAGAAACACCAATTAATTAATAATTAATATTAGCCCTTTCTGTAGTTTCTAAAGCATTAGATTACAGAGGAGGGGATGAAAGCTGTCATTTTGGATAAATTCTCTCTTTCATATTAGAAGTTGCAAATATCTGCTCCTCAAATATCTTCAAGTTACAGAAGAAACATGAAATCATCTTGCAGTGAAATAATGTTTCTGTTCATCTTTTGCTGCTTTCCTTCATTTGTTTGTAGGAAAGTAAGAAAACAATACAGAATCGGGAAAACAGGATTTATTTGATCAAGGAAGTGGCATACTGTCAAAAATGAAAGAATACTGTCTGGTTTGAAGGTGAACCAGATGGTAAAGCATGCTCTGCATTCCACTCTTGTTTATCCTTATTTCTCATAAGTGCTCAGAACATATTGGCATAAAGAAAGGAGAAAGGTCATTTCATCCTTTTTCTCACCTCTGCACCTCATCTGATCTAACACATCTCATAATTTCCCCCGTGGCTCTTGCTTTGAAGCTTGAATTATTTATTATAGGCAAGATAGAAGGAAAATGGTTTAGGGTTGACTCCAAAGAACCATGAACAAATTAGTTTTTAGTGCTGTCATGAAAGAGCTTGCATAAGCATTTTATTTACCCTGACATAAGTATTTTGCCTAAGTAGTAAGCAGCTAGGTGAGTTGGCTTGATTTTGAAAAATCAAACTTTATATAAAGCAAAAAAAAAGTGAACTTGGTTATTCCTTAAGCAGGACATGACTAGGAAATACTGATCTTTGGACAAGTAAGATAGTTGCCAAAAAAGGATGATGGCCATCATTTTTGTATTCTTTGAGAGAAAATTATATGTCCATGAATCAAGCTAGATTAAAAGGAGATATTAAAGATTTTAATACTATTTAAAATAGAATAATCTGTGGAAGTTCTTTTGCAATAAAATTCAGATGCGAATTAGCCAATTCTTCTAGGTCAGTGGTTCTCAACCTTCCCAATGCCGCGACCCTCTAATACAGTTCCTCATGTTGTGGTGACCCCCAACCATAAAATTGATGTCTCAGTTCCTAAGACCATCGAAAATATGTGTTTTCCGATGGTTTTAGGCGACCCCCCAAAGGGGTCCCGACCCACAGGTTGAGAACCACTGTTCTAGGTCATCAAGATAAAGTATATATTATTATATTTCTGTGTGTATCATGGTCAAGGTACCCTGAATTAAAAGTTGCTCAGAAAATCCTGCAAATTGACATAATATGGATTGTTAATATAAAGTGTTCGATTATAGTAAATTTTATGGACCGGCGAACCTTATCTATCAGCTTGCATTCTGTTGGCTTATGCTTTATTTCTTTCATCTTTGTTATATTTTGTTCTATATGCTGTTCCAGTAAAAAAAGATGGTGGTGGTAGTTTTATACTTTACAGACCTTAGCAGTAGAAAGTTTTGGTGTATGAAATAAGAGTTCCTCAGATGAAACTTTTAGTTTCTTCCTTCTTTTTTTCCCCATTTCAGTGCTATTTTTTCTGGCAGCCTTGTTAACAACTGGATGGTGAGTGAGTGCCTAAAAAGATTGTCTCCCTTGCTTGTCTTTGGCCAGCTGTATCTTCTGTGAGTCATTTGGTCATGAGGACTAAGTTTTTTATGGCACAAAAGCAGGATTACAACAGATTGGTGTTTGATCTGGCATATGATTTTAGAATACTGAAACAGTTTGTTCTATAACATGTCTGTTTTTCAATGTTTCATCTTAGTTTACCTAGCCTGCTGTGAAACTATAAGCTTATATGTCCTGTCTTGAAAATTGACATCTCACTGGGATACGTGAGACTGAGTCACATATTTATTATTTTATCAAATTACCATTGGTGGTCTATCATCCATCAAATAGTCAATTATTTCAGTAATCGAGCAAAATGTACATAGAATTCATCCAGGGGAATATATTTCTTCATATTGAGATTTCCTTTTAAACTGACAAATGAATGTGATGATGGGTCCACAATGTATCAATACATCTTCCCAACTTCATCTTTAATTCCGTTATCTGTATTATTACCGTGCATCACTGAAACAAGGAATATTTTGCTGGAGCTAATGTGTGAAATAGCAGATTTGTGTATTATACTTCAGGGAGTGGATGGACAATGACTGCTTTCAGCATGAGGAATAATTAGCACAAAATTAAAATTAAGGATATTATCATAAACATAAGCAAACAGAGGAAGAAAAAGGTTATAAGCTTGAATTTCCATTATCGCATACATTTTTAATCCTTCTAATATTAGAGACAGAAAATGTCAAATGTGGGGAAAACAGAACATGCTAGGTAAGGAATTGATTATGAGTTGGTTATGGATAATTTGTAAAATACTATAAATGCAGGGGTTTCCAGCTTCACACTTTTTTGGGGGAGGGGAAGACTTGGTGTTGGAAGAATAATATTCAGGTACTGTTTGAATTTAATAAATTCTTGTGGTAATAATAGGAAGACTGAACAGAGCTATAGTTATATTAGGAAGCCTAAAGCCACAATGTTCTAGTATGAAATTAGATTTAAATAGTGACATTATTATGCTTAGTTTGAGGGCTATTCCTTGCAGTTTCCTATGCAAATTCCACTGCTATAGGCTTGGAAACTAGCATCTCTTATATGTAGGTCACAGTAACCTGCAAAACAGTAGAGTTATATACTGTAAGGAGTGTGTGTTTTGTGTGGAAGTAGTCATTGTATTCAGTTTGTGCCTTAACTAAGGAAGAAAGTGCTTTCCACTGAATTTATAACCCATTCAGTATTTATCTGTTGTCACCAAGAAAACTACATGGATTTAAACATGGATTCATCAGAAGCGGTGCTTGAGTTAAAGGGAAACTTTACTTTTCACAATAAAAAAAACTTATATGGAAACTAGCATGTTATAAATTCTAATTGCAGACCTGGACATTAAGAATGCCTCTAGAGTTATTCTTAGAAAATAGGTTTCATTTGTAAGGCTAACCTGCCTAGAACTTAAATAAGACATCATTAAGGTAGGCAAAATAGAAACTAGAATCTGAAGAGTCTAGCAGCAAAACTCTTCACAGGGTTGCCTTCTGATAGATATGTATTTTGTGAATGGCCTCATCCAGTATAGCCATTTTGTGTTGGTGCTCATAAAGGGCTATCAGAAAAGTATATCATGTTTTTCCCATGATCTCCCTCTTGGTCTCACAATTTCCTTAGGTACTACTGTCAGCTTATCTCGAATATGTCTCCCACCCTTTAAAATAAACTGACCCTTCCCCCTATTAGAAACTCAGAGGTTCCTATAGTGCAAGTCCCCCTTTGATGAGAGAATGGGATAAAATTATGATAAATAATTGTAAATGCAAGGAGGAGATACGGCTTGCATGAAAAGTTTACAAATAGAGGTTGCAACATGAAATATGGCCCATTTCCTTGGTGTGCGTATGTGTGTAGATTTTTCCAGTTGACTGTCTGCAAGACACACAACGAGAACCTTCTGTCTGTATTTCAGAAAATACCACTTAATTTTAATAGTTTTAATATGATAACATTTTCTTTCTAAATCCATAGCTTCATTAAATTCACGGAGGAATAAATCTTACATTAGTACTTGAATCAGACATTGTTGCTGTGCTGCCAGCTATTATCTGAAATTCCCTGAACACTGACACTGAGAAGCTAAGCCCTTTTCATAATGCTCCAAATTCCTGATTTATGGATGTTGAGATGAGGTGCTCAGAAATACATAATAATGTATTATTATGTGGTATGGAATGTTATATACGTGCCTGGTTTTAGGACTTGGTCCAATCTAAACACCAAATTGAGACTAAGGACAGTGTTTCAATCAAATACAATTGAAATGGTTTTCAGCACCACACAGAATAAATGATACGTTTGGAATAAGGTGAACAGCATGATTCTCTTCCAGTTCCAGTGAAAAGGGAAAGTTCTATTTTATATTTAATGCATTACTAAAAATCATTTTAAAGCAAGGTAGTAAAGCAGACTCTTTGTTATGTAAAAAAGGCTAATTGCATATCCCTTTTGATTAAGTAAATATTTGATTAAATAGATAAGTAAATGTTGAAAACTGGTCATAGCTGTCCATTCTTAATAGTCTAGATCAGGGGTGGGCACACTTTGCAACTTTAAGTCTGAAGGACTTCAGCTCCCAGACTTCTCCAGCCAGTTTTGCTGGCTGGAGAATTCTGGGAGCTGAAGTCCTTCAGACTTAAAGTTGCAAAGTTTGCCCACCCCTGGTCTAGATTCTATACTAGTTAGCTGAGAAATAAAATAAAAATATGTGCAGTGGCTCTTTAGCTTCTGTCAGTGCCCATAAACTGGATATGGGTCTGGCTGCCTAGGAAGGATTTTAGAAATTCCTGAAAGAAAACCTCTTAGTGATTATTGAAATAAGCAATGATCATTTCAAAGATTGGTAAGAGTTAATAATAATAATAATAATGATGATGATGATTTTTTTTATTTTTTATTTTATTAAATTTATACCCCGCCCTTCTCCCTGTTAGGACCCAGGGTGGCGCACAGGCATTATTAAAACCACAAAATACAATATCAATTAAAATATATTAAATTACTAGACCCGTGCTAAAAAACCCATGTTAAAACCATGCCAAATTGATTTATTTTTAAAAAGTCAGAAGTAGGGGCTATCCTAGGCCGGCTTGTTGGAATAGATACGTCTTAAGACGTTGGCGGAAGAGGCGGAGGTCCGAGATAGTGCGAAGGTCGGGGGGGTAGGTCGTTCCAGAGGGCCGGGCCCGCCACAGAGAAGGCCCTTCCCCTGGGTGTCGCCAACCGGCATTGCCCCGCTGACGGCACCCGGAGAAGACCCTCTCTGTGGGAGCGGATCGGACGAAGGGATGTATGATGATGATGATGATGATGATGATGATGATAATAATAATTATTATTATTCCTATAGACCGTTAACAGTAATAAAGTTTCTCTTTAGTTGAGCTTGACTTCTACAGAGTTCATGGCCACCTCCATTTGAGTTTTCTTTGCAACAGGATAGAAGGCCATTGCCTTCTCCCTCATTGTTTTACATAAGTGAACTGAACAATGAATCTCTACAATCTGTACATAAGAACAAAGGCATCTATCTACTTATGAACTAGGAGGAATTCAGTATAATTTCGAAACGTTCCTATGTTGGAATGAGATATTCTATGTATGTGGAGTGGGAAGAGCCACATACGTAGGCAGTGAATTATAATGAAAAATACTTGGCTGCCATAAACTTAAGATGCATATACTGTAGGTTAACCCATCATGGCTTGCCCACAGGCATTTAAAAATGGTAGCAATAGAAAGCCATCACAGAAGGCTTGGGTTTATTTTTTATATCCCCATAATATTAAAAGGAGAAAACCCCTACATACAAATCAGTATTTATATTTCTTACCATCCATTGGAGCACAAAATGGGAGTGATCGGAACCATCCACCACTGGGCTGAAGGTTTGCCTACCAGCAAAGAGCAAAAATAAAAAGAACTAAAACACTTCAAGGAAGCCCTCAGAATTTATAGCTATCCCAATTGAGCCTTCATCAAATCTGGAAAAAGATCCATCAGGAGCTGCTCCATAGTGGACAAAGAAGAAAACAACAAGCAAAGCAACATTGTCATTCTATACATTGTAGAAATATCTGAACATCTCAGAAGGATTTTCAGTCAACAAACATACATTCACACTTGAAAGCCAGGTGTTATTTATTTATTTATTTATTTTATTCGATTTGTAAACCGCACCAATCTCCGTCGAGACGGACTCTGGGCGGTGCACAGGAAATTAAAAACCACAATAAATAGATAACAACAAATACAATAAGTTAAAAACCTGTGCTAAAATTTCCATTAAAAACCTATCAACCATTTTCTAATTTAGCTGAGCTCTATCGTGCCTAGGTCTGAATGCTAAGCTAGTCCAGCTTGCTGGAAGAAGTATGTCTTGAGTGAGCGGCGGAAGAGGGGAAGGTCCGTGATAGTGCAAAGTTCGGGGGGCAGGTCGTTCCAGAGGGCGGGCCCTGTCACAGAGAAGGCCTTACCCCTGGGCGTCGCCAGCCGGCATTGACTGGCAGTCGGCACCCTGAGGAGGCCCTCCCTGTGGGAGCGAATCGGTCAGTGGGAGGTATGTGGCAGGAGGCGGTCCTGCAAGTAACTAGGTATACATCAAGGCAGAAGCTTGTCAACCCACAAAGATAAAACACCCAGATATAAACTGAGCAATGTGAAGTGCAGTGCAATGCAGAGAGACATGTGGAGAACTGAACATTGGGGAAGCAAAACAACTACTTCACAAACGCATGGCACAACATGGGAGAACAAATCTATCAAGACAAGATTCAATAGTCATCTGCAACCAAAGACAGCGAAGTTCATATTCTGGACAGTGCGGGTCACTGGTTCGAAAGATGAGTCAAAGAAGCCATCTTTGTTAAAACTGAACAACCCTCAATGGGTGTGTGTGTGTGTGTTAAAGCACCATCTGTCTCCTGTATATAACGCTATCCCAAGAAGGTTCCACACTCATTTGCCCTTTGATTCAGGTGACCCCAAGGGTACAGAGTGGCCTCAACGACTCAGAGAGATAACTTGAGAGTCCAATGGCCAACCTTCAGAATTCTAACGACAAGAAAGGCAGCAAAGGATGTAAATTCTTTCATACTCCCCTACTCACTCAGAACTGAAGACGCTTCTTTGATGAGAAACAAAACATTTTCAAAGAAAAAAAGCCGAGAAAGTCCAATCATCTTTTAAATAAAGTGACATTTGGCACATTAGGGATGATTAAAAGCAGAAGCAAAACAAACAAGGTTCAGATCTCCTCTGGGACTGCAAATATACCGGTGCTAACTAGTCAAAAGGCAAATTTTGTTTAACTCTCATCATTTGTCATTCTTCTATATGGGTTCAATTAGGAAGTTTTTTCCCCCCAAGGATTTACATTTTTCAAAATCTATGCACAAGTATGGTCAATTAATTATTCAACTGCACATAAGGAAACAACAGTTTTGCTTCCTGAACCCTTTGGGGTGTATTTTATAGATTTTTGGCTGCTAATTATGAAAATAGCCTGTAACTTAGCATTTTACACATACCATTTTATAGAAATCTTCTGTTTTCATACAATGACAATGTGTATACCTTAAGAACCTATTGGCTATATGTTGTACAATGACAATGTGTATACCTTAAGAACCTATTGGCTATATGTTGCACCAATGAAAGAAACATACAAAAACATAGAACTGTTGTCGAAGCACTTCTAGTACATCCTGGAATATCTGGAGGTCCAAAAAAATTGGCGCAAAATAAAAGAACACAGAAACTGTGAAATATGTTTTTTGCCTTCTGGAAGCTATCTCAATTCTTGAGCCTGTGAAATCAGAATCTGCAACTACATTCAGCTCCTTCTGCCACTCCATCATCTATCAAGCCACAGCCCTTTCTTATAAATTATGGTTCTACTCAATGGTACATTCCTTGGAGTTTGAGTCTTTTTCACCCAATTCAGGTGAGGGGGGGGGGGAAATTGCGTGCCAGGGTGGTATACACTTCCCTTCCCTACTGGTTCGCAAATGTGAGTGCGCGCACCTCATTTCCACACTTTCATGCATGCACAGATCCTTCCGTACATGCTCTTTTGGTGAAAAAATGGCCTAAATGGGATGCCATAGAGCCGGGCTTGGGTGGGCGGAGCCACCCATGATTTCCACTACCAGTTCAAGCGATCTGGTCCGAACCGGGAGAATACCACTTCTGGTTGCGTGGATGGAAAATTACCTTGCTATTCTCACACTTGCAGAGGGTCTTGTTTCTGTACAGAGTGGGGAGTAGGTTTCTTAATTCTGTAATATAATGCAGTGTGCTGTCGCCACAAGGCAATATGTCTTGCACAGGGATAATCGTTTTCACAAATGTGCTGTTTTAATTCAGCAGAGCCCTCCCCTACACATCCTCAGCTTGTTCATTATTTCTAAAGACAGATTGATCATATATATTAGACTATGTGTTTCCTCATCTTCACACTGGAGGGAGTAACAGACAGGGAGAGGATGACCATATAGGGTAAGAAAGTGGCAGGTCACTGGGAAATTGAGTGGGATCAGTATCAGATCTGCACATTCGTGAAATGTGGCGAAATGTGCTCAAAACATCAGGTCAAAACCCACAGATACGTGGAACTAAATGTTGTGAATAAATGAGTTCAAGTCTATATTTATCAGCCATTGATTCAGGAAAGAAATTGCTTTAAAAACAAAAACAAAATCACTAATCTGAAAATATTAGAAATATGTGTTTTCTATCTATATAGATGCAAAAAAATTTTTTAAGTTCCTCTTGAACTTTTTTTTTTTTTTGCAGTCCTGGAATAGCAAGACCCTTTAGTCTAATCCAGTGAGGCAGTCCTTATGATTTATTTTTAATGATGTAATGTTAGAAGTCTGGCACAGTGGCTCTAAGATTAGATAAAGCAAAATCTGGAAAAGCACTGTTTCTAATTACACTGTCCCTTTGTGCAGATTAGGCTGGAGACTTAGCTTGGGTTTGCTTTTTAGCATTGAACAGGCTAGTTGTAGCAAATTGCACACTGCTCCTGCTGTATTAAAAAAGCTTCCTTCAGTAGTGCAGGAACATGGCTTCAGAGGCAGAAATACCAGCATAGTCTGATTGGATGTTAGTAGCATTTGTCTGGGGGGCAATAATATCCAGCACTGATGTCATTGCCCTGCTACACTACGAAATCTTGTGTTCTAGGACAGGGGTCTGCAAAGTTGGCTCTTTGAAGACCGGTGGACTTTGAAGTTGAAGTCCACCGGTCTTCAAAGAGCCAACTTTGCAGACCCCTGTTCTAGGAGAACTCACTGAAAAGAGCTGCTCTAATTTATTAATCCCTTGCAGGGAAAATGATAAAATTGCATCTGTAATATTTTCTAATAAACATAGACCTTAAAGGAAAAGGTAAAGGTTCCCCTTGCACATATGTGCTAGTCGTTCCTGACTCTAGGGAACGGTGCTCATCTCCTCATCTCCGTTTCAAAGCTAAAGAGCCAGCACTGTCCGAAGATGTCTCCATCGTCATGTGGCATGACTAAATGCCAAATGCCCACGGAATGCTGTTACTTTCCCACCAAAGGCAGTTCCTATTTTTCTTTGCTATCCCTAGTGCCTATTTTTGAACTTTGCTTTCAAACTGCAAAGTTGGCAGAAGCAGGCTCAAGTAATGGGAGCTCACTCCATTACATGGCACTAGGGATTCGAACTGTCAAACTGCCGACCTTTCTGATCGACAAGCTCAGCATCTTAGCTACTGAGCCACCGCATCCCTAAAAACATGGACCTTAGGCGACTTAATTTAGTTAAATTGTCTCAATCTCGAAGAAGTCACAACTATGGCTAATTAGATATTTTCTCCATGGTTCTATCATTTTCTGTTAACTATATAAATGGAACCAATAAAGGAGAATATTTGAGGCTCAGGATTTATATGAGGGTCTTGGATGCTCTCTGAATTTGGTTGTTTTCTTGCAGACGCTTCATTACGCAAGCTACTGTATTTTTCGGAGTATAAGACGCACCGGAATATAAGACTCACCAAGATTTTGAAGAGGCAAATTTAAACAATTGCACTCTGCAAACCTCCCAGAAATGGCCTGTTTTTTGTCCAAAAAAGGGGCACGTATAGCCTTTAGGAGGCTTGTAGAGTGCTCCTGGGGGCTGGGAAGGGCTGGAGGGGTCCAAAACCGAGCAAAAAACGGCCCATTTTTCACGAAAACTGGCCCGTTTTTTGTCAAAAATGGGTATGCATAGCCTTTAGGGGGCTTATAGAGTGCTCCTGGGGAGTTGGGGGGCAGGGAAATGGCCTGTTTTTCACTCATTTTTGCTCTCCCCAACCCCCCAGGAGCACTCTATAAGCCTCCTAAAGGCTATGCACGGCCATTTTTGCAAAGGGGGCAGGGTTTCAGGAGGCAAAAAAATGCTGTATTCAGTGTATAAGATGCACCCATATTTTCAGCCTCTTTTTTGAGGGAAAAAGGTGTGTCTTATACTCCGAAAAATATGGTAGGTAACATCATCAGTGCTGAATGGAGCTTAGATTCTCACTTGATTCCATCTTTTAAAAGGTCTAATTTTCTTATTACATTAAATTATATCTGTTAATAATATAAAAACCCAAATTACAGTATTTAATATTCATTCCCTTCTACCTTATTTCCAAATGTATCTTATGAAATAGTATATTGCTATGTACTCATAAAATAGCTCTGAAGACATATAAACCTTTAACCAACAGCAATTACTGCATTCATTTCTGTGGAATATAAATAATCTGTATAGTTAGTGGAAGTACCAAAATCTCATATTCTTCTTAATGTTTATTTCCAAAGCTCTTACATGTGAATTGTTCAATGATGTAAATTAAATTTTAAAAAATAGTTTACTCTAACCTAAAGATAGTTAAAGTAATAGAAGTGTGTGGATGTTTTTCAGTGTTATATACTATCCAATTATACATGTTCCTTATATAATTTAGAAGAATGACAACTTGCTCAGTGCAAAATAAAAGGACTAGGGAAGTAGGAAATATCCTGGGAATATGCAGAGCTCTCTCATTTTTTTGTCTTTTGATCAAGTTATTGTTTAGTGGCTCCTCATAGCAACTATGGCTACCATTTTGTGAATGAAGCCAAAACCTGCTCTCAGAATTTCTGTTATGCTTTCTGGTTTAGTCTGCAAATCATTTAAATATTTAGCTGAAGAAGATAAGCACTGCTGGAAGACTTAAAAGTTGGTGCCATGATAGGGTGAGACAATGGTGCAACTTTAAATCCCTGGATCCATCTTGACCACTAGAGAGCAGCAGGCAGCAACAAACAAGCCATTGATATATGGATTGTTGAGAGCAGTCTACTATGGTCCAGCACACAGTCCTTTCTGTTTACAGAGAAAAAGAGAGATAAAGAAGCAGAACATTTATGACGTAGAGAAGAGGGTCTATTTTAACAACTCTTATTTTTCTAAAAAAAAAAGGTGTTTAATTACAAATACAGTATAAAGTTATTAAAGTTGGCTCAGTGGCTAAGAAGCTGAGCTTGTCGATCAGAAAGGCTGGCAGTTCAGCGGTTCGAATCCCTAGCGCCACATAATGGAGTGAGCTCCCGTTACTTGTCACAGCTTCTGCCAACCTAGCAGTTTGAAAGCATGTAAAAATGCAAGTAGAAAAATAGGGACCACCGTGGTGGGAAGGTTACAGCGTTCTGTGCACCTTTAGTGTTTAGTCATGCCGGCCACATGACCACGGAGACATCTTCTGACAGCACAGGCTCTTTGACTTTGAAACAGAGTACCTTTAACTGGCTTCCTGTGGTCTTTCGGGTGCGCTTCAAGGTTCTGACGACCATCTTCAAAGCGCTCCATGGCTCGGGACCTAGTTACATGCGAGACCGTCTCCTGCCCCATACATCCCTAAGACCGATACGCTCCCACAGAGAGGGCCTTCTCAGGGTGCCGTCGGCCGGACAATGCCGACTGGCGACACCCAGGGGAAGGGCCTTCTCTGTGGCGGGCCCAGCCCTTTGGAACGACTTACCCCCTGAACTTCGCACCATCTCTGACCTCCACCTCTTCCGCAAGTGCCTAAAAACACATTTGTTCCATCTAGCCGGCCTAACGTAACCTCCATTATGACTTTTAGATAGTTTTAAATTTTGGGGATTTTAATTTGGTTTTAGCGCAGGATCTTCATCAAATAAGTTTTTTAAATTTTTTATGTTTTTGTATGTATTTTAATATTCCTGTGCGCCGCCCTGGGTCCATTTTGGAGAAGGGCGGGGTATAAATTTAATTAAAAAAAAAAAAGATATATCCATTGAGTTTAGATTCCAAAATCAGGTAGTAGTTGCATCACAGAATAGATACCTATTTCCTCAATTCCAGATCACCAAGCTGGGAAGTCTTGATCTACTTTGAATCTAGAAGTGGCAGAGAACTTGGATATCCCAGAAAGGCCACTGGGATCCTACAAGATTTAAGAATATATTTCCTAGTATTAACAATTGTTTGAGAAACAGGACAATCTGGAGCTTGTAAGATTAACTTCTTTGTGATTGATGATTTTGGCCAGTAAATTCTTCTCCAGTACAGATGCATGCTAAGATTAATAGAATTTGTTTCCCAAATGAAATAATTCATAATAATCTTTTCTTATTCCTTAATAGAGGTCTTTGCCTCTACTTGATATGTTACCTTGGCTGTCATCCTGCTGCATAGATTAATACTTTTCTTCCTCTTACAAAGTCTATTAAAAAATAATTAAAAGGCCTAACCAGTCTAGATACATGATCATATTTTCCCTTTTTAAAAAGCTGAAAAAATTGAAATAATTTTTCAAGACTTTTCTGTTCCATCCATCAGAATCCTAGGCATGGCAATCAAATATAGTGCACATTATCCTCCCGACTTACTCTGACCTTAAAGCATATAGCAGAATAAGACTAGCAAAAGATATGTGAAAGGATGCAGTCTGTGGCTACTGTTGATTGCTACAATGATTTAATTATTAGATGAAGGAGATAATATTATAATTCAGTTAATGCAATAAATATTGGATAGACTTTTGCTTGAATTTTTTTACAATATAATAGATCTCTGTGTGATACAGCAGCTATTATAGTTCTCGCTCAATAAGAACACCAAACTTTCTATCCTCGGTCAGATTTTAAAGTCATATTTCATGGGAGAGTTAAAGTGCTTTTGAGAAAATCGCTAGGATGTCAAAAAGTATGAACCTAATGCCTCTTGTGGGTTGTGGCTTTTCTTGCTTTTCCTATTTGGATCTTTTATATCAAGACTTTGATACCATGTAAAAAGAAGGTCACCAAAAATTTTGAAGTTGAGAGAATGGCACCTTGCTGGAACAGAAATGCCATTCCATTTCTATAGAATCCTGCTGGGTCCAAACCAGTAGAATTCTGAAACATTTGTTTGAACATTTGGATGGCTACTTTTTGTTGTTGTCAGTAATACATAGAATCCAATATTCTAATTTTTCTTTTAGTAATTTATATAGGGAACCTTGTGTAAAAACTGGTGACATTTTTGGCATAGTAGGCAGATCCTCCTCCTCCTCCTCCTCCAAATTGATGATTGTATTGTTGCTGTAAATTGAATTGATAGCATTGATATAGGTCTTTCAATTCTTTAACCGGTTATCAAAAATAATAATAGATTACAATAGGACTGTAGCACTATGCTGAAAAATATTTTCTTTTTTTTTAATAAAATGAATAAATGAATATTTTTTCTTTGCTTTTTCTCAGTATCTGCTCTCACATCCAAAGTTCTGGGCAATCCAAACCTCTGCTCTTGTTCTACGAACAAAACTTGAGAAGGGAAGTATTCGTCGAATGGAACGGGCAATGAAGCAGACCCAGGTAACCTTTTTCTTGGTTCCTCTTCTTCTCCAAACTGTTAATCACAGTATCCAATTCATTCAGATTTGTCACCAACTTTGCCAATTAGCAGTAATGGAAGTTTCAGTTCAATATAGTTGTAGAGGTAATGGATGTGGTGGCTCAGTGGCTAAGATGCTGAGCTGGTCAATCAGAAAGTCGGCAGTTCAGCAGTTCAAATCCCTACTGCCGTGTAATGGAGTGAGCTTCCGTTACTTGCGCCAGCTTCTGCCAGTGCTCGCTCTTCGGCTTTGAAATGGAGATGAGCACTGCCCTCTAGAATCGGGAATGACTAGCACATATTTGCAACGGGAACCTTTACCTTTACCTTTATAGTTGTAGAACATTGAATTGATGGGCACAGTTTTGTTGATTCTCTTTGTGGTTATGCTTTGGAGTAGGGAAAATTGCTAAGATGTTTTAAAAGATCCTTGCCTTCTGAACAGAACAGCTTATTTTTTTTCATGAACCCACTTCAGAAATACTCCCTCTTCTGAAGCTGCAGAGGCCTGATCTGCAGAGGAAACAGGACTAAAAAATCATAGTGAATATTGCAAAGTAAAAGAGAAGAAATGTGCTAGGTTTGGATCCCACTGATGTGTTTCCAGTGCTTCAATGAAGTAAAATTAACCATTGAGAAATCCTTCATTGACAAATACCTGAGCCACCATCTGATTCCATGTTGCTGAATGAAAAACTCTTAATGGGTAATTTTGAGAGGGTGCCAGTAGCTTAACTTTTGCAACCTATGCTAGCCAATTTTTCTTTTGAATCAGTCGCAGCTGGCTCTTTCTTGTGGCTTCTTCAAAGGAGAAGTGATGTTGTGGTTAAGCTGACTTAATGTCATAAATTATCTTCAATGTATCGTTTAAATGAGTCATTTGAAATGTGTATTTGACTGAAGATAATATTTGTATTTAGACTGGAATAGAAAATCCTAGCTAAACATACTCAGTTTCTTTAACTGTTCTCCATAGGACTTGATTTTTAGACTTCTCATCCTCTTAGTAGCTTCCTCGTTCCAGTTAGTCCAGACTGTGGTGTTCAGAACTGGACGCAGCATTCCAAGTGGGGCCTAACTAAGGCAGAGAGGATGAGATAATTATTCCCTGTGAACGCTCAGCTTTTGTTCATGCATCCCAAAATAGCATTTGTCTTTTTAGTAGCTGCATCACAAGGTTATCTCATGTTCATTTAATAATACAATAATACAATAGCAGAGTTGGAAGGAACCTTGTAGGTCTTCTAGTCCAACCCCCTGCGTGGGCAGGAACTTTATACCATTTCAGACAAATGGCTATCTAACATCTTCTTAAAGACTTCCAGGCTTGGGGCATTCACAACTTCTGGAGGCAATTTAGTGATGTCCTGTAACAATATTTCTCATATTGACACTTTAGGATGTGTGAACATCAACTCCAAGAATCCTAAGTTGTCAAGGGTGAGAAATTCTATACTCAAAAACCCAAATCCTCTTCACGTATATTAACACAATCCCCATCCCCCCAAATTCCTAACTCTCTAAATCTCTCCACTCTCTTGATTCTCTGTTTGTCTCCTGTACTTTCAGTTTTAGTATTTGGCACTATACTCATTTTGGACTTTTACCACCACCTCCTATTTTTACCCTAGTTGAGTAAAGTTTTAGTGTCGTCTTTTCCTACAACAATCTGAAACTGACTGTCTCCTCTATTCTATGGTCTCGTATTCAGCCTGTGTGGGCCTTTTTGTTTAAAATTGGCTCTTTTGCTTGTCAGAACTGATCCAGGGATTCATAATCAGTTTAATATTCACATTTTGCAATCAAACAAGACAGACACAGACTTCAACAGATACCGTATTTGCCGGCGTATAAGACGACTGGGCGTATAAGACGACCCCCCATCATTTCCACTCAAAATATAGAGTTTGTTATATACTCCCCATATAAGACTACCCCCTCTTCTGCACACCTTCCACACACCAAATAAAACGTTTGACTGCTGGACAAATATCAACAATACAATGACTGAAATTTGTTTCAATCCGTCCCTCATCACCCAATACTTCAAACTCCCGGCAAATTAATCTCTCCACAGGCTACATCACCCTGATTCTACCGATTTCTTGGGGAAAAGGTGCAGAGCAGGCAGAGAAACGGTGAGGAGGGGGGTGGGTGGAAAAGAGCGATCCAAGGCCACATAGGAAAAGCCCCTGCCACCAGCTTCCCGGGAAAGCAACTCACCCACCCTTCCTCCTTTTCCTCCCCCCCTCTTCCACCATATTACCAGGGTTTGGCAAGGGGTGAGGCGGAGAGGGGAGCAGCAGCAGCAGAGGCACCTGCTTGGGCACGACAGCGACAAGATCGCTTGCCTGCTTACTGTCCAGCTCCCACGCTGCTGGTGCCGGGCGGGGGGGGGGAGGAGGGATGCTTCCCCGTTCCCCTTGGCAAGCAGGCCCTCCACTTCTGGATTCCCTTCCTTTCCTTTCCATTCCTCTCCATTCCTCTCCATTCCTTTTCTTTCCTTCCTTCCATTGCCTCCTTCCCCCTCCCTCCCTTCTTTCCTTCCTTCCCTCTTACCCTCCATCCCTCTTTCTTTTTCTTTCTTTCTCCTTCTCTGTTTCTCTCTCTCTCTCTCTCCTCCCCCCCACACCCATCTGTCACTCTGTGTGTGTGTGTGTGTGTGTGTGTGTGTGTGTCTGGGTGTGTGTCTGTTTCCCCCTCTCTCTCTTTCTGTCTCTCTAAGTCTGCCTCTCTCCCTCCCTCCACCCGGGGAAGCAGCATGTCAGTTGCGGAGGTTATCCCGCAGCGAGCGGACAGAAGACCCAAGCTGCGGCTAGTGCAGGCGAGGAGGAGGGGCCAGCATGTCGACTGGGAAGGTTATCCCGCCCGCCCGCTGCCGGCACCGGAGTCTCTGCGCGGCTGTGGAGGGTTTCCTCCTTTCCCCTCTCTCTTCTCCCTCTGTGTGTCTGTAGAAAGACGGGGGGGGAGGGAATCAGAGTCTAACAGACACACAGAGGGGGAAGAGACAGAGGGGGAAAGAGGAAACCCTCCACAGCCGCGCGGAGACTTGCCGCTTTTCCATGCATGCCTATCTTTTGCACGTCAACCAGTCGGGGCATCTGAGGTCCATACTCAACTGGAGGGCGCCGCATTGGGGAAGCGCCCCCCCCAGCCCCGGGGCTTCCCCCTCCCTTCTTTCCCTCGCCTCCTTCCGAGCCAAGGATATCTATTCTCCATGGTGCCGCCGTTCCCTTCTCCGCATGGCCCGAGTGCCTGTTCCTTATGCGATGATCTCAGCAGCTGCCAGCGCGCCGCCCGTTTCGCCCGCTCACGGCTCTTGCCTGCGGCTCTTCTTGCCTGCTGCCCGCCTGGACGCGGCCAGTCAAAAGCCGGGAGGAAGGCGAGCCCCTTCCACGGCATGGAAAAGCGGCAACTCTCCGCTTTCGCGCGCCATCCGTTTCGCCCGCGGAGAGTTGCCGCTTTTCCATGCCGTGGAAGGGGCTCGCCTCCCTCCCGGCTTTTGACTGGCCGCGTCCAGACGGGCAAGAAGAGCCGTGAGCGGGCGAAACGGGTGGCGCGCGAAAGCGGAGAGTTGCCGCTTTTCCATGCCATGGAAGGAGCTCGCCTCCCTCCCGGCTTTTGACTGGCCACGTCTGGACGGGCAGCGGGCAAGAAGAGCCGTGAGTGGGCGAAACGGGCGGCGCGCGAAAGCGGAGAGTTGCCGCTTTTCCATGCCGTGGAAGGGGCTCGCCTCCCTCCCGGCTTTTGACTGGCCACGTCCAGGCGGGCAGCGGGCAAGAAGAGCCGCGGGCAAGAGCCGTGAGCGGGCGAGACGGCGGCGCGCTGGCAGCTGCTGAGATCATCGCAGTAAGGAACAGGCGCTCGGGCCATGCGGAGAAGGGAACGGCGGCACCATGGAGAATAGATATCCTTGGCTCGGAAGGAGGCGAGGGAAAAAAGGGAGGGGGCGCTTCCCCAACGCGGCGCCCTCCAGTTGAGTATGGACCTCAGATGCCCCGACTGGTTAACGTGCAAAAGATAGGCATGCGTGGAAAAGCGGCCAGTCTCCGCGCGGCGGCTCCGCGCGGCTCTGGACGGCATCTGGGGACCTCGCGGATGACCTGGCGTATAAGACGACCCCCCCACTTGGAGGCATGTTTTTCGGGGCCAAAAAGTCGTCTTATACGCCGGCACATACGGTAATTAGAACTGAAGAAAAAACAATTGCTACCAATCTGCCTTCCATTGAGGACCTGTATACTGCACAAGTCAAAAAGAGGGCTGAGGAAATATCTACAGACCCCTAATATCCTGGACATAAATTGTTTCAACTTCTACCCTCAAAATGATGCTATAGGGGACTGCACACCAGAACAAGTTGACACAAGGACAGTTTTTTCCCAAATGCCATCCCTCTGCTAAACAACTAATTCTCACAGCACTGTCAAATTATTTACTAAGACTGTATTACTATTATTCTTCTCATCCTTCCTGGTACCTATCTCTTCCCACTTATGACTATAACCATGTTGCTTGTATCTTTACAATTTATATGGTTTTATTTGTTTCCTAGTATGATTTGATTGCTTATTAGTAACCTAAGACAATCACTAAGTGTTGTATCTTATGATTCTTGATGAATGTATTTTTTCCCTTTTATGTACACTGAGAGCCTATGCACCAAAGACAAATTCCTTGTGTGTCCAATCACACTTGGCCAATAAAGAATTCTACTCTATTCTATTCTATTTCATCTTCTTCCCAGCTCTGGCTGGTTTTTGACTATGGATTTTGTTTGCCCCTTTTAGTTCCTCTGTTTTTGTGAACTGCCAGTCATTCTTCCCTACCTTGTTTTGGCCATCTTCCACTTTGCATTAATTCACCCACTAACATGATTGTCCATAATACTATTCCATAATTGTCATAAGTTATCATCATACTATCTTCTCCCTTACTCTTTAATATGGATACACATCTTAATTAGCAATTGTGCTTTATACAGTAGCTTTCCTAAAGGTGTAAAAATTTAGTATGTAGTGCATGGAACAATAGGAATCGGGAAGAGAACTGTTTTTTTACGTAATAGACTTGCGTGCTGTTTTTACTAGAGAATTTTTCATGAAATATTACTTTTCATAATTTGAATATGTACTTTATTTTAAGTAGTTTTCCTTATCTTTTCCATTTTATCCACATATTGTTAGCCAATAATTAAATCATATCCTTTAAAAAAATAGCTCTTGCATTCTCTTTATTATCATGTTCTTTTTAGTGGAGGAGAGGCAGATAATGCCAATATTTTGGCCTCCAGGAAATTTTTGAAAGCTCGATTTTGTCTTTTTCTTGACAGCCTTGATTAGAAGACCTCTGGGGTTAAGAACTTAGGCTAAATGATTCCTTCAGACATCAGGAATCTGTTGCTTTTAAAATGTGAACAGGGTTGACATCAGCAGACACGATACCAAATAAAGTATCATATGCAGCTTATTCTGTGATTAATCCTGAGGAACGTAGAGTTTCGTGAACTGAAAAGTTAATCAATGCTCTCTTTGCTCCTTCAAGATTGTCCATAAAAGTCTTGATAACTTTCTAGCCATGACTAATGTGACTATGGCTATTCATTTGTATATAGCTTGGTTCAATTCATATGCCTTTGGCAGTGCTTTTTCATCCTGTGCACATGGCAGAGAATTCCAGTGTACTTTTAAATTCAACCACTATAGTATTTTTAAACAAGGCATGCTTCTTAATCACACTGTTGACTTAGTCATCAGACATTAAATTTATTGTAATTTTATTCAGAATAGAATTGATTTATTGTATTGATAGGCATAAGAAAAATTCCATGCCCTTTAAGCATACTATAATTGAAGGACTTCAATCTCAGCCAGTCGTCCCAGCACATGTTTTTTTTTCTCATTGCAACTTTATTATTTAATATTCTATATTGCTAATCTGTATGCTAGGTAGTATCTGTATTGCATTCAAATTAGGGAACTTTATACAGTATGGGATATGAAGGTCCATATTCCAGGCACACATTCAGCCATACTTTGAATTCATTGGGATTTGTTAGGAACTTGCAGTCTAGCCAGGTAGTGTTGTTCTCAGATTGCTAATATTTATGCTAAGGTTGTTGTTCCCAGATACCTTTGGAAGAATTTCATCTGTATTTGCAGAAGCCAGTCTGGTCCATTACAATTATATACGTATATCAGACTGGCTTTTAATCTCTTCTTGCTTACATGTATCGTAATTTATTATTTTTGGGTAAAGCAGAATATTGATGCCAAACCCTGAAAAACAAGGTTTTTGTTTTGCTTTGTTTTGTTTTATAATAGCTCATCTTCTGCTACAGTTTCAGAAAACTGTTTCTAGTTATCAGGAGCAAACTTTTATACAAGGAGCTGGATAATTAAGCTGTCTGAATCCAAGGAGATTTATTGAGTGCTTAAATTGCGGGGTAATATTCAAACTGGCTGCCAAGTAAAACTCTTAGAGAGCTGGTAATTGGATATACCATTTTAATGACAGTTTCTTGCTTTACAACCTAAAAGCAGAATTGTCTCCTTTACTTGATAAGTGTCTTTGCATAATAGTTGCACATGAAGGGGAACTTGGGGAGTGAGCAGTCATCAAGCTGGAGCAAAAGACAGATTTCAGGTTTGCTTAATTTCAGTATAGTAATATGTTGAAATATATCTGTGTGTGTGTTAGGTTTTTGAGCTGATCAATAAATAAATAAGGGAGACTAGGATAGATCTATTTCGAGCTTTTTAGCTCTCATCAGCTAGCCATACCCTTACTGGGATTTGAACCGGGGCTGTATTACATGTTAGGCAGAATCCTCAGCCATTTAAGCCACCAGGTTCTCTTCCTGATCAGCTGAGACAGGAGGATAAGTATATGGTTGTGTCACAACACCCATATACCCATATAAGGGTATGGCTAGCTGATGAGAGCTAAAAAGCTTGAAATAGATCTAGTCTCCCTGATTTATTTATTGATCAGCTCAAAAACCTAACACACACACACATATATTTCAACATATTACTATACTGAAATTAAGCAAACCTGAAATCTGTATTTTGCTCCAGCTTGATGACTGCTCACTCCCCAAGTTATAAAAAAAAAAGTACACAATGGAACTCATAGCTTTCTGTCTGGATGGTCTCTGGTGATGAGCCGAAAGGCAGAAAAGGAAAGCAGTATGCTTCCTCCCTTAATTGGGGCTTAACAGGGTGTTGTGAAACAAGTATATACTTATCCTCCTGTCTCAGCTGATCAGGAAGAGAACCTGATGGCTTAGTGGCTAAGGCTTCTGCCTAACATGTAATGTAATATACGTTAGTTTTTATGAGCTGATCAATAAATAAATAAAAACACATATCTAAAAATATTACAAAGCATAACTAAAAAATGGTTCTCTGTCTACATGGTCTCTGGTGATGAGCTGACAGGCAGAGAGGGAAACAGCATGTCTCCTCCCTTAAATGGGGCCCTTACAGGAAGTTGTACAGGAAGCTGCCGTCGGCGGGCGAAGCCTCTGGAGCAGCTCGGGAGTTCATGGCCTCCATGACGGCCATGGACCTGACCCAGGTAGTTTTAGGTCCCACTCACGAGGGGGGAAACACGCTGGATCTGATCTTTGTCTCGGGACAGTGGAGTCGTGATCTGGGAATAGGGGATTTAGTCATCACTCCCTTGTCATGGACAGATCACGCTCTCCTCCGGCTGGACTTTCCAATCACTTCACCTCACCGTGGGGAGGCGGAACCGGATACTCCTAGATGGTTCTGTCCCAGGCTTCTAATGGACCCGGAAAGGTTCCAGAGGGAGCTTGGGCTAATTCCTGTGACCCTACCCCGCGACTCGACTGAGGACCTAGTGGCCGCATGGTTAAGTGTGGCCGCGGGGGCCCTGGACCGAGTCGCGCCCTTGCGGCCTCTCTTGCGGCGACGAATCACCCAGGCTCCTTGGTTCACTGAGGAGCTTCGGGGGATGAAACGCCACAAGAGACGCCTAGAGAGCAGATGGAGATCCTCTCGCTCCGAAGCCGACCGAACACTAGTGAGAACCCATATTAGGGCTTACTTAGTGGCGATAAGGGTGGCCAAACGTGAGTATTGTGCCACCCTAATTGCATCCGCAGATAACCGCCCTGCCGCCCTGTTTGGGGTGACCCGCTCCCTCCTTCACCAGAGGCCGCGGGAAGCCTCTCTACAAGGGCGAGCAGAGGAATTTGGGATTTATCTGCAGGAGAAAATCACTCGGATTCGGAATGAGCTATCCTCCATCGACAGTGGTCCTGTGGGACTGTCCGAGACTAGTCTTGAGGTTCCATCTTGGGAGGAGTTTGACTTTGTTACCACCGAGGATATGGACAGGCTGTCAAGAAAACTTAGGGCGACCACATGTTTATTGGACCCGTGTCCCTCCTGGCTTGTACTGGCATCCTGGGAGACGACACGAGGCTGGCTCCAGGGCATTGTCAATGCATCTTTGAGTGAGGGGTCCTTACCTGCCGTCTTGAAAGAGGCGGTAGTGAGGCTCCTCCTCAAGAAGCCGTCCCTGGACCCAGCTTTACTAGAGAACTATCGTCCGGTCTCCAACCTTCACTTTCTTGTGAAGGTTGTTGAGAGTGTGGTAGCCCAACAGTTTCCACGACACCTGGAGGAAGTTGATTATCTAGACCCGCGCCAGTCCGGCTTCCGACCCGGTCACAGTACTGAGACGGCATTGGTCGCGTTGGTTGATGATCTCTGGAGGGCGCGGGATAGAGGTTATTCCTCTATCCTAGTCCTGTTAGACCTCTCGGCGGCTTTTGATACCATCGACCATGGTATCCTATTGCGCCGACTGGGGGGGTTGGGGCTGGGAGGCACCGTTTTGCGGTGGTTCTCGTCCTACCTCTCTGGTCGGTCGCAATATGTGTTGATGGGAGGGCAGAGGTCGATCTCGAGACCCCTCTTATGTGGGATTCCTCAGGGGTCGGTCCTCTCGCCCCTCCTTTTCAACACATATATGAAGCCGCTGGGTGAGATCATCCGTGGTTTTGGGGTGGAGTACCACCTGTACGCTGACGACACTCAGCTGTACATATCCACCCCAGACCACCCCAACGATGCCGCCGAAGTGCTGTCCCGGTGTTTGGAAGCCGTACGGATCTGGATGGGTGGTAACAAACTCAAGCTCAACCCTGCCAAGACTGAGTGGCTGTGGTTTCCGGCACCCCGGTTCAGCCAGATTACTCCAACTCTGGCCATTGGGGGCAAAACACTGGCCCCCGTGGAGAGGGCGCGCAATTTGGGTGTCCTCCTGGATTCCCGGCTGTCCTTGGAGGACCATGTGACGGCCGTGGCCAGGGGGGCGTTTCATCAGGTACACCTGATGCGCCAATTGCGCCCCTTACTGGACCGGGCTGCCCTTCGCACAGTCACTCAAGCTCTCACGTCCCGTCTCGACTACTGTAATGCTCTCTACATGGGGCTTCCCTTGAGGTGCACTCGAAAGCTACAGCTAGTCCAAAACGCAGCCCCGCGGTAATTACGGGAGCCACCAGAAGCTCCCATATAACACCAATCCTGCGCGAGCTGCATTGGCTTCCTGTGGTCTTTCGGGTGCGCTTCAAGGTTCTGACGACCATCTTTAAAGCGCTCCATGGCTCGGGGCCTAGTTATATGCGAGACCGTCTCCTGCCCCATACATCCCTTAGACCGATACGCTCCCACAGAGAGGGCCTTCTCAGGGTGCCGTCGGCCGGACAATGCCGACTGGCAACACCCAGGGGAAGAGCCTTCTCTGTGGCGGGCCCTGCCCTTTGGAACGACCTACCCCCTGGACTCCGGACCATCACTGACCTCCGCCTCTTCTGCCAATGTCTAAAGACATACTTTTTTCATCAAGCCGGCCTAGCCTAACCTCCCATGGGGACTTTTAGAAAAGTTTTAAATTGGGTTTTTAATCATTGGTTTTAGCATAGGATTGGGATTATTTAATATATATTTTAAATTATTTATCTATTTTCCATTTTGTATATTTTTAAATTTCCTGTGCGCCGCCCTGGGTCCTCTGCGGAGAAGGGCGGGATATAAATGTAATAAAATTGAAAATTGAAAATTGAAATTGAATTATATATATATATATATATATATATATATATATATATATATATATATATATATATATATATATATATATATATATATATTTGTTTTCGTAGATTTTCACGGGTGTAGGTGCTGGCTTCGGGGATTTTCCCGTGTATATAGCAAGGAGATGTTATTGCAACGTTTCGACAAGATCTCACTTGTCATCATCAGGCAGGCTTCTGTCTGTGACTGTGACTGCGGAGGCATCGGCCCTCTTTAAATCTTGGTGGGGGGGGGTGGAGTGCTGACTATTGTTGTGAGTGGGTTGATTGGCTGTGCAGCTGCATCATGACTGGTAGATTGATGCTGATTGGTCTCATTTGTATGTTTCTCCTTGTTTTGAATTTCAACGGCTTGGGTGGAGGGTGGGGCTCGTCTGCTGGTCAATGCTGGTTTCCAGATGTCTGGTAGGCGGGAGGTATCATCACGTTTGTTCATAGTTAGATTGCTTCTCTATTTCAATGGCTTCTCTGATTATTCTCCTGTTGAGCTGTTCCGCCTTGGAGATCATTTTAGTTCCTTGAAAGTCAATGTCATGTCCTGTAGTTTTGAAATGTTGATAAAGAGATGAGGTATTAAGATGATTTTTTAATGCATTTTTATGTTCAGCAATACGTGCACTAATCCTTCTGTTGGTTTGTCCTATGTAAGTTGCAGGGCAGATTTTACATGGAATTTTGTAGACTCCTTGGTTTTCTAGCTGGATCTTGTCTTTGGGGTTCCTTAGGATATTGGTTATTTTTTGGTCGGTGTTGACGGCTGTCTTGATGTTGTGCTTGTGGAGAATTTTGCTGATTTTGTCTGTGGTACCTTTAATGTATGGGATGAGGGCAATGCCATTTTCCTGTTCTTTGTCTTGGTTCTTGGGGGATGTCTCTTGTTGGATTAGTTTGGTGATTGTTTTTCTTTGGAATCCGTTGGATATTAATGTATTTGTGAGGAAGTGTATTTCAGTTTTCAGATGGTCTTTGTCAGCTAGGCGTTTGGTTCTGTGTATGAGGGTTTTGGCTACAGAGTTTATCTGTGCAGGGTGGTGATGGGATTGTGCATTTAGGTAGCGGTTGGTGTGTGTTTTTTTCCGGTAGATGGTGTGTCCCAGGAAGCCATTAGGTTTTTTGTAGATTAGGACGTCTAGAAAAGGGAGTTGGTTGTTGGCTTCTATTTCCATGGTGAATTGTATTTTGGGGTGTAGGGAGTTGAGGTGTGTGAGGAAGTTGTCCAGTTTTTCTTTCCCATGTGGCCAAATTACAAAAGTGTCATCTACATATCTGAGCCAGAGTTTGGGTTTGTGTTCAGATTTGTCTACGGCGTTGGTTATTATTATTCTCAACAGGAGAATAATCAGAGAAGCCAATGTGTGTGTAATTGTTTCACAACAACCTGTTATTAGGCCCCAATTAAGGGAGGAGACATACTGTTTCCTTTCCTGCCTTTCGGCTCATCACCAGAGACCATCTTGACAGCAAGCCAAGAATTACGTTGTGTAATTTTTTTAGATATGTGTGTTAGTTTTATGAGCTGATCAATAAATTAAATTAGAGAGAGACCAGGATAGATCTATTTCGAGTTTATTAGCTCTCGTCATACCCTTTACTGGTATTCGAACCGGGGCTGTGTATATATATATACACATATATACTCATACACACACACACACACACACACACACACACACACACACACACACACACACACATACATATATAAGAATGCCCCAAAAGCAGAACCAGAATGTTGTAAGTGAATAACGGTGAGAGATGGTTCTCACGAGAAGTCTAATAGACTTTTCTAAATTAATAGGTGTAGACTTCCCCATCTTCATAAAAAGAATGTCTTCCCCACTTTATTGTAAAAGAGCTTGAGAAAAACCAGAAACTTCCTGTCTTAATATGCCTGTATACAGTTTTCTAATTGAAAAATACAGTACTTTATGGGATTTTTCTATTCTTACCTAAAATACCTTCTTAATGCATGTTAATAATTAGCGCTCTGATAAACTTGTCCTTTGGGACTAGCCATTTTTAATCCAGGTTGCTACAAGCAATGATTAAGAATAACTGTCTGGCTGTTCTTCGCAAATAGAGATGTAGTCACAATCCCTGTGAATTACTGAGCCCAGAGAGATAAACCCTGCTTTTAGCTTCTTCTCCTCATATTTGTATTGGATGGAAATTATCTATTGACATAATTTTTGGATGTTTTTAGTACTGAGGAGCACATTGGTTTTTACATTCTCTTCTTTCACCTTCAGCAAGAAAGTCCTCACTTCCCATCAGGAGAATGGTATTATCAACATATCTAAAGTTGTTGCTGATCCTTGCAGCAATTTTATTTCCTAGTGCGCACAACACTATATAATAAGTAAAAAACATGCTGGCAACAGCATGTGCGACTGGGGAACCAGTTCAGGGGTGTGGCCAGCCTGCTGTCCCTACCGGTTCGGCATCCCAGTCCCAATTTCCACTACCGGTTCGCCGAAATCGGTGCAAACCGGTAGCCACCCACCTCTGGTTTTGGGCTCGATTGGCTCGACAATCAGAAGCTTTAGCATAATCAATAGAGCAAAAGTAGACATGTCTTTTGAATTCTTTCGCATTTTCCATCATGTACTGAATGTTAGCACCGTTATCTAGGGTGTGCTTGCCTCTTCTAAATCCATCTTCTTTGTCTGGCAGTTTTTTAAATTGAAATCTGAAGTACTGTACACAATGTAGAGCAGGGGTCCCCAACCTTTGCAACTTTAAGTCTGAAGAACTTCAGCTCTCAGAATTCTCCAGCCAGCAAAGCTGTCTGGAGAATTCTGGGAGCTGAAGTCCTTCAGACTTAAAGTTGCAAAGGTTGGGGACCCCTGATGTAGAGCATTATCTTATTAGTATAAGAGATAAGTGCAACCTTTTGACATTTTAGGCATTCTTTTGTACTGCTCATTTTTGGTATTGGAATAGTAATTGACTTTTTCCAGTCCTTTGACTATTCCTCTGTTTTTACAGCTGCTTACATGCTGCATGTATTATTTTAATTATATCATTTAGTAAGTGTTAAAAAGTCCTGTTAGCATTTCATCAATTCCCGCTGCTTTGTTTTTAGCAATATTTTCTAGGGGCGAGTTAGCTTTATTCCCAAAATATGTGGCCATTAATCAAAACCTTTATAAGTACAGTATCATCAACGTGGGAATCATCTTTCTGCAGTTCTTGCATATACTTGCATCATCCCTTCTTTATATCTTTCTCCAATTAATCTTTGGCTTCTTTATCTTTTAGTTTTACCCATAGTTACACAAAAATGTCCAGCATTTAGTTGAGCAAAGTTTCCTCTGTTTTGATGTCCAGGTTTGGGGAACATTGTTAAAAAATAGTTCAGGGAACTTTAAGAGAACATTAGGTTTGTTATTTCTCAAATACTAGCATTCTAGCAGGGGGATCATTTACATTTAAATTAATAATCAGGTTTCCTTGAGATTTAACAGTTAAAACTTACTAAAATTTAAATTCCTCTTGCTAACTAATTTTCAACAATGTTCCCCAACCAATTTTATTAGAGATCAAACATCTCAAACTATTTCTGCCTGTTTTTCTCTACCTTTCCCTCAAACAGGCATAGAAGATTGACTGACAAATCTTATTCAATTGTGTGTGTGAGAGAGGGGGGGGGGGAGGCAGGCAGGTAGACTCTGCCAATAAGGATCTCTCTGGGATCCACAGGAAAATCTTTGAGAGGGTTTATAAATAAGAAAAGGAACTTTTTTTTGCACATGGAGTCTTCAATTGATAAAACTTTGTATGCAATCCAAGATGTCTGCATAAGGTGCATTAATTTGTCATATCCATGTGGAATTCTACAGTACTCTGATACTACATTTATTAATCCAGTTTTCTACTTAATGTCCACTAGATTTATTGAACTACAGTTTCCATAACCTTCAGCACCTGGTAGTGTCAGGTTAGGAATGACTGTAATAGTTGTTGTATTGCACCCTAAAAGAAACATAAGGTGATCACATGATCCTGGGACTCAGCAACAATCGTGTGACTGTGGGGGTGCTGAAATGGTCATAAGTGTTAAAATCAGTCATAAGTCACTTTTTCCAGTGCCATTGTAACTTTGAATAGTCACTATATGAACTGTTACAAGTCAAGGACTACATGTACACGTGCTATCTAGTTTTCTGTCTATGAAGTGACTTGCCTAGAAATATACAGCTGGCTTTCATTCCTAAGGAAGATTTAGAACTTACAATCTCCTGGTTTCTAGGCTAACACCTTAACACTACACCAAACCAACCCTTCAGTTTGTTCTGATGTTCTGATACTGCTTTGGAAACACTGTTTGATGTGTTTAGGCTTTCTATGTTAGCAACTTTAAGCAGATAATGCTGTTTCGTTCAGTTGTGTTAACCAGAACCTATTGAAGTCTTATATTGCGTTATATGTTTAAATGTGTTGGATTTTCAGGCACTTGCAGACCAATTTGAAGAGAAGACAACATCCGTTTGTGAACGTATGAAGATATTTTACAGTTGCCAGGTTCCTCCACACTGGGCCATTCAGGTATAAAATAACTGATTTGTAGATGTCATTTTTATGAAGCATGAAACTTGAGATGCTGCAAGGGAAATTTTCTCCTGTTGTATTTTTATATGAAGTACTATAGCAAATCTATTTACCTGGCTTATTATATAAAAAATAGTAGGCTTCTGTATTAATACAGTGCATTCCAGCTGGCAGTGTTTTTAAACTGTGCATTAACAACATTACCAAATGTCACCACACCAATTATAATTGTAATTGGTCAAAATCTTGGTCAGTTGTCAAGAAATTGGCCAAGAGAGTTCCTTGAAATTTGACCTTAATTTTTCCAACACATTTGTCTGTCTTTGACGCAGGAGAAACCATTTTTGCATTCTTTCTGTTTTAAAATCCTTCAGAAATCTTTCCAGTTCACAAAACCCAGTGTGGTTTTCACTTTGACTTTTTTTCCTCCAAGCCAAACCAATTTTTGAGCTCTGTTGGTGATCTATTATTGACAATGGTTGAAGTGCTGTCTTGAGTAGCACAGTCCCTGCATATATTTCTCTTATACTTACCCTCAAAACTGTTACAATATAAATCATAGATATGAATTGCTGCTGTGAAGGACCATGTCTTTTCATGCTGACCTTGGAAAGCAGGCTCTTCTCTTTCCCTTTGTGTAGCCTCCTAGAAGCCCAAAGTGGAAAAAACAAACCAAAAATAAGCCAGGAAAGGACTAGCAAAATCTTGTCAGCAGCATCCATTAGGACTTTTGGCTGTGATCCAATGATCTTACTCATCTTGGTGTTTCATTTGTCTCCAGAAATCCAGTCTTGTCAGTCTGCTTGTTTCCTACTTGTCAGCCCATAGTTTTTCCTTGATCTTGGGTAAATCCTAGATCAACTATATTGTTTATAGATGTCATTCATGTACTAAAAGAGAGCAGCTGAAAATCGTTAAAGTAAAAATGGTCAGCTTGCTAAGATGCATTTATATAATTTATGTTTGTCTCTTCTTCATCTAGAATCTGTTCATCTACAAGTCTTTACCTAGATGGGTGAAAAAGCTTTTGAAACTGTTTAGAGTAGTATTCAGCCACAATTCACTTAAGTTCCCTAAATCCCCACCCCACCCTCAAAAGTGCACAAAATTGTTCTTGGCCTAGCCTGTTTTAGAATTTAGTCCTGGATGGGTAGCTCATGGTCCTCAAACAGAAGGAGATTTGCACTCTGGCAATAGGGGCTAGAATATATTGTTGCTATAAATAAACTACATTTTTGTGTAGTTGTGAAATGTAAATGACCCTTTCTATTTGGAAGACAATTCATTTGTTGTTGTTTTATGGACCTGGATAAAATGTTAATTTCTCCTCAAACATTTAATACATCTTAAAATCTCTGAGCTATGTCCTGTTGAGCTATCTATTTTTGGTATAGATTTTTTTTCCTCCACAGTTTCCAGAACAGATTTTATGTCTGTGTGTCTGTTTGCACACACACACAGTGTATGTTGGGGCAGGGGTGAAGGTTGCAATGAAGTCATAGCAGATGGCAGCTCCTAATCAAATTTGGCTGATTTCAAAAAAGCTAACCACACTTGAATCTGGGTAATATGTCATGAGAGTCTGAGATGAAACCTCCAAGCTTGAAGCTAGGATGGGAAGTTGAAAAAACATCCCACAAGAAGACAGTGTCCAGTCACTGCTGCACCATTTCCAAATAACAGTGTCCATTTAGTCACCAATTGAGGGAAAGGGCTAGCAAAGCCGAGGGAAGTCAGGCTAAATTTTATACCCTGTACTATATAAAGTCCCCAAAAGATCACGAAAAAGAAGAAATGTTCATCTTAAAACTGAAGTATTTATCAAGCAAGTAAAGTTTAATTTCATTGAATGCAGACATCTCCCAGGAGAAAAAGTGAGAAGGAGAAAGATTAAAGGCTTGGTGTGTGGGTGTGCTTGTGTGGGTGTGTAATTCTTCAAGATAATCTGAGCTTTGAGAGTGAGAGAAAGGGAAGAATACATTGCAGGATAATATAGAAAAGGACAGAAGTGAACCATTGCCACGAGAGCCCAATTTTATGGGCTGAACATTTTTGTTGAAAAATTTGAATTCCAGCTGGCCTAACAGCTTCAAAGTTATTTGCTTTCCAGGTATTTATTCTAAAAAACCAAAAAGCTAAACATTCATTGAAGACATTGAAAAAATTCATTCTTTTTTTTCTTAAAGAAAATTTTCATTCTTTGTTATTTTATTACCTATTGGTCAACACTGTTTCAAACAGTGTTTCACTACACATCAGAATTTGTAGTTTCTTTGAGCATGCAGATGTCATAAAAAAGTTAGATCTAATTTTTTCACAGTAAATCATATAGCATAGTTGCACAGACTATGAATACGAGGCAAATATGCTAATTTGAATCCTACTAATTTGCATTTTTCTAAGGGGCGCAGTGGCTAAGACACTGAGCTTGTCAATCAGAAGGTCGGCAGTTCAGCAGTTCAAATCCCTAGTGCCGCATAATGGAGTGAGCTCACCAGCTTCTGCCAAACTAGCAGTTTGAAAGCACGTAACAAATGCAAGTAGAAAAATAGGGACCACCTTGGTGGGAAGGTAACAGCACTTTAGTCATGCCGGCTACATGACTACAGGGTGTCAGTGTTCCAGATAGCATCCAAAATTAAATTAGAATCTGAAGCTTCTTCCGTTTCCCCCCCAAGTTAAAGTTTATGATCTTGCCCCCACACCCACAAGTCCATCACATGGTCCAATCTTCAACTGTCATGCTGGCAGTTCCACCCATCCCGTTCCGGTCAGGTGCAGAGGCATCAAGACAAAAGTTGACCTTGGCAATCTAGAAAGGAATTTTATTGTGGCTACATAACATTCTACTCCATACTATCCCCCCTCCCATTTCCCCACTATAGAAACAGCATAGTAGCATAGAAGTGTGGCAGGCCAAAGATCCAAAAGGAATATGGCTGCAGGCCTGACACAGGGAAGTCTTCAGACAGCGCTGGCTCTTTGGCTTAGAAACAGAGGTGAATACCTAGAGCTGGAAACGACTAGCACGCATATGCGGGAAAACCTTTAGCTTTACCTTAATTCGCATTTTTCTAATTCAGAAGTTTCCAGATTTCTGGAAAGATTCCAAATTTGGTTTTTTGTTCTGTCTGGTTCTTTGGAGGAAAAAAAAAGTCTTAAGAATGATTAAACCTTAGAGGTACAAGGGCAGGCTCAGAAAGTGGGATCAGAGCCCCATAGAGAGAGAGAGTTGCAAGAGGGAAAAGAAACATATAAGGATTGTGAGAGAAAGGGACCTTATAAAGGGACCCTATAAGGCCAATGTGAGTGTGCACTTTTTTGTTTCCTACTGGTCAATGGAGGACAGTTCTCAGTCCTATGGGTCCTAAATAACCCATAGTTCAACAAAAGACAGGTAATGTCAAATACTTTGGAGAAGTAGGCCTTGAAATTTCAGGTTTCTCATGGCCACTGAACCAGCAATGTAATGAGATTATGGTAAAAGATGAAAGTTGATTAAGTTGGAATGGAAAGATTTGGCTTTTAAAAAGCATTTAAGACTCTAGGGAGATTCTTAAGATGCTTCAGTACTAATCTGTTTCAAATAACTAGAGGTTGCTGTGGGAAAACCTGGCAACAGTTTTCCCACAGAGATGAACTCAAGTGTACAGTATACAGCAGCTAGATCAATTTCAGCTATATTAGGTTGTGGATTGAGGTGTCCAAGTATGTCAAGCTCTGGAGTAGCACTGAAGCTAGCATGCTCATAGTCATAACTGGTGAAATTTGTCTCTTGCAGCATTTTGCCCAGAATGGCTGAGTGACTGTAGGAAGCTGACGTCATTTTGTTTTGTTTGTTTATTTGTTACATTTCTCCACTGTGTATCTCGCCATGGAGCTATTCTAGCTGGTTTACAGCAGTGGAAAGGAAGACATAAAAAGAGCGTAAACAAAACAAAAAAGTAAAATAATGGAACAATAGAATAAACTATGAAAAAGAAAAGAAGAAAACAGCAATAGGATAAGAGAAAGATGGAAGGGTGGAGAGCAGAGAGCAAGGAAGGCAGGAGAGTCTGCCATCAATCCAGCAGCCTCCTACTGCATGGAATTTCCCCATTGGGTCCCCATTTGAGTGACATTGCTGAGAGGTGGGCTTATCAGGACAGCTCAAATGGTAAATATTTTTCATTCTCATCATGCTTCAATGGTGTCTTGCTTTCCTGCAATCAGCAATTGGATACATTAGTCTACTCTAAAAATATTGGGTCTGTCAACTCAGTACATCAGAAGCATACCTGTTAGGGGAAGACAGATGTAAATCTTTACTGGTTATTACATTTCTTTAAGAGCATATTTTGTCATTGTTATAACAAAATGCACCATGAGCCTATGTCCTATCTGCTCTTTTGCTTTAATTTCCCTGTCTCTTAATCGGATTTCCTTTGCTTTTTAAAGCAAAGGAATAAAGCTGGATATTGAAGTGGAGTAACTACTACATAAACTTGGAATTAATCCCCTCTAACATGTTGTCCAGGATTTCATTTCAATTGTTTCATTAACTGATAGCTAGTTCCCCGAGTCCCCGTGGGGAGAGGGGGCGGTATAGAAATAATAAATTATTATTATTATTATTATGTACATGAACTGGCCAGACTTTCTTCCCTCTGTCCCCAGCTAGCCTTGTTAATTGTTTCTGGATCATATCACAGAATGTCAGCGTGACCCAGACTTTAAACACATAAAGTCAATATTGCCCAGCATCAATGGGCCTTATTGTTGGTTATTTGTGTGCATATCCTGGTTTCTTCTAGTATCTGGAAATGGAAAAAGAGCTATTGCTTCCATGTTTAGGGTAATTTTGAGTGAGCAAAAATTTAAAAATCCGCAGTTAATCTTTACTAATTTTAATTTTGAGAAATTACAAGTGCAAAATTAATAGACTTTTCTAGATTTCAAAGAAAGAAAGAAAGAAAGAAAGAAAGAAAGAAAGAAAGAAAGAAAGAAAGAAAGAAAGAGAAATTTTCATACCTTTGAGTAATGTCTTGAGCATTTAAAATTATTTTATAATCTAAATTCATGTAAGACGTGCTACATGTTGTTCCTAAAGAAAAATGTGTAACTAAATTTTTCAATATTCTACTTTGAAGCGTCAACTTGCAAGCTTACTCTTTGACCTTGGATGTACCACTTCAGCTCTGCAGCTCTTCAAAAAGCTTGAAATGTGGGAAGATGCTGTTATCTGTTATGAAAGAGCAGGCCAGCATGGGAAGGTAGAGTACTTCCATTCTGATTATTGTTTTCATGTTTTTAACATGCTGTACCTTTTGTAAATACATTGTTTTCTTCCCATTAACATCTACCACATCAAAATTATCTAAAGATGCATATATTACTTGCACTTAAATTAATGCAGTAGCATTTAAGACAAAAAAGAGGATCAAAGAAAATGAAGGGGAATAAGAGACAGAAACAAGGAGAGGTATTTTTAAATTGCATCTCTTGATTTTGAGGGAACCAAAACTGAACGTAGCTACATGTTTACATTATTCTTCAAGAAAAAAAAGGATAATTAACTTGGTGATAAGTAGGATTCCACTTGGTATGAGACATTCTTGAGAAGATGAGCAGAAATTGGGTGGGAGTTCCTTAAAAAAGGAGACTCTAAAAGCAAAGGAGGGCTGGGAGCAAATGAAGCTAATGAAGCTTCATAAAAAAAACACAGTGGAGGCTTGAAGATCAGAAAGGGTGTATATAGGTGATGAAAAAGGGGCTTGTCAAGGAAAATTGTGGAAAGGCTAGATTTGTAGAGTGAGTATTAGAAATTTGCTCGGGAATGCTAAGAACAAAACTGCTTTCTTCAAATATATTTAAATATAAGAAAAAGAAGCAAAGGAAATAACATCTGCTCAGTGAACATTTGAAAATGGCAATAAATTCCAGATAAAAAGTCAGCGCACTTAAATCCTATTTTTGCTCAGTCTCTGAAGGGGATACCATCAAACAAATTTAAGAGCAGGTTGGAGAAGCAGGATCCTAATGTCAGTTTGATAGAAACAGTCAGGATTCGTATCTCCAGGAAAAGGGGGTTTGCCTCCTAGCCTACGGAAGAAGCTTACTAATGATTTCACCAACCTTCTACTCACTGTCTCTGAAATATCTTAGATAATGAGATACCAGATGGCTAGAGAGGAATGATGTTTCTTCTCTTTTATGGGAGAGAGAAAAAAGGAGGATCTGAGAAGCTTCAGTCCAGGACTGAGCAAAGTATTTAAAAGGGGAACTCGACAATTAATGCCAGGATGAGCAAAGCGCTCCTTCACAGAACATTAAAGGCACTATGTTGTTTGGAAGGCCAACATGGTGCCTTTGAAGGCTGTGCCTTTGTGTGCATGTGCTTCATTTCTCTCATGGGCCCCATGAAATATTCTTCAGCTTCCACCTTAAAATACTGTGTCTAATTCTGAACACCATTCTTTAGAAAAAAATCAGATGAATATTTAAAAAAAAAGACAACATACAGAACAAGGACATAGGAAACTAAGTTTTAAAAGACAATTTGGAAGAATTCAGAGAAGACACTGGAGGGGATAATATTACAGCCCATTTCAAATTTTGGGGCAGGGCAGGGAGTCCCACAGAATAAAGGCAAAGCCTGTCCTGTGTTGTTCCAGAACACAGAATAGGTCATGGGAAATAGGTTCTGGGTGAATGGCAGGTGTAGCTTCCTAATGCAGATGCAGTTCAAGGGAGCTCACAGATTCTTCTTTGTTCAGAGGTAGAGAGCTGTCTCTCAGGGTTGCTTTAAATCAAACTGTAGCACTGAACAAGGGATGGGTCATTGAATTGGCCCCATCCTGTTCTGTGATTCTCTGGGTCAAGGCAAAGGAATGGAGAAATAAGGGAGCAGAGAGAGCTGCATGAATATTCTGATATGATTCCTCAAAGTAATTTGATGGATTTGCGGTGTGTGTGTCTATAAATCATTTCCAGATTGATTTGCAGGTGTCATCTTGCTATTTTTCTCGGATACTATCCTTTGTTTTTCACTTAATTCTGTACTTTTATCCTTGTTTTCTTTGGTAATCACTGTTTCCTTAGCAATCCGTATGTTTTGATAGGATATAATGTGTTAGACCAGTGTTTCTCAACCTTGGCCACTTGAAGATGTCTGGACTTCAACTCCCAGAATTCCCCAGCCAGCATTCGCTGGCTGGGGAATTCTGGGAGTTGAAGTCCGGACATCTTCAAGTGGCCAAGGTTGAGAAACACTGTGTTAGACCTTTATTCAGAATTAGATGGTTAATGACCCCTGGTGGCGCAGTGGTTAGAATGCAGTACTGCAGGCTACTTCTGCTGACTGACTGCTACCAGCAGTTTGGCAGTTCGCTTCTCACCAGCTCAAGGTTGACTCAGCCTTTCTTCTTTCCAAGGTCGGTAAAATCAGGACCCAGATTGTTGTTGCAGGCTTTCTAAACCGCTTAGAGAGGGCTATAAAGCACTGTGAAGCGGTATATAAGACTAAGTGCTATTGCTATTAAACACATCATATTTCTTGGCTCGTGATCATTTCAATTTCTCACCAACATTGAATTATATTACTGCCATTGTCAAGATACGTGAAGGAGCCTGGCACTGATATTAATCCATAGTAACCTCAGCTATGCTACATTTTTTAAAGTGCTTAGAGAGTTAATATTTTAAACAGTGTTTTTTTTATTGCACAGCTCTAAATCTCACAGGTTTTTTTAACAAGATCATTGCAAGAATTAGACGCTCAAGATATATATTTGCAGTATTTCCAAGTTTCCTATAGAAAGGAATAGTGAAATGAAAAAGGCAGTCTTAATATGAAAAATGCTCCTGCCCAATTGCTCCCAATGGACTCCTGATTCAAATTCCATTTCTAAACAGTGCTATAGTTGGAATGTGTACCACAGAACCATAAGGGCTCTATGTTATTCCTGGTATTTGGTCAGAGTTAGACCATGCTGTGGCTGCCACAGTAATCTAAAAACCACTTTCAAATGTTTAGTGTGGGCTGCCAGACACAGCACTTCCTCCAGCATCTTTTACCAACCTTCTAGACTATGCTGGGTGAGAAATTAAGAAATGTAACATCCTGACTGTTGCAGACCACCAAAAGAAGGAACCCAAATTCTGCAATCTTTAAAACATTACAGACAAATACACCCCATGCCATCCCAACAATCCCCAAATACAGGAACTGTAGGCTGTTTGGAAACCAGACAGGAAGTCATAGGCACCCATCCAATGTCATCTATATCCACCCAATTTGCTTTCCAAACATCTAGGTATGTGGAACAACAAAGTGTACATTTCCAACAAAGTCTACATTTCCATACCTCAGACATCGGGTGATTCTTGTTGGTTTTAAGGACATGCCTATTGACAGCCGTATAAGTCTGCCTAACATACTGTAGCCATTATTTGCAATTCCTAAGTATGGTAATTACAAACCAAAGAATCCATGTCAGTGCAAAATTATGGTGTTCTTTCATCAAAAAGTTTGTGAAAAGGTTAAAATGCCAACATGAAAATCATGTCAACGTGAAGCCTATGTATTTCCTATTTGTTAGGAATTCTTTTTATTTGGATAAATTCAGTATGTACTGCTTAGAAATAAAAATGACTGAAGCAGAGGCCTGGAAGCAGTGGCAGCTGGGTGAGACTATTGATGGCCTGATGATTCTATAGCCCCATGTCCGATCCCCATTCATACACACATCATGAGGGCTTTGAATCTTTATTAAGGCTTTGCCAGCCCTGGATAATATTCCCCATGCAGTATTCACCCCACACAGGAACCAGCGCAAAAACCAATGAGTCCATTCCTCAAGTCTGAGAACACAGAGCAAATCCTTAAAGTCACCCACCAGGTTCAGAGTCTCAAGCCAAATCCACAGTCTGAGCACAAATCATGGCATCAAAGTCCAAGTTTGAGAAGCAAAATCCAAAGTCCAGTCACAGGATCAAGGCTTAATTCCAAAGGCAAGAGGCACAATTGCATTTCAGACGCATGGCAAGAAATGGACGAATTGTTTCCAGCATCACTTTGCTCCGCATGCTGACCTAAATAGCCACCAGTGAGTGGAACACATTAGGAGGAAGAAGGCTGCCTTCTCATGAGTATGTACGCTGACCTCCATTGCACCTCTGTCCTCTCAGTCCTGCATGCCCTGGGATCCAGTGGGGAAGGCAGTTCCTCCTCATCTTTGCTGACCCGCTGCAGCTGAGCCCCTTCTCCGCTCTTTGCTTCTGGTTGGTCTTCCAAGCCTTCTGGCTGTAGCTCTGTCTCTACCCTCTCTGTATCAGCTAGATTGCTCCTCCAGCCTTTCTGAGGTTCCTTTTCTCTTGCCCAACCCTACTTGATTCAGAGTCCAGATGCTCCTCAGTACCCTGGTCCAAAGTTCCTAAAGCCTGCTCTTCCTCCTTGTCTGAGCTGGCTTCTGGGGCATCCATTACGCCTCAGCCCTGGCACTGCCAGGACAAGAGCTGCTATGCAGGGTATCCAAAAAGCATAGGTAAGGTGAGATAGGTATGTGGAAGTTGTTGCAGAGTCTTACATTCATAATGTCTATGGAGATTCTCATTCATCCAGGTCATGGTTGTCCCTTTTTCAAGAGACAACCAGACGTCCTGGTTTTTCTTCAAAAACGTTTCGCTTCTCATCCAAGAAGCTTCTTCAGCTATCTTAAACTAATATTCTCAAGAAAAAAATAATAATGGCAAACTGCTAAACAGTTCTTACATTCATTTAAGTATTCTCACAACAGTTATTTAACTGATTGACTTAATTTACATTCTGTCACAGTCAAAAAGACGCACAGCAGATGACATATATCAATAAGAATAGATAGAGTAAATTGTTCATGGTAAAAGAATGCACAAAGTAGTCAAAAGCAACACAATAATCAGTCAGTCACACCGCCCCGAGTCCCTTCGGGGAGAGGGGGCGGTTTAGAAATTCAATAAATTGAAATTGAAATTGATGTCAATCCCTTCCCCCAAGACAGGGGTCTGCAAAGTTGGCTCTTTTAAGACTGGTGGACTTCAACTCCCAGAGTTCCCCAGCCAGCATAGCTGGCTGGGGAATTCTGGGAGTTGAAGTCCACCAGTCTTAAAAGAGCCGACTTTGCAGACCCCTGCCCCAAGAGAACTGAAGCAATTCTATTTTTTTAAATAGGTTTACAAATCCAACACATAGGAGGCAAACTAAATTTCTGACTTTCTGTTCCAAAACATAGGTGCATCCATATGTGTCTGTAAGCTCCTTACCCCTGCAGAAGTATGTGAGGGGAGAGTGGGGTATCATAAGTAGGTTCCCAAAGTATGTCTAAGTTGGACAATCAGAACATGGGGGGAGAAGTTGTTCCAGCAAGTATTCTAGTGCCAAGCTATTTGGGGCTTTAAAGGTGGCCTTCTTGATTGTATGTTACAAGCAGTGTTGACCTGTCTATCAAGAGAAGAGAGGAGGATGGCAAACTGAGGAGATGAGTGAGAAACTGCTGAATTAGTGCCATCCAAATTTAAATGTATATAGAAAGAATTGTATTTTCCCAAGTGCTTAGTTACCTTCTTTTATATCACTCAACAAGTCAAGCTTAGCAAGTGTTCCTGTGTTGTATTGAACAAATATCTTACCAAAGAATGATTATTTCTCTTGCCAAATAATCTTGTAAATTTCCTCTTCTTTCTGGTTGGGCTCACTCTGGCTTTCATCACCTTCTGCTTGGCGATGCCAAGACAGAGGATGACATTTTCTCAATCCCTGTTAGCTGTACCACTGAGCTATGTCCTGTTTTTCTTCCCTTTGGAATTGGTAATGAATTCACTGCAGCTTTCGTTCCAGGTCAGCTTAGAAAATGTAGTTTTGTGAATCTGAACATAAAACATTATTACTGTGCTGGCCGGCTCTTCTAAAATACACTGACCTAAATTTGAAAGTGTTTTGCAAAGGTGGGATAAAGAAGCAGCTCCCAGTGCACTTTTTTTTACCTCTAAAATGTTTATTTACTGTGCAGACTGTGGCTCTGAAGCAGAAGAGAAAACAAGAAAAACAAAAGAGTATCTGTAGATTTTTAAATTCTTCACAGGACTAGCATGCTGGGGTTTCTTTCTTTCTTTCTTTCTGATTGCAAAGCTTAATAATTCTTCCTGACAAATAAGTCTGGTGCAGATTGTGCAGTTTTCATCTTTAATAATCCTTCTGTTTATTTTGTAACCTTTGCATCCCGTTCTCTGATTGTTTTTCTTCCTTAGTTGTCGTAGTTGCAAAATGTATTTAAACCCATCTTATTAAGGGACAATTTAACTAAGATAGAGTCTAACTTAACAGTTACTGATACCACCCTGTTTCCCTGAAAATAAGACCTCCCTGGATAATAAGCCCAATCGGGCTTTTGAGCGTATGCGCTAAAATAAGCCCTCCCCTGAAAATAAGCCCTCCCCCAAAAAAATATTTAGCTGCATACACAGCCGGTCCCTGTCATTTCCTCTGGGTGATTGCTGCACAAACAACATGAGGTGAGGAGATGACATGGGAAGAGGAAAAGGAGGGGGAAACATGCCTCCTTGAACACCCCCTTATGCCCTTACCGAATGGACACTCTCGCAACCCTAGCCACCACGCCCCTTCTGTCACGCTAATGGCCACTGCAAAAAGAGGGGCAGTCCCAGTGACGTGCAACACAGCAGCAGCCATGAGGTGACCACGCTCGCTGTTTTCTGCACCACAAAAATAATAAGTCCTCCCCGGGGGGAAGAGTAAAAATAAAAACAATTATAGAGGCGGATGCCTTTTTTAAGAAAAAATACTCCCCTATACTGGAGGATGAAAATGGAGGAACGGAGGGGGCCACGGCTCCGCCCACTGGAGGTCAGGGAGAAGAGAATACAATTGCCATAAGACTTAGATTTCATAGGTGACTTTTTTTTTTTGTAATAGTATAAAACTTATTTGGATGTTTATAAATGATTGATTGCATAGATTTTAAAATTGAACTATTTGTACATCTTTCCACTTTGTAGAAAAATGAAAAATCACTGTATTTGCTATTTTTTTTTATGAGGTCTCGGAGGGGGCCAACATCTCCGACATAGAGGTTCTCAATATGTCTTTGTAACTCCTTACTATCCCTTATTCTATTTTAATAAAAATTTGTAAAACCCAATAAAACTTTTTCAAAAGGAAAAATAATAAGTCCTCCCCAAAAATAAGGCCAAGCATTTATTTCAGGGGTGAAAAGAAAATAAGACCTATAATACCATAATTATATTATGGATTCAAAGCTAATACAAAGTACTATTGATACCTGCGAAGGGAGAGTAAGTCATGTATCTGAAGGTGCTGCCCCAATTCCTCCTAGTAAGACTCTTGTAAGCCATTTTATTTGTAACTTCATTCATGGTTCGATTTTCCAAATGACTTGAAAGTGGAACAATTACTAAACAGCGTCAGCAACTTTAAATGGGTGCTAGGATGGGTAAGATAAGCACTGTCTTCTGCAACAATTTCTAGCCTTTCCAGCCTAAGATCTTGTAGAAAATTGAAATAAATTACATTTGTGGCTAATAGTAGAATGCTAGCAGTGCCTGGATTCTTGGTTCCTTCTTCCATTTCTTCTTCCATTTCCTGTTTTCATTTTTTTTCTTCATAGGCAGAAGAAATTTTAAGACAGGAGCTAGAGAAGAAAGAGACAGTAGGATTGTACTGCCTGCTTGGAGATGTTCTTAAAGACCATTCATACTATGACAAAGCTTGGGAACTGTCCAATCACCGCAGTGCCAGGGCTCAGCGCTCAAAAGGCCTCCTTTACCTTCGCAACCAGAATTTCAGAGAATGCATAGAGTGCTTTGAGCATTCAGTAAAGATTAACCCAATGCAGGTAAGCAACTTCAGCTCCTTAACAAGTTGTAATTTGGTTTTGTAAATACTCTGCCTGATAACTGAAGCTCCGTAACACAGAATTTCTTGGGTTCATGGAGTTCAGGTGTCATACATTTTGTAAAGAAAAAAACATAAGTGCCAGGATCATCGTCGCCTTTTCAGTAGATAACATCCTAAAACATTTTTGATGAAAAAAATAAATTTTGATGCTGTTCCTTCAGTTCTGAACTCAAATCTTGCAGTTCAGAGTTTGCCATTCTATTGCATTGTAGCAGCTGAATATCTTGTTCTCAGCCTTTATTTCCTCAGTGTCCCCTGGAGGACCATTTAGGAAAGGGCCGCCTCTAGTTCTGCCTTCTTCCCCTGTACCTTCTTGAAGGTGAGAGACAAGTGTACCTTGACAACATTTTAAGATTGAAAATACAGAAAAGTACGTTGAGAATACAACTGCCATTGCCTTGGTGAGCAGATGATTTGAGGGGAGGGGCAAAGGAATGTTGCAAGAAACAACATTCTTGTCCCCTAAGGAGATACATCTGGCGGGACCCAGAAAAAGGGCCTTCTCTGTGGTGGCTCCCTCCCTCTGGAACATCATGCCTCTGGAAATTAGACAGCCCCCCCCCCGACACCCTTTCAGAAGGCTCTGAAGATGTGGTTCTGCCAGTGGGCCTGGGGAATGTGGAACGGGATGGAGCCCATTAAATGGCTGGTGTGTGTGTGTTGTTTCCAGGGTGGGGGGGATTGGGGGGTTATTACTTTATTTTTTTGTTTAAAATTTTTATTTCCTGTAAACCTCCTTGACTCTCCATGAGTGAGTAGCCAGAAATATAAATGTATTTATAGGTAGGTAGGTAGGTAGGTAGGTAGGTAGGTAGGTAGGTAGGTAGGTAGATGATAGATAGATAGATAGATAGATAGATAGATAGATAGATAGATAGATAGATAGATAGATAGATAGATAGATAGATAGGTTCAGCCAGATAAGTCCAACACTGGCCATTGGGGGCGAACAACTGGCCCCCGTGGAGAGGGCGCGCAACTTGGGCGTCCTCCTGGATTCGCGGCTGTCCATGGAGGACCATGTGACGGCCGTGGCCAGGGGGGCGTTCTATCAGGTACGCCTGATACGCCAGTTGCGCCCCTTACTGGACCGGGGAGCCCTTCGCACAGTCACTCAAGCGCTTGTGACATCCCGGCTGGATTACTGTAACGCTCTCTACATGGGGCTCCCCTTGAGGTGCACTCGAAAGCTACAGTTAGTACAGAATGCGGCCGCGCGGGTGATTATGGGTGCCTCAAGGCAAACCCACGTAACACCTCTCCTGCGCGAGCTGCACTGGCTGCCTGTGGCCTTTCGAGTGCGCTTCAAGGTGCTGACGACCATCTTTAAATCGCTCCATGTCTCGGGGCCTAGCTATATACGAGACCGTCTCCTGCCCCATACATCCCTTCGTCCGATCCGCTCCCACAGAGAGGGTCTTCTCCGGGTGCCGTCAGCGGGGCAATGCCGGCTGGCGACACCCAGGGGAAGGGCCTTCTCTGTGGCGGGCCCGGCCCTCTGGAACGACCTACCCCCCGACCTTCGCACTATCTCGGACCTCCGCCTCTTCCGCCAACGTCTTAAGACGTATCTATTCCAACAAGCCGGCCTAGGATAGCCCCTACTTCTGACTTTTAAAATTAAAATTAATTTGGTATGGTTTTAAAATGGGTTTTTAGCACGGGTCCAATAATTTAATATATTTTAATCGATTTTGTATTTTGTATTTTGTGGTTTTAATAATGCCTGTGCGCCGCCCTGGGTCCTAACAAGGAGAAGGGCGGGGTATAAATTTAATAAAATAAAAAAATAAAATAAAATAAAATAAATAAATAATAGATAGATAGATAGATAGATAGATAGATAGATAGATAGATAGATAGATAGATAGATAGATAGATAGATAGATAGATAGATAGATGATAGATAGATAGATAGATAGATAGATAGATAGATAGATAGATAGATAGATAGATAGATAGATAATAAATAAATAAGCAAGCAAGCTGTTAATGCCATCTTCTTAAAGTAGCTCCCAGTCTGAAAAGCAGGAACAAGAGTTTTGGGAGAGAGCTTTAATTAATGATTAATAATGACTAATTAATGATTCTATTTTTATGAGGATCTTAGTATTAAGCCAATTTTTTTCACAAACACATTAACATCTCATGCTGGCTATAGAGATTCAGGGAAAAAGCTTGCTACCAGAACCCTTTCTCTAAAAGTTGTAGTTAGGGAAGGCCTCTGGTTTTTCACAACTCTGAGTGATTTAGCAGATCCCATTCCATAATTGCCTCCGGAAGTTATGGCTTCTCTCACTCTGATATTCTTCTGCAATTCCTTCTCTGTTGGCCCTCTCTAAGGCCTCCTTCTGAAATATGCAAAGATAACTTAAACACATTTCCTGCAGTTCTGTGGCATACCCTTTTTATCATGGGAAAAAAGGCCCATATTTCTATAAAGTTACTCTAATCCTGCCTCTTCTAGGAAGATAGAAAGTGCGAAAAGAAGAAAAGAAAAGCATTGTCCTTTAATCTGAATTCCCTTTCCAAATAAAACAGCCTGAGGAAAGTCAGTTGTCTGTTTCATAATTTGGTGATTGAAGCAAGCTCCATTCTGATGGATGCTAAGATCAGTTCAGGAGTAAAAAAAAGTGGTATAAATCCGCAAGAAAATAGAACCACTTCAAGTCCCATTTTGTAGAATGGGATGAAGCCTACAGATGTTACTGCATTACAGTTTACATCAGTGCAGTGGTGGGTTCCGACTGGTAAGCCCCAGTATGGGCGTACCGGTGCCTACCGGGAACACCAGGTACTGTTCCGGTACAGTGCTCCAGAGGGCCCACCCGCCTGCCTTTGCTCCTTACCAGTATTTGAAGTTTTTGGAGCCTCCGTGCGCCTGCGCAACATTCCATCAAGCAGCTGGAGCATCACGGAGGCATTGCTAGCAGTAAGGATGCATGCATGTGCGCTGCGTGTATTCATGTGGTGGGCGCAAGGCTCTGTTGCACCGGGATCCGGAACCCACCCCTGCCTCAGTGCTACTTGGCATGGCTAGTAATCTGAGATGATGCACTCTATAGAAGACCTAATCCTTTCAAAAGAACTGTTAGTTGGTTCCATGGAGTGATTAAATCATCACTGATACCTGTCTACACACACACACACACACACACACACACTTTCTCTCGGTCCCCCCTCTCTTAATTTTTCAGTGGTATAATTTTGTACATCTCAAGAAATTTATTTTCAAATTCACATTACTAACGGCAAAGCTAAGGTACAGACCCTAGGGCAGTGATGGCTAACTTTTTCCAGACTGAGTGCCCAAAGCACTCATGCACGCCTGGACCTCCAAAATTCAATGCGTGCACGGCCCCTGTGCATGTGCCTCGCATGTGTCCTCCGCATGCGCGGCAGAGATCTGATGACCAGCTGGCCAGCGGGAGATGCACGCTAAGGCATGGTGGAGTTAAACTAGTGTGACAGCTCACGTATACACAGAGAGGGCGCTGCCTGCCACAGGTTTGCCATCATGGCCCTAGGGCCATGATGGAGAACCTATGGCACGGGTGCCACAGGTGGCACACGAAGCCATTTCTGAGGGCACACGAGGCATTGCCCTGTCAGCTCCAGCGCACATGAGCATGTTGGCCAGCTGATTTTCGGCCTTGATTTTCAGCCATTTTTTGCCCTCCTGAAGCCTCCAGAGGGAGAAAAATGGCCCAACGGGAAATTTCCATTCCTGAACTTCCAGTTTGTGTGTTGGGTGTTTTTTCGTCCTTCCCAGGCTTCTAGAAAGCGTCTTGAGCCTTGGGAGGGCGAAAAATGGACCTACTGGGCCCACCGGAAGTCAGAAAACGGGCTGTTTCCCGCCTCTGGGGGGGTCCATTTTTGCCCTTCCCAGGCTCCAAAAAAGCAATGCATAAATGTGCTGGACAGCAGGGGGTGTCACATGTATTCTCAGGGGGCACGGCATGGGAGGCATTAAATTATGGGGGTGGGCAGACGAGCATGCACAATAGCGCGAGTGTGTGTGCTTTAGGCACCCAAGGTGAAAAAGGTTCGCCATCACTGCCCTAGGGCATCAGTCCAATTCCATGATAATTACCAAGAATTACTTTAGGACTTCAGTGTTTAATTTCTTGATGTGAAAGGATGCCATAACCTAGCTTTACAGTGTGGAGATTATAAGAAACAATGACTTTAAAAGCTGACATAGCCAGTAGGAAGATGAAAAGAGGGATAGAGAGGGAACTGGCTAACACACACTTGTTCCATGGCTTATATGTGAAGATTTATTGCAGAGAGTAGCCTGGAAATTTCTGGTTTATTTCTGTATGATTTCCAATAGATAGTACTGTAAAAAGTCTTTTTTTTTAATTCTAAATAGCTTCACAATAATGATAAGATAACATCACTTTGTTCTAAATTAAATTGCTGAAGAAAAGTATAATGCTTTCCCAAAAGTGCCATTGAAGTTCTGGGTTTTTTTAAGAGCAAGCTTCTGGAACCAGAGCACTTCTAATTTTAAATGCATGTTTGTGCATTTGACTCAAGAATCATCTAGATATTCTAGAAAAAAACAAAGGTGGATCTGACTAACCTGAAACCTGCCTTTTCCTGGTTTATTAGATCCCAGTTGTTATATCTGAACCAGGCCCATTTTACATATAAAATGTTAGGTTTTTCATTATGTAACTTGAAATGGAAATATATGTCATGTTCCCTTCTGGGGAACCCAGCTCTGCATCTAGAAATGTATGCTTCAAATAGGGGTTTTTTGTCCCATGGGGAAATCCACCTTAAGTCATTCTCAAGGAATGAGGAAGTGCAGTCTTTTTAATGGACCCATTTGTGCCCAAGTATGTGACTTAAAAAAAAACCCTGGATAGTTACTTAGTGAGACAACAAATTCCTTTGAAGTTACAAAATTAAATGTCCTCAATTTGTTTATATCTGATTTACAGGTTCCATTTTATTTCCAAACATGCTATGATATCACGTACATTATACAGTACACACACACACACACACACACACACACACTAGTAGAGATTGTAACAAAGATAAAATATAAACATGAACATATATAAATTAAGAAAAATTTAAAAAAATACAGGAACTATTTGAATTTATGTTTACAGAAAAGTAAGGTAATGTGACTTGACTCATGGTCAACCCCTGTTGACTTCATGGATAATTCCAAGCAATTTTCTTGGTTAAGTGTAAGGCCTGTTCTGGCATGTTTTGTCACTTCTTACTCTAGCCTTAGTATTGCTTGAATAGTTGCCCATCCAAGAATTAACCAGGGCCAGTTGTCAAGACTTTGCACCAAGTATAGCGTTAAACTTTATGCCTCTTCCTCATTCCAAATTAGGCACAAAAAGTAAGATAAGTAGGTTTATTTTAGAGAATTAGGGATGTTCTCCTTTGAAAAACATCTGGAATCCTGCCTGCTGTGTATATTAGCCACCCAGGTTTAAATGCTAGTCCCCTTTCTCCTAACTTATTTGTTTCAACAGTTATGTGGCTGCCGATTTCCTTGAAGGGTTGAATAGTTATATAGCTACCAACTTGCCTTGAAGGTTTATGCCATCCATCCCTTACTTACAAATAAATGTCTGGGGAGAATTTTTCCTCCTCAGCTTTTGTCCTTTTAGCTTGGTAGCCCAGACAAGATCAGCCTGATCTTGCTTGTATAAACATTTGCTATCTGTTATGAAGGGAAAACAAACCTAAACTTCTAGAGCCAGCTGAAGTTTACCAAATCATTGTGGTGCTCTTGAGTTGCAGAATAAGGGTAATGGTCTGGGAGAAGAGAACAGGAAAGATATCCAGTGTCATCTTTAGAACATGTCCCTGCTCGGTTTATGTCGAAATTTAGTTGCCATTGTTATCCTACAGCAGCCTATCTCAATTTTGGCAACTTGGCAGCATGGGGAATTCTTGGAGTTGATTTTAAGGTGGTTGAGAAATACTGTCCTATAGTTCTGTAATTCTCAGTCAATATGGTTCTAGCTATCTTGTAGTCTGTGCAGGAGGCAGGGAGATGTTAAGTTGGAAAATGCTTCTTTGATCCATTTTGTTTTATTTTTCTTTCAGTTGGGGGTGTGGTTTTCCTTAGGTTGTGCCTATTTAGCATTGGAAGACTATGAAGGTGCTTCCCGGGCTTTTCAGCGCTGTGTGATGTTGGAACCTGATGTAAGTAGATGAAAGAAAAGCAGTACTTTGGTGTGCTTGGATTAAATAGCATTTTATTATCATTTCCTACATTTTATGCAATATGGAAAATTGGCGGATCTCTGTATGAGAGTCAGAAAAAAGTTATTGCAGGAAAAAAGCAGCAGTTAACCATAGAGGAATTGTTCTAGAGCAGGGGTCTCAAACTCAATTTACCTGGGGGCTGCTGGAAGCAGAGTCTGGGTGAGGCTGGGCCGCATATTAATATTATATTATATATTATATTAATATTATAATATATAATATTATACTTTCATATCACGGTGGGGGCCACAAGATACCATCCTGCGGGTATTCCCGTGGGCCGCGAGAATGAGACCTCTGTTCTAGAGATAGTCCTCGACTTACAAACATTTGTTCAGTGACCTTTTGAAGTTACAATGGCAGTGAAAATAATGACTTGATCATTTTTCACACTTACAATCATTGCATCATCCCTCTGGTCACTTCAGTTGCTTGGCAACTGACTCACAGTTATTATGTTTGCAGTCTCCTAGGGTCGTGTGATTATTTTTTGTAATTTTCTGACCAGTCGAATCAGTGGGGAAGCCAGATTCACTTAACAAGTGTTACTAACTTAATAACTTCAGTGATTCACTCAACAGCTGTGGCAAGAAAGGTCGTAAAATTGGGCAAAACTCACTTTGGGACTCAACTGTGGTCATAACTCGAAGACTATCTGTAGCGATCAGTTGAGTTCTTCAGGTTTCACTGTACCTACCCAACTACATAGTGCATATATGTTACAGAGTGTATTATCTGTGCCCTAATTATGTGCAGATGCACTGTGTATGCATGCACAACACATGTTACAAATCACCAGTTATACACGTACACCTATGTAATGGACAAATTTAAAAGTGCCAAATGCTCGCAGGGTAGCCAAACCTTTTAAAAAGTTTGTGTTCTCATATGGGATTTTGTCCATTAAAACTGAAAAACATACTTTAGAATTCCTAATTTTTTATTCTTATACTAGCCGTTCCCAGCCACGCGTTGCTGTGGTCCAGTCTGGTTAAATGGCCAACCAATCTGTGTGTAGATCTACACCTGCACACACAAACACGTACACACAACCACCGTATAACCCCCAACCTACCTACCTACTGTATTTCTCCCTCCCTCTCTATCCCTCTACCTACCTACCTACCTACCTACTGCATTTCTCCTTGAATCTTATGGGCAGAGTATTTTGTGTCATAAAGGATAACATAATACCGGTGGCCCACTGCTCTCTCTGTATCCATCTACCTACCTTTTTTACAATTTTTTACATTTCAGTTGCATGTACCTGGCACAGGTGTGACATCTACACAATCTGTATATATCATTGGTGCCGTGCTTGAAAGGAACGTTGTGTGAAAATTTGGAAGCGATCAGTGCAGTACTTTCAGAGATTAGCGGTTTTGAAAAAACTCTTGTTACATTTTTATTTATATAGATTTTGTTCCCTACGGTTTGATTCTAGAATTCTAGAAATTCCATGATGGTGCTCGCCATTTGAAAGCTTGTTCTTCCTTGGTTTTAAATGCCTTTTTTCTTTCTAAATAAGAAATATGATATTGCACCATAATTCTTAGATAACAGTCCCCCACCCCCCACCCCCAATCATTTTGTAAGATGTTACCATGTCTCAGTTGTACAAAGACTTTCTAAAGTCATTATTTGAGAAATGCTGATAAAATATTCTGTGGCCACATTGCCATTGCTTATGTTGGTCTGTTGTTGTTCTATCAGCATCTGTTGCTTGTATCAGAACCTCCTTCAGGGTCCCTGAGCGTTGCATATCCTAACAGGTGTCAGTGGTACATGCTTGAAACTCTCCTCTTATAAATGATTGGTTTGCACACATTAATGGATGGTATAAATTCAATATTTGTGTTTGCATAACTATCAGTTAGTAGCAAGCAGCATTGCTTGTGGAAAAAAGTGTGCTTATGTATTTGCTTTTAAACGTTTATCTCTTCTGTAACAGTTTAATTCTAACCCTTTTGTGTGTATTCTGACTGCAGAATGCGGAGGCTTGGAACAATCTATCTACGGCATATATCAGATTGAAACAGAAGTAAGTGCATCAAAGAGGTTTTGTAATTCTCCCTTCCAAAGTAAACAGCCCTGGTTTCCTCTCACTCTGGCCTTTCCGGAATAACATTCAGCTTCTGAACACACTGCCTTCAGGATCCTCTATCACCACAAACCCAAGCTCTCTCATTTGGCCTCCCACCATAAATATCATTAGAATGTCAGAGATTATATCGAAGAGAAAAAAAAACTTTTGGAAAGAAAAGCAACTCTTTAGATCTCACCGCACTCACAAATGTTACAGTAAAAAAAATATATTAATGCACAGTGTACAATTAATTAAGATTTTGGTAGTGGGAGGTCTATATGTACCCAGCATATGTTTTTTTATATATGTATACTTATACATACTGTGTTTCCCCAAAAATAAGACAGGGTCTTATTTTCTTTTGAATCACTACAGTTGTTAAGGTTGCTTGTCAGAAGTTAGCAAAAGACGATCACGTAACCCCTGAGATACTGCAACCATCATAAATTGCCAAGCCAGTTGCCAAGCATCTGAATTTTGATGATATTCTCATGGGGATGTTGCAATGGTCATACGTGTGAAAAAGAGTCTTAAATCACTTTTTTTAGTGCTGTTGTAACTTCAAACCGTCACTAACTGAAGTATTGTAAGTCAAGGACTATCTGTACATTTCATGTTAGCTGATTAATCTGACTCTTTGCTTTTGATTTGATTTGATTTGATTTTATTGAATTTATACCCCGCCCTTCTCCAAACGGACCCAGGGCGGCGCACAGGCATATTAAAAAACATACAAACATATAAAACTTTTTAAAAAAACTTATTCAACTAAAAAACCTGTGCTAAAACCGAATTAAAATCCCCATTTTAAAACTATCTAGAGTCAGAATTGGAGGCTACGCTAGGCTGGCTAGTTGGAATAGGTGTGTCTTCAGACACTTGCGGAAGAGGTGGAGGTCGGAGATGGTACGGAGTTCAGGGGGTAAGTCGTTCCAAAGGGCTGGTCCCCCCACAGAGAAGGCTCTTCCCCTGGGTGTCGCCAGTCGGCATTGACCGGCCGACGGCACCCTGAGGAGGCCCTCTCTGTGGGAGCGTATCGGTCTGAGGGATGTATGGTGCAGGAGGCTTTTGAGGCTTAATATGTACTTCATGGTCCTCTTTTTGCTATGAAATAGTTCAAATAATGTGCTGCTGGCAAGAGAAGGTGACTACTGATATTTAAATGCATAGCACCATTCTTATTTAAACCAGGATCCTGTCCTAAAACAAGACTGTATCTTGTTTTAAACAGGTGATAAGGCTAATGCTTTGCATTTGCAGTGTTGTTCCAATATTCATTGTGAAAATTGGCTGTTTAATATAAAGTTATCTTTTCATGGAAATGTACCTTTCATAAATCTTATGAATAGACTTGATATCTTAATTCTGGATGGTTGTTTCATTTATGTAACAATAATTCGGTTGGATATCTTCTTGATAAAACGGCTTTCAGTTTTTCAGCAACATAACTCACTTGTCAAGATAATTTTTGCTGCTTAGACTGTGTCCTATTAATCTTCTCCTTAAAGGAATGCATCTTCAGAAAACAATCTGAAGGGTATTTTTTAATCCTTTTTTTTCTTTACATCATGAAAAACAATTTATCAGCTTTCTCAAAAGAAACTAAAAATGAGAAAACCAGTAGGGAGCTTACGAAGTATTGTATACACAGGAAACAAATTGCTAAGAGGGTGCATTGAACCAAAAGCCATAAATAAGTTCAAGAGGTCTTTAGACATATTTATGGAATAAGCAGACTGAAAGATGCAGTTGCCTCAGAGATTGCAAGGAACAGAAAATAGATGCAAAGAGATTCCAAGATGCTCAAGTGTCCTCTTGAAACAAATGTCCTTTTCAGCAACTTTCAATGTTAATATAGAAATACCCTAAAGAAGTTTTCCAGCTAATCGCCTCTTTAGAAGTAATCATTAGATATCTTTGAACCAATGCCTCTATTTGTTCAGTCCAAACCAGTTGTGATAGTCTTTGACAATATGACTGGGGAGCATCTGATATTCAGCTCAGTTGTTGGGATAAAAGTTCATCGGCTTCAGCTTCAGGACTTCAGATCAGTGGTGGGGTTCAAAATTTTTTATTACTGATTCTGTGGTTATGGCATGGTGGGCGTGGCTTGCTGGGCATGGCAGGGGAAGGATACTGTAAAATCCCCATTCCCATTTCCATCCCACTCCAAGGGAAGGATACTGCAAAATCCCCATTCCCTCCCAATCAGCTGGGACTCGGGAAGCAGAGAATACATGGGGGCGGGGCCAGTCAGAGGTGGTATTTACTGGTTCTCCGAACTACTCAAAATTTCAGCTACCGGTTCTCCAGAACTGGTCAGAACCTGCTGAATACCACATCTGCTTCAGATGCCACAAGACCATGACTCAATTACAATGTGTTTCAAAAGACTATGATTATGATTATCGTCTCATCATCATCATTGTCACTATCCTTTTATTTCCTGCCTTAAAAACCATCTTTGGTTAACTCAAGGCAGCAAACATACCTCCTATTTTCCACATAACAGCAACCCCATGAGGTGGGTTGGTTTGAGAGAGAGTGACTGGCTCAAAATCATCCACCTGGATTTCATGCCTAAGGAGGCCTAGAACTCATCGTCTCCTGGTTTGGCAAATAACATAACCACCATAACCAGACAGTCTCAAATTCCATGATGGCATGATTTGGGACAGTATATTTGGTTGCTTGGTTGGCTTCCTTTTTGGCAGGGGTGAAGTGTACCTTAGTAAGATTTTAGGGTTTTTAGGCCAGCAAAATATATATATATATATATGCCTCTGCTGTTGGCTTTCTCTTTGCTAAGTGAGGAGAAACAAATTAAATTGATGCACAATAACGCAAGAAGTTCTGACAAGTATTCATCTTAGAAAGGTTTAAACCATTGTGAAAGAATTCCAGTGACTATGTATTAGTGAAATTAATGTTCATGCTTTTGTGCCTTTTTCTCTCCCCCCAAATTATGCAGAACATCTTGCTGAGGTGGTCCTCTCTTTTGGGCTAGGAGTCTGGTTTCCATTTCTATTCAATGTCCTTCCATTTGGCAAAGAACAAATTTGATATGAAATGGTATAGGGCTCCTGCCCACGCAGGGGGTTGGACTAGAAGACCTACAAGGTCCCTTCCAACTCTGCTATTGTATTGTATTGATATCATGTTGTTTCCCTCTGAGGTATTAGAGCCTTCACAGCTAAAGGCAGGTGTGGGTCAGTTGCCCTTATGATCCCACAATATGAGGGAGTTCAATTATTGTGTCTTCCATTATGGACACCTTCTAAAACATTTTGTTGATATGCTTCATCGGCTGTATTGGATCTCACATCACTGTGATTACATATAACATTATATATAAAACTCCCCCCTCACAGTTAATGATGGCTTTGTTGCAAAGTAATAAGTTTTGTTCACCACTTTTCTTTTCAATAAGACAAGAAAATAAAAAGATTCTAAATGAGCAAATGGAGCCTTTAATGGAAAAACAAAGTGTGCCCATTTTATAATTAATTAATGCTTGTTTTTTGTTTGTTTGTTTTAAAACTAGAATTAAAGCATTCCGGACTCTTCAGGAAGCTCTCAAGTGTAATTATGAGCATTGGCAGATTTGGGAAAATTACATTCTAACCAGTACAGATATTGGAGAATTTTCGGAAGCCATTAAAGCTTATCACAGGCTTATGGACTTAAAAGAAAAATATAAAGATGTCCAGGTACGATGCCCATCCTTTTTATTCATGTGTCTTAATTTTAAACAATGTGATTCATTACAAAGAATAATAACTTAAAGCATGGTAAGTATCTTAAGTTGCCTGTTTTAGAATTTCTTAGAAAGTAATTAAAAATATAATTCTTTCAAGCTGCATCAAGACCTAGTAAAGTAATCCTTTTCAACAGCAAATGGTAAGCAATGGATAACTCTCTCCCATCAGTTCTGATGGGAGGAAGTAGCAGCCTTACCCAGTTTAGCCTTTCTTTCCTCAGAAAACACAGATACCTGTGAACTCCACTAACCACCACAATTGCAATTTTTTTTTCTTGTACTTTCTTTGTACTTTTCTTAGCATTTGCCTTCTTTAGGGAACGTTTAGTCCTGTGGCCTGAAAATTAACAGTGTACTACCCAGGAATTCCTCTGGCCTGTCACCTCAAATGCATATAATGTCCTCAGCTTCTATCTCTGTAGCATCATGCACTTTGCCTCTGTGCCAAGAACCCCTGAAGAGGCAAGCCAATGCAGTGGCTCATGAGTAACCAGATGTGAAGTGGATGTTTTACAGCAGTGTGTGTGTGCGTATTCCTTTAGACAGTACAGGCATTGGAGGGGATGGAAATCAGCCAAGCCAGTACTTGGTCCTCCCACCCCCATTCATAATGGATAGATAGCATTCCAGATTCCATACTGATTTTGCCTTTTCTAGTGCAAAGGTAAAAAAGTATGTTTGTGTGGGGAATGTGGGATGTTAATATTGCAGAAACAATTCTGCAGCAATATGTTGGAAAGTCAAAGGAAGGGACAATTGTGCTATCATACAGTTTGATATTTTTATGATGTTGATATTGCCTCAAAAAGATACATGCTGCAGATTTAAATAAATATTGTTAAATACAGCAGCTAAGGAGATAGCTCCTTTGTTTTATAATTATAGTAGTTATAAAATTTACCAAGCAACTTCAGATAAAATAATTAGATAATGCTCCTATGCAATTATAACATCTTGTGCCGTCTGCAACTAAATTACTACCGGGTTTCCCCGAAATTAAGAAAGGGTTTTATTTTCTTTTGAATCCCAAAATAAGTGCTTGGCCTGCCACTCTTTTTGCGGTGGCCATTAGTGTGACAGCAGGGGTGTGGTGGCTAAGGTTGTGGGAGCAGCTGTTAGGTAAGGGCATTTGGGGAGTATGAGGCATGTTCCCCCCTCCCTTCCCCCTCTCCGGCCTCGCCTCCTCACCTCGTGTTGTTTGCGTGGCAAGCAACCAGAGGAAATGGCGGGGACCGGCTGCGCATGCGTTTAAATATTTTCAGGGAGGGCTTATTATCCTTGGAGGGCTTATTTTCTGGAAAACAGGGTTTCTTAATTCATTAATCCAGTAATTTAAGATATTAATTCCAGCTCTGATCAATTGAACGATGTATTAACAAACTTTTTGGAAACTCCACTTGACTTTATGGGAGTCAAACTATAACTAACAATTTACTTCTCTTTAAGGTGCTTAAGATTCTGGTAAAAGTAGTCATGGATGGAGTAGATGACCGAAATGGGGAGACAGCCAAAGGATTAAAGGGAAAACTGCAGGCCCTCTTTGGCAGAGTGACTTCTCGAGTAACAAGTGATGGAGAAATCTGGAAATTATATGCCAGGCTTTATGAAAATGGGCAGAATGAGAACTACGAAGACATAGAAAAGGTAAACCTTAATGGCAGAATATGCTTCTCATATCGGAAAAGATGCATATGTGTTTTCATGTTGATATTAAGGTTTTGGATGTATCCTTTGTGAGAATATGATTGGTTCATGAAATATCCTTTGCTTGAATTTCACATTCCATTAGCAGCTCTTTGTTTGGTAACTTGATTAGCAAGCCTACTTATTTTAAAGATTGATAGAAAGAGAAAAATAATTAAGGGAGCAGCGAGATAAAATAACAGACTTTTTTTCGCTTGCATGAAAAATATACATTCAGGCAGAGATGAATTTAATAATTTCTTGTGATTCCAGACTTGCTTTAAGATAATTATTCATTTAGATGTACTAAGTGCAGAAGTACAGAATTTATTAGACATAGGAAATGGTCTCTCCAGTTTTTTAATGTTTCATTCTAGCGTTCTGTACTTAAGTGCTAAATATTACTTTTAAGCAATATGTCTTCTGCAGAATGATTTATACATCTCAGTCTTCCTTTGGAATTCCAATAACTGAATCATTATCGCAATGCAGCAGCCTTTGGCGGAAGAGAATGTTTCCAATTATTAAACTGTTGCCATTTAGTATAAGGCGAATAGAATCCCAAGTATGGGATCGTTTATTAAGCTGTTTGATGAGGTCAGTCTGATCCTTTAGCATTACCGACACACAACTATTCTACTGCAGCTGTACTTTTCTCTGATGAGTGTGTGAGACACCCTTCCTCCATATAGGGAGACGGCTGAGAAAACTATAGAAAAAAAAATAACAAAGATAAGAAGGAAGAGTGATAAGCAGACATGTGAATAGAAGAAGATGCTTAGCAGAATGCAGAAAATGGAAAGGAAATATAAAAAAATAACATTAGAAAGGCTAGGTAGACAAGGGAGTCCTGTGTGGGAGATGGACAAGAGTTTAATCAGGAAAAAGACAAGGAAGGTTTGCATGTGTTTTACTCTACAATTTTTTTCAATTCTTTCTTCACTGTATTACTATGTCTCCCTTACAATCATATATTTATATTTCCTTTGTCTTTTCTTTTCTTTTCTTGTGGGTGCAGGGTAGTACATACTTGCCACGAGGAAAGGGGTATTTTTTCCCCCTGTGTAATTTCTTATCTCTTAGTGGCAATCATGCAAATGTATTGTCCTGATTTTAGGCAAACATTGGGTGGTTACAATCTGAACCAGGCAAAATAAAATTATTCACTATTCCGATTGGTTTCCCTTACAAACTGTAGAGCTTCTCCTTCTTCATAACCTAGTACCGTGATCGCAAACCTATGGTATGCATGCCAGAGGTGGCACGCAGAGCCCTCTCTGAGGGCATGCGCACCGTTGGCAGCTGCTCTTCTTGTTTCTGGCACGCACATGCGTACCGGCCAGCTGGTATTTTTGCGGACGCCAGATAATGGCCTGAAAATGGGCCGAAATATAGGCTGTTTACCGGGCTGAAAACAGCCTAGAAAACAGCCAGAAAACAAGCATGCATGCAACAGCCAGCTGGTGTTTGGGTTTCTGGTGGTCGGGCACGTGCACATGCATGCACGCACGTTCGGGTTTGGTGCCAAAAAGGTTCACCATCACTTACATAGTAAATAAAGTTACCAGGTGGTATTTTTTGATCTAGAAATTCATTAAAGTTTCTCTGTAATTTCACTTTCACTCCCATTTTAAATGCATTTCTAAGCTACATTTGAGACAGCAGAATTGCTGAAGCCATTGGAAGAGACTTCCCCATGTAAGAGAGGAAATAATAAATATTCTTTTAAAACAAGGAGTGTTTCTGCTTGTGGCCTGTTTCCAATGTTACACAAGTGAACTTCTACTGATAAAATAATTTTTCCATTGTTCTCTCCCTACCCGACCATTGTATCCTCCATTATCCACTAAATCAACTCCAGAAATCTCCCAACCATCTGGAGAAGATTTAGGTATATGTGCAAACAGCAGGAGAAGTCATCCATTTTGTTGGCAGATGTTGTTCCCGCAAGTGGACAGACATAACGGTTTATAGTTTATCTTTCCTATAACTGATTAGCATTCATTTTATGGATTAATGGGTTCTCTTAGTGAGAGACGTTTAATCAGAGGCTTGATAGGCATTTGTAAGATGTTTTTTTTGTAAATTAATTTTTATTTTTGCATTGAAATTTGTTGGACTAAATGGCCTATTTCAACTCTTTGGTTCCAAAAAACCTTCTCCTGCAGATGTATAATTTTAGATCTGCTATACTGTCAAAACATTGTTTCATGATCTTGGATTTATACTGGACAATACTTCGCTAAATATCAATGAAACCATTGACTCAGACAATATATCATTCATTCCTTTGTGTGAATTCTTGGGGGCCCGTTATGTAGAACAACAAAAGAGTCCACCCTTGATTTGTGAACATGTTTTATTGTACTTCGGACTATTTTGACATTTGTGCAAGGAGGCACAGAACATAAAGAACAGGACTAGTAGTAAACCCCCATAATCTGCAGTGAAAATGTAGACTCCACCATAACAAAGAGGGAACATCCTAAAAGTTGACATTGGCCATGTACCCAATACATAAAAATAACAGGTTGCAAATCTTGAGCATGAATTCTCAAATGGTAATTTGAGAATGAAATTTGTAAGTTTTTCTTTATTTTCCTTTCTTTATTTTTCTTTATTCATTCTTGCTATATTACCTTGGTCAGAAACTGAGACTGGGAATGGAAAAAAAGTTTACCGTATTTTTCAGAGTATAAGACGCACCGGAGTATAAGACACACCAAGGTTTTGAAGAGGCAAATTACAAAAAAAAGTAGGTAGGTAGGTAGATAGAGGGAGAAAGAGGAAGAAAGAAAGAGAAATATGGTAGGTAGGTCGATAAAGGGGAAGAGAGAGAGAGAAATAGAGAGAAATACAGTAGGTAGGTAGGGAGAGAGAGAGTAGGTAGGTAGGTAAAGGGATATATATAGAGAGAAATACAGTAGGTAGGGAGGGAGAGAGAGAGAGTGTCTGTAGGTAGGTAGGTAAAGGGGGAGAGAGAAATACAATAGGTATGTAGGGGGAGAGGGAGAATGTGTATGTGTAGGTAGGTAGAAGGATAGAGAGAGAAATAGAAAGAGGGAGAAACAGTAGGTAGGGAGAGAGAGTGTGTGTGTGTGTAGGTAGGCAGAAGGATGAGAGAGAAATAGAGAGAGCGAAATACTGTAGGTAGGTAGGGGGAGAGAGAGAGTGTGTGTGTAGGTAGGTAGGTAGGATAGAGAGAGAAATAGAGAGAGATAAATACAGTAGGGAGGGAGAGAGTGTGTGTGTGTGTAGGTAGGTAGGAGAGAGAGAGAGAGAAATATAGTAGGGAGAGAGGAAGTGTGTGTGTAGGTAGGTAGGTAGAAGGATAGAGAAAGAGAAAGAGAGAGAGAGAAATACAGTAGGGAGGGAGGGAGAGAGAGAGTTTGTGTGTAGGTAGGTAGGTAGAAGGATAGAGGGAGAAAGAGAGAGAAATACAGTAAGTAGGGAGGGAGAGTGTATGTGTGTGTAGGTAGGTAGGTAGAAGGATAGAGAGAGAGAAAGAGAGAGAGAGAAATACAGTAGGTAGGGAGAGTGTGTGTGTGTAGTTAGGTAGAAGGATAGAGAGAGAGAGAAAGAGAGAAATACAGTAGGTAGAGAGAGAGAGAGAGAGAGATTAGGTAGGTTGATGTTTCCAGGTGTATTTATCCATGTCCTGCAGAAGGAAATCGCTGACAAACCTTAAGACTTTGTTTCTGCTGGAACAGAAACAGTTAAAGAGCCTTCTGAAAGGCTCAATTGAGCTGTCTCCCTGTCTTAATGCTTGCGAGCATTCAATAATGCCATTGCTTTACTGAAGCTATTTCCAAAATGATTAGCTTTCAGTATTACATGCGGCCCAGCTTTGGATACAGCACTAAAAAATATTATAATAGACTTTACAGATAGTAGTCAGGTTATGTTCAGTGACTATAGTTCAGCGACTATTCCAAATTGCAGTGATGTTGGACAAAGAGGACTTATAACTGGTCCTTGGAGTCCTAACCATTGCAGCATCCCAGTGGTCACGTGACCGCCATCCAGGGATCCGGCTTGTGATTATAACATTGCAATGATCTGTGGGTGTCTGATTACAATTTCCGACATTCCCTTTCAGCTTCCCTCAAGCAACGTCAATGAGAAATGTGTCAGGAAGTCAGAAGTCATGATCATGTGATATCCTTACTTAATGACCCACACAGTCAACGCTTAATGGTGGCATCCCAAACTGCTAAAATTGTCATTTCCAACTGATGTAGTCATGTAACCCCATTCCAGCATTCTTTTCATACATATATTCCATGAAATAAAACCAAAAGAATTATTAAGATGTTTAATAATTTAAAATCATTTCTATTTATTTCAGAAATAGAAATCCTCAAATTAGTAAATCACAAACCTGGTTCCCTACAGTACCTCCATTCACTGAATAAATAGTTTTTTTAATTTTAGTTTTCTTTTTCTTGTAGCCATTACATTGCCCAGAAAAAAGTTAGAAGGCTTTCTAAAGCAGTAATGAATAAAACAAGATGAAGAAATAGTTAAAAAGTTGAAATATGCACATTTGTTCTTATGATGTGATGGTGATTAAATGTTGTAGCATCTTTATCCACTGCCAAAGGAAACCAATAGCTAAACTTTGTGCTTTCCGCTGAGGCTATTTTGGCTAAATGATTCTCAATTTTTTTTTCCAGATTGCATAAATTTCGCATAAATAACACCAATTTCTCACTTCAGAACTCAAGATTCAAGATGAATCGTTTCCTTGATATGACTTCAGCCTTCTTGTTTTAAACTGTTGAGTTCTAGTATCCCAGCAACAAAATATAAATTAATATTATTGCTAATCCACGATGACCAAAGAGAACTTGTCAGGCTCAAATGTAAACAGTTCCCCAGTTTAATATAGAATAACACAAAACTTCAAAATTGTACTATATACTCATAAAAAGTGCTAAAAATTTGAAAACACGTCCCCCTCCCCTTTTTTGACACTGAAACTGTAGGTTTGCTAAAATATCTAGGGGAATAACACAACTTCTTAAAAACAATAAGTGCATCATGGGGGCAGGACAAGTGCACCTGGGGGCAGGACAAGGAGCAATGGGTGGAAACTAACCAAGGAGAGAAGCAACTTAGAACTAAGGAGAAATTTCCTAACAGTAAGAACAATTAACCTCTGGAACAGCTTGCCTCCAGCAGTTGTGAATGCCCCAACCCTGGAAGTCTTTAAAAAGATGTTAGACAGCCATTTGTCTGAAATGGTATAAGATTCCTGCCCATGCAGGGGGTTGGACTAGAAGACCTACAAGGTCCCTTCCAACTCTGCTATTGTATTGTATTGTATCATATTTAAAAATATGCAGAAATCTCCATCCTCATAGATACTGGCCATTAGATTCCAGAGTGACATGAAATTCAGGCCAGGGTTATCAGTCCTTCACTTAGTATTGAAGTGACTCTGGCTACAGCATAGTATTAAGATAGAGAAAGGATGACTCTAAATTTAGTAATCTAATTTTGGGGAGATGGTTCTTTTTATTTGATTTTTCTGAATCTCAACTGACTTGATGAACCAGCTCAGAATTTTCCACATAGCTCCAGAATCATCTAATATCTGACAGTGAATTGTGCAAGAGAAGCCTTGCATGTTCCCACATTTAAGGCCACCTCACCTCTCTTGAAAATACAGGTAGTCCTCGACTTACCACCACAATTAAGCCCAAAAATGTGTTGTTAAGTAAGACATTTGTTAAGTGCGTTTTGCCCTATTGTACGACCTTTCTTGCCACATCTGTTAAGTGAATCACTGCAGTTGTTAAATTGGCTGTTAAGTGAATCTGGCTTCCCCATTGAGTTAGTTTGCCAGAGGGTTGCAAAAGGGGATCACATGACCTCAGGACACTGCAACTGTCATAAAAATGAGTCAGTTGCCAAGTGGCTGAATTTGACCACGTGACCATAGGGATGCTGCAACAGTCACCAGTGTGAAAAATGATCATAAATCACTTTTTTCAGTGCCGTAACTTCGAATGTTCTCTAAATGAACTGTTGTAAGTCAAGGACTACCTCAACTCTTTTGGTTAAGAATGCTATAATGTGAATGCTTCGCTTACAGTCAGATCAAGATATATCCAGTAGGACATTTTATTTGAAGAATCTGGATAACTAGCCTATGCTATGAGATCATCAAAAGTCTTCTGCCCACTACATAGTAATATACTATTGTAATGATGTGGTCTCTTTGCAAGTGCATGTGTGCCTGGAGATATAGTGGAATGTGCTCCTGGTGGGTCCATGAAGGGATCCCTAGATCTATACTTCTCATACAGTCTCCTTATCCCTTGGGAGAGCCATTGGTTTATTGCCATCATCCACCTGATACAAGTTCAAGTCCCCTTTGTTCTTGTTTGAATTACAGAGAAAAATCCCCACTTCTTTTTTCAGGAACTTAATTTGACAGGACATTTCTAAAGTTAACGACCTTTCAAAATCAATGGGTTAATTGAATAAAGTCAGAGTTTTTTCATTACCTATACAGTATACAGTCTGAGGGGAGACAAGTTTCATCCTCCCGGTTGGGGGCACGCGGCCGTTGGTTGCAAACGGTCAGGTGCCACAACCCCCGCAGGCTAGGTGGTCAGGGAGTGCAGAGCCAGGGCCCGCGGCTGATGTTTTGCAACGCCAGGTCCGTTGTCAACAAAGCCCCCCTCATCCATGACCTTGTGTCAGAGGGGGAGCCGGACCTGGTAGGAATTGCGGAGACCTGGTTGGGCCACGAGGGAGGACTCCCCCTCGTTGAAATGTGCCCACCAGGTTACCGCGCTTTTCATCAGCCCCGGGCCCTAGGCAGGGGTGGTGGGGTAGCGGTTATTATTAGGGAAGGTCTTGAGCCGAGAGAGACCATTGTGCCACAGACCACCGGTTGTGAGTCCCTCTGCGTGAAGTGGGGCCTAGGGAGGCAGTTGGGCGTGCTGGTTGTATACCTGGCTCCCCGCTATGTAGCAGCAGCCCTGCCCGAGCTCCTCGAGGTGATCGCTACGATGGCAGTTGAGACCCCCAGACTTTTAGTCATGGGGGACTTTAATCTGCCATCGGTGGGCGAATCATCCGCGGTAGCTCGGGAGTTCATGGCTTCCATGACGGCCATGGACCTGACCCAAGTAATTCAAGGCCCCACCCACGAGGGTGGACACACACCGGATCTTATCTTTGTCTCAGGCCAATGGAAGAGTGATCTGGGTACAGGGGATATAGTCATCACACCCTTGTCATGGTCAGACCACTCACTTCTCCGGCTCGACTTTCCAACCGCTACTCCCCACCGCGGGGAGGCGGAACCTGAGTCACCTATCTGGTTCCGCCCCAGGCGCCTGATGGACCCTGACGGGTTCCAGGCGGCGCTTGGGCCACTTCCTGTACCCCTGACCCGCGCCCCGATGGAGGACCTCGTGGCCGCATGGAATACTGCGGCCGTGGGAGCCTTGGATCGGGTCGCGCCCTTGCGGCCTCTCTCGCGGCGGCGAGCCACCCTGGCTCCTTGGTTTACCGAGGAGCTACGGGTGATGAAACGCCGCAAGAGATGCCTAGAGAGAAGATGGAGGTCTACTCGATCTGAATCTGACCGGACACAGGTAAGAGCCCATTTACGGACTTACATTGTGGCGCTGAGAGTGGCCAAACGTCATCATTGTGCCACTCTCATAGCATCCGCAGAAAACCGCCCTGCCGCCCTGTTTAGGGTGACCCGCTCCCTCCTTCAACAGAGGGTGCGGGAAGCCCCACTACAGGGTAGAGCAGAGGAATTTGTGACTTTTCTGCAGGAGAAAATCGCTCAGATACAGAACAAGCTAGCCCCCATTGCTGGTCCAGTGGAATGCCGCGAGGCGGATCTTGTTTGGGAGGAGTTTGACTCCGTTGCTTCCGATGATATGGACAGGTTACGTGGGCGACTGCGAGCCACCACATGTTTATTGGACCCGTGTCCCTCCTGGCTTGTACTGGCATCCTGGGAGGTGACACGAGGCTGGCTCCAAGAGGTTATCAACGCATCCTTGAGTGAGGGTTCCATCTGCTTCCCTAAAAGAGGCTATGGTGAGGCCCCTCCTTAAGAAGCCCTCTTTGGATCCAGCTCTTTTAAACAACTACCGTCCAGTCTCCAACCTTCCCTTTTTGGCGAAGGTTGTTGAGAGTGTGGTGGCACAACAGTTTCCCCGTCACCTGGAGGAAGTTGATTATCTAGACCCGCGCCAGTCCGGCTTTCGGCCCGGGCATAGCACCGAGACGGCATTGGTCGCGTTGGTCGATGATCTCTGGAGGGCCAGAGATGGGGGTTGTTCCTCCATCCTGGTCCTATTAGACCTCTCGGCGGCTTTCGATACCATCGACCATGGTATCCTATTGCATCGGCTGGGGGGGTTGGGGGTGGGAGGCACCGTGTTACGGTGGTTCTCCTCCTACCTCTCTGGCCGATCGCAATTTGTGTTGGCAGGAGGGCAGAGGTCGACCTCGAGACCCCTCACATGTGGGGTGCCTCAGGGGTCGGTCCTCTCGCCTCTCCTGTTTAATGCATATATGAAGCCGCTGGGTGAGATCATCCGTGGCTTTGGGGTAGAGTACCACCTGTACGCTGATGACACCCAGCTGTACATATCTACCCCAAACCACCCCAACGATGCCGTAGCGGTGATGTGCCAGTGCCTGGAAGCCGTGCGGACCTGGATGGGAAGTAACGGACTCAGGCTCAACCCGACCAAGACCGAGTGGCTGTGGTTTCCGGCTGCCCGATTCAACCAGCTCTCTCCAACGCTGGCCATAGGGGGCGAACATCTTGCCCCTGTGGATGGGGCGCGCAACTTGGGTGTCCTCCTGGATACCCGGCTGTCCATGGAAGATCAAGTGACAGCCGTGGCCAGGAGGGCGTTTTACCAGGTTTGCCTGGTACGCCAGTTGCGCCCCCTGTTGGATCGGGACGCCCTTCGCACAGTCACTCATGCTCTCGTGACATCCCGACTGGATTATTGCAACTCTCTCTACATGGGGCTCCCCTTGAGGTGCACCCGGAGGCTTCAGTTGGTCCAGAACGCAGCCGCGCGAGCAATTATGGGCACCTCTAGGTTTGCCCACGTAACACCGCTCTTGCGCGAGCTGCACTGGCTACCTGTCGTCTTCCGGGTGCGCTTCAAGGTGTTAATTATCATCTTCAAAGCGCTCCATGGCTCGGGACCTAGTTATCTGCGGGATCGGATCCTGCCTCATACATCCTCACGGCCGATACGCTCCCACAGAGAGGGACTGCTCCGGGTGCCGTCCACTAGACTTTGTCAGCGGGCGACGCCCAGGGGAAGGGCCTTCTCTGTGGCGGGCCCAGCCCTCTGGAACGACCTTCCCCCCGATATTAGGACAACCACGGACCTCCGCTCCTTCCGCTTAAAATTAAAGACTCACTTTTTTCGCCTGGCCGGCCTTGGGTAGTCTCTTTTTAGGTTAGGGGTTTTTAGGGGTAATTTTTAGTTTAGTATATGGGTTTTAGTGCAGGAATTATTTAATTTATTTTTAATTCTGTTGTTTGTATTCTGTAGTTTGTTCTTTGTATTTTTAATTGCCTGTGCCCCGCCTCGAGTCCCCTTGGGGAGAGAGAGCGGGTTATAAAATTAAATTATTATTATTATTATTATTATTAAGGTTAAGGAACTAAATAAGAGTTAAAGGCAATGGAAAAAAGTGACAAATTATCACTACTCCTACAGAATGGCTAATCTTCCTGGCAGAAATACACATCCATACATGCACAAAATTAATATAGGAATAAGGATGCAGAGAAACAGCTCAGATCAATCGGTAACATAAAGAAAATTATCATAATGTGGAATAATTTTCCACATTTTCCTAGGTAATTATTTTCTGATGATTCTCCAACTTTCCTCTGGGCTGGGCTACTTTTCTTACTTGGCAGAAATTAGACTGAGAAGAGAGCCTCTTTATTCTTGGAACGAATGACAAAACATCAAAAGCCAAATCTGAATTTCCCTCTTCTCTCTTTCAAAGACCACCTGAGAAAGGGAGTTGAGCCTTGAACATCGGATTTTCCCAAGTTCTAATAGACTCTGCCCACTATCCGAATTGACAAAACACATTCAAATTTCTCCTTAAGTCTTGTGGGGGGAGGTTTACTCCCTCTTGGTTTTGATATAAAAGAAGCATTAAACTGAATGTAAAGTGATGTTTGCAGCATTCAAAATATTGTCGAACTTAACTTCTTTCTCAACTTTTTAAGCAGTATGGACTTCAATTCCCAGAATTGTGCTGCGCTGGCTGAGGAATTCTGGGAGTTGAGGTTGACACCACTTAAAGTGCCAAGGTTGAGAAACACTGCTTAAGTTATCTGATTCCATTGGAATAGAACAAAGAGTTAAAATACCTGTACCAACAGATAATGAAGTATCATTCTTCTTTTGTTTGGCCATTTAGGACTGATGGGCAATAGAATCCATCAAAATAAAATAAACAATAAAAGCAATACATTGCAGCATCCAGCATTAAGGAAAACATATCAGTAATAACTAAATTATAAAGTGAGCTTGAACAGCATTTGATAGTCAGGGGCACACTTAACATTTTTTAAGATCATGAGGGCCACAGTGGGCAGGACAAGGATGCAAATGTGGCCTTTTTCCTTGTTTCAGACATGTTTTTAAACCTAGTTAAGTCTATTACAGATCCTTTGCTGTAGTTTTCTTATTGCTTCCTTCATTAGCATAATGAGATATAATACTACCAATTTTCAGCCATGGTGACCACAAAGAAGTGTTTGAGGGCTGCAAATATCTCCCCTACCCTCATTACATATCACTTTTTTTTAAATGGCAGATTTTAAAAAGTAGATTGAATTCACAGCCCTAAAGTCATAATTTTAAAAAGTATGACAGAATGTGAAGAGCTTAACCACACTATATATTTATGAGATGGCCTGGATGAAGATCTCAGCGGAGATTCTTCAGGGTTCAGTAGATCTGTGGGGATGGATTGCTTTTGCAGGTAACTTGGTCCCAAACTGCAAACTGTTCCAAGGATGAAAGCCAGTACTTTGAATTGAACCCAGAAAGGGCATAATTTGACTGCCATAATCTGATCTCATTTTTCATATCCATTAATAATCATGCAGCTATATTTTGTAATAGATACATTCTCTGGACTATGTCCATTCTTTCTGAGAGACATTTATAGCTTTCTAAAATCAGTTTCTCATTCCCTCGGTAATATAAGGCGCGAAAGGAAAGACAGGAAGAGATAAGTGGTCCTTCAGAAACCCCCTTGACCATATCTTCAGGCACCAATGACTGAAAACGTGTAATAAGCAGCAGGAGCAGACATTGTTCTGGAGGTCTCTGCTATCGCTGTTATTTTCAGAGAGGATCTGAGTAACTTGCAAACATGTCGCAATGAGATATCAAAGATTCCATGAATTGTTCCCTAGATCCAATTGCAAAAATGTCTGAATTTCTCATAATGATATTATGCAATAAGAAAGGGAGGAGGAACCCTTCTGTGTCACCAAAATAATGAGCTCTGATGGTTGTTTGTTTATACACATCCTGAATCTTTTACCTAAATTCAAATCTTCTGTTCAGCAAGCTTCATGTTGGTAACATAACGCTTTCTTCTCATCTGTATCACGCTATGCGGCTGTTCCTCGTAGAGATCCATGCCAGCCTGCCTAATCCTCCCCCAAGTGACATCCTCCGTAGTGATTTGCAAATTCCATTTCAGGGAACCATTTCCCAAGAGTCAAAGTCATATGTCATTTTATGTTTCTTAAGTCAGGGAAGCATCTGAAACCAAGCTATTTTTGTTAAGGAAGAGTTGGTTTATTTTTGCCACTCAGACTGTTTCTGTATTTAGTTGAGCATGAAAATGTGTCAATTGAAAGTGTGAAATGGCTGTGTGGCTTACATCATAATACTGTAAGTTGTTGTTTTGTTTGATTTTGTTCTGTTTTTCTTTGACGCAAGATTGTGTCACTGTTTGCTTTTCCAATGCCTATATCCTGACTGCCATCATCTCCATCTCTGAAATATTGATGGCATGTAGAGCATCAGGAAATGGAATTCATAGGCTACATTAAGTTATCACAATGTGCGACATTTGTAATGAATAAGCTGTTTGTGCACATTGCCCAGTTGCTCCCACTTAGCTCTTCCTGCCAGCAGATACAGCTGACATGTTCCAACCATGGCATGTTTAGCAGTATGCGTGAAGTGGGAACTCTGGATTTGTTTCTTTCTTAACAAGTCAAAGCCATATGTTGTGACTTCATCCTGGTTTATACGAAACTGCTTGTAAGGAAAGATACAAGCCATAGTTTTCTGTTCATACTTAAGGCTAAAGAAATAAGATAAGAGACTCATTTGGGTATGTCAGCAGTCACATTCCAGATGGGAACTGCCAGGCTAAAACTGAACAAGTTGGTATTCTTAACCCCCAGTGTGAAGAACATGAAGTCATTTCACAGTGGAAAATTCCTTCTCAGGAATTTTCTGGGGAGCCACAGAGATTTTTAAATGTTCCTATGAGCAGGAGTCAAGAAGAACTTAACTTCATACTTTAAAGCCCAGGTGTCAAACTGGAAGACCACAGGCTGGATGCGTCATGCGCAGGCCACACTCAGCAAAGGCAAAAAATGTCACAATACGTCACATGATACGATCGACTTTGACACCCGTGCTTTAAAGCAGGGGTCCCCAACCTCCGGGCCGCGGACCGGTGCCGGTCCGTGGCTGGGTGGGAGCCGGGCCGCAGGGCTGGAGAGGAGGAGGAGGGAGGAGGGGGCAGCCCCCTGAGCAGAGCGCGCGGGAGAACGCAGGCACGGCTGTTCGCGCCATTGGAGTGTGGCTCTTCCTCCACCCTCGTCGACGGAGGGACTCCTGGGCGCCGCCGGACCGGCCACCGATTCCCTCCCCTGCTGGCATGCCGGCCACTAGTTTTCTTCCAGGGACTACGGAGGCTCCGCGGGCGGGGGAGGGAACTGGCGGCCGTAGGGAGGGTTGCTCTGGCGGCGCCCAGGAGTCCCTTTGTCGACGAGGGTGGAGGAAGAGCCCCCACCATCCTCCTGCATTCTCCCGCGCGCTCTGCCCAATGGGCTGCCTCCTCCTCCTCTCTAGCCCGGCTCCTACCCAGCCACGGAGCCTGAACGAGCGAACAAGCGACCAAGCGCGGCAGGCGGGCTGAGGAGGCGGGGAGGACGACGACGACAGACACACATAGAGAGACAGAGAGAGGGAGGGAGGAGAGAAAGATAGACAGAGACACAGAATGAGTGATTGAGTGAATGCAAGACAGACAGACACACGCACACACACACACACAGAGTGACAGAGATGGACGGATGAAGGAGAGAGACAGAGAGAGAGAAAGAAAAAGAGAAAAAGAAAAAGAAAGTGGGAGAGAGAGAAAGACAGACAGAGAGAAAGAGACAGAAAGGAAAGAAAGAGACAGAAAGAGAGAGAAAGAGGGAAAGAGAAAAAGAAAGAAAGAGAAAGAAATAAAGAGAGAGGAAAAGAGAGAAAGAAAGAAATAGAGAGAGAGAGAGAGGGAAAGAGAGACAGAGACAAAGAAAGAGAAAGAGAAAAAGAAAAAGAGAAAGAAAGAGAGAGAGAAAGAAAGAAAGAAAAAGAAAGAAAGAAAGAAAGAAAGAAAGAACTTATGACCACAGTTGAGGCCAAAAGTTTGGTTGTTAACCAAGATCATTGTTAAGTGATTTTCACATTTTCCAAGTTGGCCACGCCCACCCAGTCACATGACTGCTGAGCCACTCAGCCGGTCCGCAGAATTTTCTTTAAAATGAAACCGGTCCCTGGTGCAAACAAGGTTGGGGACCCCTGCTTTAAAGTGTACAAACCAGATAACAATAGCACAAAAATTACTTACCAGTTCATCGTTTAATGTCTAATGTTCACAACCATGTCAATTTCCCTCATATTCATATTGCTGCCATGTTTTTAGTTATGAAGAGATGAGACCTTTTTCCAAGGTTATCCGTGCCCTGGTCCACCCCTTTTTTCATAATTAAATTAAAAGTGATCGCTATCTTTGTCATCAGTTAACACTACCTCAGCACCTGATATAAAAATCAAGGTCCTTTTATTGATACTGAAATTCCTCATATTTAACTTAGATGAATGAATAGAAAGCCTAAGAAAAAATTACCCCTGTTCGCACTTTCTGCATCTTGTGTAATATATATGTCTTTTGCCCACTGTCTGTCTAGGTTATTCTCCTCAGCCGATATAACTTTTTGCTGTAAACATATTTTTTTTCAATTTGTGAAGCAGAGTAATTGGAAGAGCATGCTGTTCAATTAATTATGAGAAAATCAACATAAACTAGCAATGTTATCAAATACCAAATTCTGTTGTGTATAATAGATTGCCAAAATTGAAAAAAATGCATTATCGCGAAGGATTTGAAAATTTTTAGACTTAGAAAATTGCTATACTTACTTTATTGCTATTTTTTAATTTATTATTTTAACTTACATGCTGTTCATCTTGCCAAAGGCGACTTTCCTCATTTGTGCTTCTTCGTCATTTTAGACTTTTCTTTAAATTTCTACTTATCCTTAGAGTCCAAACTGATCTTTCCAAATTGCAAAATTAATTCAGAATAAAATTGGCACCTTATTTAGACGCACAATGGCTCTAATTATGAAAATATAAGTGTTTTTTTTACTTTCAGATACATTTAAATACAATGACCCAGCAAAATATGGGTCACATGCATCTGTCTAGACAGATTTTTTTTAAAAACTTAAAAATTGTCTCTTAACCATATGCTACTTGAGAGGAAAAAAACAACTAAAACATCTGTGTTACAGCTGCAAAGAAAGAAACTGCTTTAAAGCTGAGGAACCAGTAAAGTATTATCAGTCAGTATGCTTTATAGAGGCATTTGCATGTACGCATAAAACTAAAGCAACTTTACTTTTAAGTTCACAATATCTCTATCATTGCAGGCATTGCAGTATCTCACCAAAGCATACAAATGTGAAATCCAATCAGGAGACTGGGACAAAGATGCTTCCTCTTTTAAGAAAGTAGCCAGAGATGCCCTAGAACTTGCACACGGTATATATATATGAAAATGTTGACAATAAATCATGGCATATTACCTATTTCTGAAGTACTTTTTATCGAAAGAATAAGCAGTGGATACAGCAGACCATACACCTGAATATAATTTCCAGGGAAATAGTTGAGGGATGGGGAAGTGAGATGTAGCAATTGTCTGAAGTGAAAAAAAAAAATTGCCAGCCATGTCAGTGATTGGAAACTTAGCAAATCTGCTAAACCAGGGGTGTCCAAACTTGGGAACTTTAAGACTTGTGGACTTCAACTCCCAGAATTCCCCAGCCAGCTATGCTGGCTGGGGAATTCTGGGAGTTGTAGTCCACAAGTCTTAAAGTTCCCAAGTTTGGACATCCCTGTGCTAAACCTTTTGTTACATTGCCATAAAACCCACATTATTTTCTCTATGTAGTCATCATACGTTGTGCTTGAATCAAGGGCAGATTTACCTGCTTTTCTTCTACCACTTCAGAAAGTAAGCAATAATGAAAAGGTTGAAATTAAAAGTTGACTCCAGGCCTCAGAAAGTTGAGAAAGCAGCACAGTCCTTGTTATTAGGAACAGAAGATATAGTGGAGGGCTGGGAGTGGTGGTGGATAAAATATATTTTCATTCTAGCATGCTAAATCAAGATATTAAATCTTTATCTTTATTTTTGTACTTTTTTCATTTTCTTTACTTAGGCCCTTCACAGTTTCTAGAGTTTGCTGAGGTTTTAGACACTGAACTCTAGCGTGATCAGCATAGAGATTTTGATATGTATATGTTTCAACATCAGTTCCAAATCTCATTTTTAAAAAAGAGGGAAATGACAATGAACTTAGAAGATTCTCATGTTTCTAGGGCACAAGCTAGAAGTTTAAATGTCCATCTGATTCTGAAAATGATGGCATTACATTTGGTTTTCTCCTCTCGTTGATAAGATTTTATATAAAATGTAATGCTATGATGTAACACAATAATCATGAGTCCTGATAAAGCAGATAAAGCAGATATATATAAATTTAATAAACCATAAGTGGACATCATGATTACAGTTGCCTCTGAAGACACCTCCAACCATCGGAAGCCATTGATATGAATTAAGAATGCAGAAGCACATAACATTGGCTACCTTACAGTGAAGGAAATGGTAGAAGTTATAGAACAGCCATAAAAAATTGGATTGTCAATGTTACTTAGAATTGGGTGCCATCACCTTCAGTCTTTCTAACTTCGAAATATTGAGAACAAAATGAAATAATCTCTTTCTTGGTTCAAGATGCCAGAGGTCCTACAATAATAAAAATGTCCTTAACCCTATTAAATGGAAAATAGAAAGAAAGCGCATTGCTTCCATCTTATTTTATATTCTGCATTTGCATGGGTGTGTGTAAAAAGCAAACAGTTAAAAATCCCAAACACCACCTAGAAGAGAGCATGGAAACGTGGACTTCCAAACTCTATTGACCTGCAGTGGATGGATGGAGGAAGGAAAGGGAAAGGAAGGGAGATTAGTTTTACACCATAGCAGAGCTAGATAACAACAATCTCAGGTCTTGAACACATTTGACATTTGATTATAAGTTTAACTAGCTAAGAGTAAAAACCAACATGGGGTGAGAAGGATAATGAAGTATTGTAAAAGAGGACATGGCTGACTGGAAGAATATCATGGCGTATTCCACACAGCAACATTTGCTTGTGGATTCCAATACTGTGATGCTGACACTTAGGTAGCCAAAATAGTATCATTTACAAACAACATTAACAGTATTAACTAGCATGATAGTTGGCATATTTTGTTAAAAGACAGGAAACACATTTCGAGAGCTATCAATGCTGATTGATTGATCACAGAAGAGCACAGAGCGAGCTGGAATTCTGAATAGGATCATTGCAAGGTTTCATTGCAAGCAATCTACTTGTATGCATTATTAAATAAGATATATAAAAAAATAATTCTTGAAAGTCAGAAACTTAGGCTGCAACCTTAAATGACACCACGAAGTTCTACATTCCAGTGATAGTTCTGGACTACATGCAGGGGTGGGTTTCAAATTTTTTGGAACAGGTTCTGTGGGTGTGGCCTGCTTTGTGGGAGTGGCTTGCCGGCCATGTGACCGGGTGGGAGTGGCTTGCCAGCCATGTGACCGGGTGGGAGTGGCCAACTTGGAAAATGTGAAACTCACTTAACAATGGTCTTGGTTAACAACTAAACTTTTGGGCTCAATTGTGGTCATACATTCTTTCTTTCTTTCTCTTTCTTTCCTTCTCTCTCTCTTTCCCACTTTCTCTCTTTCTTTCTCTCTCTCTTTCCCTCTTTCTCTTTCTCTTTCTTTCTTTCTCTCTTTCTTTCTCTCTTTTTTCTCTCTTTCCTTTCTGTCTCTCTTTCTCTGTCTTTCTCTCTCTCTTTCTTCTCTCTCACTTTTTTCTTTCTTTCTTTCTTTCTCTTTCTTTCTTTCTCTCTCTGTCTCTCTCCCCTTCATCCGCCCATCTATCACTCTGTGTTTGTGTGTGTGTGTGTCTGTCTCGCATTCACGCACTTAAATCACTTTCTGCGTCTCTCTCTTTCTCTCCCTCCTTCCCTCTCTGTCTCTGTGTGTGTGTCTGTCACTCTCTGATTCCCCCCTCCCTCCCTGTCTCTCTCTGTGTCTGTGCCTCTCTCTGTCTGTCTGTCGTCGTGCCCGCCCGCCCCCCCCCCGCGGAGCCTCTTCATCCCGGGGCCGCTGTGCTCACTCACCTTAGCCTGCCCTCTCCGCCGCCCGGCCGCCTGCAGCTGAGAAGCGTGTGTGTGTGTGGGGGAACAGGGAAAGTTTTGCCGCGAGTGGCGGGGGGTGGGGTGGGGGTTCGCGCAGCTTAGCGCGCTCTTGTTCCGCTGCCCCTAGCCGGCAGGCTTCAAAGGCAGCGAGCCTGCCGGCTAGGGGCAGCGGAACAAGAGCGCGCTAAGCTGCGCGAACCCCCACCCCACCCCCCGCCACTCGCGGCAAAACTTTCCCTGTTCCCACACACACACACACACACACGCTTCTCAGCTGCAGGCGGCCGGGCGGCGGAGAGGGCAGGCTAAGGTGAGTGAGCACAGTGGCCCCGGGATGAAGAGGCTCCGCGGGCAGGCGGGCGGGCGGGCACGACGACAGACAGACAGAGAGAGGCACAGACACAGAGAGAGACAGGGAGGGAGGGGGGAATCAGAGAGTGACAGACACACACACAGAGACAGAGAGGGGCTTTAAAGGCCGAGCGCTGGCTGAAGGGCACGGCCTTTGAAGCCTTCCGGCTAGGGGCGGGGCGGAAGAGCGCGCTCCCGCCCCCCGCGCCAACAGGGAAAGCAGGCCCGGCAGCTTCAAAACTAAAGCGCCTGGGTCTTGAAACTTTCCCTGCTAGGGATACACGAGCGAGCCACGTGTTCCTTAGATACTTCCGGGTCCACGATCCAAAGGGCTCGCTTGGGATCCGGAAATTTGACGAAAGGGCTCGCCCGAACCCCCGCGAGCCCCCAGGAACCCACCCCTGACTACATGTAAAGTCAAAGTATTTTGAAGGGAACAAAATGATTGCTGTAATTCCTTTTATAATTCCTTTTGTAATTACAGTTGCACACTATTGCCTTATGAATAATGTTTATATATTTAATGAATTAGGAAGCTTTTTCTCCTCAGATCAACATTAAGTAGTCATTTATAACAACCATGCTATTATTGTGGTACTCAGCCAACTTTGTTTTGCTTTTTAAAACTCCAGTTGCAATGAAATGCAGCAAACTGAAAACTAATTACCAAGAAGCCTTGCCAATACTCTCTTCTGCCCGACTCAACTTGCGTGGTTTGGTCGCCAAAGCAAAGGTAAGGCTGATGCACTTCATTGAAAGGTGGTCTGGAGCAGAGAGAGATCCATGAGCTACAGCTGATGTTTTCAGGAGCTATTGGTTTTGTTAATTCAACTTTCCTCAACCTCTTGCACCTCAGGTACTTTAAGAATATGAATCCCAGGATATCTAATCAGATGGCCAATAATTGGCTAGATGGCTAGGAAATTGGAGCTGCATTACCGCACATCTGGAAGGCATTAGGACGGGAGGAATTGTATTACCTCTTCTTTACCCTGAAAGGTGGGGTGGAGAGGTATCCCTATTAATAACATGGAATTAGTTGTAAGAATTGTATTGGACTCAATAGCTAAAAATGCCTTTCTATTGTACATCTTTAAAGAACAGATTGCTTCTTAAGAAAGCCGTTTTGAATGACATTTGCATTATGACATTTTCTTCCAGTGATACAGTAGAGTAGGAATGCAGTATTTGATAGTTGTAAAGAGAAGAGGTGGGATCAGGAGTTGGAAGAACTTCTGGTACTGCTCCCTTAGGAGCAATATCTCTTACTGTGGTCTTCCATGAGAAAAAAATCATGAGTGCAGCATCCTTGCATTTGTTCATTGGGCATCTCATAGTACATTCATCCCATCCATCCTTGCCTTCCTTTCAAATTTTATCAGCAGCAGATATAGGTGACCTGCAATCTAAAGTTACAACAGAAGAGAAATGACACCTCTGAAGCTTGTCATAGTTTCTGCTCTTCCCTGTTGCCCATGTTCCTTTTTATCTACTCATCCCAGAGAATGTATGATTCTCAGTTCAATCCCAAGTGGATATGATATTTCTCTACCAATGATACAGTTTACTTTTTGTCCCACATTTCCATTATGGGTCTTTTGATGCCCAATTAAATCAAAATATGTTGTCTTTCATTCTTGTCAATGTTCAGATCCTGGCTACTGAACAGTTGACAAAAACAGTGATTACATACACAAAGACTTTATAAAAAGACCCAGGAGTATTGGTGTGGTCCTCAGAATTCTTCTAAAGTTGTCAGCAAGGTGTAATTGATAGTAGGAATTAACTAATTATTAATTGGCTGTAGAACAAATCTTACTAACTATAGAGAGTAAATGGAATTTAATTTTGAATGTTAATGTTTGCCCTGGTCTTGCTATTGTACTTGCAATTCTATTGCAAAGCCCATGATATGCACTTCAAAGCTATGTGAAACCATAAGCCTGGAAAAAAAGTTTTGCAGTTCCCTTTATGAAACAGATTGCTAGGCAATAGAAATCTTGAATTTTATCCCAAGTGCATCAAGAAGATTTTCTTGCCCAAGGCTCTGAAGAATCTGTTTTGAAAGCTGGTTGTTCTGTGCCTTGCAATGGATTTCTGCTCTTTTTTACATATACATATACATATACATAGGCCGCCCTGGGTCCTTTTTAGGAGAAGGTACGGGGTATAAATTTGATAAATAAATAAATATACATATATATTTGTTTTCGTAGATTTTCATGGGTGTAGGTATGCTGGTCTTGTATTCGGGTGTTTTCCTGTGTAAGAATGAGATTGTCTTTGCAACGTTTCAGCAAGATCTCACTTGCCATTATATATTAATATATATATTAGAATTTATATTAGAATTTATATTAGAATTTATAAAAAATAAAATTTACACAACAGAACTCTTGGCTTTCTGTCTATTTTGATTAGCTCATAAAACTAACACACATATCTAAAATATTATACAACGTAATTCTTGGCTTGCTGTCTAGATGATCTCTGGTGATGAGTCGAAAGGCAGGAAAGGAAACAGTATGTCTCCTCCCTTAATTGGGGCCTAATAATAACAGGTTGTTGTGAAACAATTACATATATATATAGGTAATTGTTTCAGCTGATGTAATAAGGGGAGCCGGCTTGGCTGTAGTGCTAGGCTCCTTGCCTGGCATGCAATACAGCCCCAGTTCGAATCCCAGTGAAGGGTATGGCCAGCTGATGAGAGCTAATAAGCTCGAAATAGATCTATCCTGGTCTCTCTAATTTAATTTATTGATCAGTTCATAAAACTAATACACACACACACACACACACACACACACACACACACACACACATATATATATAATATATATATGAATGAATTTTTCATTTGGCTTGCGGATTGAAAACTAACAGGTTAACATTACAGAGGGAGATATTTCTCACTTGTTATCCATAGAACACCAGCATGCTGCCTTTGGAATGAGAGTAATTTTGTATAGATGCCATAAAGAAATGAGATCACAGAAGTTATGGAAATGATTGTGGTTATAATTTTTTTTTTAAATCTTGTGCTTTACTGAGACTAAAGTCTCCCATAAAAATTGCTTTTAACTTTCTTGTGTAGCAAAATTTTACAGATGCTGTAAGTGATGAAGTTTCCAGCGACCTCGCTGAAGAAATGGCAGCAATGGAGAATTTGATGATGGAATTGCAAGAACTTAGTAACCAGCTAAGGAATCAGACTTGAGAAAAAGAAGATCCGATTTCTTGGAAAGACGGAAGGGCAAGGCTGGCACACTTCACCAGTTTTAACTTGTGCTGATGAGCATTCAGTAAATCATAGACCCAAAGGCATCTTTTAAATAAATATTTCTCCATACCATGCAACCATTAATATTTGCCAACAAGTTTTTCTGGTTATATTTATACTTTCCCAGTTATGTGTGATTTGCATTGGCTTTGATTTTATGGAACAAATTATGCCTGCTTTTTTATTTAGGACTGCGTTTTTCTTTAAGATTAGATCTGTCCCTCTGCAAAAGTAATTGGCTTCTATCCATAGTTGTGCACTTTATGGCTATGAACAATTGGAGAGTTCTGTTCGTGTTGGAAGTGGGAAGGAAACGGCTATTTGATTTGATTGTGTCAACAGGAACCTGGAAATAGGGAAGGGGGAATAAAAAAATGGAAATGACTGTCTTCTGGGATTTTTAAAGCAAAAGGACCCAGTTATGTTTTCCTTAGCTTATGATTTTCAAATGCAAGTATTCACACACAAAGTAACACTTGCTAAGAAAGTTTGTGCTAATCATTTTTAAAACACAGGTTTAGGAATACAAGTAGTCCTCAACTCATGGCTACAATTGAGCCCCAAGTTTCTGTTGCTAAGTGAGATATTTGTTAAGTGGGTTTTGTCCTATTTTATGACCTTGCCACATTTGCTAAGTGAATCACTGCAGTTATTAAATTAGAAGATTGCTAAGTGAGCCTTGCTTCCTCATTGAGTTAGTTTGTCAGAATGTTGCAAAAGGAGACCACATGACCCAAGGACACTGACATCATAAGTATGAGTCAGTTGTCAAGCATCTGAATTTTGACCACGTGATTAACATGAGGATGTTGCAGTAGTCGTAGGTGTGAAAAACAGTCATTTTTCAGTGCTGGTGTAACTTCAAACGGTCACTAAATGAACTATTGTAAGTTGAGCCTTAATACAGTTGCCACTACTTAATATGTGCTTTGTAACAAGCCAATTGTGACTTACATAACAAAAGATGAGTACAGTTTTATGTAGTCCAGAAATGTGCAACTTCCCTCGAAAGTGGATTGCATCAGAGCTGGTAGCCATTTTAAGCGCAAAATCTTGTCCCATGCAAAAAAAATCCAAATCTGATCTGGAAATCTGTTGGGGCTGTAAAAGGGGTTTAGAGCTAGGCTGCATACATCCCATGAGCTGTAATTTTTGCCTCTGTGGCTTGGTAGGAAAGCTTTTCCTTGCTATGTATGATACAATGATTCTACTTGTTTATTTCTAACAATTGATCTGATTATATTGCTTCTGAATGTGAAAAGTTTCTCGTATTGTAATTAACAGCCATTAATGTAACCTCTTTGTTTACAAAAATACATTGGTTATAATTGCACTTGTGAGATCAATTCTGTAACTTGGGCTTAACGTTGTACAAATAAGTAATTTTTGTATTCATCCTAAATTTACTGTTTGTTCCAAATTTTGTATGCATATACTGTCCAGGTATTCCAGCTGAGTTGCTTTTTTCTTTCATAGATCAAAGCCCACAATTTTTATTGATTGCAGCACTGAATGGCTCATTTGTATCTTCTCCAGCTCCATTATTGTAGAGATTGGCTGGCCAGAGAGTGGTACTCACCATATAATGGAGACTTGTCTTACTTTTAATAAAAATTGGTAGAAAATACATAGAATATTCTTCACTTTATGCTCTTCCCCTTAAATGAAGACTTTAGACAAGTACTACAAAATTTGAATAGCTGAAATCAAACAGCCCAAGCTGTCATACTACACAATATATGAAACCTTCTCCATAAATACTTAAAATGATATATAAATAGTTGCTTCAATCAACAAAAAATTCAGGCATGATTCAAATGATGCAGTACTACTCACTATAGAAACATTTTTGCTAACCATTACTGATGATACTAATAAAAAGTTAGAAATACTATAATTCTATTTTTAATTTACCACCTATTCTATAGGGCTAATCATAATTACTCAATTCAGATTTTGAGCAAATGTTTCTATAATTTAGTTTGTTGAATAGGATGCCAAATGGGCATCTTTTTAGTTGTTAATTCTTAGAAAGGTAAATAAGGTTTCATAAAACTTTTGGAACTTTTTGTTAAATAAAACAAAAAGCATTTTTGTTTAAAATGTTAAAAGTTTAAGCATTAGCAGGTAACCAGAAAAACAGTACAACAGAATACAATTGAGGCAAAGTATCTGCAATATTTTTTATACTCAATAACAAAATTACTTTTCTGGTTAAAATCCTGAATTGTCTGAACTGCATTTTCTTTTAATGTGACGGACTCTTTTGGCTTCCAGTTAACAGAGATCAAGGAAATGAAGTCACAAGGTGTGAGAAAGGTGAATGGTCCCCTTCTAAATGGAGCTACCTTAGTTTTCTTTGTTATCGAGTGATGGATCTCTTGATAAATCTTTCATCTTTAGATAATGTTAGGCTAGGCGCAGTGTGCGAACATTCCTCATATTGTTTGCAAGAGTGATTATGCTACATTATCATTGGTGAACTCATTTTTAGTAAAGTTCCAACAATAGAAATATGTGTTACACAAGTCTACAAAGGAAGTAGGATCATTTCCTCTTTATTGTGGTATAATGGCTTTAAGTCTTTCCTATCTCTGCCAAGAATAGGCAAAGAGCATGATAGATAGTTGGCAGAGCTTTGATGCTCAAAAATTATCTTACATGTTTTAAAGAGGAAGTGGGAACATGTGCAAAAATAACAGCATTGACATTTTTTTTATTTTATGTTTATATTTTAAAAACACATCCATGAATAAAAGTAGTTAATTGAAATGAATTTAATTGAATGTACATGGCATTCCTTTGTGATGTAATTTAATTGTAATAACAAGCCATTAAAGGAGCAAAATAATTTATTGAAAGATTGCCATTAATTACCCATACTTGAATGTATGAATATAAATATTTTTTGCATTTGTCTTTATATGAAAAAAGAGGTCTTATATTGTGTTGGAGGAAAACCAAAACAATGGACAGATAAGGCAATATTTACTATCAGAGCTTTATATTAATAGCAGTATAAGTTTGCCTTCCAACTCTTCAATTTGGCAGTAGGTGTGGATAAACTCATTCATTTTGAAAAATGTAATGGAATTTGTTTGTTCTTCAAACTGAGATCAGGGAGCTCTTAAAATGCCGTATCATATTTAGTTTTAATGCTTGTTTAATGGCTTTGTGAACCTATGTTTTCTAGCACTGCACAGTTTGCATTCTGAATTTCTAACAGAGTCCTAGGGATGAGTACAAAGCAAAAAGGAGAAACCTAGGCATCCGAGTTCCTGAGATGTTTTATACTTCTCATCACAGGACAACATGGATCAAAATCTTCCTATACTCCGGTTTTTCCATTTCCAGAGCTGCTTCATAATAACAATACAATTTGGTGAATTCAGTTTAGGACAAAGGCAGGAAATCAGTGGCCACTCATTCATTGTTGATGTTCATTATCATTGATATAAAGCCTAATTATATGTATCTTGACTGCAGTTAACTGAACTGCCCAACCCTTGGTTGAAACCAGGGAATTATTCCAGACATCAATATCCATCCCTTTGGAGACAAGAATTACTTTTTTAATGCCATCCAGACTGGCTGAAAATTAATTTTCTGTTAGAAAATGAAGTATAACTCAGGATCTATTAAGATTGGATGGGTTATAAATATTACAAAATAAACTTTGTTTTGTGTTCCTTGGGATATCATAGAACTAAAATGGCTCATTGGTGCTACTGAGTTGAATCTCCACCCAATGCTCTCGTCTCTGAAGCAAAGCATTTCTGACTAATGTCTGTCTAAATTTCACTTGAATGTAGCCAACAAAGAGCAATCCAACCATCTGGCTAATTAATTTTGCTGTTGAAATGCTCTATGAAATAGGTGTCTTTATTCCACTGTTTCATGTTCTAATTTATATTATGGAACAATAGAGATTTGTGTATGAAATCCAGTATTTGAGGAGTGCTATCATATCCCGCAGAATGTTTTCAAGGCTAAACATTTCCTAGTTCCTTCAGTCATTTCATAGGGCTTGATTATTAGTTCCTGATCATCCCTTGTTGCAGTCGGACATTACATTTTCTACAAGAAAAATACCTTAGCTATTTTAATGTCCACTATAATCTCCTCTTTTGTTTTGCTAGCATTCATTGAGATTAATAGATGCACATGTGAAATTACTGTATATCTGTGAGTGCCTTAGCAGATGCTGGGATTACCTTGACTTTTTCAGCTAGTTTTGTGAACCACAACTCATCCCCAGTGTAAAATCAGAGTTAGGGCCTCCCATAATAGAAAACTCAGCCAAACCAGATCCTCTGGTAAACAAGGGGACAAATCCCTTTGTGCGCCACCTCCTACATCTTTGACTTCATAATGTTTTAAATTGAATAAATCTGTGGCCTACTTATACTACTAAAATGGATTGCTGCCTTTTGCTTGCCAGTTGCAAAGGTTTTCTGTGGTTTGCAGTTTCTTGCCACCCAAATATAATTTCTTTGCCTCCATCATCACAAAAGATGTTACAGTGGCATGCAGTGCATCCTTTTCTCCGATTTAGAGGAAACTCTGGTGATCTGCAAGCCTGAGTCATTTATACCATCCCTTCTTTGGCCAAAAAACAGCACCATGAGCACAGTAAAACGATGGCAGCCAAAATACTGCAATAGCCAGTACAGATTTATTTATTTGTCCAATTTATATAGCTGCCTTCTCTCATATAAAAGAGAGTTGGAATGTTTATTGGCATCACTGCTAAAACTTAACAGTTTTAGTAAAAGAGCAGGGGAATTAGTATTGGGTAACTATTGGAATTAGAATTATCATCTTCTGCTCCCAGTGAATTAAATATTCAATCACAGGATATATACAATCAACCTTGGGTTTTCCTATGGATCCTGCCTTCATTACTTTCTCACTTGCTTCCTATCAGCCCACATAATTTTATTCCTGATTATGGCAGTCTTTTGTGGCAACTATTATGCTATGTACCCAAGGAGCCAATTAAAAAAAACAACAACAGATGGGCACATTTATATGACTAGGTTCCCCTAAGGCTCATGTTCTATTTGTCATTTCCCCCAAAAAACAATATTATGCAGTAACGGTAGTCTTTAGAGGATAAAACATAGGAAAAGTGTGTTTGCCAGGACCTCCAAAAATAAATAAGACCTCCACCAAACAAGGAAATTAATCATCTTATCTGGAAACATTGCCACTGTTTCAGCTTGTTATTTTGAAAAGAAGCTGCCCCAAAGATGATGGCCTTATTGAAGGGTGTGGACCATAAAGTACCATGCTGATCCAGCATGGATTGATAGATGTTTTTGAACTCCCCGGTCACATAAACACACACTGGCACTTACAATTACCCACCCAGAGTGGGGCAGTAGAGAATTTCAGTAATATAAATGAATAATTTCACATATTGGATACTGAAGGAAATTAAGGATTTGTTTTAATGTATTCCTAGTTCTGAAGCTTGACAAGTTGCGATCTAGCCAATATCAGAAAGAGAACAAATCCCTTTTCATCCACTGCTAACCAAGATTTTGTTCAACATCCAATATAAAGGTAACGGATTCTGATTTAACTACTGTATTCATAGTTTTATGCCCAATTCCTATAGAATGCTTAATAAGGCCAATACAGAGCAGGATTTAGAGTATTATGAGAAACCTCTGCTCCCCTCAAGTGTTAATTATTCTAGCCATTTGGGTTAAATTTAGCCCTAAATCCAGTCTTGCAAGAAATTAAGCTAACACTGTCTGGGTAGTTGTGGTCTAAGAGCATCCTTCGCTTTTTAATTTTCTCCGTTGGTTCTTCCCATTGATCTCAGACTAATTCTGGGTGTTCATTACGGAAAACTGAAGAGGGGAACTTTTATGTTTCTCCAAAAAAGCTGTAGTTTAGCTTTGGAAACTTGTCAGTGTTTCCTAGCACATACTGCCAGAGAAGAAGATGCCAGTCCTAGCCTAATTTAATTCTTTTTCTGGGACCAAGAACAAGGAAAAGAGAGACAAATGGTATTTATTTGCTCTAGGAAATTGTGTTTCCGTACAAACCTATTAGAGTTTGGGATGGGAGCAGCAAGACCAGTTATTTAGGCAAACAGGAGTACTTTTACCCGTTTGCTTGAAGAAAACAAAATGTTCAGTAAGAATTTAAGGGAGAAATATAGTATTTCTTTTCCCAAAGAAAGATTTATGACTGAGCATCTATTTTTATGGTTTGTGCCAGTGCTGCTCTCACTGACGACATATCTAAGATCACAACGATGCCTGGAAGAGTAGTCCAATGTTTCAAAGAAGATACGTTTCCAAACTTGAAATGGTTTTGGCCAGTCCTAGCTGGGTAGGGCCCAGAATCTCTGTCATCGCCAGAATACTCCATGAAGCTTAGTATGTTATTTCCAGGAAAAAAATCTGTGTTGGGAGAAGTAGAAAAGCACGGCTTGTAAACTGGAACTACAGGGGGGATATGAGGATAAGCACATAGAATGGGTCATTATGGTGCAAATGTTCCTTAGGTTGTGCTTTGGAAAATGGTTTTCATAATAGTCTTGGGACTTGATATACTTGTCAAACTTAGCTAGCTTAGCTACAGTGCTTTCGGTAATTTTGGTAGCAATGTGAGTATTCCCAATTTTCTTCCGTTATTGGCAAATTCACAGGTACCGCTTGATGCTGAAGGAGATGTTTTATTAGCAACGGTATACCTATCTTTGTACTTGTTCTGGATGCTGTGTCAATAAGTGGTCCACAGGGTATTTAATTTAGCAAATCTGCTGTAAATTGTTACGTATTGCAAGGGTCTCCAACCTTTGCAACTTTAAGTCTGAAGGACTTCAGCTCCCAGCAAAGCTGGCTGGAGAATTCTGGGAGCTGAAGTCCTTCAGACTTAAAGTTGCAAAGGTTGGAGACCCCTGACGTAGTGCATTGTTAAATTGCAATATGCAAGCTAATGTTGCAAATATCCTGCACTTTTTATCATGCATGTATGTATATACATACTTAGAGATGGCTATTGGAAACAGCCTTCATCAAACCAAGAGGATGAATAAAACTTGGCTTCTTTGGCAATCTACTGAAAATGGTTATAGTTTTCCACCATGGTGAAAGGCCTTAAAATTTACAGAACTTCTTTTGCAGCCCTTTACAAATGAGACACAACCCAGAGTTCTTGTGAAGATTTCTTCTCTCCTTTTCCAATAGGCCCTCCCAACTACAACAGGAGCTATAATGCAGAGTTTACATAGCTATGAACATGGATTTCCATACTGTACTGAATTCCCAGATTCCTTTGGGGATTTACTATACAAATTAGTTTCTCCTTCACCTTTTCTAAAACATGTAGGGTTCTTGAATAAACACTTATGCTGCATAACAGGATTTGTAGAAATTTATGTTCGGCATAGATTCTTTTGAAGATAAAGGAGCCCAAGGCTGAGAAAATGGTTTAGATTCTCTCTAAATAATCTCAGGGTTTACAGAATTTAAGATTTCCAGGCAAAATGAAGTTCCAGTGAATATGTTTGACGTGAAGGTTGTGTTCATTTCCAAAGATTATTGTTGCTTGTTATATTGGTGAAAATCTAGCTTGTTCTGTTTGGCTCCTCCAATAACAACTTTTCAGTAGCATGCATCCCATTGTTTTTTCAGTCACAGTTTTCTTGTGTAATGGTAAAATGTACGACTTCTATCAATTCTCCACCATTTCTACATGGGATTATTCCCAGATATTTTACTCTGAAAAGATGAAAAATAGATAAAGTTCTACAGAGATTTTCCTTTGTTGTGCTTGGCTTTGCAATACATTTGTATCTAAACTAAACTAAAGGCAGCATCCCATAAATTCATTTTCTGGAAACTTCTATTCTGCGGCATGCTGGACAACCATCTTCTTCTGCAATATACAGTAATTTTACTGAAGTAAAAAAATAATTACCCCATCAATTCCATTTTTTTCAGTGAGAGGAAGTTTGAGTTCTCGGAGGTAATTAAGGGAAAGAACCAGGTGTTGCAAATACCTGTACTTTTCATTTATTTATTTTGTATTCATTCTGCATATAGTCCTTGACTTACGAGTACAATTGAGCCCAACATTTCTGTCACTATTTTTGCCCCAATTTACAACTTTTCTTGCCAGAGTTGTGAAGTGAATCGTGGCAGTTTGTAAATTAGCAACACGGTTAAGTGAATCTGGCTTCCCCATTGACTTTGCTTGTCAGAAGGTCTCAAAAGGTGATCAGACGCCCCTGGGATACTGCAGCCATTATAAATATAAACCAGTTGCCATACATCAGAATTTTGATCACATGGCCATGGGGATGCTGCAATGGTCGTAAGTGTGAAAAATGGTCATAAGTCACTTTTTTTCAGGGCTGTTATAATTTTGAATGGTCACTAAAAGGACTTGTAAGTCAAGGACTACCTGTATGTCTATGTCTGGGTGTCTATCTGTTGGAAGCCAACCAATCAAAGCTGGCTTCTTTGGCAATCTACTGGGAATTCTATACAACAGAATAGTAAGTTTTTAAAAATCTGAAGGAAGATAATAGCAAACAATTTCCCTATTCTCATATTCCATAGTGGCTAAGGCAGTGATGGCTAACCTTTTTTGGCTTGCGTGCCAAAAGCGGGGGGAGCGCAGGGGTGTCGTGAGTGGGTGTGCCACACCCATAATGATATGTGCGCGACCTCCTGCTTTTGGCGTGCTTTTTTCGCCCTCCCCAGGCTCCAGAGGCTTTCTAGGAGCCTGGGGAGGGTGAAAGCAGCCTCCCTTCCCCACCTCCAGAGGCTTCAGGACCTTCCCTGAAGCCTCCAGAGGGCGAAAAACGGCCTCAAAAGAAGGCCTAAATCAGCTGGCCAGCGCGCACAAGCACGCTGGAGCTGACAGGGCAATGCCTTGCGTGCCCTAAGAAATGGTTCCGTGTGCCACCTGTGGCACCCGTGCCATAGGTTCACCATCACTGGGCTAAGGCATCAAACTAGAAACTAGGAGACTGAGTTCTCATCCCATTTTAGGCATGAAAGATGGCTGGGTGATTTGGGGCCAGTTACTCTCCCTCAGCCCAACTCCCCTCACAAGATGGTGGTTGTGAAGAAAATAGGAGAAGGGAAAGAGGAGTATTAGATATCTTTGCCACTTTGAGTTATTCATAAAAATAAATATTAATAATAAATAAAAATATTGTTGCCAAGAAAATTTAATGCATGAATCCATGAAATCACCAGAAATCACGTTGAAGTAAAACAATGATTTTACTACTATTATTCTTGAACATTCTACAAGAATGTTGGCCTTTTTCCTGCAACACTCAAGGGAGGCCTCACCTTTAAAAAAAATAGAATTAAATGGTGTTTTCATCTTGGACTGGATGAAAATTAGTCTTTTTCTTCTGTAGATCAGTATCCAGCTCATCGAGACAATTGTCCCCAAAAGAAATGATCTCATGTTTGTACTCTTGGAAAAGTACTATGGGAAATTTTAGTTTGCACCTAGCACTGCCAGTTTGTGTTTCTGTGTTTGCTTGCGTCTGTGTATAGGGGGGGGGGGGGGGCAAGAAAGACATGAACAAGATGTAACAATAAATAGTATCTATATATCACTATCTGTCAGAAGGCCAGGAATCACTGGAAACAATAGGTAATTGGGTAGTCTGAAATGGATAGTCAGATGTGGCCTTTGGTTATCCCATCTTAGGCACCCAGTGAAGCAGATCAGAAATGGAAAGTAAGATCCTAGGTCCGCGATGGCAAACCTATGGCACGCCTGCCACAGGTAGCACGCTAAGCCATTTCTGCGGCACGCAAAGCGTTGCCCTGTCAGTTCCAGTGTGCATGCGCGCACTGGTCAGCTGATTTTCAGCTTTTTGGCCGTTTTTCGCTCTACAGAGGCTTCTCTAAAGCTTCGGAGGACGAAAAATTGCCCAATGTGCATTTTGGGCTGTTTTTTGTCTTCTGGAGGCTGAAGAAAAACAACCCATTCCCAAACTTCCGGTTATCATGTTGGGCTATTTTCACCCTCCCCAGGCTCCTAGAAAGACTCTGGAGCCTGGGGAGGGTGAAAAATGGCCCCACCAGAAGTCGGAAAACTGGGCCTAATTGGCTGTTTCTGGCCTCTAGAGGGCTTCTGGAGGGGGTGGGGGGCATTTTCACCCTCCGTGGACTCCAAGGAAGTCGTGTGCACATGGGTGGTGCAGCGGGGGGGGGGGGTTATGCATGCATGCACAGGAGCCATGGTGTGTGTGGATCATTAAATTATGGGGGTGGGCACACTGTTAGAATATTTATCCTTATGTTGGGTTGACGATATATATAAGCCAGTATTCTTAAAGAGTATATGTAGCTTTAAGAACTATGTTGAATTCTGATTGGCTGTGCTTCTCGGCTCTACCATAAAAGGAAGCTCGGAAACACAGTTCATTCCCTTTTCGATTCCTTTTGATTCCTGTGCTTACTGTTTGCTGTGAGGAGCTGAAGCTGAAAACTGAAGAAAGAAGAAGTATTTGTTTTGCATCACTGTAAGGTAACTCTGTGTTTTGGTGAAGGACTTATTGTTTGAGAAGTTAGTATCACTGGTCGGAAGAAGTATTTTAGTTGCTACAAAGTAAAGACTATTTATTTTCTTACTATCACTGTTTTAGAGTTTGTGTGTGGTTAAAGCAACATATCTCTTTACTGTCCGGTGTATTACACTATTCCGCATTTACTTTCAAACGGGAGTGTTTGTTATCCCTAACACTGGTTATGGGACCAGAGTTGTAACACTGGTTCTGAACCCAGAGTTGCTAACACACACAAGCACATGCAATAGCATACACATGCATGCTTTTGGCACCTGAGGCAAAAAAGGTTCTCCATCACTTTCCCAGGTAATCTTCCTTCTGTTCTGCACCATGAAGGAAACAATTGGTGGATGGGGATGACATATTCAATATTTTCTTTCTCATCAGCTCTGCCCAAATTTTGCATCATCTGGGTCAGATCATCCTGTATTTTTTCAGGCACTGGATGCTGATGCTGACTATCTGAACCTGAGAAAGTGGTCCCTGAGCAGTGGCTTGGTAAGTGCATCTCCCTTATATTGTTAATTGAGCAATCTGTCCATTTTTCTCGCCCCCTTTTCATGTGTGTCCTTCTCATAATGCAGATTAATGTCCGAAGACTTCATATTGGGTCTGGACTGCTTTGTGTCTGCACTTCTTAAATATGCCATGTTGTCTTTCAATAATGTGGTTGGGACTGAGTTATTTGTTTATTTATTATCAATTTATTGAATTTATATTGTTGCCTATTCATAGCTTACAGAATATAAAACCTCATTTAAAACAGTAAAACTAATAAAAAAGAATCAAATAAATTATGTAATATAATAAAATAACCCACCACCCTGGCGATAGTACATCACACAAGGCATTTACAGATTTTACAGATTAACAGAGTTAGAGGGAGCTTGCAGGTCATCTAGTCCAAGCCCCTGCCCAGGCAGGAGACTCTACATCTGACTCTATCTAGGTTTGAACTCACAACCTCATGATTGGGAGGCGAGAGCTCCACCTCTAGGCCATAGCATCATCCTTCTGGGTTCCCCAGGCCCACTTATTTTATTTTATTAAATTTATACCCCGCCCTTCTCCTTGTTAGGACCCACTGGCAGAACTAGGTCTTCAGCATCTTCCGGAAGAGTGTTAGAGTTGGGACCATTCTAATCTCTGGGGGAATGATGCTTCAGAGAGAGGAAACCACCATGGAGAAGGCCCTTCTGAAGTCCCACCAGGTGTATCTCCCTAGGGCAGTGATGGCGAACCTTTTGGGCACCGAGTGCCCAAACTGGAACATAGGTGCATGTGTGAGCATGTGAGTGTGCCAGAGCACCAGAGACCCGACAACTAGCTGGCTGGTGCATGCATGCCTCTTTTTTTGGCTGTTTTTCAGGCTGTTTTGGGGCCATTTCAGGCCAGTTTTTGGGCTGTTTTCGGGAAATTTTGGGGCATTTTTAGGCCATTTTGATGCAGGTCCCATTTTGGACCATTTTTCGGGCTGTTTTCAGGCTGAAAAAAGCCCGAAAAATGGTCCAAAATGGGACCTGCATCATTCCCTGCCTTCCTGCTCTGGTTGGTCAGGTAGAAGTGACCAGTAAGAGAGGGAATTATTCAGAGTCTGATAATAGCTCCCTCCATGTTGATTCTGGCAGGCAATATTTAGCATTTCTATATTATAAGACTATCATGCTTTGTTTCTTGCTGTATCAGGCAATGGGTGCAACGTAATAAAATAATTTTCCACCATATCTGAAACATTTTGGAGAATTAGTTACAGACAGTTTTAAACTAAAGTCCATAGTCCTTGTTAACCATCTGCCTAATCTTTTTACACCTCTCCAATCCTCTTGTGTTAATTTACTGACCTTTCTATCTAGCAGCCCAATTGCATTCACTATTTCAAAGCTACTCACAGTTACAATGTATAGTAGCTTTTCTACAGCTTCTGCTCATACTTGCTAACTTGTTTTGATTTCTTCCTTTGTTTAAATATCCAATTTCTACAGGATCCTTCGACTTCCTTTAATTCCTTTGCCTAGAAGCTACATCTGCAGACTTTATTAAGTCTATTAACTTTTGGGTTTGATTGAACAAATACTCTCCCTTTAAAAAAAATCAATTCCAAGACAGAAGCTAATATTTCCAAGATGTTTTACTTCAATTTCTTTATTTTGATTGTTCATATTTTCTAAGGTATCTTTTTTGTCTTCTGCATGTATAGCTAAATCAACAAAGTAATAGAGGCTGTTCATTCATTATTATTTTCTTTTATTATAAACGTGGCTCAGAGTTTCCTGTTCAAAACCCATATTTCCAACATTTGATTTGGTTTATCAACCCATGCTTTTTGGCTGCTTGTTTTAGCCATATATCAGTTTACATCACATTTCCTTTCCCTAAAAATCTGCTATTTGGTGCACATGACTCTATTTTTCAGATCACTGCAGAAAAGCTGTCAAGATCTAAGTGTTCCACATGCAATTTTCAAAATGCTTAGTAATACAGTTTCTGATGCTTACATATTTAACTACAGATACCCATACTTTGTCATAATCTTCATCATAGATTATATATAGATGTTTTAACATAGACGAAACAGAAAAAGATTCTAAAAGGGTGAAAAAGTAAATAATAACAAAAAAGCAAGAAAAAGAAAGCTATCTAAAGAAGTGACTTCCAATTTTTCGAATTTCACCTGTATTTGCAACAGTTACAAACAGTAATTACCATTTCAACCTTCCCCTATTAATAATAATAATAATAATAATAATAATAATAATAATAAGAAGAAGAAGAAGAAGAAGAAGAAGAAGAAGAAGAAGAAGAAGAAGAAGAAGAAGAAGAAGAAGTAGTAGTAGTAGTAGTAGTAGTAGTAGTAGTAGTAGTAGTAGTAGTAGTAGTAGTAGTTTAATTTATGGACCGCTCTCTCTCCCCGAAGGGACTCGAGACGGTGCACAGGGGATTTAAAAATGCATATATAAAAACATAGACATAAATACAATTTAAAAGAAATTAAACTTAACCCTGCGCTAAAATCCCAGATTCGCTAAAATTAAACGCATAAAAAGCCCTAATAAAACAATTCAATTACCCCAAGCCGGCCAGGCAGAAGAAATTGTTATATCCTCGACCTGCGACCGGTCTCGACTTACGACCGGCCGCAGGTCTTCCAGGCTGCCTTTGGAGCCTTGGCAACAGGCTGTAGCAAGGCAGCCAACTGACAGACGCGCCTGATTGGCTGAGGCGCGCCTGGCCCTTGCTGCAGCCTGATTGGCTCCCCCTTTGACAGCTCCAAATATAAAGAGCTGTCAAAGCGTGGGAGCCCCTGTCTACCGCCTATTTCTTTAACTGAACCATTCTTCTATTGTAAGCTTGCCTAAAATAAAGGGCTGTGTTTTTGAGCAAACCTGGCTCGGACTCCCTCTATTCTCCACCGTGCAGAGAATCTAACACTGGCGACGAGGGCTGGGGCCAGGCAGAGCTCGGATTGCTGAGGGAAGGAAATTTTTTCCTCACAAATAATTTTTTTTTACACATTTTCTTTTGCGGTACGATCGCTATGGGTTCCGTTCCTCCCTTCGCTCCGTTCGACTCGGCGAAGGAGTCCTGGGTGTCCTTCATGGCACGATTCGAATGCTTCGTGCTGGCCAATGACTACGGGGCGCTGCCCCCGGCGCGAAAATTGGGCCATTTCCTCGGAGTTGTTCGCCACCGCTCGCACCGTGGCCGCGCCGACAGAAGTATATGAGATGCCGTGGGACACATTGATCGAACGGCTCAGGGCCCACTACGCCCCGGTGCCGTCTAAGATGACCCACCGCTTCGCTTTCAGAAAGTGCCTCCAGAAGCCTGACCAGTCGGTGGCCGAATTCCTGAAGGCGCTCCGCATGGCCGCCATTCCGTGCGCTTTCGCCGCGGACTTCTTGGCCGAGTCCCTGCTGGAGCAATTCATCTGGGGCCTCAGGGAAGTCCGCCTCAGAAGGCGCCTGCTGGCCCGAGCTGAGCTGACCCTAGAACAGGCGGTGGACGAGGCTCGGGCATTCGAGATGTCCGAGTCCTCGGCCCTGGATAGAGACTTGGACCGCCACCCGCCCGCACGCGCGTGCCTGGTTGAGGAGGACGAGGACCCCGACGAGGACGACCAGGTCGCCTACATTAGGCCCGCCGGCCGCAAGCCGCCCATGCCGGCTACCTACAGATGCTTGGGCTGCCGGGGAAAGCACCCTCGGGCCGATTGCCCGTTCAAGGAAGCCATCTGCCGCCGCTGCGGCCGAAAGGGACACCTGGCCGCCGCTTGCCGTGCCGCCGCGCCCGCGGAAGACCAACCCTCCCCCGAGCCCCAACGCCGCTCCGGAGAGGAACGTAGAGGGCCTGCGGCCAACCCACCCACCCAACGCCGCCGGGGCAGACGCCAGCAGCCGCAGCCGTCCGGCTGTTTTGCCTTGACCGACGACAACTCTCTGCTGGAAGCCCTGCCCGACCGTACGCGGCTCAGGACAGTTGTGAAACTGGAGGGTGTGGGGGTCCGCATGGAGGTGGACTCTGGCTCGTCTCGGTCCATCATTTCCCGGGCACAGTTGGCCAAGCTACGCCCCCGCCTTTCCTTAGACAAATTGTCCCCCCCACTCACGGTTTTGCGGGACTATCAGGGATCGTCAATCCCCACCCTGGGCCAGATTTCCCTGAGGGTGGAGTACGGGGGTTTCAAGGGGCCCTTGCCTATTCTGGTGGTTTCTGATCCCCTGGCGGCCATCATCGGCCTGGATTGGTTTCCCGCCCTTGGCCTGTCAGTGCAGGGGGTTCACTCTATTCCCGCCTCCTCTCCCATCTCCGGGGTTTTGGAGGAGTTCGCCGACGTGCTTGACGGTCGGCTTGGCTCTTACGTGGGCACCCCTGTCTCCTTAAATCTTGACCCTCAGGTTCCACCCATTAGGCTCAAGGCCCGCAGGCTGCCGCTCGCCCTGAAGCCCAAGGTCGATGCCGAACTTGACCGGCTGGTGGCACAGGGCGTGCTCGAGCCCGTTGACCAGGCAAGATGGGAGACCCCCATAGTGGTCCCCATCAAGCCCGACGGGTCGGTGCGGATCTGCGCCGACTATAAGTCGACCATCAACCGTGGGCTCCAGGCGAACCCATATCCAGTCCCAGTGGTGCAAGACCTGCTCCATTCCCTGGGGCAAGGCCGCATATTTGCGAAACTGGATATGGCCCAGGCCTATCAACAGCTCCCGGTGGACGAGGCGGCTGCGGAGGCGCAGACCATCATCACCCACCGGGGGGCTTTCCGTTGTCGCAGACTCCAATTCGGTGTGTCCGTCGCCCCGGGGATCTTCCAGAGCCTCATGGAACGTTTGCTCCATGGGCTCCCAGGCGTGGTCCCGTATTTTGATGACGTTCTGATAGCTGCTTCCAGCATCTCAGAGCTCGCCAAAGTACTGAGGAAGGTCCTCAGCGTTTTCAGGGGCGCGGGATTAAAGTTGAAGCGCAGCAAATGCGTTTTTGCCGCGCCGGAGGTGGAGTTCCTGGGCTTCTTGATTGATGCCCGGGGCATCCACCCCACCCCCAAGAAGGTCAAGGCCATTAGGAACGCCCCTACGCCTGCCTCCAAGACGGAGCTGCAGGCGTTCCTCGGCCTCTTAAATTTCTACGCGCCTTTTCTTCCCCACAAGGCAACGTTAGCCGAGCCGCTTCATCGATTGCTCGATCGATCGGCGGCCTGGTGCTGGGGCAGTCAAAGCCACTCTGACGTCAGAGGCAGTCCTTGTGCAATATGATGACAGGCTGCCCTTGACGTTGGCGTGCGATGCCTCCCCTTTCGGCCTGGGGGCCGTCCTGAGCCATTCCTTCCCAGATGGCTCAGAAGCCCCCATTGCTTTTTGGTCCCGGACAATGTCTCCCACTGAGAGAAACTATAGCCAGATTGACAAGGAGGCTCTGGCTATGGTGTCCGGCATCAAAAAGTTCCACCAATACCTGTATGGTCGGACTTTTGCTGTCTTCACGGACCATAAGCCTCTCCTTGGGCTTTTGGCCGGTGACCGTCCGACCCCCCCCATCCTTTCTCCCAGGATGACCAGATGGACGGAGTTCCTAGCAGCGTATAGTTATACGCTGTACTACCGTCCGGGCAAGCAGCTGGGGCATGCTGATGCCCTGAGCCGGTGCCCCCTCCCCAAGGCGGACGAAGAGCCGGTGCCGGCACTGTCCGTCTTGTCTGTGGCAGACTCAGGCCTGCCCTTGACGTCCTCGGACGTCGCCGCCCGGACGAAGGCCGACCCTGTCCTGTCCCAGGTCTCCACCTGGGTCTTGCGAGGGTGGCCTCAGGGCGGCGTGGCCGAAGATTTTCGGCCGTACAAGGCACGCCAGACGGAGCTTTCGCTCCACAGCGGCTGCTTGTGCTGGGGGGATCGGGTCATCGTTCCCCCCCCCCTCCGTCACCAGGTGCTCCGAACGCTCCACGCCGACCACCCCGGCATAGCCCGGATGAAGGCGCTCGCCCGCAGCTATGTGTGGTGGCCGGGCTTGGATGCGGAGGTAGCTGCCTGGGTCGGGGGTTGTGTCCCTTGTCAAACCACCTGCCCCGCCCCTCCGGTCGCCCCGCCCAGGGAGTGGGACTTGCCCCGGAGCCCTTGGTCCAGGCTCCACATAGACTTCGCAGGCCCCTTCCGGGGCCAAACGTTCCTGGTGGTCGTGGACGCCTACTCCCGTTGGGTGGAGGTCATCTTGATGGCTTCCACTACGGCCGAGAGTACGGTCAGGGCCCTGCGCCGCCTTTTTGCGACGCACGGGTTGCCGGACATCGTGGTGTCCGACAACGGGCCCCAGTTCCAGTCCGCCACCTTCCAGGAGTTCTTGGCCTCGCAAGGGATCCGCCACGCGCCAGTGGCCCCTTATCATCCGGCCTCCAATGGTCGGGCTGAACGGGCCGTCCGCTCGGCCAAGGAGGCTCTGGGACGGATGACCAAAGGGGACTGGCCCGCAAGGGTGGCTGCTTACCTGCTAGGTCAGCATTCCACACCTTGCCCTGCCACACGGAAAAGCCCCGCCGAGCTCTTGATGGGTCGCCGCCTGCGGACAACCTTGGACAGGCTGCACCCGGCTTACAACGATGTGCAGCCTTGCAACCTGGGGGCCCCACCCCCCCGCCTTTTCCAGCCCGGGGACCCTGTGTATGCCCGCCACTATGCAGGGGACACTAAGTGGGTTCCGGCCACAGTAACCGAGCTAACGGGTCCCTGCTCTTTCAGGGTCAGCCTCCCGGACGGGTCCGAGTGGCGGCGCCACTTGGATCAGCTAAGGCGCCGCCTTCCCACACCTGCGGACCCATCGTCGGAACCGCCCTTCCCCGTTGCCCCGGTTGGGCCAGTCAACCCGTTCCCAGAGAAACCGCTCGGGGCCTTCGCTTCTTCAGGCCCGGCCAAACTGAACGCCGCCTTCCGGCATACACTTCAGAAGCTGTCTCAAGCCGAGGGGGACGCGCGGGCCCTTGCGCCTAAGGACCCGCCCTGCACCGCCGCAACCAACCGGCACCCAGCAAACTATGCTCCGAACGCCGCGCCCCCTCGCCCCGACTTACCAGCTCTGACGACTCCGCCTCCGCGGGTAGGCCTCGATGACGTCACCACCTGGAGCTCCACTCCCCGAAGGGAGGAGCTCGCACAGGGGCAACCTACCTCTCTGACGTCCCACCAGCAACTGAGGCGGTCTGGGCGTTCCCGGCGCCGCCCCGCCTACTTTCAAGACTACGCATGCTCGTGCATCAGAACGAACAATTCCTCGAGCATGCGCAGACCGAGGGGGGAAAGGGGTGTTATATCCTCGACCTGCGACCGGTCTCGACTTACGACCGGCCGCAGGTCTTCCAGGCTGCCTTTGGAGCCTTGGCAACAGGCTGTAGCAAGGCAGCCAACTGACAGACGCGCCTGATTGGCTGAGGCGCGCCTGGCCCTTGCTGCAGCCTGATTGGCTCCCCCTTTGACAGCTCCAAATATAAAGAGCTGTCAAAGCGCGGGAGCCCCTGTCTACCGCCTATTTCTTTAACTGAACCATTCTTCTATTGTAAGCTTGCCTAAAATAAAGGGCTGTGTTTTTGAGCAAACCTGGCTCGGACTCCCTCTATTCTCCACCGTGCAGAGAATCTAACAGAAATGAGTTTTTAGTTTTTGAAGGAAGGAGCGGAGGTCCGTAGTTGTTCTAATTTCGGGGGGAAGGTCGTTCCAGAGGGTCGGGCCCGCCACAGAGAAGGCCCTTCTCCTGGGCGTCGCCCGCTGGCATAGCCTAGTGGACGGCACCCGGAGAAGTCCCTCTCTGTGGGAGCGAATCGGCCGCAGGGATGTATGGGGCAGGATGCGATCCCGCAGTTGCAGGGGATCCCAACTTTGCAACCCTAGAACATTTCTATATATTCTTGCACCACTTAAAATAATTATACCCATATAATTATACATATACACTATAATTTAGAAACTTCTAAACCCGAGTTTCCGCACCCCCTGAAATATTGTCTTATACCCCCATTTGGGAACCCCTGCAGAATGCCTATTGCATACTATATCATAGTTCCATTCTTCCCATAAACAAAACTTTCACCAATAAACCCTGAAATCAGCATCTCATTTTTACCCACTTTCAGTGAAACGACTAAAGCATTCCCAAACTTTTATAATAGTAATTATAGTTCCCTCCTTGAAAAACAGATCTGTACGATTTTTGTCCAAAAACAGATCTGTACGATTTTTGTTAAGGGAATGTGATTCAGGAGGGGATTGGCATCTAGCTCCAGAGGACTCTGGAAGAAGCAAACTGCCTTGGACTCTTTTCAGTCAGGATACAGGCATGGTTATAACACATCAAGAGTATTGATCCTACTTGCCAAATGACTTCTGGTGGTGGGGCTCAGATGGGAACACAGCATGTTTCCTGGTCCTCCTTCATCTCTCAGCAAGTTTTAACAGCACCAGTCATGGTCTTCTGGGATGGTCCAGGGCAGTAGTGGTATTCAAAAAATTTTTACTATCGGTTCTGTGGACATAGCATGTCTTGGTGGACATGTCAGGGGAAGGATACTGCAAACCCCCATTCCCTCCCGTTCAGCTGGAACTCAGGAGGCAGAGAACAGTCTGAGGTGGTATTTACTGGTTCTCCGAACTACTCAAAATTTCCACTACTGGTTTTCCAGAACTGGGTAGAACCTGCTGAATACGACCTCTGGTCCATGGGTCAGGAGCAGGAGATACTGTGTTATGATGATTTTCCTTCTTTCTCCAGGTATAGTTCCAGACAGTGTTGTGGGGTATCTCAGGACTTGATTTTCTCCTTGCTTCAGTTTATATGCGAGACCGTCTTCTGCCCCATACATCCCTTAGATCGATACGCTCCCACAGAGAGGGCCTTCTCCGGGTGCCATCGGCCGGACAATGCCGGCTGGCGACACCCAGGGGAAGGGCCTTCTCTGTGGCGGGCCCTGCCCTATGGAACGACCTACCCCCTGAACTCCGCACCATCACCGACCTCCGCCTCTTCCGCCAGTGTTTAAAAACACATTTATTTCATCAAGCCGGCCTAACATAGCCTCCGCTGTGACTAATCTTAGATAGTTTTTAAATTGGAGATCTTAATTGGTTTTAGCGCAGGTTTGCTATTTAATAGTTTTTTAAATTTATATGTTTTGTATTATTTTTTGTATGTTGTTTTTAAATTCCTGTACGCCGCCCTGGGTCCTTTTGGAGAAGGGCGGGATATAAATTGAATAAAATAAATAAAATAAATAAACTTCTGGAGTGGGTGACTATGGCCTCTTTACAACCTTGCTGGCTGGGGAATTCTGAGAGTTGAACTCCATAGGTAATAAAGGGGCCATATCTACATGAAGCTACTGAGGGGATGTCGTCTGCAACATGGGGTGAGCATCATCAGTACCCAGTTGAACATGAGCCAAACAAATAATGTGCCTGTAAATAATACTGCCAAATAATACTGCCAGTGCCTTTCTCAGTGCCTGTAAGAGTCTAACAAGCTTCTGAAACTTTGCTTCATTGTGTTTTCTTTTCAACGTTTCCTAGTGGTCTTTGGTAACCATGAAAAGTCCACTTTAAGAATATTTTTCCTGTCACACTACCTAAACCAGCAAAGACTTATGTAATTTCCTTTCCATCCAGAGATATATCCTTCTTGAAAGAATATGCTCCTGCTTTTATTATGATTTATTAGATGTTTCAGATTGAAACTTCTTCTGTCCTGAGCAAAGCTTCCCAGCCTAATGCAAACTCTGAAAAAAGACATAGAGGTTTGTAAAATGCAGTATAACAGCAATAAGGTAACTTGTGCTTGGGGTATGTATTCTAGATCCCTGCCAGCACTCACCAGTGAACTGTAGCTATGGAAACTGAAGTGTTTTGCTTGTGCAAAAATAGAGGCTGGAATAGTAGCAGGCCTAGCTGTGCAGCACACTCATCTCCAAGCGTGTGTTCCATTGGATGTTTGTATATAGAAAACAACTGGCTGGGTTAAATATAAGGTGTATTTTGACTACTGTATTTATCACAACATGACTTGTTAAAAATACTTGTACCCTACTGGGAGGACATAGCCTGACATAAACAATTTCAGGCCAGGTGTAGAACGTTCCATTTAAGACATTTCATTTACATACTGTTGGGACTGATCCATGGAATTCCCTGCCTGGGATGAAGCTTAATCAGAAAGCTCTATATCAAATAACTGCTTATGAAAGCTAAACTTCAACCTCTTTTGGTCTGTGTTCCTGGGGGCATGTGACCTGCTTCCCTTTGTTGCAGGCACACCTTTTGGACGACAACCCGTTGGATCTCAGTCATCTAATCTCAGCAACTTTAAGATGGGTGGGTTTCAACTCTCAGAATTCCCCAGGCAGCATATGGTCCACTCATTTTGAACTTGCTGAGGTTGGAAAATGTCAATCTAAGCAGTTTGCTGGTGTCTGTTCATGAAGCAGTTCACTGCAGAATATAATATACGTGGTACATTATTTCAGACCCACATACTGCTGTTCAAATCCAATCATTGGTTGTCTTCATGGATCACAACTGCTTTGCTAGTTCTGAAATGTGTAAGAGATGGGTATTAGCTTGTAAGAAAGGGTTTGGAGTTGCTTGGCAGAGCTAATACTCTCCTTTAAACTCTTTTCAATTTTTCTAATTTGCCAAAGAACAGATAATAGCCTTGGATCAGTTACAGCACTAGATTAAAAGAAGACGGGAGAAAGAACAACCAAAGAGAGAATGTTTATAATAGGACGAAATTTGGAACCATGTTCAAACATGAGGAACCAATTGTTCAGAGATTTATGGCTGGTTATTGGGCCTGGCCTATTTTCCTCAGGCTATTTCTACCTTAAATGTCAGTATCATTACCAGGTCCTTGTGGAGGAAAACTTACCACAGGCTCCATTCCTGGTGGCAAGAAAACTTAGTGGAAGTAAGGAGGGAGGAGAGATTTTTTTTTATTTAAACAGCTGTGAATTATGTTCATTCACAGCCCTTAATGATTCACAACTAGTCTGTGAAGAGTCTGACAGAAGTCTGCCACAGTCTTTCAGGGTAACGCTGATAAGCATCCATCTTTATCTCCCTTGAAATGCTGCCAGAGACCTACTTGCCAATTAGTTTTGAAGGCCAAAGGGCGCTTCAGAGTATAAATTGACCAGAACAAACAAAATTGCTTCCTGCAAAGGCTCACATCCGTTTGCTCCTCTTTATGTCTTATGGGAGGGGCCAATCGTCTCCAAACCTTACTCCCGAGTCGCCCCTTTTGTCTTAACTGTTCTTGCCTCTTGGCAGCTCTGTGATGCGTGCACTAGGAACAGGCTGCTCCTGTTCCTTTGCCTTGCGGAGCACTCGGAGGCTCGGGAGGCAGCACATAACTACCAGATGGTCTTGGCCCCCTCTCTGCCTCTGATGCAGAACCCTCATCTGAGCCTTCCCCAGATTCCAGAACTGGCCCATGTTTGTCCACAACCTCCTCACTGTCTGACTCTGCTGCCAGCTCTGCAGACTGCTGGCGGACCACAACAGATACAAGCAACAAAGTTACAGTCATGCAGTCATAAGTGGGAAGAGATGGGTGATAGAAACAATGAGAAGATTAAAAGTAATAGTAATGCAGCTTTAATGAATAGTTTGTCAGTGCTGAGAGAATCATTTGTTTAGCGGAGTGTTTAGCAAATTCACACAGTTCTTCCTATTCTCTGCCAATTTTACTCATGGTTGTTCAAGTTAATGCCACTGTATAGTGCCTTGGTAAGGCCACACTTGGAATACTGCATACAGTTTTGGTCGCCACGATGTAGAAAAGACGTGGAGACTCTGGAAAGAGTGCAGAGAAGAGCAACCAAGATGATTAGAGGACTGGAGACTAAGACATATGAAGAACGGCTGCAGGAGCTGGGTATGTCTAGTTTGATGAAGAGAAGGACCAGGGGAGACATGATAGCAGTGTTCCGATATCTCAGAGGGTGCCACAAAGAAGAGGGAGTCAAACTATTCTCCAAGGCACCTGGGGGCAGGACAAGGAGCAATGGGTGGAAACTAACCAAGGAGAGAAGCAACTTAGAACTAAGGAGAAATTTCCTGACAGTTAGAACACTTAACCTCTGGAACAGCTTGCCTCCAGCAGTTGTGAATGCCCCAACCCTGGAAGTCTTTAAAAAGATGTTAGACAGCCATTTGTCTGAAATGGTATAAGGTTCCTGCCCACGCAGGGGGTTGGACTAGAAGACCTACAAGGTCCCTTCCAACTCTGCTATTGTATTGTATTGTATTGTATTTTATTGATCCCCAGTGGAAATCCGAATTCCATGCAGCTCCCAGCAGAAACAGAATGGTTGGTTTTCCTGCTATGAGAGAAGTTACAGCCTGGGTGGGATTTGTGGCTGGTGTGAGACACAAATTAATTACTGTACCAATGAAGTAGGTCACCAGGCTGTAGAGCGCCATTAAGAAGTTGGCATTTAGGAAAAACCTTTCGTCTTTGGGCACAATGTCATATCATGATAATTAGCCTTGCTATAATAATAATAATAATAATAATAATAATAATAATTTAATATTTCTAAACCGCACCCTCTCCCCTCGGGGACTCGGGGCGGTGCACAGGCACAGTAAAACAATAAATATATACAAACATTTCATTAAAAATAAATTAAATCTAAACCTGCGCTAAAATTCCCATTAAAACTAAGCTATACTATAAAACCCCAATAAAACCCCAAAGACAGAGAGACTATCCTAGGCCGGCCAGACAGAAGAAATGCGTTTTTAATTTGAGACGGAAGGAGCGGAGGTCCGTGGTCGTCCTAATGTCGGGGGGAAGGTCGTTCCAGAGGGCCGGGCCCGCCACAGAGAGAGCCCTTCCCCTGGGCGTCGCCCGCTGACAGAGTCTAGTGGACGGCACCCGGAGAAGTCCCTCTCTGTGGGAGCGAATCGGCCGTGAGGATGTGTGAGGCAGGATCCGATCCCGCAGATAGCTAGGTCCCGAGCCATGGAGCGCTTTAAAGATGATAATCAACACCTTGAAGCGCACCTGGAAGACGACAGGTAGCCAGTGCAGCTCGCGCAAGAGTGGTGTTACATGGGTAAACCTAACGGTTCCCATAATTGCTCGCGCGGCTGCATTCTGGACTAGCTGAAGTCTCCGGGTGCACCTCAAGGGGAGCCCCATGTAGAGAGAGTTGCAATAGTCCAGTCGGGATGTCACGAGCGCATGAGTGACTGTGCGAAGGACGTCCCGATCCAATAGGGGGCGCAATTGGCGAACCAGGCGAACCTGGTAAAACGCCCTCCTGGCCACGGCTGTCACTTGATCTTCCATGGACAGCCGGGCATCCAGGAGGACACCCAAATTGCGCGCCCCATCCACAGGGGCAAGATGTTCGTCCCCTATGGCCAGCGATGGAGTGAGCTGGTTGAATCGGGCAGCCGGAAACCACAGCCACTCGGTCTTGGTCAGGTTGAGCCTGAGTCCGTTACTTCCCATCCAGACCCGCACGGCTTCCAGGCACTGGCACATCACCGCTACGGCATCGTTGGGGTGGTTTCGGGTAGAAATATACAGCTGGGTGTCGTCAGCGTATAGATGGTACTCTACCCCAAAACCACGGATGATCTCACCCAGCGGCTTCATATATGTGTTAAACAGGAGGGGCGAGAGGACCGACCCCTGAGGCACCCCACATGTGAGGGGTCTCGAGGTCGACCTCTGCTCTCCTGCCAACACAAATTGCGATCGGCCAGAGAGGTAGGAGGAGAACCACCGTAAAACGGTGCCTCCCACTCCCAACCCCCCCAGCCGATGCAATAGGATACCATGGTCGATGGTATCGAAAGCCGCCGAGAGGTCTAATAGGACCAGGATGGAGGAACAACCCCCATCTCTGGCCCTCCAGAGATCATCGACCAACGCGACCAATGCCGTCTCAGTGCTGTGCCCGGGCCGAAAGCCGGACTGGCGCGGATCTGGCGCGGATAGTTTGCACATTATTAGCTTCTGGGAGAATTCAGCAGAGGAAGTGATGGAAAGATGGGAAATCTGGACACAGCCTACCAAGCTGTTACCCTCAGATATTTTAACACAATTTTATTTGTGTTGTTCTAAGACACACCCATTATATTACTTGTATTGTGGGAAGACAGCACAAGTGTATGGCTTCCAGACTGAGAAGCAAATAGAGGAAAATCACATCTGATTAGCAAGATAATCAGAACTGATATCGTCACCACGATGTCGTCACTACATCCTCACCACGATGTAGAAAAGGCGTGGAGACTCTGGAAAGAGTGCAGAGAAGAGCAACCATGATGATTAGGGGACTGGAGGCTAAAACATATGAAGAACGGTTGCAGGAACTGAGTATGTCTAGTTTAATGAAAAGAAGGACCAGGGGAGACATGATAGCAGTGTTCCGATATCTCAGAGGGTGCCACAAAGAAGAGGGAGTCAAACTATTCTCCAAGGCACCTAGGGGCAGGACAAGAAGCAATGGGTGGAAACTAATCAAGGAGAGAAGCAACTTAGAGCTAAGGAGAAATTTCCTGACAGTTAGAACAATTAACCAGTGGAACAGCTTGCCTCCAGAAGTTGTGAATGCCCCAACCCTGGAAGTCTTTAAGAAGATGTTGGATAGGCATTTGTCTGAAATGGTATAAGCTTCTTGCCTATGCAGGGGGTTGGACTAGAAGACCTACAAGGTCCCTTCCAACTCTGCTATTGTATTATTGATATTATTCAATAGAGCTACAAAGGCTTTAATGTTATTTTTCAAACAACTTTTTGCTTGTTTTTCTGATTCAAGCATTAGAACTTGAGTTGTGAGGAATTCCCCCAGTGTCCTGGATGAAATATTGAGTCTCAGCATGTATTTTGTGTTGATTTGACTACAAAGAGGACCCTTCTAGCATTTTTGAATGTTAAGTTACATTTCTGTTTAGAGTTGTAACTTGGCCTTTTCTGTTTATTTAGTCATTCTAAATATGCACCACACCCATGTCAACTCAGTTAAGTTAAAACCTTAGGAACTGCTGAAGGACGGGGAGGAAAAATTACTGGTTAGAAATGGTGGAGAATTACTGGTATTTAGTTAGTTCTTCATGAGTGAATGAAGTTATTAATTTCATATCAGCTTTCTATTCCTTATTGATAATGTCTCATTTCACTACTCAATTGGTTTGAAAAGCTTGAGGTTCTGATGAAAATTCTCCTATGACTTCGATAGAATAATGACTATCTCCCAAAACTGTTTAGTTAATCAGGTTGCAAATTTTGCTGCAAATTCACTACAACATTATAAACAGTAGTACCTGGCTCAACAGTAGTAACTGTGACAGGGACCTTGGAGTCCTAATCACATACCTATGAGCCAGCAGTGTGCAGCAGCTGCCAAAAAAGCCAACACAGTTCTAGGCTGCATTAATAGAGAGATAGAATCAACTTTATAAGGCCTTGGTAAGGCCACACTTGGAATACTGCATCCCGTTTTGGTTGCCACAATGTAAAAAAGACGTTGAGACTCTAGAAAGAGTGCAGAGAAGAGCATGATTAAGGGACTGGAGGCTAAAACATATAAAGAACAGTTGCTGGAATTGGGTATGTCTAGTTTAATAAAAAGAAAGACTAGGGGTGACATGGTAGCAGTGTTCCAATATGTCAGGTGTTGCCACAAAGAGGGGGGTCATGCTGTTCTCCAAAGCATCTGAAGGCAGGAGAAGAAGCAATGAATGCAAACCAATCAAGGAGAGAAACAACTTAGAACTAAGAAGAAATTTCCTGATGGAACAATTAATCAGTGGAACAACTTGCCTCCAGAAGTTGTGAAAGCCCCAACAGTGCAAGTTTTAAAGAAGAGATTAGAAAATTGGTCTGTATAGGATTTCCTGTCGAAGCAGGAGGTTGGACTAGAAGACCTCCAAGGTCCTTTGCAACTCTGTTAATCTATTATTCAGCATACTGGCTGTTGCTGGAGAGGAAATATAACAAGTAAATCAAAGTTATAAAAAGACAAAAGTCTCAAACAATTAGAATGTTCCAGTACAAAATAATACTTTTCTTATCAGTTGCATCCATCACCTAGAAACATTTAATTATTATGTGCAGAACATTTTGCCATTACTGTAGCAACTGTACATTGAAGAGAAGAAGAATGAGTGGCACACAGCCCAGTGAGGCATAAAGATAAGGCACAACATTGAATGGTTAAGGAAACCACAGTAGGTGGCTAACAAATATGGATCTTTTTTGAACTGGTCAAAACAGTCATAGTGACATATCCTGAAACTATCATTTTGGCACTGTTTGTATGTCTTCCATAGACATATACTTTTCAACTAATTATTGATTTTTGGGAAAGCTCCACCCAGGACAGGAAGGGAAAAAGCATTTCCTCTTGTTCGCATCATTTTCTGCTCAAACTCAGCATTTAGTGACAGATTTCCTTTCATTAAAAATAGGACACCCAGACTCCAAAAAATCCCTCAATCCCATAATGTCTATGTGAAAGTAGATCTGTATTGAATGTATTTTTAGGTAACACTTAGGATTACATGCAAAGTAACTTTGGCTGCAATCCTATGTGTTGCCTAAAATCTTCTGTAATGTGTAGTTGGGCTCTTATCTTGTAGACTTTGCTATACTGTGTTATTGTGGCTTATTAGACAAGTCCTCTTCTTGGATGGAATAGGATGTACAAGAGATGAAGCAATAGCAGGAAAAAGCTGAATCCATGGTGCTGGGGCCTAACACTAAGAACGTGAAGGATCCATCCTTCACTATACCAATTGTCTAACCCTATACATGGGTTACATAAAAGGACATTCTCCAAGTTGACCTCACAATTGGAAGCCAAGAGAAAGAAAGATTAGGGAATGCAAAATTGTTTGGAAAGGCATTTTAGGAAAATGGCCTATTCTGAAATTACATTCTATCCAGGAGTAGATTACCACTCAAAGTAGGCTAATTTTTGCAATCAGCTCTGATTAGTACCATCTGTATTTAAGTATGGAGCTGCCAATATATAAGCTTCTACTGGAAAGCAGTCAAATGTAAAAAAAATGTATGCTTTAATGCTCTGCCTTGTAAAATCTTGGAAGAACTGGATATTTAATAAGACTTGATGATAATTGATACTACTGATACTGAACCTAATTGTTTTGACCACTGGATCAGAGTTTGGCTGTATTGTTGTTTGCTGTCATTACTCTGTTGATTTTTGATTCCTAACTTTCTTAGTATATTTCTTGACCTATTATGTCAACTTGAAATAGGACAATTTTAGTTCACAGTACAGGTTTATTGTTTGCCATTTTCTCCATGTCAGTGATTGCATTTAACCTTGTTTACATTCCCATATTGAAGGACCTTGTCCTAAATATATAAATATAATAAAGTGACAGTAAGGAGATATGAAGGCAGGGTTGGAATCTCAGTTTAATGCTTAGCCCAATAACTTCAGCTCATAGGAGTGATCTTGCAGATCTTGTGGACACAATCAATTTGGACTATTCTGGGAATTTCAGGATCTACTCCAAGGCTTTATCACCTTTAGGACATCAGGATTTAATGGGTTTTGTTAAGTTCTGAGGTAGAGAGGGAGTCCGGACACAGGCTAGTCAAACACAATGCGTTTATTCGCAAGCAAAGTAAAACAGTGGAGAATATTTACAGGCGGACAAAATGCGGTAGACAGGGGCTATTTATACACGAGCTGTCAAACGTGGAACCAATCAGGGCTCTCCCGGACCTATTTCCGCCAGGCGCGTCTGAGCCAATCAGGCGCGGCTGGCAGTTAGAGATTAGTTACTGGCTGTTGCCATGGCCCTAGGGGGAAGAGTGGAAGACCTGCGGCCGGTCGTATGTCGGGACCGGTCGCAAGTCGAGGACTCAACAGGTTTCAAGATAATTGTCTAATTATCTAATTGGCTAATCCTTTCAACTCAAAAGTGCCTTGGTGCTTCTGATACGAATGGGCCCAGATCAGAGGTGGGTTGCTCCTTGTTCGGCCTAGATTGGGCGAACTGGTAGTGGCGGTGGCAGGAGGCTCCACCCACCTTCCCGGATGCTTCTGTGCATGTGCAGAAGCATTGCACGCATGTGCATGAGCGAACTGGTATTTTAAAAAATGGAAACCCACCACTGGCCCAGATCCATATGGACCCTGGCTGATAGACAGTAAGATGCAGAAACAACATAGATATAATAACAATAAAGAATAAAAAACATATATATATATATATTTAAAAGTGCACTAACAACAGAAGAGAATATATGTACTCAAGGTTGAACTTCATGTTCTCTGAACTTGGTTTTTTTTGGGGGTTTTTTTTTGCTTGCAGATGCTTTGTTATCCAACAAGTTAATATCATCAGTTCTAGTAAGTGTGGTGTTTACATCCTGCCATTTTTGATGGAGGTGTGATTTTCTCCTTGTTAGTTCCTTAATTAGGGTATTGTTTTCTGCTTGATTGTTTGTCTAGATTTAATCCGTGCATTTAGGGCTGTTGGCGTGCTGGAGAGAATGTGTTCTGGTTTTTGTTTTGTTTCCTTCTTAGATGTATGTTGTGTTTTTTAAATGGTGTATATAGTTTATTTCTGTGTGTCTATTGATGGCTCTGATTTGTCTGAATGCTAAGCTTCCAGGAATTTCCTAAGACTTTGGGTCCAACATGCTCGCAGTTTCACAGTTGAAATTGTTGTTGAGTCTGTCCATGTGTCATGTGATTAAGGAGCTTTCATGGTGTCTTCTGCTTGCATTGTGGTTGTTACAGTCCTCACACGATATGTTGTAGATAAATCCTGTTTCTTCTTCTTGGGCAACTGGGTCTTTTGGTTTACTTAAAATGTTTTGGAGGGTTTTAGTGTCCTATAATGTCATGTGATTAAAACAGTGTGTTCATTGTTTCTGAGATGTTTGTGATGTATGGCAATCTATCCCTTTAATAGTTTGTGCTGGTCATGGATTAAGTGATCAGGCTTTTTTTGATAAAGTTGCATGGGTATCCATTTTGCTGGAAGTTGAACAGGCAGTCTATTTCCTTTTCTATAAAATAAAATTTTGTTTATTGTCTTCAACTGTATGATTATGTGATAGCAAAAAAAAAGGCTTATGATTCACAGATACATACACACCCATCACTAGAGTTTGGTGATCATTTGAAATTTGCATAAATATCTTCAGCAAACGGAGATTGCAGGCTGTCAAACAGATGAGATAACGTGCAGAGGAACACAATGGTACAAATTCCATCTAAGTAATTGTGTCCTACGGCTGACAAAAGTACATAAATCACAGTTTCTGCATCAAAATGTCATGACATGCATTTTGCCACCTACCCCAGATACATGTGGTAATTTATAATACTTATGCTGGACACTGTAATCTAATAGTTACATACTTCTTTTTTTGAACCTTACTGTATCTGAAAATATAAGACCAAACCCTTGACTTCTTTATTTATCGGTTATGCAACTAGAACCCAGAAATAACTGAGATATAAATATAGCTCTTTTGAATGCTTTCTATTTTGACAGGGATTATGGCTCTTCAAGGATATCAGACTGGAAATACTTACATTTTACCCTAACTTGATGTAGTGCAATTGCTTTTAAAATAAAACTTCAAATACCAATGAGGTATTGGGGCCACTTAGTTTTTTTTCTATAGCTTTTCTCTATATTCACAGCTGTTCTGCTTTTTATATACAACAGTATGGCCAGGAGGCAAACAGGTCTGATTAATGTATCTGTTAATAGAAGATCTGAGGCCTACTACTCTGTTTTTTCATACTGGAAAACAGTTGTCCTTCCTCTTTTTGTGTCTCTACTAGAAACTTTTGCTCATTTGAAACAACTGAATTGTATCCCAGCCTAGGCCACCAGTGCAATATTGCTGGATCTTTCTATGCCAATAAATGGTGTGTCTTGTTAATCTTTGGCCTTGCATGACCATGGGATTCAGGTTCTTATGTTATGAGGGAAAGACAGTGTTTATTCTCTGATGGAGAATAGTCTTACTGGCAAGAAAGTAGAAAAATAGCTTGGCTGCTTGCAGGTTCCATTACTTACTAAAGATCTGAAGAATTTCTTGTTTAAACCATATGCATTTATTTATTATAGTCCTACTCCCTCTTTTTTTTAATGAAGCTTGGTTGGACATGTCTGATTCTCATTTTCATCCTCTGTTTTGTTCAAAACAACCTCATGCATAGGCTAAAATAGGATGACTGACACATGATTGCCAGTAAGTTACATAGCTGGGTGGTTGATATAGAAAATGATATAGAGAATGCAAGTCTTTCCAATACAGAGTGAAACTAGCCTTGTAACCAATCAATGCTGCTTTCAGGTAAACCCAAGTAATACTTTTATTCTTCATTCATTAGTTATAACCTGTATTTCTGTAAAGGGTATAACATAAAGAAGAGTTAGACTAAATTTACTTAAAATTATATAATAAATCAAATTCATCTTTGTTTTAAAAACAAAGATAAATTCTGAATTATCAGTGAAGTAGATATAAATTATTGAAATGAGTTGCAACCAATAATGGGATATAATCCATTAGGACGGTGTAGACACAGGAGATATTGATATAAATACAGGCTAGTTAGAGCATTAGTCTTCCTTATAATGATGAATGGGTGTAAACGTTGGACACCAAGAATGGTTGATCAAAGAAGAGTTGATGCCTTTGAATTCTGCTACTGGTGTAAATTAGTATACCATGGATAGCCAGAGTAACAGACAGGTGGTAAATCATATAAAACCTGACACATCACTAGAACCTTAAAATCATGTCTGGTCTGGTTTACCTCACCCATGCCATGCCCACCAAGCCACGCTCACCAGACCAGGCCCACAAGTCACGCTCACCAGACCAGGCCCACAAGTCACGCTCACCAGACCAGACCCACAAGTCACGTTCACCAAACCAGGCGCACAAGTCACGCTCACCAGACAAGGCCCACCAAGCCACACCCACAGAACCAGTAGTAAAAAAAATTTGAATCCCACCACTGATTTACAATACAATATCCCTTTGGGATCAGCCGAGAATTCTGAAGCAACTGAAGGTTGCAAAAATATTTTTGAAACTTTCATTTGAATATCTGATCCCTTGTTAATTGTTAGATGATTTTAAAAACATGACACTCAATATTCAAATCATCATAGCAAGCATCATTCCTTGGAGGATGTCACACACAAAAATCCTTTGTTCAGGTTACTTGTTTCCACAAGCAAATTAAACAGTTCTTGTTTTGCAGGTATTAGAAATCCATTTTCAAGTTGGTGAAGTATTTCTCATAAAGAAACAGTGATTGGACATATAAATACTTGTTTATAGCATGCAGTGCGTGCCAACATGCCACAAAACCATCTGAGCTTGAGAAATAAAAATTGTGCCAAGGAAGCCTGATCATAACTCTACTCTTTTGGTACACAGACAGAGAAAAATATCTAATGCAAAGTGGGTGGCTTGGAAGCAACAACTTAGTATCTCATTATGAGCAAGTACCACTTATTGCTTAGCTAACAATGCAGGTGGTCATGTGCGATATTTTGAATGTTGTCTTAATATCTGGTAAAAGCTGTCAGTAATATATTCCTACAACTTTATGCAAATGTGATTCTCAGATCTAGCATAATCACAGCACCTTATGCCCTCAAGTGCTATTACAACTTTTCCTCTTCCCTCCCCAAAACATTAGAGGCCAATATCCTTGCATTCCTTCTGAACTGCAACCTTCCACCACTTGAGATTGATGTATTAAAAAGCACAGTAGTTCTGCAGTGTTTGGATGTTTGGAAACAAGCCTTGAAGGAATTTTATTGAATTAGGCCAACTCCTTGGTCTGAGAATTGAGACTCCAGCTTGAAAATGTTGTGGCAATCAATCTGTTCTTAATTTTGCTCCATTCCAGTGGTTTTTAACTTTCATTTTTTTAATGCTGTTTAGGGAAACTGTCGAAGAACAGAACACCAGTAACCCTATTTTTTCTCCAAAATAGCAAAAAGACAGATTGATGATTGCATAAGCTTTTGGATCAGTGTTTGTTTTATCTGATGGTTAAAAGCATAGTTATTATATAAACATAAAGAGTTGTTGGTAATGTGGGAAAAGGAAGAGAAGATTAGTAAATATGAGGGAAATTGAAAATTACTTTCAGTAACCTTCAACAAAAATAGTAGTTAGAAGTATTAAATTGTAGATTCAGGAATTATTTGCTCTCTTCTGACAAATATGCTATTAATATTAAGTAGTATGTCATAATTGCGGTAGAATGTGCTAATATTTTGGTAATACGTTGCTGTTTTTAAAAAAAAATATTAATTGCACATAAATAATTTGGTACACATAATTCTGGTTTTTTAAAGATGTGGCCTCTAAATCACCTAAAGACCTCTGTTATTGTTTTGTTTTCTGATGAAATCAGTCTACATTTTCTAAAGAATGGGTGAGGTCTGTGACAGCATTCCCTGGAGAGTTGAAATATCTCTATCCAAACTCCCTACTGCTTCTGAATGTTAACATTTCTGTTGTCATTTCTATATCCATTTATTCTTTTGCCTATAAATTGACTAGTCTGTTGATTGTCAAGCTTAATGGAAAATTGCTAAGAGATGACAGCAAACTTATGTTTGAGATGATGTTCTGGCTAATAATTGGTCCTCTAGAAGGACCAGAATTGCTGAAAGATTTGACTACTGTTTTTGTGTCACTGAGGCAAATCTGTTTTTTGCTACTTGGCAGGCTATAAGCAAGTACAAATCTATCATCCAGTATTTGTAGGCAAAAAATATTATGCACCTTCACAGCAATGTGGAGAAGGAACAGTTGCTTCAGTGTTGTTGAAGCCTGATAGAATTTGAGGTGCTTCAGGTCTGTGCATCTAGATAACAAAACTTCCATAAATGCATCTTAGGTGGAGAAGAGGCTTCTGGGAGGATCAACTGTTTTGGGGAGGGTGAATGCAACATGAAAATCTCTGTATCTGACCAAAGGCTTTGCTATTCACACATCTCAGTCTACAAAAAAACAGAGATGCTCATATAAAGGTTTTATTCCATTAGTTTTGCACACATGTTTTATTATTTCCCCATCCAACAAATACTCTCGTAGTAGGCCTCCCAAATTATCTCAATGAGGGACACCTCTGAAGCAGATTAGTTTTTTTTTAGTCCTCCTATAATTTCCCCCCTGCTAACCTCAAACATCTGTGAAGACCATCATTACTTTTTTTTTGTATCACCAGACATCCATGCTGTGTTTTTAAATAAACCAGATCTATGTCAGAGCAAGCACAGGCTCCTTCCTCTCCTTGTAAATGTTTAAAGCATTAGAAAACAAAAAAAGTCAAAGCTTTTAAAATAAAAAAACAAGACTTCTAAAAAGCAGAATTAGGTTAGGCTCACTTTTGTCGCTGAAGAAATGCCCCAGAGGTGCATCAATGAAGCATTTCTTTGTTAAAAACACCAAAATACTCTTCAGAACTGTCTGAAGTTGCTTGGATGGTTTCGAAGGGGCTCTTGGACAGGTGCAGAAGTTTTACTCCTATATTTACTTCACAGATGTCACACAGACACAGCTCAACAATCAAGGGGCATCTTCAGGGTGTGATTTAAAAAAAGTCAGGATGGTGACCACAGTGATCTAAGCTCTGGCTGTTTTATATATGTGTTGCATGTGAAACACATCTTTTTTTAAAAAAAAGTTGAGCTTTAATCATGAGGTTACAGCTGCCATCTTGACTTTTATTTAAAATCGGGCCTAAGGACAGTCCTATCATCTAGAGTAGAATCCTTTCTGCAGGCAAGAATAAATGTTCATGGTCCATGAAAAAGGGTGTAAGTGATGTAAAGGTTTATCTCTTCAGAGGTTTAAGCTAATTGCAAAGTTATTCTGCTTTTCCTTCTATTTAGGAAGCTTTTGGTGCAGTGTTTGGTGGCCTTGAAACCAAGGTCTCTTGAAAACTGCTAGCTCCCAATTCAACCCTTAAAAAACAGAAACTTACTTTTAATCAACAATTATATGGTCTTACTGATGTTATTTCCGTTAACGTCTTCCAATATTTCAGAAATCAATCAGGACTTGAAAAAGTATTTGTGGTGGGTGAGGGGAAGAGACAATGTCACCCTTTGTGGTGAAACTACTTTAGAGTTCTATTCCTTGGCACAGCATATTCTCATGTACAAGATATAAACACATCAGAATTATGATACTAAGCTGATACTTTGTTTTACAGCATGCTAGCATCCATTACTTGCTTTTTTTTGTCTGAATTATCTTTCAATGTATTAGTTCTAAATCAACACATTAATAAAAGATGCTGCTTTAGTACTTAAACAGCTTCTTTGAATTTTGATGGGGAGGAATATAATTGGATGTTATCAGCATACAAAGCCAAACAAAGTCTCACCCTTTTCCATAAATATCAACAAATGCCTGTTTGGCTCAGTAGACATACAAATTACTGTTAATTCTAAGCAGTTGCCTCAAGAATTAATGCAACATTTAAGGACAAGGTCTATCTGCAATACATCTCTAATTATTATGCAACTGACCATTCAGCACAGATGGTGCTTGGTAGTAATGCTGTGATTGCTGAGGAGAAATAATGTGGCCTAAAAGGCATGTTTTGTTTTTAAAGGAATGTGTTTTTGCATGGTGTAGTGAAACGTGGATGCAAATTCCTCTCATTAGGACACATTCTTGTGAAATGATTTACTATCCCAGCTGGGATTTGACTCCTAAAGAGAATTCCAGATTTGCCCCTTGTTGGCATTGGCTCCATTTCAGTGAAGAATGCTGCCTTCTGAGAAAAGACAGATGTGGATGAAGAAGGCAAGGAATGGAAGATGGGGAGAATATGCTTGATCAGCATGTTACATGTGATAGCTGTCTTTCTCATCTGTCTGTGCTATTAAAACTATGGGGAAAGAAGTTTTCAAACAAGAAAAATCCTCAGGACTTACTATGAGTCAGGCTTCAGCCTGGGCTGTTGTTTTGGTGTCAGAACATGTACTGGAATGCGAAGTAATAAGAAAAGTGTGTCTCCGAGCAAGTTCAGAGGATATTTCTATCCCTGTGAGACAACAAATGTCAGGGCATACATCCCAAGTTTGCCTGGGGAAAGATTTAATTAATTTCCCCTGTAAGGCAATGCTTATTTTCAAAATGAAACTCTGAGTGTATGGACATCTCTACCATTCCAAGACTTAAAGGATGTGTACAGTTCCCATAGTTGTTTAAGGTATGTATGGATGCCTATAGTGATATTTTAAGTTTCTTAGCTGGCGACATGAATGCACATGTTGTTCTGTGTGCAGACAATGCTTGTTGCGATTGAGAGAGAACATTAGATTGCACAAAGTAACAAGGAACATGGATTTAAAAATAAATGTATCAAAGACCCAGGCACTCGTGTTTGATGGGGAAAATGAAAAAAATGATATATCAATGGTGAAAATCTAGACCATGTAATCATATTTGTAGATTAGTATGTTTTCTAAAGGTAGAGAAAAAGTTGAAGATATTTTAAGATATGGACGTTCTGTTTAAAAGTTGAGGGTAATATATGTGTGTGGGTTGCATATGAATGTTGAAACAAGTAAAACAGCTATGTAATGAGCTATGTGCTTCTTACGTTTTATATGGAAGAGTTCAGTATGTCACAAGAAGGCATTAAACTGTATCCAATGAAAATGGGTTACTTAATAAGTAAAGCAATAAGAGACAGGGTCAAAAATGAAGGGATGATGAATAAATATTGATTACATATGAAACAGGAGTGACTGTTATAAAAGAAATACATTGAGGTGGCTTGGTCATAAAGGGACAATGAATGGAATTCAAATCGAGCAACAAATATGTGACAGAAGAGTGGATGGATTATGAAGACAAAGGAAGGGGAAGATCAAGAAAGTCATTGATGAATGAACTTGATGAAATTCCTCCAAAGAAAAATGGGAGAAATTTTAAAAAACAATAGGCATCGTGTGAATCATTGTATGGATGTGATGAAAACAAAAAGTATTTGCAAGACAAAAAAAGTATGAATAGATATAGTAAATTGTGGCTGGTTTACACTAAATTAAGTTTATTTCCTTTCCTTTTCTTATCTGATGCCTTTATTGGCTTGCTTTTTGTTACTCTTTCTATACTTTGCATAATTTGCAGCCCCCAAAGGGAATAGTGTGATAGATATGTATGATTGCAAAGACTGTACTCGCAATGTGAACCTGACAGGTTGAAAATCCCTAATAGTTGTAGGGAAACATTGATGATTTAGGTTCCAAATCCTGCTTCATCATCCGGTTTCTGAATAGACATGTATAGAATCATCAGCTAATGCCATGTGGGTCCAAAGCAGAAATCTGGATGCTTATTCTACCTCTACCCATTTTTTTAAAGCACATTGGTCCTAAAACATCTAATTTCATCTTGTGGCTGATCATGATACAAGAGTCTGCATCACCTCAATTAGCTTGATTAAATAAGCTTATTTTTCAGTCTCTGAAATTGATTTGAGCTTTGTAAAATAGAATGCATGTGCGTCTTTGTGTGACTTCGCAGTGTAGCTTTGTTATAGCAAATGCCAAAAGGGAAAAAGTCAGGAAACAAACCATGATTTCATCTTGCACAGCTGTGAGTTAAATTTAAGCAAGCACATATGAGTGTTAGTGGCAGTCCTGAAATATGAGCAAAGGAAATTGTGGTATTTCAGAATCAGGAAAATGGAAACAGTTTGTTTTGTTCTTATAGCGAAAAAACAAGAATTCCGATTTAAAAGTGGGTATGCTTACCAAAGCCATTCATATCACATAGAGAATTGTATTTATTTCCTTCAAAATGTATAACAGATTATGATTCCAGACCTTGGAAATATCCTCAGTGCACTCACTCTGAATCTATATTTCTTTGGGAGTAAGGTTTGAGAATGCGTAAATTTCAACTAGAAGCTGAAAATGTTCTTAAACTAAAAAACAGCATTGCTGCAGCAATATGTATAAGCAGAATACTCTAATGTTTGTATTTTGTCGCTGCTTCCCTAAATCTTATCTATTATTTTTATTAACTATATTAAAAAATATTTTTAGATTTAGAAATACTCAAAATGTTTTTTTCCTGCCCACTTCACTAAAAACCATACTTCCTTCACTAAAATTGCTTTAGAGCAGGGGTCTCCAACCTTTGCAACTTTAAGTCTGAAGGACTTCAGGTCCCAGACTAGTCTGGGAGCTGAAGTCCTTCAGATTTAAAGTTGCAAAGTTTGGAGACCCCTGCTTTAGAGGATGCAGTAATGCTCTAATTTAGCATCTCATTGAAAATCAAAAGTTAGGTCTCAAATTGTAGTCCAGGTAGCATCCATTGTCTACAGATATCGACCAGAAGTTGGCCTGGGCAGAGGCCCCTTATTACTTTGGCTTTTGTATCCCATTTATTGCCAGGCAGCTGATTTGCAAAAATGGATCATTGCTGGCTGAAAACTGGTTCCCCAGAGTATATAAATGGTAACAAAAGCAGCAAGAAGAGTACTAAAATAAGTAAGTAAAGAACATTGGAAAGGACCAATCACTTGCTTGGTTTCTTAGTATGCAAGGATTTCTATTGTCCAGCTTGTAGAATTTAGGTAGTAAATAATTACTTAATTTTGAATTAAATACTTGGGAAATGGAGTGGAAGGAAGATAACTATGGTATAATCATTGTCTAATTTGCCAAAAATAAATGAACTCCCATGCTTTTAAAGAACAACAACCAAAAACTCCCATAGGGAGGAGTCGTTTGTTTAATTGAGCAGTTCCTGCATTTTCCAAATGCTTGTTTAATGGTAAGGGAATTGCAGGAAGTTTGAGAAAACTATTCCAGGTGCTGAAATGTAGGTGCCATTAGAACACCTGTCTAAATAAATTAATTTTGTAATTAGAATTTATAAGTTATTTTGTTCTGGTCAGGCTGCCTTGCTGAAAAAGCCAGCTTTTTAGGGTGTGCCGGAAGGACTGGAGATTGGGAACTATGCAAAGCTCCAGGGGTAGCTCATTCCAAAGGGAAGGTGTTCTCACAGAGAAGGGTCTCCCCCTGGGGGTCACCAGCCGACACTGTCTGGCCGACGGCACCCTGAGGAGGCGAACTCTTTGGGGTTGTACAGGTGGGAGGCAGTAGGTGGTCTTGCAAGTACCCTGGCCTTAGGCCATCACTCTTTATTAGCCCAACTTACCCCATTAGATGGCTGTTGTGAGGAAAATAGGAGGAAGTGTGTTATTTGTTCCCTTGAGTTATTGTAAAAAATAATAAAGGCGGGAAATAGATCGATTGATAGACAGACAGACAGACAGACAGACATATCGGTTTTCTCAATTACAGAATAAAATTTAAGCAACAAAGCTCCCACCTTTTACAATACTAGTAAAATGTTTGAGGTTTATCTATACTAAGAGCCTTTTACATATCTTACAGTATCTTTCCCCTAATATATTTGAAGCCAGGGGCCTTCCCAGGGACAGTAGCACAGAAATAATGACTTGCTTTACTAATCCTGAGGTTGATTCTCATTCATTTGCCAATAAAGGAATTTGTGGAAGGGAATTACACATTTCCATAATGTGATTCCGCCTCTTAATTCTTTTAGGCTGGGACTTAAATTTGGAATGTATAGAAGTGACATTGCTAGGAACTGCCACATTTGATTGGTTCTGAAATCCTTCTGTGTAACACTGGGCAATTAAAATGCTTTTTTATTGCTCTTTCAAGTGTAATCAAGCGAATAATTGAATAAAACTGAAGTAAGGCTGCAGCAGGGCCACCCACAATTACTGTGGCTTTTCATAGCTGCTACAAATAGGTTAAAAATCCCAGATAGGGAAACACAATTTGCTCCATAGAGACAATACTTAGGTGAATATTAGGGCCAGAACATGAGAGTGGGCCCTCTGTTTATATATATGCTGGGATCTGCAAGCTTTAGAAGGTTAAAGACCACATTGTGGGAGCCGGTGTATAAAATTATGCATTGAAGTTCAACTCTTCATTCACTCATGAAGTCCACAGAGGATGCATTCATGCAACATACAGTATTGAACTAAACTAGTCAACCACATTTTAGTTTAACTAGCATATTCAACGAATCTGGAAAATTATATTAATTTAGCAAATCATTGTTAATTTATACAAACCACGGATAGGTAACAAATTCTTAGCCTGACCAATTTTAATCCAAACAACCTAAAATTTCTCCTCACAGTTTTCATGAGGAAAACACGAGGAGGGAATCCTTATGCTGTTCTGGGTTCATTGACGAGTAAGATTAAAGTATAATGGTAACGCATAACTTTCGTTACTTGAATAGAACAGCTAAGCAGAATTTGTGGCACTTCAGAACAAGGACAGAAGATTCAGATCCCATTGTAGGATAGAAATAGTTCTTCTATCTGCTGCTTCACTACCACACTGCTTACTAGGCAGATCTCATGAGACAAGGAATTGCTGTATGTCACTTTTCACTTAAACGCCATCTCATATCTAATCACATTTAAGTACATAGTCTCCACTGCAGAAACTTACGTTGAAATTCAACTCTCCATAGTTTGGTATTGCATGGATTTTTGTGTTTATTGTTCTATTTTCAATGCCTATGAAGATTGTCAGTCATACAGGTCATGGTTTTCTCAAAGGCGCTTTTTCAAAAGGCAACTGGCCTAATCCTTTTTCCTTAAGGGAGAAGAAGACATTTCACTTCTCAATGAAGAAGCTTCATCAGTTCTGTCTCAATGGGCAGGGGGAGGGGAGAAGGGAAGGCTTAGTTTTGACAGGATGGTGGAGGAGCGGGAATGGAAGGATTGTATTTTTTTGCAGTCATCTCTCTCTGAGAGCTGATGAGGCCACTTGTTCCATTTTCAAATTTTATGTAGCAGGCCTGGGAGAAGTTTTCCTTCCTTAAGGAGAGAAAATGTTCCCTCCCAAACTACTGTTCTATATGGAAAAGAACTCCAGTTTTAGCTGAAACTCAGTGAGAGAGAAAAGTTTAAACTAACCATTTTGCCTTTATTAAGAAAATTTAGAAGATTTACATTTGATAAGGTGGTTTAGATTTTCTTCCTTCCATCTTTCTTGGATGAAAACAATATGGGCATTTTGCCAGGACTATCCAGATATCTAAAACTCTGACCCAGCCAAATGATCTTGGCTCATGAGGCAGAAAAATCCCACGTGGATCTCTTTCCAAACCAACAGTAAAAGTAAAATATTAACAGAATACATTACAACAACAATCCTGCCCTTTTCTGAGACCCCAAATTTTCTATCCGTGGCAACTGAATTACACTGTCCAATACTGTGTTTCTCAACCTTGGCCACTTTAAGTCCTGTGGACTTCAACTCTCAGAATCCAGGACTCAAAGTCACCAAGGTTGAGAAACACTGGTCTAATAGCAGCTCTTGCCCTGAACCCAGCCAAAAATCAGCTTTTACCTTTTTAGAGGAATGCATTGTTAAAACTAAATAGATTGGTCCTGTTCAGTTGAAATTAAATACAATGACAAGTGGCTTCACAAATAATGAAAGCACTGAATGTGATCATCATCTGGACAGAAAAGCTGCCAGTGCTTTCAATGCTTTGAATTTTTAATTTTCTTTTGAGCCCCAACAATTGCAGTTGAAATGTCTTAACACTGTGAAATGCGATCCTCCTCTCCAGCAAGTGATATTATGCTTAATGGATATAATCAAACACAACCGAAAAAATTCTTCACTTCTGACTTCTCCCTTCCTTTCCTGATTTTCCAGTTTCTGTTAGAAAGCTGGTTGGGATATAATATGTCATCTTGTGACACACGGCATTTTAAAGTGAGATTTCCTTAGAATTAGATGAAAAACTGCTGCAACTTGTAGGGAGTAAAAACCTTGTTGGTTCCTCTCCAGACTAACAATTTCTTTTGTTGATTTTAAAGTCTTATAAAACAGCTGTGGAAAATGAATGCATTTGGGCCAGTTTGTCATACGATTTATTTTACACAAGGCCATTCTAACTTATTTTAATCTTAATACTGTAGATACAAAATCACTTTTTCTTTGAGGATATTGAAGCTGAACTTTTACACTGTACTAAACCTAATGTGGGTTTTCTCTAGCGCTGCATGAAATTTATCCAACAAACCAGAGTTAAATCCTAGCTTAGTGTGAAGTAAAGCTGGTTGTGTGTGTGTGTGTACATATACATACATACATACATACATACATACATACATACATACATACATACATACAATTCACTTGCTACACCTTCCTTTAGAAATACATATCAAGAGATTGCATCCATATTCTCTTCCAGCCACTTCTTCATATTCATTGAAATATTTTTTTTTTAATTGATTAGTTTTATATACCGCCCCCTCTCCCGAACATGGGACTCGGGGCGGTGCACAGGAATTATAAAATATAAAAATACAACAATCCAAAAAATTAAAACTAGTATTAAATAAGGTTAACCCATGCTAAAAGCATGATTTAAAACCCAGTTAAAATAGTAACATAGCTACATCAGCTATGCCAGGCCGGCTGCACGAAAGAAATATGTTTTTAATGCCTGGCGGAAGAGGCGAAGGTCTGTGATTGTGCGGAGGTCGGGAGGCAGGTCGTTCCAGAGGGCGGGGCCTGCCACAGAGAAGGCTCTTCCTCTGGGGGTCGCCAGCTGGCATTGCCCGGCGGACAGCACTCTAAGGAGGTCCTCCCTGTGGGAGTGGACTGGTCGGGTGGAGGTATAGAATAATAGAATTGGAAGGGATCTTGGAGGTCTTCTAGTCCAAGCTAGAAGACTGCTCAAGTAGGAGACCCTATACCATTTCAGAAAAATGGCTGTACAGTCTCTTCTTAAAAGCCTCCTGTGATGAAGCAACCACAACTTCTGAAGGCAACCCGTTCCCACTAGTTAATTGTTTTCACTATTAGGACATTTTTCCTTAGTTCCAGGTGGCTTCTCTCCTAGATAGTTTCTTGTTTTGCCTTCTGGATTACCGGTCTTTCGTACTTTTATGTTAACCAGTTTCAGAATTCACCATATGCTGTGCTAAAATGCTGAGAGTTGTAGACCCAGCCCATCTAGAAAGCTGCCATTCATTTGGGGAAAGTAGTAGGTAATTTTTCCAAGCATCTTAATATTCCGAGTAATGCAAAGTATATATTAACACAGAATGTGCTTGCCTACAATTTATACACAACCTTTGGGCAATATTGTAGTCCCTCTTAGATTACTGAAAGTTGCAGACAGTTTAGAGTTGCAGAATACAGTACTGTACGTTGTCTTTTTTTCCTCTCTTAATTCCCAAAAACATTCCCGGAGCTGACATTTTTGAGACTGCCATATATTGAGATGTATGCTTCTTTACGAAATTGAATCCAGTTGGTTCCATTGCTAATTCACAAATTTTCACCCATTTCATTCCATGAAGAAAACAAGTTTGAGACTTGAGCCCATGCCGTCACAAACCTTTATACAACAACATTTCATAATTAAAATGAGCAGCTGGAGCAAAAGTGAAGCTCAAGTTTTGGCAGCACAATACCAAACTCCCCCATTTGAATAAACTGGAACCTCTCGTGCTGACGTCAGTGAAATGTTACCATTCATAAAAGCTTCTCATTTTGTACTAACAGGAAAAATAGTATCTGTTGGTCTCAGAATTATAATGCAAAGGCATGTTTGTAATTTGTATGGTTCAGAAAAGGAGGGCAATGTTCTGAATTTTCCTTTCTTTTGAAATGCTCATCCTAAGGTACAGCTTTAAACCAAATGCTGCATTAAAACTAGTAGCATCTGTTTTGTAAATATTGGATGCCATGCAAAGCCAGCATCTGTTGAATTAAACACATATGCAAAGGGAAGGATAAAAGTGTAGGGAGGATTTAAAGAGATTCTAAAAAATCAGCCATAATAATTAGCTGAAGCTTGTCTGAATGTTTCCAGAATATCCTCTTGAGAAGAAGTAAAGAAATACATACCTAAAACTTGTTAGGCAAACAAGACAGAGTTTGCAGCCAGAATGTCTTGATGGCAGAGTGGTCCCAGTTAGTTTGCCATTCCTATCACCAGTATCCATCCATCAGTATTCTGTGCCTACTAATGAAATGAATGAAACAGGACAGGTTCAGACTTCAACAGATAGTTAGAACTGCAGAAAAAACAATTGCAACCAGCCTGCCTTCCATTGAGGATCTCTACACTGCACGAACCAGAAAGAGGGCTGAGAGAATAACTGCAGACCCCTCAAATCCTGGACATAAACTGTTTTAACTTCTCCCTTCTGGACACCCCTATAGGGCATTAAGACTCGTGGTGGCACAGTGATTAGAATGCAGTGTGGCAGGCTAATTCTGCTGGTTGCTGGCTGCTAGCAGTTCAGCAGTTTGCGTCTCATCATTTCAAGGTTAATGCAGTCTTCCATCCTTCTGAGGTTGGTAAAATGAGAGCCCAGATTGTTGTCGCAGGCAATATGCTGACTCTGTAAACTGCTTAGAGAGGGCTGTAAAGCTCAGTGAAGCGGTATATAAGTCTAAGTGCTATTGCTATTGCATGCCAAAACAATAGACACAGAGATAGTTTATTGCCCCGTGCCATCACTCTGCTGAACACCTAATTCAAACAGCACTGTGTTAGGACTTAAAATATTTACATTACCTATGTAATAGTGTTCCATTGATATTATCCTCCTCATGTTATTATCTTTCTCATTTTCTCATCTGCCTCATCTTCTAATCTTTCCTACTACCTTCTCCTGTTGGTATCTATGATTTATCACTTGTTATATTTTATGATTAATGATTGTAACTATGAACTATGATCTATGACTTTGTTGTTATATGTGCATTGAGACATATGCACTGGAGACAAATTTCTTGTGTCCAACCACACTTGGCCAATAAAGAATTCTATTCTATTCTATTCTATTCTATTCTATTCTATTTGCTTAGATCATACTCAGCTGTGTATGTGTAGAGACAATTATATGTTCCTTATTTTTTTCCTTCATTCAGAGCCATTATGCTTGCCTGCAACATTAAATCTGATATTAAAAGCACTGTATTTTAATATATATTTCATTATTCTTTATCTCTGTTCAGATTTTTTTTTAAATGGAATTAAAAAACAAGTTTGCTACAATTAAATAAACATTTCCCTCATTATTTATTTTGTCTAACTTTCTATTTTTATAACTATGGACAAAGCAATTTCCAAACAATTTCACTGGGTAAAACAAGGCCTTATAGTCACTAGTTATTTAAAGCCATAATACTGGATTTTAAAGATTAATTTAATTGGATGCTGACAATAACTATACACCTTGCTAACATCATAATGGAATGGGGAACAGTACAGAAATATGTAAACTCATAATTCTAGTCATGGACTAATGCTTAAAATATTGCTTGCATTTTATTGTTTTTTTCCTAATCTTCCACTAAATTCTTTATTTGCATTTTATAGAGAGAGAAATTTGCATATGTCGTTTACATCCCTTTTGTCTGAATGGCCGCTAGACTGTTTTAAAAGGACACTATAAAGCACCAAAACATATTGCTCTAAGCACCGTAGACAACTTTTTTCCAGCCAGGAAAAGCCAGAAGGTTTATGTGCCCACTTTGTGTCTGAGGAAAACAGAATTTCCCATGGGCTGTTTTGCTCCCCACCCCCACGCCCCCCATACCTCCCTTCAGAATTCTCCCAAAATGTTGAACTCGCTAATTTACTCTCGAGCCCATTTATAGCTTTTTATTTTTAGGATTGTGTGTCCGCAATAAGACAGACTGCAGAACTGCCTTTTCTCTTTCCTGTCTAGAAGTTTTGGGTTAGTCTCTTGTGTGGGATTGTGGTTTATGATGCATATTGTCTTAAAATGGCTAGTGTGGGATTTCCCCCTGCTGCTAAGCAAGGCTGAACTATTGTGATTATTAATTTCCAATTATCCCTTTATCAGTGCTGTGGAAAGATTAGACATATGTTTTTTTCCCCACATAATAAATTCTGAAATTGCTCCCTCTCTGAAAAATCTATTTCATTTAATATTCCCATTACGCTCTTGTTCTGATCAGCAGTGAGGTGATGAAAGCCTTGCAGCTGCCAAACATATCTGAATTCTCCTTTTTGTGTCTGTGCTGAATTTATAGAACATAGACGAATAGGGACAATTGGATTGTGTCTATTGAGAAATAAGCTGTACATAACTACTTACAAAGGGTGGCTCAGTGACGAAGATGCTGAGTTTGTTGATCAAAAACGTCAGCAGTTCAGCGGTTTGAATCCCTAATGGAGTGAGCACCCATTACTTGTCCCAGCTTCTGCCAACCTAGCAGTTCAGAAGCATGTAAAAAATGCAAGTAGAAAAATAGGGAACACCTTTGGTGAGAAGGTAACAATGTTTCTTGCGCCTTTGGCACTTAGTCATGCCAGCCATATGACCATGGAGACGTCTTCAGGCAGCGCTTTGAAACGATGACTAGCCCATATGTGAGAGAGGTTAGGGTTATGGGAACCTTTACTTTTACTAACTACTTACAAGACAACAGTTCTCCATGAGTTGAAACTGCACAACACAGGGAGAGAGGGAACATGATAGCTACAGCTCCCCAGAAGTTGATTAAAACTGCTCCAGGAAAGTTTCCATTGTCAATAATTGGTATTTCCTCCAGGGTTGAATAGTGGCTTGTGGTGTTTGGGCAGGTATTTTTAAGGAAAACACCAAGTGCTGAAAATAAGTCAATTCCGCTTAATTTATACCGCAGTATCAATATTGCTTTCCCCCCACCTACCTTTTTATATAAAAATGCATTAATTGCATACTTATAATCACACTGTTTATTTAAAACATTTGTTTTTCTACTTCTTGCTTCAAAAAAATCTTGAAGGGGTTTACAAGGACTATATGCCTCCCTATAGTCTAAGAATTCTGGTTTGCTTCTTATACAGGTAGTCTTCGACTTACAGCAGTCCATTTAGTGACCAATTGAAGTTACAATAGCATTGAAAAAAGTGACTTATGACCGTTTTTCACAGTTATAAGCTTTGAGGCATCTCCATGATCATGTAATCAAAATTCAGGTGCTTGGCAACTGGGTCATGTTTATGACTGTTGCTGTGTCCCAAGGTCATGTGATCGCCTATTGTGACCTTCTCAGAAATAAAGTCAATGGGGAAACCAGATTCACTTAACAACCGGGTTACCAATTAGTCAACTGCAGTGATTCACTTAACAAGTGAGGCAAGAAAAGTCATAAAATGGAGCAAAACCCATTTAACAAATGTCTCATTTAACAACAGAAATGTTGGGCTCAATTGTTGTCATAAGTCAAGGACTACCTATACAGCAACAAGCCAGGATGGGGACAGTTTCCATCCAAAGAGGCCCCCTTTGTCTGTTCAAAAGGCAGCATTCAGCATCTATGAGATTTTGCCTGATCTGATAATGGTTTGTCCATGCATGGCAAACAGTGGTTAAAGTTCCTTGTTTAATAATTCAGCATTAAACAGTTGGATTTTAACCTTTTGATTTATATGTTGATGCAACTGATATAGCTTTTGAGACTAAGCAAGAGTTTGAGGATGGGGAACATCCAATTCTTTCAAAAATTCATTTCAGATCTTTTCAAACCAAATTTTAAACCTTTCAAAAAATGTTGCACCTGGAAAAGAATAAACAGCATCATAGAAAGGAAACTCTAGAAACCTCTTTGGGTTATGAATTAACTGTGGCCAGAGATCACTAGCCATTTGTTTGCCTGGAAAAGATTAAAGACATTAAGAGAAGATTAGGCTACACCCACAAATTCCTATCAGCCAGGGAACAGCAATAAGTTGATTTCCTGTCTAGATATGGAACTGATCCCAAAACTGTTATATGCAAAGGAGAAATCATTGAAGCCAATGGAAATCTTAGGGAATCCCCCACTAAAAGGGGGAATTTTGCGATGGAAAGTAACAATCAAGCACTGCCTGCTATCCTGTCATGACATCTCCCAGGCATACAAGCTGCACTTCGAAGTTGATAAACTCATCTGGGAAAATGTTGAGCTGGAGCAGATAAGGGTTTTTCACATGTACAGAGAGGACAAAAGAAGTTGAAATGGGTGGATGAACTGGCAGATAAGAAGTTTTGAAGTTGGTGGAAATAAATTATGAAAGGCAAATTTAAATTGGATTTAGGCGGATTTATCTGCCCAAGAAAGGCAGGTTCCAGGATGAGCTGAAAACTACTGAAGATCTGGAGAGCCCTGGGTGAAGGGAAGATAATCAAAAATAAAGGAGGAAGAGACTTTGCAAGATCACCTTTATCAGCACAGAATTCCAAAAAGAGAATAAAATCAACATTCTGTTAGTCATCAGAGATGGCCAACCAAGTTTATCCGATACCCTTGATTAACTCTAAAAGGGAACTTACAGGTAGGCCTTGACTTACAAGCACAACTGAGCCCCAAATTTCTGTTGCTAAGCAAGACAACTGATAAGTGACTTTTGCCCCATTTTTCTATCTTTCTTGCCACAGTTGTTAAATGAATCGTTACAGTTATTAAGTTAGTAACACAGTTGTTAAGGGATTCCCCGTTGACTTTATCACAAATTTTTATTTATTTATTTATATTTTAATCAAATTTATATCCCGCCCTTCTCTACGAAGGACCCAGGGTAGCGCACAGGAATTTAAAAACATACAAAACAATAAAATACAGAATTTAAAAACATATTAAATTACAATCCTATGCTAAAATCCAAATTAAAATCCCCAGTTTAAAACTATCTAAAATAGCCCCGACGGGAGGTTAGGCTAGGCCGGCTTGCTGAAAGAGATGTGTCTTTAGACACTGGCGGAAGAGGCGGAGGTCCGAGATGGTACGCAATTCAGGGGTAGGTCGTTCCAAAGGGCAGGGCCCGCCACAGAGAAGGCTCTTCCCCTAGGTGTCGCCAGTCGGCATTGCCCGGCCGACGGCACCCTGAGAAGGCCCTCTCTGTGGGAGCGGATCGGCCGAAGGGATGTATGGGGCAGGAGACGATCTCGCATATAACTAGGCCCCGAGCCATAGAGCGCTTTAAAGATGGTCATCAGAACCTTGAAGCGCATCCGAAAGACCACAGGAAGCCAGTGCAGCTCATGCAGGATCGGTGTTACATGGGAGTGTCTCGGGGCTCCCATGATCACCCGCGCGGCTGCATTCTGGACTAACTGTAGCTTTCGAGTGCACCTCAAGGGAAGCCCCATGTAGAGAGCATTGCAGTAGTTGAGTCAGGATGTCACGAGTCCTTGAGTGACTGTGCGGAGGGCAGCCCGGTCCAGTAAGGGGCGCAATTGGCGCATCAGGCATACCTGATAAAACGCCCCCCTGGCCACGGCCGCCACATGGTCCTCCATGGACAGCCGGGAATCCAGGAGGACACCCAAATTGCGCGCCCTCTCCACGGGGGCCGGTGTTTCGCCCCCAATGGGCAGAGTTGGAGTAATCTGGCTGAACCGGGGTGCCGGAAGCCACAGCCACTCAGTCTTGGACGGGTTGAGCCTGAGTTTGTTACTACCCATCCAGATCCGTACGGCCTCCAAACACCTCGACAGCACCTCGGCGGCTTGGGGTGGTCTGGGGTGGATAGGTACAACTGGGTGTCATCAGCGTACAGATGATATCCCACCCTGAAACCATGGATGATCTCGCCCAGCGGCTTCATATATGTGTTGAACAGGAGGGGCGAGAGGACCGACCCCTGATGATCACATGATCTAGAGACACTGCAACCATCATAAACATTAACCAGTTGCCAATCATCTGAATTTTGATCACATGGCCATGGGGATGCTGCAATGGTCATAAGTGTGAAAAATGGTCATAGGTCACTTTTTTCAGTGCCATTGTAACTTGAATGGTCACTAAATGAACAGTTATAAATCAAGGACTACCTGTATTCATTGCTACATACAAAATTAGATTCTAAATTAGCCGCACTCGTTATAATAGTAGCTGAAGAGTTACATTTACAGACAAGGGTATAAGTAAGCTTGAAAAATCACAGTGATACATTGAATTGTCGCAGCCTAATCTCTCTTCTGATCCCTTTGCAGACTACCACTCCGCAATCTTGAACAGGAGGGAAAAACATGATCTACTTAAGCTGAGTGCCTCCTACATGACCTACCTTACGTAGTAGAAAAAGAAATGAAGACTTTCCTCTCTTGGGTTAAGCCAGGAATAAAGAAAAAAATATTTACAAGATCTTTGCCATCTGAGGTTTGTCTGGGTTGAATCCTAAAAAGCCTCACCCCTACCTACCTACTGCATTTCTCCCTCTCCCCCTCTATCCACCTACCTACCTACCTACCTACCTACCTACCTACCTACCGCATTTCTCCCTCCCTCCCTCTATCCCTATAGCTGCCTACCTCCCTCCCTATTGTATTTCTCCTTGAATCTTATGGACAGAGTATTTTATGTCATATAGGATGACATAATACCTGTGGCCCACTGTTCTCTCCATATCCATCTACCTACCTTTTAAACAATTTTTTACATTTCCGTTCCGTGTACCTGGCACAGGTGTGACATCTACACAATCTATATATATATCATTGGTGCCATACTTGAAAGGAACATTGTGTGAAAATTTGGAAGCGATCGGTGCAGTACTTTTGGAGATTAGCGGTTTTGAACAAACTCTTGTTACATTTTTATTTATATAGATTTAATTTAAATCTTCAGGACTAGAATTGCTTCAGAAAATACTTAGTTTCCTGGTCTTACATACCTGTATATGTTATGTTATCTTTAATAAATTTGGAAAAATTGATGACATGTCAGGCAATTGGAAGAAGGTGAAAGGATGAAAGTAAACTCCAGGAAACTTTAAACAAGCCAGATACTATGTATTATACAGCTGATAATTAACAACCCTTTGTTGTTGTTAGTTGCGAAGTCGTGTCTGACCCATCGCAACCCCATGGATAATGTTCCTCCAGGCCTTCCTGTCCTCTACCATCCTCTGGAGCCCATTTAGGCTCATGTCTACTGCTTTGGTGACTCCAGCCAGCCACCTCATTCTCTGTAGTCCCTTTCTTCTTTTGCCCTCAATCATTCCCAGCATTAGGCTCTTCTCCAGTGAGTCCTTCCTTCTCATTAAGTGGCCAAAGTATTTGAGTTTCATCTTCAGAATCTGGCCTTCTAAAGAGCAGTCAGGATTGATTTCTTCTAGGACTGACCGGCTTGACCACCTTGCAGGTCAAGGGACTCACAAGAACCCTTACCTCCCTTGAAAACAATTCCCATTGCTAGATTAATCTTCCATTTTTGGTTGGATTACTTTTTAGTAGATTGTGGAAATTTTGTAGATGTAATACTTGACTTAAGCAAAGCTTTTGACAAAGAAGCACACAAAGTAACTACTAAATAAATTATGTATTTATTAGATGGCATGACTTTTAAATAGATGGTTCAAAACTTTACAGAAAAAATACTGGCCAGTGGCATCTGATGAAACTGACATGAGGTATCAAGTAGGAAATCACCCAGTTCAGTGTTGTTTAATCTTATTAAGAAACTGGATATAGAGATACAGAGGATGTTTATCAGAACTGCAGATGACACAAAATGAGTGTAAAAGTTAATAGTCTAAAGAGTAGAAAAAAGGCTGAATATGGCATTAAAGAAACGGGCTAAAATAACAATTGTATTTAATATACAAATGAAAAGCTATTCATTTAGGAAACAGAAATCAAACACACAAGAATAGACTGGAAGATATCTGACAATACTTACGAAGATCTTGGAATTATAGTTGATTGTAAATAAAATGTGAATCTGTAGTGTGATGTGACTGCAAAAAAAAGGCAAATGCAGTTTGCATTTATTTCTGTTAAGAGACAGAAATATAATGCACAAATCACAGGATATAATAGTTCAACTTTACTCTCTGTTGGACAAACCTACTCTTTAATATTGTGTCCAGTTTTAGAATAAGAACTCTTAAGTAGGGTTCAAACCAACTGGAACAAGGTCAGAGAAGGGCAGACCGGCAGACTAGCAACTAAGTCTTATGGAGAGAGATGGAAGGATCTGGAAACATTTAGCCTTGAAAAGAAAAGCCTGAAAGATGTGGGTGGGGGTAGATACGATAGCACATTAAAATGTGTGAGAGGATGTCACACAAAAGAACAGGTCCCGACCTTCATTGTATCAAGTGCAGGATATGCAGTAATGGATCGGCATTACAGGAAAGCAGACTCCAATTGAATGTGAGAAAAATCCTCAGCTAGTTCAATAAGGGCAATTTCATGGTGGAAACAATTAGCCAAAGAAACAGTGGGCTTCCCCATCTATCAGTCTGGGAAGCTATGCGTTAATGTGGATTCCTGCACCAAGCGAGAAATTGGGTTTTATAGTCTAAATGGCCCCTTCCAACTCTAGAATTTTACTGCTCTAAGTATATTGTGGACTCATGGAAGATTCTACTAATTGTAAAAAAAAACCTGATATACATTAAAATGTTAATATATTATACAATGTTTAGTGTACATACATACATACATACATACATACATACATACATACATACATACATACATACATACGTTTTGGTTTAGAAAAAGCTTTCTAGCTTAATTGTATTCTTACCATCATTGCAAACATTCTACTGCTTTTAAACTATGATATTGTGAGTACAAATGAATTTAACAAATTTATTCCTATCGTCATCACTGTTAGACATAACTGCCCATGGCTTTTTAAAATTGGTTGCACACTAAAAATGAATATAAGCCTATATACTACTTAATTATATATTACTGCAATGCTCTCTACATGGGGCTTCCCTTGAAGTGCACCCGGAGGCTCCAATTAGTTCAGAATACAGCCGCGCGGGGGATCCTGGGAGCTCCTAGATGCTCCCATGTGACACCTCTCTTGCGTGAGCTGCACTGGCTGCCTGTGGCTTTCCGGGTGCGCTTCAAGGTACTAGTAACTACCTTTAAAGCGCTCCATGGCAAGGGACCTGGTTACCTGCAAGACCGCCTCCTGCTACCAAATTGCTCCCACAGAGAGGGCCTCCTCAGGGTGCCGTCGGCCAGGCAATGTCAGCTGGCGACCCCTAGGGGGAGAGCCTTCTCTGTGGAGGCTCCTGCCCTCTGGAATGACCTACCCATCGACCTACGCACGACCACGGACCTGCGCCTCTTCCGTCGGGCCTTGAAGGCCCATTTATTTCGTGCGTCCGGCCTGGCGTAGTTTTTAAATGGTTTTTAGTAGGGTTTTATTAAGGTTTTAGAATCAGGCCAACCATTTAATCTATTTTTAAACGTATTTTATGTATTTTATATTTTTACCACTGATTTTTATTGTTGCCTGTACACCACCCTGAGGGAGAAGGGCGGTATAAAAATTTAATAAATAAATAAATAAATAAATAATTTGCACCTAAACAGTTGTGTTTTAAAAAAAACAAGCAGAAACTGTTTTCAGACTCTCTCTACTTGTAGTCTAATTTAGATTCTAGTATAATAGCATGCTAATTAACATTAAAAAAACCCACGTAGCCCAATTCAGTTCACCAAACATTTCTGGATTCAATGTACCCCTGTCTAGTGCAAGGTTCATAGAATAAGATACAGTACTCCTAATTTATGTTGACCTACAGTATAACAAAGGTTTTGCATTAAGGATCCTTCAGCGGAAAGCTTCTGGTGCTTCCACCAGTCAAAAACAACAACACCCAAAGGTGTTTATGCATCATGGTATGACTTTTGCTTTCTTTCATTCAATTGTGTACGATTCTTAGAGATTGTATGGACAAGCCCAGGCAGTTTTCTAGGCATGTTTTTTCAGAAGTGGTTTGCCGTTGTCGTCTTCCTAGGGTTGAAAGACAGTGACTAGCCAAGCTAACTTTATGCCTAAGGCAGTACTTGAACTAATAGTCCTCTGGTTTTTAGACTGATGTCTTAGCCATTATGCCAAACTGACTCTCATGTTATGCCAGAGTTGGTTTTAATTATAATCTGTTGAATGACCCAGTATAACTGGGTCCACAATCAGGCTAAGCTTCTGATGCACAATATACCAAACCAGGATCAGTTGAACCACATGGTGAATTGGTACCACATGTGCACCCAGCCAATATGCAGCCCTTGTTCAGTTCATCCTACACACGTTTTGTACAAAGATGAAAGAAGCATTTGGATTATAAGTGAACTACCAAGAATATCCAGTGAGTGAAGGAACATTGGCTGGGTTGTATGATATATTAGGCTATCTAGAAGGTTGGTTGGTTGATTTTTGGTTTACATATGTAGTTGATTTATGATTCAATATGTTACATGAATCCAAGCAGTTGGTTTAATCTAATAGACTGTGGTATAGTTGCATGTGGGCATATCGTTGTGTAAACACAGTTGTTTTATGCCTTTTCTAAAAAACGCCTAATTCTCTAAAATACTTTGTGGCAACTCAGATGCTTTTGTATCTTTGTAAAACCACAGAGTTGTCAACTATTAAGCCCTGCTAACCATTCTGCATTTTCTCAGAACCAGCTGCTTGTTACTCAGTGAGTGCCAGTTTCATTTCAAGTATTCATTTTGTGTTTATCAAAGAACCTGATGCTATGAAATGCCCATATACTCCATATCTGCTCATCAAAGCATTAGCATGGGTTGGTTTTGTATTACGCAACAATTCTGTAGAGTCAAAGAGAAATGAATGAGTTTTAGAGGTTTTAAAATCCTAGTGGGGCAAAATAAAAGTCTCTCTTTTTCATTTGTTGAGGGCATATGTTAGGGCTGATGGTAGATAAGAGAAATTAGGCTGGCGCCGGATTAATTGAATGGTGTCCCTTGAAAGAAGGCATAACTATTGGATCAGCTATAAACTTCTAATTAGAGATAAAATTATTTATTATTATTATTTTTTACTGCAATTCAATCCTACCTTTCATTAGCACTCAATGTAGCATACCTTGGGAGAGACTATCACCTCTACTGTTGTTTCCTTTTAAAAAAACAACAACCCTGTTTGGTGATTAGATTACAAGAGAATGAATGTCCCAAAGTCACTCAATGAGCTTTATGCTCAAGTAGGAACTTGAATCTGGGTTTCCCCAGCTCAAGAACAATACCTTGACTAATGCATTATATTTCCTCTCTTACTTTCAGACAGTTCCCCCATCATACTCATTTGCAAATCCTTGAAATCACCACCTGGCCAGTTAAGCTATTAAACCTTAACTCCATCAAGATCCCATAAGATATGTAACTTTTGGCTTAGACTTCTCCCTTAAAGCTCAACGTCATATTTTTTGTCTGTCACAACTGACTAGACTTCAGAATTGATGCTCACAATAGTATTCTAAAAAATTAAACTATAAATACTCTTTTAAAAGTCTTGGGATTATGTTCTCTATTGGAATCCAATCTCGACATTACATCGAACAGAGTTAATAAAAAGTAAATTGTCCCACATGTCTTCTGCTATCATCTGTATTTATAGTGAATGAGGTCCATTTCTTACATTTAAGGAAATTCCAGAGCAGCGTATATTCTATGCCTTAAAAGTTCAGAGGTTTTCACCAGTCTAGAGCCTTCCAATATGCTAACTGGGGATTATGATATTAGAAGTGTTAAACACACTTCTAGAACATACGCTGGTGACCATTTGGTGACCAAGAATCCATGCAATGAGGCAATGGCTGAACATGTTTTTTGCCCTATGTTCTTTAAGGTAAGGGTTGCTCCCATTGAAAGTACTTAATTTCTTTCCTGTGCCACTCATCCAGTAGCCCCCCCCCAAATAATAATTAATTGAACAGTTTAATTGAGAGGAAATGCTGTTTGTTCTTGACTCTTGAACTAAAAATTTTTTTTAATAAAAATGTCCAGGATGTCTCTTAAATGCTCTGAATTGCATTCTCAGTCCATTAAAAATAGAAAGGAATTTTTTAAATGCAAATATTCTCTAACTTACTCTGGATTCTCATTCTCTGGAACATTATAAAAGAAAAATTACAAAGCCACAATATATTGTCTAGTATTTGCATTCATTTGGATCACATTTAAATAAAAACAAGGGGATGTACTTTCAAGTGGAACAACAGATGTCCAGACTATTTTATTTTCTAATCTTTCTTTTTAATCAGTTTTGCTTAAAATACACCCTCTTTAATTTGCCAGTTGAGTCTTATAAGAAATTCCTGATATCTCAGTCAATTACCTGCTCAAATTTAGGAACCATAATCGTATTAAAAATAGGTCTACAACTAAAAGCTCAGGATTTGTGAAGCTTATTGCCATAAAGAAAAAGCAAATAAGCTACCTTGATAAATGTATGGTTTGCTCTGTCAACATGCAAGTTGGTGGTATTTACAGTATCTTTTAAAATTCCAATAAAATGATTTGGAAAACTGGCCAAGATTAAGTTGATCTTCAGATTCAAAAACTGACCAAGGAAAGGGCAACATTGGAAGATCAATTCCTTTAAAAACTAGGAAGAGATCCATGGTTTCTCCCATTTGCAGTGGCTGGCAGGCTCCTTTCTTTAAGATGGTTATAGGCAGAACATAATATTCAAACATGTAGATTGAAAATATGATTCTAACACACATCATCCCTGCCCTTGAGTGTGAAATATTTTTGTGGTTTGCTCTTTTCCAGGATTGCTGGAGGATCAACACAAGGGCAGACCTGTTAAAGAAAAGCATTATTTTTGCAACTTTTTCTCTATAGTGTTGGCATTAATCACCAATACAATTGTGTGAATTTGTTTGTAATTGCATAACCTTATAACTACATAATTCCCAGTTATGGGGAAATTATACATTTTTGTGGCTTTAACTTCAGATAGTAAATCTGAGAGTGTTTTCTCATTTCTTAATTGTTGATGTAGTCTAAGATTTCTCTTTTCAAAGTCACAAGCATGTTAGTTCATTATTTTATCCTTCTGTTGTATTAACCATCACAGGCCTCCAACGACACATGCAAAACCATATATAAACCTAGCATATCCACATGATTTTTTGGGGAAAATAAAATATAAGTCAACTTGGTCTTCTTTCAACCTGAACCTGAAGGGTATTTTTTTCTGTTTCTTAGAAGTTGTCTGTATGTGGTCTATACACTAGAAATCTCAGAAGTGGCCCAATTGCTACTCATGATGAACGTTGCATTTTTAGATAGATGATGCATTTGTGGTTATGAGGTACTATTTCTTCTAAAAATTGTATTCTAAAAGAGACAAGCGTTTGAATGTATACTGAGGAAACTATTAAATATACTATTCTTTGGTTTTTAAATTGTCCTCCTGAAACAGATGGAGATGGTAGCTCAGACATTGCTATGATACTTTATTTGGCAGAGGCTTAAGTAGAGGTGCTACTTAAGGTCATCCTCTCAGATTTGTCACCTTTCCCACAATGGTGAGAGAACTTGGGCACTGCCCATTCATCGAGCTACTGTAGTTGAAGGCAGCAGGGAGCAGATAGTTCCTACATCATTTATTTCTATTTTAGCAGCAGATCTGAGGGAGGTAAAGCTGTTCCCTTACCTCCTCTGTTAATCAAAGTCTCTCTTTCCTTTTCTTTGGACACCAGTCAGATTATGGTCACACAGGTGACTACACTCACACTCCTCCTCCTCAAATAATTTTCCTCCACTCGGATGTTTGAAAATCTTTCTCTTTTAGACATACCACATTTGAGCTCCAAATATTGGGACAACGACGAGATGGCTTTGAAGAGATATCATAACCTTTTTGCTGTCAGCTAATGATCATTCAAATATTTGCAGCCAAGAAATGGTACGACTATTGTCTCTCCTCCTTTCCTATCCCCAGAAGAAAGGGGATGCAAGGAGATAAAGAAAGGAACTAGGAGTGTGGGTGTGGCTTGGTGGGTGTGGCATGGCTTGGTGGGCATGGTTTGGTGAGTGTGGCTTTAGTGGGCATGGCAGCGGAAGGATACTGTAAAATTCCCATTTCCTCCCAATCAGCTGGGACTCGGGAGGCAGAGAATAGATGGGGCGAGGCCAGTCAGAGGTGGTATTTACTGGTTCTCCGAACTATTCAAAATTTCCACTACCAGTTCTCCAGAACTGGTCAGAACCTGCTGAATACCACGTCTGATATGTATGTATGTCCTTCCTGCCTTTTTTATTTTTATAAATAACTCGCAGCAAGCATACTGAATTTTCCTTCCTCCAACAGCAACACCAATTCTGTGAGTTGGGTTGAACTGAGAGAGAGTAGTTGACCCAAAATCTTCCAGCCAGCGTTCATGCATACATCAGGACTCAAATCCACTCTCTTCTGGTTTCTAGCCTCTAGCCTAGCTTCCCTCTTTGAGGGAGACGGGCAGTTCAGAAATGTGAAAACTAAATAAATAAAAATAAAACCACTAGACCAAATTTATATATAAGTGGAAAAAATATAGATATTTAAGAGGATTAACTATAACAGAAGACACCAATGAATGAGGAGACTAGAACCTACAGGTGGTCTTTCCTTGTGGTGGTTTAGATTAAGCCTCGACAGCAGGAAAAATGAATCACTGACTGGTAGCGAGAGCAATGTGTGAGCACAGGAAGATGTCGTTCTTTACACCACAAACAGCACAGTGTTTGGAGTTGCTGGCTTAGGTAACCACAGCAAAATTGCTATGGCAATATTTGAAGAGGAGGAAAAACTTATAGTTGGCATTTATGGATATTTAATTTACGGCAGACTGTCTTAAGACAAGATGAAAATTCAGAAAGTGTCTCTTCTTTCCACAGCAATCACACCTCTGGAAATCTGTCTAGTTAAACAAAAACAAACAGACTTTCTCTATTAGCAATATTTCTCTCTGATTTAATTCAGCCGCCCGAGCCAACATAAAAGATTCCCTCAATTACCAACCTGGCATCATCCAGATGTTTTGAACAGGAACTCCCATCTTTTCTAGCCAGCAGTCAATTAAATCCAGCTCAGCTATATGACAGTTGGTTGGGAAAGGTTTCTCTAATGCGAAGCTGGTTTAAATACCACTTTACTACTTGATTGGGGGAAGCATAATTTTCCACATGTCTACTTGCTGATAAAAGTCTGCACGTATAATTCAAATGTGCAAGTCTGCTTGTAAGAAATCCCAGGTTATTTCAAATGTGAAGGTTAGATTACATAGGGCAGAATTTACACTTAACCCACCGCTAGCCTGGTGAGAGGGCTGCAATCGAAAGAGGAGCAAGAAAAACTTTATCAGCCAGCTTCCACTTAGGCGATTCCTGAATTCCAGGTCATATTTCACCATCTTAAACTGATACCCGATATTCTATAACAGAGGAAAAATTAAGAGACTTCCACAGTAGAAGCAAAAATGGTAGCGAGGTCCTAAGGCAAAATATGACAAGTGCTCTGATTTGACACTGAATTCATGTTGTCACAAGTATAAGCATGTTTTCTTGGATGTACCTCCTTGATGTAGCTTCCACCGCCTTTAATGTGTCTAACCTAATGGATAGGAAAGTCTGTTAGGAATGCAACCTTAGCTCTGCTGACTTTGATGGACTTGTTCTACCAGCAATTGTTATTATTGTGGTTATTAATAGGTTCAGAGATCTTCAGGAAGATCATGGTCACAGCAAAGTGGCGACACAGCAAAGCAGGCTCAAAAGAGAAAAGTCTGGGTTGGAAGGAGAAATCTCACTGCTGGTAGAAGAGGTTGCTTTCACTGGGCACTTACTAACCTGAATCCCCTTGTCACTTTCCTCACCATGTCTTCAGGGCCATCAAAACCATTTGACAGAGTCTGAGGTTGTAGGCAGCAATGGGAAAGATTCTTTCTCTTGCATTTCCAGATACTAAAATCCTGGCTTCTGGCATTAATACATTACTATACTACATAATTCAGATATCACTCTCTACCTGGCTCTTAAAATTGCTATGTATTAATATAGATCAGTGATGGCTAACCATTTCCAGACTGAGTACCCAAAGCTCTCTCTCGCACAAATGCATGTGTGCCTTCATGCGTGTGTGCATGCACCCTGCCCCTGTGCATGCCATGTGGCCCCCTTGCTTGCACCGACCCTGTGCACGCCCCCTGCACATGCCCTGCGCATGTATGCATGGGTCCCTACATGTGGCCTGCCCCATGCATGTGGGCACCCCCCCCCCCATGAGCCCTTCCCTCTGTACATGCACGGCAGAGCCCCAAAGACCAGCTGGCCAGTGGGAGGTGCACGCACATGCATGGTGGAACTGAACTGGAATGACGGCTCATGTCCCCACAGAGTGGGCGCAGCGTGCCACCTCTGGTACACGTACCATAGGTTTGTCATCACAGATATAGATAGTTCTTTGTAGCTTCACAATATGTGCCCTAGCTATCAGTGCAATGGTTTTTGATTGGTGCAAAGGTTGATTTTCAGTTCTAAAAAGTTGCCAGATTGTCCGCAATCGGGATGAAATTTATCGCCGATGTTCCATCACCATATTATATATCCTTTTGTGTGTATTTACATATAGTTCTAATTAAATATTGCATTTTGTAACGTTTGTAAAGGGAATTTGAAAAATTCTGAAAGCACTTTCTCAGTTACTTTCCTATAATATTTCTTCTTGCCTTATATATGTGTGTGTGTGTGTTATGTTTTTGAGCTGATCAGTAGATAAGTCAAGGAGACTAGGATAGATCTATTTCGAGCTTTTTAGCTCTCATCAGCTAGTCATACCCTTACTGGGATTTGAACCGGGGCTGTATTATATGTTAGGCAAAGCCACTTAAGTCTCCCTGACTTATTTATTGATCAGCTCAAAAACATAACACACATATAAAATAAATTACACAACGGAACTCATAGCTTTCTGTCTAGATGGTCTCTGGTGATGAGCCGAAAGGCAGAAAAGGAGAGCAGTATGCTTCCTCCCTTAATTGGGGCTTAACAGGGTGTTGTGACACGTATGTATGTATGTATGTATGCATGTATGCATGTATGTATGTATGTTTACACACACACACACACAGAGAGAGAGAGAGAGAGAGAGAGAAACAGGAAACAAAGCATTTCATTTTAATAAATTCAATGGCTATTCCAATTTACAAATGTCCCTGTCAATCTTCTTTTGTATACAAAAGAATATACCAAACCACAGCTCCTGTATAATTCCTTTTAAAATTACTGGTTTGGATAGAGTTTCAAAGAAGATGAAAATGCATCTGCCCCCCGACCTTTGTACAACTACGAACATACGCCTTTTCCACTTATTTCAAGTGGCCGGCCTAGCATAGTTTTTAAATTGATTTTAGTGATAGTTTTGAATTAGAATTTTAGCATGGGTTCGCTTAATTTAATTTACTTTTAACATTTTATTATATTTATTGTATTGTGTTTTTACTGTTCCCTGTGCACCGCCCTGAGTCCCAAAATTGGGAGATAGGGCGGTATATAAATATGAACAAATAAATAAATAAAATAAAACCCTCTTTCCCTCTGACAGCAAAGCACCACTTCACAGAAGGTATCTCAATCCAGCTGGCTTGAAGCAAGTAGCTTCATTATATCTAGCAGCAAATGTCAGTGAGGGATGAAAGAATTAGATGTTGGCCAAGGATTTTTAGTCTTCTAAAAATCAAATGTAATTCCTAAAGGTCACCTCTTCTGGCAGCAGAAAAGGGGAAAGGGACAACCACCTCAAGCTCTCACAATTGCTTTCTCTTTCAGGAGTACCAGCTTTTGAGCAGTTTAATTTGCTTGAGAGAATTCTTAATGTTCTTATGTTGCTCCAAGCTTTCCATTTTCATGCAATGTATGAAAGGGCCGATATATAACAACAGTCTGCAGAAATAAAATTAGCTCAGAACCTAGAACTTTGATTTGTGTATGTAGGTTTTCAAATCACTGTTGATTCCTGGCAACTACTCAATCAATTCTGCAATTTTCTTGGCAAGGTTTTTCAGGAACAGTTTGCCATTGCCTTCTGAGAGAATGACTGACCCAAGGTCACCAAGGAAGCTTTGTGCCTAGAGTGGAATTCATGATCTCCTAGTTTCTAGCCTGTTGCCTTAACGGTTAACCGTTTATTTTATATTATTATTGTTGTTGTTGTTGTTGTTGTTGTTGTTGTTGTTATTGTTATTTCTTTCTAAAGATCAATATCTGTAATTATATCTGTTTGACACATTCTTTCAAATGGTGTGTATTTAAACCTCATGAAAAAAATGGCAGCATAAAGTTCTTAGTGATTTTTTCCAGTTTTATTTATCTGCACAATATTCTTCACCAATTCATCCTACCAGAATTGCTCATTCTGGGCCTTGGGGATATTTGGTCCATGGATCTTTTGTAGCCTTGTCAGAGGCAGGATGGAGAAACGAGACATAAACAGAGAGCACACAAAATTACAGCAAAACTTATTCTGACCGCTTATGTGAACTTATAGGGTTCAAATCAGGCAAAAACCAAAACCCAGTTTTGGCAATAATAACCCAGTTCCATTTTTATTGCACATCTATTCCATACAGAATGGAAAGGAATAAAAATAAATCCCTATCTTATGCTAAGGTTTAATGTACAACGTCTTCTGGATTTTAGATTAATTAATACTAGGCACAAGAGGCTTTGTTGTTTGCTGAATTGTGCGTGCAAGCAGGAGGGGGGGAAACCCTTATTCCCTTCATGTAGTTTTCATCAAAATAATTTCTCCTATGAAGCTTTAGAAAAGAGAGATGTTCTCTTTGGCAACAGTATCAGCTTTTTTTTCCAATGGCCAATTGCAACATGGGCAAATGTCAAGTGCATTCCCAAATTCCCACTGGGCTGCCCCACCCTCTACCAGGCCCATTTCTATCAACAAGTATTTTGTGTAGGAAGGGCCCTTAGAGAGCAAGCAAAGAAAACATATATGGGCCAGAATTAACATGACTGTCTCTCTTCTCCAGTAGACATGCGTTCAAAGAAAGTCAGCATAATGAGAGATCTAGATGAAGAAAATAGGAGTTACTGTTGTTATTCAGATGAACTATCCTATCTCATGGGATTGGCTGACATTAGCATTACAAATCCTAATACATTTGATACTTAAATCTTGCTTCTTGGAGCTTTTCTATGAGTTATTAATTCAATTCAATTTCAATTTTATTAGACTTGTATCCCACACCTATCTCCCCAAAGGGACCCAGGGCAGCGCACAGGCAATTAAAATAAATATAAACATATATAAATACATAAAAACGTCATAAATACTGCTATCATAAAAACTGATTAAATTTAGAAAGCCCGTGCTAAAATTCAATAAAATAAACCTTTTGCTAATTTAAAACGCAGTCTGATTAGATGATCTCAGGGGCCTAGGCTAAGCCGGCTTGATGGAAAAAGTGCATCTTCAGGCTCTTTTGCAAGCTGTTTTGGTAGCATTTGTGTGAAATACAGGAAGCAAATAAAACATTTTATAATAAATAAAATAAGCAGGTTTGTCTTTTTAACTGACATTTCTACTTGATGTGACTTAACTTGTTGCATTTACTTAAAAATAACTAATTCCGCTGGAGGAGGAAGGTGCAGTTGTTACTACTTATGGAATAGATGCGGCTAAAAAATAGACATGATCTCATTCTGACAAAGTTCAGAACAGTGAAACCATCCCAAACATGCATATGTGTTCTTTTGGAGTGTTTTGCTACAATTGAAGAGGGGATATTTAGAACTTTTTGTTCTTGGAATTTTGCTAGAATATAAGCTGCAGACATTTGGACAGACATATAGTTGCATCTCATTACCACAGACTTACTATAAACAAAAAAAAGTTCCCAATAATTAGCTCATGTAACAATGCCAGCAAACAATAATCATATGCCTTTATAGTTGAACTGAGTAGACTGTCTTCTCTCCAGCTGAACTCTTAACTCTGTTGATAATTTAAAATTATAAGCCTGCCGAATTTACAGCAATTCAATATATGTGACAACAGAGAAGAGAATGAAAATGCAATACTACTGTAATAGTGCATCAGTATCAGAGAGAGGTTCACATGTGCGCCTTGCTTGTAAAGTTATTTATGAGTGCATGTTATTGCTAATACTGGTATTTAAATTTATAAAATTATAAGAGCTGGAAGAGCAAATTTAAGCCATTGAATTCAACACCTTGCTTAATGCAAGAATTTAAAATATAGCAGTCCAAGCAGATACTATGTTTGCCAAAATAGAAGGGAAATTGATCAATTCTGGGTAATTGATCCACTGTTGAACTATTGTTAAGAGTTATAGGGTGGGGTTTTTTTTAACTCACTCTCATTCAGAATCTATATTGTTGTAACTTAAATCCATTATAAAGTCTATCTTGCACTCTGGAATGAATAACAGGTCTTGACCTTCTGTGTGACTTTCTTTTAGGTATTTAAAAAAGTGTTATCCTATTCCACGCAGACACCTTTTCTGAAGGCCGAACATACCTTTCAGCCTATCTTCATATGGATGATCTTAAGTCCACTATCCATCGTTGTTGCCCTTGTTTGATCCTGTTTTGCATTTGTCTGAATCTTTGATGCTTAGAACTGGAGTATTCAAGGTGAAATCTGACCAATAAACTAGAACAATGGCTTTCCAGCACTTGGAACTTATACTTTGGTTGATGCAATGTAAAACTTCATTCGCTTTCTTTACAGCCACATTACACTGCTGGCTCATATTCAGCTTGCAATCAATTACTATTTCAAGATCATTTTTTGCAAGCACTTGTAATTTGTCTCACCTGTAACCTATATCTGCATAAATAGCCTGACTTCACCCTGCATCACCCCAATTTAAATTCTACTTGAGTTTACTCACTCCACACAGCTCATGAATGCTTATGCATTTTAATAAAATTTGTTAGTTAGAAAAGGTACTATCATACTTTTATTTTTTTCTTACCAGCATAGAGTAACACAGCTCTCCTCCTACAAAAGGATCTCTCCAGGGATCTAGTGATGCCTGATCAGGTTTGTCTAGTCATGTGAACATCCCAAATATTGAACTGAAAGAGTTCATAAAATGCACATACTTTTTCCAGAAGTGGAAAAAGTTGATTATCTTCTGGAATGCAGTCAGTATTAAATCCAATTAATCTTTGCTCTGGGCAAAAGAATTGGGAAATCAAGTTTACAAGGGTGTTGTAATACCAAAATAAAAGGTTGGTAAAGAAGGAGCAGAAGTGGTTTTATTCAATACTCTACTCAGCGATGACGTGATTGATGTATTAAAAACTGATAGTGCTGTCAATTTATTGCCAGTCCATAGGAGCAAGTGGTACTGAACTTCACTTTGCATATCCTGATTATCAGTTATGGGAGCTGAAGTCCCAGTACTAGATTTAGATTTTACATTAGTCTTTTCAGTGTTCAAAAGACATGAGAATGTTCCAATTCTGTTCTATGCATGGATTTCACAAATGACAAATCTGATAGAATGTGCCAGCATTCTCTTTTAACCATCCTCTTTTAACCATCCTCTTTTAGCCATTCTTAATAGCCATTCTCTTTTAGCCAGCTACATGATTTATCTATTTGAAAGACTGTTTAAATAAAATTGACCGGTGTCTAGATGTAAAATATGCATTATTGACAATAATTTAGAGATTCTAAATAGATTACAAGACAACTTTCGGTGAGAACCAATAGCATCAAGAAAGGATTTTTATACTTTAGAAACGTTGTAATTTTTTTTTAATAATTTTGAGGCATTGATGTTTTTATATTTAATACATGAAAATGCATGTCATATTAAATGTATATAATATGATTTAAAACTTTTCATCAGAACAAATTGTACATAAAATTGTATAGCATTAACTTCTGGTGTTCAGTATCATTCGAGGCATGCAATTCAGAAATATTTTACTGAATTCAGTAATAAATTTAAATTTCTTTAGGGTTAAACCTTATAATGTCCATATAACTATCTGGAAATACATTCATTTAATGCAGGCAGGACTTATTTTCCCATAAGCAATTCTAAGAGGATTGAAATAACTATAGTCTTCCAGATGTTGGAATCCAATTGCCAACAGCTAGCATGGCCAATAGTTAAGGATAACAAGGTTTTTAATTTAACATCTGGACAGCCACAAATCTTCCAGCCTCATTGCACAGACTTACCCTGTGTGATTACCATTACTTTTGGTCTTAAATATAATGGTACATAATTGTGAAAGATGTGTTTTTATAACACACTTTTCTTCCCAAAGGAACCTAGAATAGTTACAATTCTAAAAGCCAACAAAATATAAAAACTTAAACATAATTCTTTTAATAAAGCAATATAATAAATAATAAAAATATATGGATGCTATTTAATCACAGGGTAAATACTTCATCCAACAGGTTTAAATTTCAAGAGAGAGAATGTTTACTGAATATCCAGCTATATGAGCTATTTGACGATGGAATAGGCTGCCTCAGAAGATTAATATTCATTTATGACAGATGTTTAAGCATCATGATCTGTATCTATCTGGAATAGGAGTCCTGCTTTAGCAGGAAGCTGGTCTCCATGTAGTTTCAAGTTTGAGTCTAAGCCATGGGGTACTATGAATCATAACACATTGGCTTCCATTTGGTTTTTGTGGCTTACTTTTCAATGTGAAGGAAACTGATGACAGGATGTGATTTGATAAAGTGGAATATTTGTAGCTCAGGGTTGAAATGAGGGTTCTTGGTGCTCTCTGAGCTCCATTGTTTTCTTGTAGACATTTCATTACCCAAACTAGTTACATCTTCAGTGGTAGTAAGGAGTGAGGTTTGGTCTCACTTTATATTCTAGTGGCTTCCTCAGTCAGTATTGGTGGGAGTGGTCTTGGAGTCTCTTAGGTTGGACTGTTTACTGTTAACTTGTTTGGTAGTTCCTTGATGGGGTATTGTTTACTTCTTGACTATTGGTCTGATGTTAATCTTGGTATCAATTTATAATCATCTGAATGTTGATGCTGCTGGGGAGGTGTTTTTTGTCATTTTTCTCTTTTTGATTTGCTGACTGTCTCTTTGCGCAAAATGTAGATGTTGCTTATGTCTAGGTGTCAATTGATGGCCAATTTGTAAACTTGCCAAGCTTCCAGGAATTCTGTTGTTTTTGGACTTGGCTTGGTCTAAGGTGGTCACAGTTTCCCAGTTGAAACTATGTTGTCTACCCATATGTTGTGAAATTACAATTTTCATCATGTGTTCTGACTACTAGTGTTTATGGACCCGCTCTGCCAGGACACTCAGGATGTGGTTTGTTTGGTCCATTTGTTTACTCATTGGGAATCTATCCCCCTGAAGTTTAGAGGTGGAGCTCTTGCTTCACAAGCAGGAGGTTGTGAGTTCGATCCTAAGTAGAGACAGATGAAGGGTCTCCTGCTTGGGCAAGGAGTTGGACTAGATGACCTGCAAGGTCCCTTCCAACTCTGTTAATCTGTTAAAGTTTATATAGTAAGCCATGACTAAACAGAGCATGTTTGTAAATCTCTAGTCTGCATTTTTAGTCATAGCAATCTATTCACACCATAAACATGAGTTAACTTTCCTACTTTGAACTTCTATGAAGATTGCCAGGGATCTTTTCACACTTTCCCCAATGGCTTCCCCAATGTCTGAATAAAAGAATTAAAAAAATCTTTTTTTTCAAATTCACCTTCAATATTATTATTATTTAATAAATAACTCAAGGCAGCAAACATATCAAATACTCATTCCTCTTCCTATTTTATTTAACTAAATCAGAATAGGCAAGATAAATATAGTCAGCATTTCCCAACTTGGAGCCCACCAGTGCATTACCACTCTCATTGTCCCCAATGGCTCAATGGCAGGCAAGGGAGTAATGGGGCTTGTAATCTCACACATCTGGATCGTGCCTGTTAAAGAAGGCCAAGCTATCCACTTTTGGAGTTCCACATGAAAAGCAGCTCCTTAGCATGCAGCTGATTTTATATGCTCTAACACCAGGGCTTTTCAGATCCCTTCTTGAACACCAAAGAATTTTGTCTTACCTGCCATCCAAAATATTCTTTCCCCCATCCCAACTATCTTGCTGGTGACTCAAAACTGACCAGAAAAAGGATGCTTAAAACACAGCCTAGGAACCAGACAAGAATAGCACTAGAGCAGTGTTTCTCAACCTTGTCAACTTGAAGATGTCTGGATTCGCTGGCTGGGGAATTCTGGGAGTTGAAGTCCAGACATCTTCAAGTTGACATGGTTGAGAAACACTGCTCTAGAGGAACAAGGGGGAAAAAATTAAAGAACATTCCCTATCACTGATAAGGAAAGCTTCCTTGCAACTTTCTATTCCCGGTACAGGACCTAGCCGCGAGGAAAATGCAACACATGCCAGCGGGCGCATAAAAACCCCGCTAGCTAAGACTATCAGCTGAGGTCTTCGGTCTTGCCATCGCGGAGGTAGGGAAGGCTGGCAGATGTTGCATTAATTCCGTTTTTTGAAACTGGGTTGTGACTTTGGAGCTCCAGCCCCTTTTATACTTTTCCCAATTAGGAACGGCTGCCTGACGTCACGGCTATCTGGGATTGGCTGTACAGACCCGACACTCAAAGGGGAGCCGCACAGCCCAGAGAAACTTTTAAAAGACTGGTTCCCCCCTCCCCTCCCCGCCAGTCTGAACTGCCTGAAAAAGGTTAGTTCTTACCTAGGCGTACTACCAGCCTGCCTGTTCTCTCTCTCTCTCTCTCTCTCTCTCTCTCTCTCTCTCTCCCGAGAGGGGAAAACCCCTGAACTAGGAAACCAGCCTCTTCTGCAGGCGTCCAGCTATCTTCCTCCAGCTCCCTCGCCTAAACGATGTATTCTTCTTACTCGGCGCAAGAAACTTTTTGACTGAACTTGCCTCGCACGGTGCAAAGGCAACGCGGGAAGAGGGTGGATGAGACGCCGAATCTAAAGCCCTTTTGATTTTTTTGGGGTGGGTGGGGTGGGGTGGGTGGCAGGAGCCGCACTTTCCAAGAGCAACCGAGGGGGGGATTGCAAAGCGCCCAGGGACTCCGCGCGTTTCTTTTGTCTGCGCCGACAAGTTGGTGGGAATTTGCCCGGCGGCAGAGAATTGGAGGAGATGGCTTGGATCAGGTGGGCTTTCCTGCTCTGTGCCTGTGCCTTTTGGTGCCCAGGGCTCGACGCTTCCGAAAAGGCGAAGGTGAGGACGGTCACCTACGTGCTGCAGCCCGGAGCGTCTCAGAGCAGTCGGCAGAGCGGAAGGCAGCAGCAGCAGCAGCGCCTGTTCAACCTGGAGCTGCCGCATTCTCCTTACGGCAACTTGCGGCGGCGGCGGCAGCGCAGCAGCAGCAGCACAAGCACCAGCTTGGAGCGAACTCGCCGGGTGAGCAAACCTGGCAATCCCGGCGTGCAGCTCCGCTTGGGTCCCACCGTGCGCCTTCAACACAAACCTGCCGGCATCCACACGGCAGCCTCCTCCTCCTCCTCTTCTTCCTCCTCCTCCTTCGCCAAAGCTGGAAAAATCGTCTTGCGCTCCAGGATCCAGCCGCGCCAGAGCAACGGCACCGCCGGCGCTAAGATCTACCCTAAAGCCCATCTGCGGCAGCTGCAAGGGTAAGGAGACGGCGGCGACGCTTTCTCGCCTGGCCAAGGTGCTCTCGCCATTTGGGAGTGTCTAAACCTTCCCCCCACCCACCCACCCACTTCCACCCGGGCCACTTAAGATCGCGCACGCCTGTGGACTGGCAGACCCGTAATCCGATGCATGATGCTCACGTTCCTTTGGGTTTCCCACAATGCCGTTCTATCCTCAGTTTTGGGACCTTTTCTTTCTTTCTTTCTTTCTTTCTTTCTTTCTTTCTTTCTTTCTTTCTTTCTTTCTTTCTTTCTTTCTTTCTTTCTTTCTTTCCTTCTTTCTTTGCTCTTCTTTCTTCCCAATTTTTCTTTATCTGTTGCCTTCCAGAGTGCAGTTCCCAAACAGAATGACCCTAAAGAGATGGAGGTGATTTGGAACTTTGAAAGTGGTAGCATAATATCTCTGGACAGCATCATGTGTTGGTCCTGTTATTTAGAGTCACTTCCAAAGCCGGGTGTTCTCCAGATAGAGGGAAACAGCAAGGCCAGCCAGTGCTTGGGTGAATTCTAGGAGTTAAGGTCCAGAAACATCTGGAAGATAGCAAGTTAGGAAAAGCTGCTTTGACTGTAGTTTAAAGCAGGGGTCTGCAACCTTTGCAACTTTAAGTCTGAAGGACTTCAGCTCCCAGACTTCTCCAGCCAGCAAAAGCTGGCTGGAGAATTCTGGGACCTGAAGTCCTTCAGACTTAAAGTTGCAAAGGTTGGAGACCCCTGGTTTAAAAGACAGTGTGAAAAGGAGCAGGGGCAGAAGCTTCCTTCTAAAGTTTTGGCTTAGTTGTCGTTCATGTAAATGAATCATAGCTATAGAAACTGAAAGAATGATTTAAACACATGGTGTATACAAGTCTTTTGAGTTCATGGTTTTTGTAGAGGAACATGTTAAACTGGAGATACTTCTGGCTGAATGTTCATATAAATACCTCTCCTTACTTGGATAAAAGAGTGAATTGTTTGTCAACACTATGCTTGATGCACATACAGCTGTCAAATTAAAAAGGGGCTTGGTGGTTTCCTAGTGCCCTCTACTTATGATTGGTCTACAACAGACCTCCCCAGATCTACTTATAACCTGTTTTTGGAGTTAGGATGGTTGCATAAACTCCTGTGGCGATGTGATCACACTTTGGGTGCCTGATAATTGGCTCACCTTTACAGCCATTTGCAGCATCCTGTATCAGGTGACCATGATTTGCAACATCTTCTATGGGTTTCCGGCATTTACTTCTGGTTTTTGGTAAAAAAAAGCCTATTTGTGAAAATCGATTCATTTAACGACCTCCTGTTTAGTTAACAACCATTATACAAAATGGTCAGAACTTCAAATGCAATCACGTGACATCTCAATTTATGATTGCAACAACTTAAGACTGTAATTCCAGGCTCAGTTATGATCATCATCAATTGAGGATTACCTATAGTACTTTAGATGAAAATGTGTTTAGCTATTTTCATACGATGTGTAAACCCATCTCATATGGTTAATTTAAGAATGTTATAATAGAAAGCAGGTTCTTCTTTGAAACAATATTCTAATACAGTTTCTTAAACTCTTTCCTCTTGAATCCCTTTCCACTTCAAAAATTATGGAGGACCCCCAAAGTGCTTTTGTTTGTATGAATTATATTAATAAATATTCACTATGTTAAAAATTAAAATTGATGAATTTGCTGCCGCTACAGTTTTTTACTATAGTTTGATGGGGTTTTAATATTGTGTTCTTTTCCAAGATAGTTTGGCAAATAATTTTGATTAAGTTAATCTCTGAAAGGATCTTGGGGGACCCTTAGGGGTCCTAGGACCACACTTTAAGAAGTACTTGCCTAACTCATTAAATCATGAATTCAAATACAGTAATGGTCCAGTTAAAGTTTTGCTTGAACTTTACTTATATTTTAAGTAATTAGTATGATTAAATATCTTTATTCTTTGCAGTAACAAACCATAGTTTTAAAGGGAAAAAGTCAACTTTACTTTTAGATGACAAAATCACATTGAGCTTATTTCAGTAGAAGCATATTCTATGTTGGGCAAACAGAGGGAATGCCTCTTATAAATTAGCACACCTCTTCCAATATGTCTTTGTGTTAAAAAGTAATATTTTGCTTGATTTTATATATCACTCATTTCTTTAAAAATGTTCAGTGTTTTTGGAACCTTACTCTTAATACCATTTATAATGATCACTGATTAAATTCTTGAGGGAAAAACTCAGACGTGCTTTAAGTCACCCACTATTTTACAATATATGGGCATTCGCAAGAGCATTCCATTTAAGCTTGTGGAAGCCTGGCTTGTACCTGCAACAAAAGATGGCAGAAGTAATTCTTAAACGTGGATAAATACCTAAACTTTCATTGATAGAACCCATCGCTGATATGGTTTATCTTCTACCTCAATGCAGAAAAGCTAAAGATTATCCATAAGGATTATAAAATCATAATATTACATATTTGCCCTCAACTGGCCCTTAATTATGCCCCTAAAAATGCCTCATGATATTGGTGGACTAGCCAATTTGGTCCCAGTTTTCATTTATTTATTTATTTTGGCTTCCTTTTTCCTTTGGCTTGTGGGAGGTAGATTGAGCCAGAGACCTGCATCCCACTATGGTCAGAGACGTTCAGCTTTGGGTCCTTAATCTTAGAGAAGGTGGTGAGAATGTAAACAGCTGAGGCATTTGGATGCCTCTACTCCTTTTCATGCTTACGCAGCCAAGAGAGATGTGCCTCTAGGTCACATACAATGAAAGTGAGGTAACCACAGAGGAAAAAAGAAAGCCCTCTCACAGACAGTCAGGAAAGACCTTCTAAGTACTGAAGAATCTATTCTTATTTGGAACACTTATAATTACTTTCCTTCAGGCCCGAAATCCACTACCCCTCCTGCCTACCCTTAGCATTCCACTGAAGTGTCAGCCCAATCTCCCCCCTATTTTTTCCCCTTTTAGTCTCTTGTTATAGTTCTAGCTGGCTTTTTTAGCTCATTCCCCCTCCCTCTCCCTGCTTTGAAAGGGTCCCCAAGGAGAGAAAAATAGTGAGCTATTGAAATGCAGCAGAATTTATTGGCGACGTCTGCACCTGGCAGTTGATCCTTTTCTGTACTGTTTTTTTGCAGGGTGAATGTCTGTGGTGGGCAATGCTGTCACGGCTGGAGCAAAGTTCCTGGGTCCCAGAGGTGCACCAAACGTAAGTAGCCATGTGGAAGGATAAGCTTTTAAACATGAAACAAAAGCCTCTCCTCTCCAAAGTAGAAAAATAGTTACTGGACCTTGCATAGTCCTGCAGTATGCAGGAGTATGCAAGCCCTGAAATGATGGCCTTAAATCTCCCTCAGATATTTGTCACGAGAAATTTACCATGCTAGTGGCCTAACTTTATATTCAGTCCTACTTAAATATTATGTATGTATGTATGTATGTATGTAGGTATGTAGGTAGCTAGGTAGGTGGGTGGGTGGGTGGGTGGGTGGGTGGTTAGGTTAGTTAGTTAGTTAGTTAGTTAGTTAGTTAGTTAGTTAGTTAGTTAGGTTAGTTAGGTTAGTTAGTTAGGTTGGTTAGTTAGATTGGTTAGTTAGGTTGGTTAGTTAGGTTGGTTAGTTAGGTTAGTTAGGTTAGTTAGTTAGTTAGGTTGGTTAGTTAGGTTGGTTAGTTAGGTTAGTTAGTTAGGTTGGTTAGTTAGGTTAGTTAGTTAGGTTAGTTAGTTTGGTTAGTTAGTTAGGTTGGTTAGTTAGGTTAGTTAGGTTATTTAGGTTGGTTAGTTAGGTTGGTTAGTTAGGTTAGTTATTTAGGTTGGTTAGTTAGGTTAGTTAGGTTGGTTAGTTAGGTTGGTTAGTTAGGTTGGTTAGTTAGGTTAGTTAGGTTAGTTAGTTAGGTTAGTTAGGTTAGTTAGGTTAGTTAGGTTAGTTAGGTTAGTTAGGTTAGTTAGGTTAGTTAGTTAGTTATTTTTGTTTACTTATTTATTTTGCTGCCTCTTTTGCTGCAGTTAAAATAATGCACTCTTTATGAATTATACAAATCTGGGAGACCTCCATACCAGGTTACAAAATGAATTTGTGCTAGGAAATGTAACCTCACACACACACACACACACACACACACACTTTCGTTTGGAATTTGACAGGTCACAGTATGACAGACCCAATGGTTTTTATATTTAATATTTTAAACTCGGGATATTGGATTGCTTTGCATGTAGATCTCTCCATCCTTAATGACATTTAAGTGACCTCCTACTTTGGTTCAGATTTGCTTTACTTCCTCCCAATGAAACAGGGTCTTTTTGGTGGTGAACTCATCTCTTAATCGGAGAGAGGTTTAAATGTTGATGTCACGTTTGAGTTATAGGAGCCTTAATCATCCTGTTTTAATTCCTCCCCACTTGCCAAGTCACTAGGGTTCAAAATGGGAATGGCTTCTTCTCTTAAATGCAAGTATTTGACTGCTCCTGAACAAAAAGCAGATATTTTGCAGAAGAGCAACTGAAGGCTGTTGGAACATTTTGCAGTCAGAGGTTTCTCTACTGAACTTCTGTGTAGCAGATGTGGGATGAGGGTCTGTTTGGCCTGTCCTGCATGAAAGCCAAAAGAGGCAGCAGTTTGTTTTCTGACCTGGGAATTGAAAAGCAAAGTTTCTTCCTCAGCACATATTATATTGCCACAACAGTTGCTGGAGGTGAAGGGCAGGTAGGTCTTCATTCACCTAGTCTTCATCAAGGGAATGATGAAAAACAAAACTATATTAAGCTAAAGCAAGTTCAGCTTTCTAAGGAAATCTCGCAGATATGCAAATCCAAAGCCCTCTTTTCAGTCCCTCCCAATAAATTCATAATGGTAGACCTGATACAAGGAAAACATTTCAGCGAAAGGACTCGAGTGAAAAGTTTGGTTTGTTGAGTCTTTTCTTTACATTTCTGATTTTGAGACAGTAAGAAACAATAACATACAAAACATTTTGAAGCTGAAGCACATGTGTCAGACTGCAGTCAAAGTGCAGTTAAAATGATATGCACGTCATGATGTCATCAGATGATGCATTTATGTATGTTGGTGCAAGTATGCAGCCATGGTACTTGTGCTATGATGTCATTGCATGCGTGCTTCATTTGCCACCTCCTGAGTACTCATGAAGTAAAACCGTTCTGAATTTGAAACACCTTATCTTAAATGAGAACAAAACTGTTTCAAACATCGAATAGGCTGTTTTGATTATTCTGAACTTGTTTCACGTTCCAAACAGATTATTCTGCATTCAAAACAGGTGTTCTGAGCTTGGAATACTTCCAAAACTATTTAAACAGCCTGGGACAGGGCATTCTGAACTCAAAATTTGGTGTTTTGAATTTGATGCTGTTCGTGTTCCAGAATTTTTTATCCACCCAGCAAGAAATCTACCTAGTGTCAGTGAAGAAAACCTTACTTTAGTCTGGTCTTCTGGCTAGGCCTATAATAGAACTGGATTAGATTATGGAATACCTGATACACAAATATTGCAATTGTATGAAAGAAAGGAGAGGGTGTAACCAGTATAGTTAGGAAAAACATTAAAATTGTATACCAAGTTACCTCAGGATTCTTAAAGTATTTTGTTGTGTACTGCCTTGCCTTAGTCACAAAATTTTATTGTAGGTATAAATGTTGTCAACTTCTGCCTACAAATTTCTCTTCTGTTTCAATCACCTGTTTTCATTCTACAAAAATCCATTATAGAAGAAAAGATAAAATCATTGCTGAGACTCATTGTTACGTTCTAAATATATCACATAACCAGTGGTGGGATTCAAAAATCTTTACTACCGGCTCTGTGGGTGTGGTTTGGTGGGTGTGGCAGGGAAAGGATACTGTAAAATCTCCATTCCCTCCCCACTCCAGGGAAAGGTTACTGCAAAATCCCCATTTCCTCCTGATCAGCTGGGACTTGGGAGGCAGAGAATAGATGGGGAAGTGGCCAGTCAGAGGTGGTATTTACTGGTTCTCCGAACTACTCAAAATTTCTGCTACTGGTTCTCCAGAACTGGTCAGAACCTGCTGAATACCACCAGCAGTAAGCCCAAAGAACTTAGCCCCAGGCATTCTTGATGGCTACTTTCAGCTGCTTCTGGAAAGATCCATGAAGCAATTTCTTTGAATGCTTCCAATATATACCGGTATCCAAGGAATAAATATACAGACTGCCTCTGTTACAGTTCTTATTAGGAAGATTTTGAATTTTAATTTAATTAATTTTAATGTTTTATGAAACTGATATTGACAAATGGCTTTTGTGAGCAAACCTTAATATAATCTTTATGACCCCCAGGATCTTGCTTCTAATTTTAGTATGACTTTGTTCATTTTTTCCAGCACTGGCAGGAGACATGTATATCTCACTGAATAGAAAATTAATGTTTTAATGCTTTGCACACAAACATGGTATTTATGCAGTATGTTATCAGTTGTAATATCTTTTAAGAAAAGTTGGCTAGCATTTTTAAACATCTATTGAAAAATTTAAAAAAATACAAAGAAGAAAGCCATAGTCCCATGCCAGTGAAATTACTGACTGACTTTCCTCTTTCCAACATGATTTAAATATTAAATCAATTAATATTAATATGTTAATGAATGATTCATCTTTTCAGTTCAAAGGGCTAGAAACATTTCTAAAATACCTGGTTTGTTGTGATTTTCACAGTCATTGCGATGTTAATATTGAAGTCTGTATTAATGTAGTATTTTCACAGAATGAACAGACATTGAATTATACAGAGGAAAATGGTGACAGGTGGGGAAAAATTAATTGGCTCCTTCCCACCTGGTCTTTCCTTTGTTCCTTCTGCTGAAATTGTTTCCATCAGTCTGGCTGGCAGATGTCCTGCAAAGACCTTGATTTTACATAGTCAGAAATAAATGCTTCTGTTTCATTCCACATTTACATATAGAAATACATCCAATGCATTCCTGATGAGAATGTCTGTCTCCTAGCCTGCATGGAGAAAGTAGCGATGCTTTATTGGGGACACACTGTAATCTAGTACATTCCCATCCCAGACAGAAAATAATCTGCCTTTAATGTGCAAAAAAGCAATGGCTTTATGGATCTGAGCATCTGTTGCTGAAGCATATGTTATTACAACAACGCATTTGCGTTTTGATATGCATTCCTCAAGGTCCATGTTGAGGTTCATGTTGGAAGCTTTCATCTCTCAGGGCATGCCTTAATGGATCATTCTTCCTTCCTCTTCTTAAGAAGTGAAGCAACTTATTTTTGTAGCTAACTGGTAGTGATCCCAGCTGCAAAAGTTCACTAATGTTTTGTGTTGGTTTATTCACTGGTATAACTACTTGTATGGAATTTCTTTTCTTTCTACCATTTCTTGTGTTTGGAAAGTTTCTAATATGTGTATGTTAATATATGTGTATGTTAAAGTTGTGATGGGTTTTGATTTTAATAGTGTATTTTTTAACCATGGTAAATATGGTAGCACTAAAATATATCATATTTTTCGGACTATAAGACGTACCATGATTTCGAAGAGGTACATTAAAAACAAAGTTTTTGCACTCTGCAGGCCTCCCAAACCCTTTGCACGCCCTATTTTTTTGCCAAAAAAGGAGGGGGTATGCAGTGCTTTGGGAGGCTTGCAAAGTGCCCCTGGGGACTGGGAGAGGCAAAAAGGCCCGTTTTTTGCTCGTTTTTGCCCTTCTCAGCCTCCAGGAGCACTTTGCAAGCCTCCCAAACCCTCTGCACATCCATTTTTGCAAAGGGGGCCAAAAATGCTCTATTCAGTGTATAAGACCCACACAGATTTTCACCCTGTTTTGGGGGGGAAATAGGTGTATCTTATACTTTATTTGCCATATTGAGAAATATGGCAAATAAAGCAAATAAAACTATCTTGCTTTGGAGTTTTCCTTCTAGGCACTGAAAAAGGAAAATGGCAGCTTACTGCTGTTATCATATGGTAAATTGCCCATCTATACATTATGTGGCAATCTGGAATCTTCACTCCAGGGATACATTCTTCTGCATATGAAAATTGAATATTGAGAAAGGAACATCGGAGCTCTGCCTTAGATGCATTTAATAAGTGCAAGCATTTGACCTATTTACAGATGTCAAACTGGAAGAGATATTGTAGAGAATCCCCAAACTGATATTGATAAATAATACCTGTTCTGAAGAAAAAGGGTGTATGTTTAGTTCAAGTCAAATAAACTGTTGAAGAAGAAAAACATGCATTGGCTGGCTTTGTAAGATAGCCAAAACATGGAAATTTACTGAATGTGCAGGAAACAAAATGAATATCAAAATAATATAACACAGATAGAATACCAGGAAGGAAGAACGTTACGTGGTCAAATTCTTCACAAGGTTGAAAGGAAAGTGGATAAGGATAAAACCTGAAAATGGCTAATATCTGCTACATTAAAAAAAAGAAACTGAAGGCTTGAGTTTGGCTGCTCAAGAGCAATCTATTTCAACTGATACAATCTAAAGCTAGAACTGAAAAAATCATCACATGATTCAAAGCACAGATTATGTAAAAAAGCAGAAGAAACACTTGATTGTATACTCAGCTGATGCAGAAGATTGTGCAAACTGATTATAAACAAAGACATAAACACCAAGATCAAAATGATTCACCAGTACAACTGAAAAATTATCACGTGCCACTAATGAAAAATTGACTGGAATGTAAGAGTTGAAAAAGTAGTAAAAAGTTAGCAGATTAAAACATTGTGGGTTTTCCAAATACAAAGTGGACCACCACTTGAACACCAACAACATTGATAAAATCACCATCAGCTAATTTCATAAGGCAGCTTGGGAAGAACTCAGTAAATGGACAAAAATATCAAATTCAGTCTCTATATCTGACTGACTGATATTATATTAAATTTATATGCTGCCTTACTACCAGTGACTCTGGTGGTTAAGACCAGTATGCTTCCCATGCATGGAGCTCGCATGTGGAGAAATGAACTGGTTGGGCCTCTAGAGTCTGACATCACCATGACTTAAAGATTCTTTATCGTTTTCATGTGGTGAGTTTTTTTAAAAAATAAGGTCTGCTGTTCACCATATTTTAAAGACCCATTGGAAAGATAAACTTCTCCAGGATGTGGTAAATTCCTTGTGGCTGTGCATTTTTAAGAATTACTGACCACATGAAAATGACTGTGACACTTTAAATGTAATGCAAACATTGGACCTTAAGCAGTAAGCACTGAGGCCTGATGAGCAGGAACTGTATATATGCTCCATATATCGGGTGTTGGTCAAATGAGAAGGCAGCCCACATGTTATCTTTATGATGCAGAAGCTATTAAAAACATCCTTTATGTTTTGAGTTCTTCGTGCTGCTATAATATATAGTCATGGTCACACGTGATTCTTTCAATAGCCTGGAAACTTTCCACATGAATGAAACCTGTCCTTGCTAATAGAATGGAAACTCTCTAGTGTAATAAGGGTAACTGTGAGCTAATCCATTCCACATACACATTAACTGTAGAATCAGCCTTTTTATCAATGGACACCGTTGGAATTTTGAGAGAATTTTGAGTAGTCTCTGCTTGTATCCTCTTGAGATATGGATCCTGTCAGACATACCACGCTGCTTTAAAAAAATCAGTTTATTCAGTTTATATTTTCTAGCAAGGGCAGCCTAAAATAATTGACACACAGTATAATAGAAATGCAAAAGAAGAATCTTTTGGTTCCAAGAAGATGCTGATTGCAGAGAGATAGAAGAGATGATGAAATGACTGAATGATTGAAATGATTATATTAATCATAAAAAGAGTGGGTAAGGTAAAAAGAGATTTAGTGTTCTTGGTACAGAGACCTGTGGAACTCTGGTTATTCCATTTCAGTAATGGATGAATCAGGGATATCTGGTAGACAAAGAGCATTCTGGAAATTCTTTGGATCAGATTGTATGCAGACTTGGATCTAAGTATTGAAGGGTTTGGGATTTAAGGCAGGGGCCCCCAACCTTTGCAACTTTAAGTCTGAAGGACTTCAGCTCCTAGACTTCTCCAGCCAGCAAAGCTGGCTGGAGAATTCTGGGAGCTGGCTGGGGAATTCTGGGAGCTGAAGTCCTTCAGACTTAAAGTTGCAAAGGTTGGAGACCCCTGATTTAAGGGACTGCTGCAGATGGCACATACATTCATTACGGTGCATGGGATCATGTATATATGTATATATATAACCATGTAACTATAGTTTACCACAGCGTTTTTCAGTCTCAATAACTTTAACATGTGTGAATGTCTACTCTCAGAATCTCCCAGTAAACATCTTAAAGCTGTTGAGAAATACTGTTTTAGAGGATCGGAAATATAATGTAGACTGACAGGTTCAGATATTTGAACACCAAATATCTGTTGTGGTGAGAACTGCCATTTCATAAAATGTTTGCCCCTGAAGACGTGGTCAGTCGCAAAACACTCATTTGCTAGAAAATAAACTTGTTAAGAATGCTAACGTGGGGAGGAGCTTGGAGGCCTGAGAGGTGGGGATGAGGCCTGCAAGCACTATGTTGAGGCTTCATAATTATCATTGCAAGGATTTGTCACATGAAAAGGAAAATAGAGATCTGTAACTCTGATTATTATGCTAATGTCTCTTGGAAGTAGAAATCTGTGGCTAGCAAGTTTTCCAGATTTGGTCTGAAAATAAATGGCTATCATAAATCCTGTATGATATTTCATTTTGAAAAGTATGGATACACACCAATAATTGAAAACTCTGAATTGGTGTTTACAGAGAGAAGATGGAAGATTGTAGAACTCTGGTTTGCAGCCTTGTTTCTTCATCCCTGTGAATTCCTGTTCATTCCTTTTCTAAACGTGGTTCTTTGTCCCTCCAGTTATAGGTTATGCTTTAAGCCTGAAGTTATCAAGCCGGAATACCAATTATGGAAGCTGTATGTTTCAGCAGTCTCTCTTCACTTCTTTCTTTCCTTTCCAGCAGCCTTATGTTTTTTGTTTATTCAAAGCATCTCATCACCTAACTTCTTCTTGTGTGTTCCTGTTTCTAAAGACATGGAGACAAGCAGCTTTGGCTCCAGATACATATCTTGAGAAAGATGAAAACATTTGTATTACATCTTATGCCTTGGTATGAAGCACTCAAGACAACTCATTAAAGATTAACAAAACCTTTTTAAAAACTCCCACAAAGTAAAACAAACAAACAAACAACCCAGAAAAGAACCAAATCGGATTATAGCAGTTGATCAGTTTAAGTATTAGTATGCTGAAGAAAAACCCAAAATAAAATGCACATCTCCTTAGATTTTTGGCAAAATGCCATTCAGAAAAAAAGCTGTATATATTTTTCCAAACTGATGCCATTCAAGAGAGGGCCCGATATATTTTAGAACATAATAGGCAGCCTAATGGTAATGGAGGACTGTTTATTGTCATGTAAATTTTATGTGTCAGTGAATGATGTAGAAGGGCCCATCCTGATAATGTGAAGAACAAATCCACTGTGGTTAGCAGTTCCTGTAAGTACTTGCAGGTAGTCCTCAACTTACAACCATTTGTTTACTGACTGAAGTCACAAAAGTACTGAAAAAAATGACTTATATCTGATGCAACAACGCTATGGTCATGTGATTAAAATTTGGTTGCTTGGCAACTGTTATGTATTCACCATGGTTGCAGCATCCCGGGATCACTGATTGCCTTTTGCAGTCTTGACAGATGGCTTTCAATAAGCAAAGTCAATGGGGGAAGCCAGATTTACTTAATGATGGTGTGATTCACTTAACATCTCCAGTAATTCCCTTAACAATCATGGCAAAAAATGGTTTGTAAAATGGGTTATTATGACTCACTTAATAACCATGCTCTCTACATGGGGCTCCCCTTGGGATGCACCTGAAGACTACAGCTGGTCCAGAATGTGGCCGCACGGGCAGTTTTGGGAGGTTCTAGATACTCCCACGTAACACCGCTCCTGCGCGAGCTGCACTGGCTGACTGTGGTCTTTCGGGTGCATTTCAAGGTGTTGGTCACCATCTTTAAAGCGCTCTATGGCACAGGACCTAGTTATTTGCGGGATCGTATCCTGCCCCATACATCCTTTCGGCCGATTCGCTCCCACAGAGAGGGACTTCTCTGGGTGTCCACTAGGCAATGGCAGCGGGCGACGCCCAGGGGAAGGGCCTTCTCTGTGATGGGCCCGACGCTTTGGAACGACCTACCCCCCGATATTAGAACTACTACGGACCTCCACTCCTTCCGCCAAAAAGTTAAGACCTATCTGTTCCATCAGGCCTGCTTGGCCTAATTTATGCTCCTTGCCCCAGTCTGTTAATTCAAATTGTTTTATTTGGTCTTATGGGATATAGTTTTTAATGTTTTACAAATTTTAGTACAGGGTTATTTAATTCAATTTTAATTATGTATGTATTGTTATGTTTTTAGATGTTTTTAATTTTCCTGTACACCACCCCGAGTCCCTTCGGGGAGAGGGGGCGGTTTAGAAATTTAATAAATTATTATTATTATTTTGCTTGGCAATGGAAATTCCGGTCCAAATTGTGTTCGAGGATTATCTTTATACATTTCTGGTAGGGCTACCAGGTTTGGATTGCAGAAAGCTGGACAGCTGCCAAGTGGCAGCAAAGGGGCAGTGCTTCCTGCAAGTCTTTGCTACGACTTAGCGATCAACTGGATTTTACCCATTCTGATAGAATAGCCCCATTTTTGATAATATTCCTATAGCTGATGCAGAATTAATTGAAATTCTATTTTCTTTGGTAGTTTGGGGAAAGAGAAGAAGCAATGCAGTTGCTGACTACAACCATGGAAATTTTATGCCATGTCTTTGCAAGAGTAAAACCTTAGGCTTGTGAGTGAGCTAATTTCCACTTTCCTGATATTTTAGGCATTTTTAGTTCTGATTATAGGGAAATGCACACTGGTCACTGATTGTCATGGTAAGCTCTCATAGATTGCTTCTGTCACCATATATTTTCTTTCCACTTCTGTGAGGGGATGTTATTTTATTTTATTTTTATTTATATCTATTACTTGTCAAGCATGTATAACAGATAACAGATAAGTATAAACATGATTATGAATACATGAAATGGATACAAATAAATGGGGACATTAGGAAAGGGACAGTAGGCACTTTGGTGTGTTTTTGCACGATGATGATGATGATTATTATTATTATGTAACCCTGCCCCTCTATAATTTTCTATCATAAATAGAGTAGCCTTGGGCAGGTTTTGCACCATAATATGCAAAACTCTGCAACAGCTTTGTTAGTTTTGTGTGATACCAAGTATCTTTAAAAATATGGCTTTTTTCCAAGGCTTTGAGCTAGGTGGGTGGTGAGTCTTTAATGGGGCCCTGCATGTTAGGTTGGATGTTTTATTGCTCTCCTGAATGTGCATTGTTGTTTTTCTTCGGCTGTTGGTTTTGGATTGTTTCTATGGATGACAGCTGTCCAGAGACACTGTAGAGTTGGTCAGCTTTATAAATCAGATGAATAGATATTGTAGAACTTGGGTTAACAAGACTGTGAAGAGGTGTTTGTTCTGTTTCCCACTGCTGCTGTGGCATGACCCATATTTCAGTTTACAGTTCCTGCAATGGTGGTGGTATTTTAAAATGTTTCTGGATGGAGAAAATGGAGAGGCCAGACTGAATTGAGTGAACCAAGTTGAAATACAACAGCTGGCTAATATGGTTGTATGGTTTTGAAACATAGTTAGAATATATATATATTTAAAAGTAGAAACAAAATCAAGCTGGCTGCTTTGCAGAGCTTACCTCTCAAAGACAGAAGGGAGATGCTTTTATTGATTCATTGTTAGAAAACACTTAGTGCAAGTACAAGTCTGCATAAATTACAATCCATCTGGCCAAATGTAACTTCTAGTGATATAGGATAATTCACCAGACCCAACAATCTTTTTTTCTGTTTATCAACTGTCTGGATTTGCAAGACCCAATAATTAGTGAGTCCTAAGTGATTCTGCTCTGCCATAATGTAATTCACTGCAAATGTGATAGGTTTACACAATGATGCAAAGAATGCAAACATTAACTGGAACAAAAAAAAAACTGTTGCATGATAGGAACATGAGATCATTTTTAGTATCCAGCCTAGTAAACTCAGTTATTAGGTATCAGAAACATTCCAGAATACTACATTTGCAGCAGCTTAGATAGCAATTGCATTTAACTAACAAATTACAAAGAGCCAAGAGTACAGTGCTCTTTATGGGCTATGTTGTTCAAAGCTAAAATTTAAGGTTTGATTGGGAGTACAGGGTTTAGACTGGCAAGGAGAAGGCATGACTTCTGCTTTATTTCTAGAGGTCATGTTTACACAACTGTAGATGTCACTACAGGAATGCATCAGATGTTTTTAAATGGGCCAACTAAGAATTCCAGCAATGACACACACTTTTATTAGAATTCCCAGTGCTTTCACAAATATGATAAAGTCATAGTCTCTATAGAAAAAACATAGCCCTGCATATTTAACCCTCTGGTGCTGCCAAGAATTGTAGAGGAGCTCCTCCCTCCCAAATATAGTGCCAAAATACAGAACACTATTGACAGATAGCAAATTGTTATCACACGAGAGCTGTAAGGCTGTGTTGGTGCAGAAGTCATTCATTTATCCTTAATGTTTGTAGTGGAGAGAGATAAATGAAAAGATTGTGCAGCCAAAGATCGCTTAGTCACACAAACTGAAGGAAATGGGGGCAGAAGAAACCAGGAAGCAAAGATATATGATGATCATGAGTGAAAGAAATTCTGGTTTGAAAGCAGAAATGGAAAGAGGTGAAAACTTACAGTAAAGAAGAACCAGAGGAAAGTGGGAGTTCTATGCAGTACATAACAAACAGGAGATTGTAGAGAATGGAATGCTGAGTACTCAGGGGGACTTTCAAACATATGGTTGGAAATTAGAAAATCAGTCCATCTATTGATTTGAACTTACCATTAAGTATATTTCCACAATTTGGTTTCCATTTTTCAGAACTTAGCTGGCACCTTCAAATAGACCATGGTTCTCTACCTTTATTTTGGCCATGCCCCATCTAAGCATCTCTACTTTACTTCTATCTTTTTTTTAAACAAAGTTAGTTTTATTCAGGCTACAGATAGAACACTATTTTGATTGAACTCATTAAATAAAACATTTAAATAATAAGACCATGAAAGGATTATAATTCAAATGAACAAACCAGGAATTTAAAAATTAATGTTATCTTACCCTTAATTTGTTGTGACCAGTTAAGCATATTGCATATATTTAATCATATTCAAAGTCTACTAGAAATGGGTATCAGGAACCATGTTAACATAATATAAATTGCTGAATAATGTCATACGTTATAATAAACTTGATTCATATTACTAAGAAGCTATTCTGGTTTAAGGAACTTGTAAAATTCTATGCATAGATAAACTCAATTTTGGACTGTACTAATTCATGCATTTGATTACAGTCTAGAAATAGTTTCCTGTTTGAGTTGAAACCTTTGTCAGATGTAATTTTAGGGTATAAAGTATTGTTTTAAAGATGTAGCATAATTCTGTGTTGTTGCATTCCTTCCCATGCATGAAAGGAGTCAGATCTCATTCGGAGGCATGGAAGCTAACTGCTTGTTTTGTAACTAAGAACTTTGACCGCTAAGGGGTATTGGGGACCATAAGATACCAATGGCTACATTAACTGTTTTGTAATGTGCATAACAAGATAGGTTCACTGAGGTTTTTAAGCTACCATAACTCTTTGGAATCACCCATATACCATCCCACGTTGTGGCATCCGAATGCCACTGAGAGCAACAGCTGTGATTTACAGTTCTTCAGGAGGCCATGCATAACTGCTTTAATCTTTGAGGGTGCACTGCACAATTCCTAAGGAGCCACAAGTTACATAGTGACAGCGTTGTTGTTCTGGGGCAAACAGCAGGAGGAAAGGGGAGTATTAGTATGTTTGCTGCCTTGAGTTATTTATAAAGTTTAAAAAAGGGAGGGGGGGTTAAAAATCAAATAAATAATCATACTCAATTCAACTTAGGGTGAGCCCTATTTTAGCAATTACAAAGCCTTACTTTCTCCTCTGAATTGGGACTCCTAGCTGGTTGTGTTTCTTATGCAGAAGAAATTTGCAAATCAAATGTACACTTTGTGGCTTGTTTGAGAAGAGAAAGATAGAATCCTCATTCAGATAACATACTAATTTTTAAAATAATCCCCTAGTTTAGTTGTTCCTCCTCATGGAAAATATTGAAATGAGAAAGAAATTATTCCATGTGTGTGTATGCAATCTATGAATGATAAACAGGAGGCCAGGCAAAGTAGCTTCATTTCTTGCCTCCTCAGTATCTAGTGATAATTCCCATTACTTTTTTCAGAAGTGAAGGAATGCGATCCCCCATTTCTTGGGATTTACTCAAGGATAGATCTGTCTAGTTGAACGAAAGAATGCAAGATTAATGCAAATGGATCACCTTCATTTGAGTTCAGTTTTATAAATGTGGAAAGTTCTATTCATTGACCGCTGCTTTGTTTCATTAAAGAACTTGCCTTCCTGTCTGAAAGTTGCTGAGAAATGTGTATACCTTGATTTCTAATGAAATCTTATTGGCATTGTATCCTTCCTTGCTTTGTCATGAAAGAACATTCACTTTAGATAATCTTCATCACAAGAAATAGTTGCTTGTAATCACAAGAAATGCATCAGCAAGCATTATACAAAATATGGTTGCCACTGACATGTTTCTGTCAACCCTAACTTGGGAGTTAGGGTTGAAGGTGAGAGTGTTGCAACAAAATTTAGTAGAATGTGCATGCTTAGCTTGAACTAGGATAAAATCCACATAAGCTAGTTAATTCCTCTTATCCAATGTTACTTCTGATAACCACCTGGATATGTCATTTTCTTGGCAGCAGTATGGAAGAGATTAGCCAGTGTCTTCTGTTTGAGTAGAAATCAGGGGTGGGTTCCTGCCCGTTCTAATCTCTTCTCTAGAAGAGGTTCCACAACTCTACAGTGCCGTTTAGAACTGGTTCCAGCTCCCTCCTCCCGCCCGTCCGCACATCATCAAGATGAAGAGCGAGAGGAGGAATTCTGGGAATTGAAGTCCACAAGTCTTAAAGCTGTCAAATTTGAACACCACTGGGGTTTTTTTGTCTAAAGGGTTAGGAGTGCAAGGGTCTTGTAACTTGAGCTTTAAGACTTGCGTGCTTCAAATGCCTGAGTTTCTGAGGTAACATTTTGGTTGCTAAACAAGAGCATTGTTAAGTGAGTTTCACCACATTTTACAAGTTGGCCACACCCACCCAGTCACATGACTGCCAAGCCACTCCCATTTGGTCACATGGCCAGCAAGCCATCCCCACAAAGCAGGCCACACTTACAGAAGAGGTTCTAAAAAATTTGGAAACCCACCAGTGGTAGAAATACAACCATGGTATAAAACAGAACCGTTTTCTCAGCTCACTAAGGCCACTGAGCCCAGGTGTTTAGCAGCACTCAGAAGAAAACAGCTTGTATCAGCCCTGGGTCTAATGTAAAGTTCATTCATTTGTTTCTTTACAATTACGTATTTCCTTCTTTTTTCTCACACCTCTAATGAAAAGTTGTTTCATTGAAGAGAGAGAAACCCTATCGTACGGAGAAAGAAGAACTGATGTAACCGTGGACCATCCAATTCATTCCACCAGTACATCTTGAATATCCCAACTACTGTAATGATTAAAAAGCAAAACAACAGAAATTACAGCATTTGTGAAAATATCAACAGACCCAATACATCATGGTCATAAACTGTTTCCCTCAAAACAACACTATGGGGCATTGCACGGCAAAACAACTAAACACAAGAACAGTTTCCCCCCATTCCATCTCTCTGCTAAACAACTAATTCCCATAACACTGTCCTATGCCGTAGAACAGTGTTTCGCAATCTTGGCAACTTGAAGATGTCTGGACTTCAAGTCCCAGAATTCCCCAGCCAGCAAATGCTGGCTGGGAAATTCTGGGAGTTGAAGTCTGGACATCTTCAACTTGTCAAGGTTGCGAAACACTACCCTAGAATGTCAAACTACCTAGTAGGGCTGTATTACTGAGAAGCCATTGTGGCACAGTGATTAGAATGGAGTAGTGCAGGCTACTTCTGCTGACTGCCGACTGTTTGCAGTTTGGCAGTTCAAGTCTTACAGGCTCCAAGTTGACTCAGGCTTCCATCCTTCTGAGGTTGGTAAAATGAGGAGCTAGATTGCTGGGGGCAATATGCTGACTCTGTAAACTGCTTAGAGCACTGTAAAGTAGTATATAAGTCTAAGTGCAATTGCTATTGCTAATCCTTCTCATCTTTCCTATTACCTACTGTATTTCCTTAACTTCTGATGATTATAACTTTGTTGTTTGTATCTCATGATTTATGTTGATTGTTTTTATTTAGTCGCCTATTAAGATTTATGTTGCTTATTTAGTATCCCATGGCTATCACTAAGTGTTGTATCTTACGATTTATGATGAATGTATTTTATGAAGATTATAATCCTGATTTGTCACTTGTTGCTAGTATGTACATTGAGAGCATACGTATTGGAGACAAATTCCTTGTGTATCCAATCACGCTTGGCCAATAAAGAATTTTATTCTCTTCTGTAATAAAACCAAGGCAATGCCCATCCTGGTCATCCAGCAGGTAATTTAACTTGCGGACCGATCATCAATGACCATGGAGTAGAATGCTGGAAATTTTTCCGAGAGAACTGAGCATCCTAGAATACCCTAATGATGTATTTTGCTAGCATAAATAATTTCCTCCAAATGCTGTAATTTGGTGATAGAAAACAGTTTGGCTACACTTGGAATTTTGAAAGTATGTTGCAGGAGTTCTACAACATGCTCTCACATGACCACAATTAGTTACAAAATACCCCTTTACCTGAAGTCAAACTGTTGATTTTATTCTTTTCATTTCCTCTAGGCAAGTAAGATGTTATCTTCATCTCCCAGTTTATTTAGGGTTTTTTTTTTGAGGAGGCAAAATCATTCTAAGAAAGCTATGGGCTCTCTAATGGGAGTATGCTGGGATTTTTATAAAATAAGATAATGCTAAGGCCTGATGCTTTTTGCCTTGCAGCATCTCAGCTTTTTATGTTTTAATTTAGAAAATTAACATAAAAATGAGGTCAGGCAGGGTGGGAATCTAGGGGAGGCAAAATTATTCAGAACAACAGAGGAAAGCTTAACGAAAGGTTAAGAGTTAAAAAGGTTAATAAAGGTTAATTGGATGTGTTTCCCCCTAATTTTGCAATTGTTACTTACTTGTACTGCATCTGGGGCCTGCCTGAAGTGGCACAGGGGCTTTTTGGAAGATGCAAGTGACAATAAATACCACCCTGCATTTTAATTTGGTATTAAAATATTTTTTATTTATTTATTTATTTTATTAAATTTATACCCCGCCCTTCTCCTTGTTAGGACCCAGGGCGGCGCACAGGCATTATTAAAACCACAGAAATACAATAAATATCAATTTAAAATATATTAAATTAGTTAACCCGTGCTAAAACCCATGTTAAAAACCTTCCCAAATTATAATTTATTTTTAAAAAGTCAGAAACGGGGGGCTATCCTAGGCCGGCTTGTTGAAATAAATACGTCTTTAGATGTTGGCGGAAGAGGCGGAGGTCCGAGATAGTGCGAAGGTCGGGGGGTAGGTCGTTCCAGAGGGCCAGGCCCGCCACAGAGAAGGCCCTTCCCCTGGGTGTCGCCAACCGGCATTGCCCCGCCGACGGCACCCGGAGAAGGCCCTCTCTGTGGGAGCGGATCGAACGAAGGGATGTATGGGGCAGGAGGCGGTCTCGTATATAGCTAGGCCCCGAGCCATGGAGCGATTGAAAGATGGTTGTCAACACCTTGAAGCGCACTCGAAAGGCCACAGGCAGCCAGTGCAGCTCGCGCAGGAGAGGTGTTACGTGGGTTTGCCTTGAGGCACCCATTTTGAGTTTAAAGAAAATTGGGGGATTTCATGGCAGGTTTCAAGCCCCTGCATCTGGGCAAGGCCAAAGAAGTAAGAACAACATGTATTTTAGTCAGGAATATTTAATGTAGAATTCTGTGTTTTTCATACTTGGCAACTAAGATATGTGAACTCCAACTCCCAGCCAGCCTGCTGAGTCTATCCTAAGGTAAATACTAACTCCACACATCTTAAAGTTGCCGTGTTTGGGAGGGAAAAAGGCTAGACTAAGGTAAATACAGAATCCTGAAAACTTCCAAGATTTCCTAGACTCTCATCTATATTGAGTTTCATAAAACAGAGTCTCTATGAATTCCACCAGGGTGAGTTGCTGTTTATGGCGTAAGCTGCCAATGGATTTGCCTTCTGTTTCTTGATTGTTTAGGTCTTCTCTCCTTTACATTGTTTTCCCAGTCTTCATACGATCTCTCACCTCCGTAATAGCAGTAGGATTCTATGCTTAATTCTATTCCTTGCATGTAATGCCTGCAAAATTCAGGAGGATTTGGTTCTTAGGGCATGATAGATACAGAGCCCATTCCCACTGAACCTCATTCACCGAGTATAGTATCAAATTGTAACACTGTGCTGGATATTTAGAACAATAAAAAAATAAAATGTTATTTAAAGGTTTTATTCTGAATTAGAAGTAAAGCCTGATATTTTGTCTTTAAACAATTTGGTATTTTTTGTTATTGTGGCTTCTATTAGAAATGGCTCTGGTGACACAAAACAGCTTTTTCTCACTATTGCCAACAATTGCATAAAAACTATTTGACTCAAGGGTGTTTTCCTAATAGGTGAATTAAACATGCTGTGTCTTGTTCTGTATTTTAAAGCCAGAGGATAGAAGTGCCAATGTTTTAGAGGCCTGTTAAATAAAAAAGAGTGAGATTCCAAAGTATTTTAGGTAACTAATAATAATAATAATCTGGCTATAGGTGATAGTCGTGGTATGTTATTGACAATTCAATCAATCTCACCAAACTAATAGTTATGGTTAAATGTCAGGCTTTTGGTCTGTTAGGTGCTTGTTGTGCATTATATGCAATGTAAGGTCCCATGAGGCTAGAACAAGGGTCTCCAACGTTTGCAACTTTAAGTCTGAAGGGCTTCAGCTCCCAGCAAAGCTGGCTGGAGAAGTCTGGGAGCTGAAGTCCTTCAGACTTAAGGTTGCAAAGGTTGGAGACCCCTGGGCTAGAAGAACATGGTGGTTATGTTTTGCATTCATTAGAGACCTGAAAGCAATTGGATAATTGGAAATAACAATGAGTTCTTAGTCCAGATAGAATAGAAGCAGATTGCCAATGTCAGTTTTACAGTATGGAGCAGATTTGAAAGTGGGAAATGCATTTGATATGTATCAGCGGGTGTACTCTTTTTGTTTCAGGACAGAACAAGTACACAAAACATATGAAGCCCTTACATGTCAACACTTTTCCATAGTACTCAGCAAAAATATTTACCCAAAGAGAAATAAAGTACAACTCTCAAGTGGTATCTTTTAAAATAATTAAGTTTTCTTTCTCAAAATGTATTTTTTGCATAGCAGTGTTGCACCATAGGCTTTTTTTTAAAATGTACATCTATTACATATAATATCTGTATAGTTAGCATTGCTATTACTTGAGGCAATGCCGGTTGACGACGCCCAGGGGAAGAGCCTTCTCTGTGTTGGGCCCTACTCTCTGGAACGCTCTTCCCCCTGACCTCCGTGTCATCTTGGACCTCCTCCTGTTCCGCCAGTGGTTAAAAATGCACTTCTTCCAAAAAGCCGGCCTGGCATGATCTTACTCGAACACCGTACTGCTTTTAGTTACCAAAGTTTTAATTCAAGGGTTTTAATATGGGTTTTAGCGCAGGGTGGGTTGATTTAATTTAGTTTTAAGAATGTTTTATTTTTATATATTTGAATATCTATATTTTTATATTCCCTGTGCGCCGCCCCGAGTCCCTATATGGTGAGATGGGTGCGGCTTATAAATTTGAGAAATAAATAAATAAATAAATAAATAATAAATAAATAAATAAATAAATAAATAAATAAATAAATAAATAAATAAATAAATCAGGCTAAAGTTACTGGCTACTTTCTTTTTCTGGCTTTTCTGCCTTCACGGGGGTAGCATTATTGATTATTAAAAGGCCATAATTCGTGTCTAGTAAATCCTTACAGATTTACATTTTATGTCTTGACCTCATAGTCTTGAAACTTGACTGAGTTGTTATATTCCTCCACACTTCAGGTGAACAGGCTACTGTGGTGATCTATGAAAACATTTCCATATATCTGAAAACAATCAGAAGGAAATTTGCAGTCTCCTTGGAATTTACAAGCTTTTTTCTTTTATAGTTACAATACAATACAATAGCAGAGTTGGAAGGGACTTTGCAGGTCATCTAGTCCAACCCCCTGCCTAGGCAGGAGCCCTATGCCATTTCAGACAAATGGCTATCCAACATCTTCTTAAAGACTTCCAGTGTTGGGGCATTCACAACTTCTGGAGGTAAGCTGTTCCACTGATTAATTGTTCTAACTGTCAGGAAATTTCTCCTCAGTTCTAAGTTGCTTCTCTCCTTGATTAGTTTCCACCCATTGCTTCTTGGTTCCTTGGAGAATAGTTTGACTCCCTCTTCTTTGTGGCAACCCCTGAGATATTGGAACACTGCTATCATGTCTCCCCTAATCCTTCTTTTCATTAAACTAGTTGACAGAAGCATTAGCTTTTGGGAGAAAAGACATTAAGTATCACCACAGAAATCTTGCTTGGTACCTTCAAACTCTGCATATTTTAATCAAAAAAGAAAGTGAGTGTTGGCATACCTCAAATGGATCACATACACCTTTTAGAAAATGGGTAGTGGGTAGCTGCCATCCAGTGCATTACATGAATGTTGGTCTACCTCAAAGAGAAAGATATTAAAAAACAGGGATCTTAGAATGCATGTTTTGGAAGCAACTAAATCCTACTAAATCTCCCTGATGAATGACTCCCAACTTTCATTTGAAATATTATAATGAAGATTAGTTCTCTATTCAGTGACCCTGTTGCTAGAAATTCCCCCTAATTGATCGGTAGTGATCATCTTGAAGGGAGGAGCCAAACCAGAGTTTTATAACTGGCTATATCTCAAGCTACCAATTTGTGAATTGGATGTATTTTGCTTGCAGCATGTTCTTTCCTACCACCCTGAAGGAGGCAGTAGTGAGGCCCCTCCTCAAGAAGCCTTCCCTGGATCCATCTTCTCTAGCCAACTATCGTCCGGTCTCCAACCTTCGCTTTGTAGCGAAGGTTGGTGAGAGTGTGGTAGCACGTCAGCTTCCCCAGTACCTGGAGGAAGCTGCCTACCTGGATCCATTTCAGTCAGGTTTCAGGCCTGGGTACAGCACGGAGACGGCATTGGTCACTTTGGTTGATGATCTCTGGCGCGCCCGGGACAGGGGCTGTTCCTCTGTCCTGGTCCTATTAGATCTCTCGGCAGCTTTCGATACCATCGACCATGGTATCCTACTGCGACGACTTGGGGGGTTGGGAGTGGGGGGCACTGTTTTGCGGTGGTTCTCCTCCTACCTGTCAAATTGATCACAGTTTGTGTTGACTGGAGGACAGGGATTGACCCCGAGGCCCCTAACTTGTGGGGTGCCCCAGGGGTCAGTTCTCTCGCCCCTCCTGTTCAACATATATAGGAAACCGCTGGGTGAGATCATCCATGGTTTTGGGGTATGGTATCAACCTCTCCTACCCTACTTATGTATACCATCATTGTATTTACATCATTACCTCTCCGAACCTATCTGAGTTTTTAATCTATGTCTTGCTGTGATGAATTGCTGTGATGAATTGTGACTATCCTCCCCCTACGGCCAGTACGGCCTTCTTTTAGCCACCATTTTACCCAGCATGTACTCAAGGGCAGACCTCCTCTCCTTGCGTGAGTCCCCCCTCTCGCAGGTTTGGCCCTCTATTCTAACAAGGGCCCACCTCAATGATGGATTGATTAATCAAGAGAGGTGGGCAAAGCGCAAACTAAGGCGGTTTTTAACCAAATTTTTAATTCGGGTTTTAGGGGGCTCCAGGGTGGTGGTGGGGTTTACTCAGTTTGGTTCATCTGGGAATTTTGCTAGGCCGGCCGGCGGAGCTAACAGGAAAGCGAGTAGGTCCGATAAGGGGGGGGGGACAGGGATCGATCCTACAGAGGGCCTTTCTATCAGAACGGTCCTGGGGAGGGGTAGGTATGGTGGGAGCCAGGGATCACACCATTTGTTGGGGGAACGTGGCCGCTGGATACAAGCGGTCACACGCCCCAACGCCCTGAGCTCCTCCCGCAATCTAGGAGGTCAAGGATCACAGAGCCTGGGCCCCAGATGGATGTTATGCAACGCCAGGTCTGTGGTCAACAAAGCCTCCCTCATTAATGACCTTGTGTCTGAGGGGGAGCCAGACCTGGTGGGTATCACGGAGACCTGGTTGGGCCATGAGGGAGGACTACCCCTCGTAGCAATGTGCCCACCATGTGTCTTGAGACCGTATTATGGGAAGAGTTTGACCTTGTTACTTCTGATGATATGGACAGGTTACCGAGGCGACTGAATGCCACCACATGTTTATTGGACCCGTGTCCCTCCTGGCTTGTACTGGCATCCTGGGAGGTTACATGAGGCTGGCTCCAGGAAATAGTGAACGCTTCTTTGAGTGAGGGGTTCTTGCCGGCCGCCTTGAAAGAGGTGGTGGTGAGGCCCCTCCTCAAGAAGCCTTCCCTGGACCCAGCGTTGTTAGTAAATTGTCGTCCGATCTCCAACCTTCACTTTCTTGCGACGGTTGTAGAGTGTGGTGGCACAGCAATTCCCCCGACACCTGGAGGAAATTGACTATCTGGACCCGCGCCAGTCCGGCTTCCGACCTGGACATAGCACTGAGACGGCATTGGTCGCGTTGGTTGATGATCTCTGGAGGGCCCATGATAGAGGTTGCTCCTCTATCCTGGTCCTATTAGATCTCTCAGCGGCTTTTGATACCATCGACCATGGTATCCTATTGCACCGACTGGAGGGGTTGGGGGTGGGAGGTACCGTTTTACGGTGGTTCTCCACCTACCTCTCTGGATGGTCGCAATTCATGTAGGCAGGAGGGCAGAGGTCGACCTCGAGGCCCCTCATGTGCAGGGTACCTCAGGGGTCAGTCCTCTCGCCACTCCTGTTCAACATCTATATGAAGCCGCTGGGTGAGATCATCCATGGTTTTGGGGTAGAGTACCATCAGTATGCTGATGACACGCAGCTCTACATATCTACCCCAAACCACCCCAACAATGCCGTTAAAGTGATGTCCCGGTGTCTGGAGGCTGTGCGGATCTGGATGGGGAGGAACAGGCTCAGGCTCAATCCCTCCAAGACTGAGAGGTTGTGGTTCCCATCATCCCGATTTGTCCACCTGGTTCCAACTTTGGTGATAGGGGGAGAAATTTTACCCTCCTCAGAAAGGGCCCGCAATCTGGGAGTCCTCCTGGATACGTGGCTTAGCTTAGAAGAACATCTGACAGCCGTGACCAGAGGGGCCTTTTACCAGGTTGCACCCCTTTCTGGATTGGGATATCCTGTGCACAGTCACTCATGCCCTCGTCCTTTCTCACCTGGACTACTGTAACGCTCTCTACATGGGGCTGCCCTTGAAGAGCACCCAGAGGCTTCAACTGGTCCAGAATGCGGCCGCACGGGTTATCATGGAGGTACCTAGGTGCTGCCGTGTTACACCCCTTTTAGGCGGCCTGCACTGGTTGCCGGTTATTTTCCGTGTGTGATTCAAGGTATTAATTATGACTTTCAAAGAACTCCATGGCTTAGGCCCAGGGTACTTGCGAGGCCACCTACTGCCACCGGTAACCTCCTATCGCCCAGTATGTTCCCACAGGGTGCTGACGGCGAGACAGTATCGTCTGGCGACCCCCAGGAGGAGAGCCTTTTCTGTGGGAGCGCCTTCCCTTTGGAATGAGCTACCCCCGGAGCTTTGCATAATTCCCAACCTCCCTTCCTTCCAGCGCCCTAAAAAGCTGGGTTTTCCAGCAAGCTGGCCTGGCCTGAACAAAAGAATGTATTAATTTTTAATTCCAATTTTAATTTATTTTATAATGTCTATAATTTATAATTTATTTATAATTTATTTTATAATGTTTATTTTATAATTTATTTTATTTCATTTTATTGCTTATTGGATTTTTTATTTAATATCTTTTTAACTTTTGTACTATATGTCTCTTATGTTGTACGCCGCCCTGAGTCCTTTGGGAGAAGGGCGGCATATAAATCCAATCAATCCAATCCAATCCAATCCTATGTTTCCCTCTTCCCGTCAATACCTGAAAAAGCTGAACAACTACTGATTTGATTGATTTGACAAAAGCGAGGGTGGTTTTTATTTAAAAAAAATGTGCCATAATGGTTGAATATTTGTGTCATGGTATATAAACCAAGTAGCTGATGTAGACAGATTTGTAGATTTGCTGGTAACAAACAACCTACATCAGCCTTTCTCCAGTTAGTGCCTTTCAGCTATAAAGCTCAATTTCTTTAATTCCCAGGCAACATGGCTGTAACCAGGTAGCAGCAGGTTGGGGAAATCTGGTTTTTATTTTCACCCTGAAGAAACACTTAATTTGATAGTCATAATAACAGCTTCTACTAGATTTAACTCTTCAGATAACTCCAGTAAACAGCATGAGACCGAGGATCTCAGGAAGCTGTAAATTCTGCCTATTTTGTACAACTGTAAGTGTAATATTTGTGTCTGCTACTCAGCAATGACATCAATGACTTCATATATGGGGTCTGCATTGCATTGCATAGAATTTAATCCCAAAGAGTTGGTTTTGCTTGAAGATGGTGTAACACAAACATATTTTATCTTTCTATTCACTTGTCTCTTTCCCACCCTTAGCTAACTGTTCACCACCATGCCAGAATGGAGGAATGTGTCTACGACCCCAGTTGTGTGTCTGTAAGCCAGGTACAAAAGGAAGTGTTTGTGAGGATGCCACCAAGCAAGAAACTGTTTCACCTGGGGGATCAAGTCCAGCTACTCCACCCTGGCCTATCCCTCAGCGGTCAGTTCAGCAGATGTTTTCAAAGAAGGTGCAGATCCATCCGAAACCAAATCCCATGGCTCAGATGACATTCACACTCAAGCAGAAACCTCCTGGATTATCTCAGCAGACACAGCCACAGTAAGCTTTTTCAATACTGTATGCATGTGAGCATGTTTTAAATTTGCTGTATGAGCTACATGGGACTTTTAGCTTTTATAAGGCAAATTTATGAGCGTCTTCAACTTCCTTCATAGGCTGTTATATAGAGAACTTTCTCTACACTTTTGAGAATTTTCATAAGGTCAATATTTTTCTATAATTAAAGGTTGTGACATCATTTTTTTTTAAAAAGGTCTTATTCTTGTTGTATATTACATCAATGAAAGGTAATGTTGGTAGGATAAGTGCCTGTGAAAACTTGTTGAATGGTATCAAGGAATTTGGTTTAGTGGCATTTTGTGGACCATGGGGTTATATCAGTGACAGCTCAATGGAGAGCCATGGCACTGAGAAAGCACAGGATAGTTATGTATAATAGCACCAACAGTTAGATTCAAATTTAATTGCCTTGAGACCTGGAAAATGAGGAGTATTGAATGAAGTGTCTGCTACAATAAAAATAAAGTGGATTCTTATAAGTTCATTGATATAAATGCTGCTGCAGCATTTATAAAAGAAAATATTGTCTAGATTAATGGTCACTCATATTCAGCATGCTTGTATATAAATATGTAAATGAATGTCCCCATTCATAGATCTAGATCTAGACCTAGATATACATATATAGATATAGATGTGCATGTACACCTCCTCCACCCCAAAAGCAATCTGAGCTATCATGATTGCTGTAATTTGTAGAGGAAAATTAATGCCTTTTATAACTAAGGTGTCTTTTGTCAGTCATCTTAAAGCAACCAACATTGCTTCAGAAGAAAGTTAAAATGTCTTATGCAAGTGATTTTGCCAAAGATATTACCAGAACAAGGAAAGGAGGTTCAGGTGAGGGCCTTTAAGAAAATCATTGCCATCTACAACTCCTTTAGGAAGGACTGGAACAGAAAATAAGGACAGACAACTGACCATACTAGAAACCCACTTTTTAAATGCAGGTTTGCACTTGGAGGTGAACAGAGTTACTGACTTCTTTTGCGCTCACCAACACTTATGTTGGTTTTAAACTTTTACTTCTGGAGTATACACCACACTACACCACACCACACTGCAATTTAAAAGAATCCTTAATGTGGTCTTTTATCATTTTATCTTTTCTCCAGATGATGTAATATGTCAAACGTGTTACCACTGTTTTTCGTTGAAATGATGTGAGGCATGGCAGTATTAGACATCCACAATAAAATTCTTATAATAATCATTCACAACCAACTCCCCCACATACTTGCTCAAAGGCACTAGTTTTCCCTAAAAGCCTAAGAGGGACAAAAGTTTCATATCACATTAAGGAAGGATTTGCATATTAAGACCATTACTAGTCAAGGAGTCTGAATAACATACAAGCTGGCAGTTGTGTGGATCTCAAGCAAAGCTATTGTTATCAAGAGTCAGTACATCTCTGGAAACAGAATGCTGTCCACTTAAGAACTATTAAGAACTTAAGAACTGTTTCCATGAAACCTATTTCTTGGGCAATAACTTGTTAGAATAGTATTCCTTGGCTATCCTATATTGCCTCAGGCATGGATTAAATGGTATACAAGACAATTTTCATCTCTGGAGTTTGTTTGTTTGTTTAAAACATGGCAATTTATCTTGAAACTAGAACTCTGGGTAGCTCATTGTAATGATATGTGAGAATTACCTTGTGAAGCAGGAGGAAGAGCCACAGACCGGACAATTCTGTCCATAAAACAGGGTAGGAAACATTTCAGAAGACACTAGTTTTCCAGAGAGTAAAAGAAGAGGAGGGGAGAAATATTTTGAATCTTGTAAGATTGATGTTAGCTCTTCGAAGTACTGTATTTTTCGGAGTAGAAGACGCACCAAGATTATGAAGAGGTAAATTTAAAAAAAAGGTTTTTGCAATCTGCAGGCCTCCCAAACCCTCTGCATACAGAGTTTGAGAGACCTGCAAAGTGCTTCTGGGGGTTGGGGGGACAAAAACAAGCAAAAAAGGGCCTGTTTTTCACAAAAAAACATTTAGGAGGCTTGTAGAGTGCTCCTGAGGGTGGGGAGGGGGGCAAAAATAAGCAAAAAACGGTCCATTTGTTATGAAAATGGGACCATTTTTTGCCAAAAAAGGGGCATGCATAGCCTTTAGGAGGCTTTAGAGTGCTGTCGGGGGTGGGGAATGAGCAAAAAACGAGCTGTTTTTTGCTCATTTTTGACCTCCCTAACCCCCAGGAGCACTTTGCAGGACTCCCAAACCCTCTGCACTTTTGTGAAGGGGTGAGGTTTTGGGAGGCCAAAAATGCTGTATTCAGTGTATAAGTCGCACCCAGATTTTCACCCTCTTTTTGGGGAGAAAAAGGTGCATCTTATACTCCGAAAAATATGGTAGTCCAAACAAGAACCACAACTATGAAGTACTAGTTCTATCATTATTGAAAGGTTGTGTTAATAGAATCTTGTGAAATGCTTCCCATGCAGTCTGTGGCTCTTCCTCCTGACTTACAAAGCCCGCCCTCCCTCCCCTCCTTTCCTGCCTTTATTATTTTTACATATAATTCAAGGTGGTTAACATATCCAACACAACTTCCTCTTCCTATTTTTTCCACAATAGCAACCTGTGAGTTGAGTTGGACTGAAAGAAAGCAACTGGCCCAAGGTCACCCAAGCTGATTTTCATGAGTTAGGTGGTACTTAAACTCACCGTCTTTGGATTTCTAGCCTATTGACTTAACTACTAGACCAACCTGGCTAAACCACTAGATGCACTACACCAAACATACTATTATATTTACACCCATAGGATAAAACAATATCCCACCAAAAATAAGAACAAAAAACAATAAAGCAGAAACAGAAAACTCTGGCACCACAACCAAACTTCTCCAATGTAACCCACAACACTTATCCTCCAATTCTGGTTTCGTCCCATTCCCACACTTAAGAAAGTTCTTCAGTGTTTTCCAGATGGTTAAAAGGATGAGGGAGTGTTGAACCTCAAGAGGAGAAATGTCTATGGGGCAAGGGCTGCCACAAAAAAGGAATACTTCCTTGGTCTCTTTTGCCATCAAGTAAATTTTGCCTTGATGTCATTTTAAGTAGGGTTTATCAGACTCAAGAAAGGGTGTATGAGATCTAATTATCAGTGGGAATACATGGATAATTTAAAAGGCTACAGACAGTGATCTACCTACGATCATAATTGGGACCAGAATTTGGCTTGATGGCAAAATTTAAGGGAAGGGACCTGCAGTGGTTTTTGAAAAGCAAGAATAACAGTATTTGGGGGGAAAGCACAGCAATGAAAAGGACATGATTGATTGGCCATTGTCAAAAGTAATCTTATCAAGTTTGAAAGTCAGAAATAATACTGTCTCTAGGACAATTAGTTAATTTATGTGCTTGTTCAGTTTCATCTTCCTATGTTAAAAATATCTCTTTGTACATGCTGTTATCAAAGCCCAGCATAATTGGAGGAAATTGACCGCTTTAGAAAAATGGTAAAAGTTCGTATATACAAAGTAGCAGTTTATATGTAAATCATAGCGTTTCTTCTGTGTAGGTTGTTTAGTTACTGCAGTTCCTATTATTGTATATAAAAATTTAAAAAATTGAAAAAATGTAAATATGATTGCGTTCATAGTTAAATAGTTTATAGCTTCTGTGAGACTTCAATTAGATTGTGAATAGGTAGCACGTGGCCTTCAGACATTGGATTCCAATTTCTATTATCCCCGGCTGCTATGCAGTATGGGATTGATGTGAGTTACAGTTCTACACACCTTTCTTGCAGTTTGCTTACCTTTGCTGGTACCTTTGCTCGCATGCACTGACGGTCCTGGCCTGCCCTTTTAGTCTGTATCTGAATGGTTTCCTAATGATATCCTATAGCCTAAATACATTTAGAGAAGCTTGGTAAGTGAATGGGGAATTCTGAGAATTGAAGTCCACACATCTTACAATTCCCAAGGCTGAGAAAAACTTGTTTGGAGAATGTAACCAGATTTAAGTAGTGTTTCTGCAAATGGGAAACCTCGTGTTTATGGAACAGGATGCCTTTTGGGCAGGAGGGAAATCAACTTACCTTTGCTAGCGGTTCGGTAACAATGTGAGCATGCACGCACTTTGCTATGTGCGCCACCTCTGTGCATGGGCAGGACCATCTGTGCATGTGCAGAGTGTCAAAAATGAATATGATGACGTCCAGGCAGGTGGGCAGAGCCTGCTACCAAGCATGCCAGCAAAGGTAAGCAAACAGCGAGAAATCCTGCTTTCTAGCTAATATAAATCACCCATCACAGCTGATCGTTGGAAAAAACATTTTACTACTGGTTTGGGCAAACTTGCGGCATTTTTACTACCAGTTCGAGCGAACCGGTCTGAACCGGTAGCATTTCACCCCTGGTTTGGGGGCAATGTCTTTATTTTATATTCTTCTAATCTAAGCTATTCCCCCATCCTGTGCCATCTCCTAAAGGACAGTTGAGAAAGAACAAAATTAAGTGAAAACTGTTTCTTCTCCTCTTCCCACATGTACCATCCTCCATTTGTAGAATCTCTGGGCCCGATCCTGTGGCCTAGCAGGATGGTTCGAATTGATTGAGGAAACCTAATTTGCCAACCTATGCAAGACTGAGTTTAAACCCTTTTTATGTGAGTTAGCTGACTCACTCTGTACTGTAGCTGAGTATATCTGATAATTTTACTTGATCGCTTACTGGTCTTGTGAACACTACTTAAACTAATCAGAAGTTAGCGTGTGTATTCATAAGCGGGACACAAGGAATTTGAGATTCAAAATGTGGAAAGAATGCAAAAAGGGATTCAGTCAGCACTGCTTGAAAAGTTCTCATTCAAATAAATTCAAAGTGTTGAAGTTCAGATTACCTTTAATCTGCATGGTTAAAATAGAATAAGGGATTCTCCCCAGCTTTTCAATAATACCTTGTGAAAACTGATCCCCTTTTCAAATGTTCAGAAATCAAAATTGCTATTTTTAAAGAAAGCCTCAAAGAACTCCGTCTTTTATCTTGAATTGTAGACATTTGCAAGAAAGAACTCTGAAACACCAGTAATACTCTTTTGTCCACAGAGACGTATAAGCTTCTAGACACAAGATTGTTGTATGCTTGCCTCTAGAGTTCTCTCCCCAACCCTTTTTGATGCCTTTAATTGAAAATGCAAAAACTGCCTTATTCAACTTTATGTGAAACTGAACTATTGTTTTATTATTCTGTTGTTTCCATTTTGATGGCCGACTTTGTTTTTTGAACACATGACATTGTTGGCCACTTTTCAAAGGGATTCCTTGGTGAGCTGTATGCTATAATAAACTTTATTGTAATCCTATCACATGTATTATGCAGTGTTCACATGATACTCTTTTTAGTTAATAGTGCTTCTTTTGGCCCTGTGAATTGAAATAATATTATCTTAATGTATTTGAAAGGAGAAAAGAAGGCAATGGAAAGTATATTGTGTCTAGTAGTTGAAAATACATAATATTCAATGAAAGGATAAATCATCGCTAGCGTTTTGAAAATACAAAGCTGATACAGTGTTTTTACTGTTATGCTGTTGGGCAGTAGGTGGCAAGCTTCACTTTTCCTTTTCCTTGTATTTATTTTCAAACTACAGATAGGTCAGAATTTCAAGAGGCTTATTTGAGTTCTCTGCAAGATGTCATTTTTTGGCAGAAAGAATTTGATTGACCTCTTTTTTACTCAACTGAAATTTTGAGTAGAAAGGCTTTTCCTATTTCCAGAAGGTAGAATAAATGTGAATAAATGCATAAATTATTGTTTCTAGACTGGATTTAACAAAAATATTACTAATATAGCCAGTACATTGCAAATGAGTATCTGCCAAATACCATTCTATTTAATTTCTGTCGTGGGGCTGCGTCACATACATATTCCCTAGTATTGAAGGTATCCTATGAAAAGTCAGTTCCCAGTTTATCATATCTCACTTGCCACAAACAAAACACTTGACTGAAGGAAATGAAAAGAAGGAAATACCGGTTTAAATCCTTTCCTAGGAAAAATACCAGTTATGAGGAAAGATGGCACTTGTGAATATCGCTTCTCTATTGGTTCTTCCTGTGGGACAGTTCTGTGAGCAAATCTGATAGTAAATCAACGAATTGGTCTGAGAAAGTTTCTCCCATGTCATTCATAAATGCCCATAGCTGACATAGTATTGCTCTAAGAAGAATGGACCGAAAAGAATAATTCTATGCCTGCAAGATTCTATAATAGAATGTACGAATGACCTTTCTTGGGGAAAATGCTGCCCAGGAAACGATCAGTCAAGGGAGGCAGGCCACTTAATGGCCGGAGAAAGAAACTTAGCAAATATCCTTCTTAATGAATCAACAAGTTAAAAGAGGAAGTGGGAAGTTTGTGCCTTCAGACTTGCAAGATTCTGTCAATGTAGCCTTACAGTAAAGTAGAATTAGTTCAGCTTGTCGCATTTTCTGTGGTTTATCTGAAAGGGTGGCAAGGCACATGATCAAGGTCAGTGCTTCTATACTGAAAAGGGATGGCATATTTTTTGTGCTATTTTGATCTGGAGAGCAGATGAAAACTATAATAAAAGTTCTCAGTGCTCTCACCTGCACCCTCTTGTGTCCCTCTCCCCCACATAAATATTAATGTGAGCCCTTAGTCCTAAGAAGGTTATTTATCCCTGATTAGCCAAGAGTTACTCTGGCATGTTTTACAGGGCACCCAATTGGTTTCTTAAGATGTTGGGGGTAATATTTTGAGCTGTAAGTGACATATCAAAGACTTCTTTCCTACTAAATGATCGTGTCTTGCAGCTGACTGAGATCATTAGCAAAAGTGGCTTCTCATAAGCTTGCCTTCTAATCTTTGACAGGTGGGATCCTGGAGATATGTGGTATGCCCCAAATATGGCTCGTTCGATTGGTGTCATCCTTGTATATTTCTGCTTCTGAGAAAAGTTTCATTTGACCTTTAAGCAGCTGATTATTTCATTTGTTCTGGATGAAAAGTTTCTCCTGATGCCCTACTTAGCATGGTCTCAGGCTCTAGGCTGCAGAGATTTTTTCCCCTTTTTTCTTTTGGAGAATTTACACACGGCACTTTTTCCATTCCTGAATCCCTGCAAACTCTTTTGAAGCCAACTAATGCCGTCATGTTTACCACTGTAGATCTTGGAAAGCAAGAAAAAGGCAAGGAATAAGCCAAAGCTCTAAGCCAGGGGTCTGCAAAGTCGGCTCTTTTAAGACTGGTGGACTTCAACTCCCAGAATTCCCCAGCCAGCTATGCTGGCTGGGGAACTCTGGGAGTTGAAGTCCACCAGTCTTAAAAGAGCCGACTTTGCAGACCCCTGCTCTAAGCGATTATTGTCAAAGAATAGCTGCAAAACCACCAAGCCACCCTTCCTTCGTTGCATTTAAAAAACCTATTTTTACCTGTGATGGTGCAAGGCAGCATGCTGTTGGTACTTGGGCAGTCAGACGTTCCTCTCAGCAGCTGTAACCATAGTGACACGTTGAAGTGGATGGAATTGGGAGGGAGGAGTGTAAGTTCTAAAGGAGGCTTACAGACAGGCACCAGGGTCAGAAGAGTATAAGTTGCCTTAGAGGGGAAGAGGTGGTTCTGAAAGAACAAAAATCCCATCATCCTCAACCATGCATGAAGGAGAGCCACTTGGACAAAAAAACAACCCCTTTCCAATCAACAGCATGGCGCTCTTTGCAGCTGGATGATTGCCATAAAAGAAAAGGGGTGGGAGGCAGAATTCTTGTCAATTTTCCCTCAGCTTCTTTTCCCTGTCTATCAGCAAGGGAACAGATGCAAGAATCTGCAAAGAGACCAAACAGACTTAAATCCTATCACATTTAAAAGTGAAACTAGCAGGATATAGTGCCTGAGGACATGCAAAAATGATCTAAACAGTTCCTGTGAAGTGTGACCTGTGAAGCTGCCAAGGCACCTTTCCCCTTTAAGGACCAGTGCATCGAATGCTAGCTGAATTGAAAATGTAAAGTTGGGTGTGAAGAGAAGCAGTGTGAAAAGCTCTGCAGGGCCTCATTCAGTGGTGGGATGCAAAGTTTTTTTACTACCGGCTCTGTGGGCGTGGCTTGGTGGGCATGGCACGGGAAGGATACTGTAAAATCTTCATTCCCATCCCACTCCAAGGGAAGGTTACTGCAAAATCCCCATTGCCTCCTTATCAGCTGGGACTCAGGAGGCAGAGAATAGATGGGGGCGGGGCCAGTCAGAGGTGGTATTTACCGGATTGCTGAATTACTCAAAATTTCCACTATCGGTTCTGCAGAATTGGTCAGAACCTGCTGAATGCCACCTCTGACCCTCATTGCTGCAAATGGAACCTTATTTTTGGTTATTGCATGAATACATTCGTTCAGTTGAACACAGATCATGAGAACAGAGAGCTCTAGAGAGCATTCTGGAGTAATACAAATAGCCTGTATAGAAACCACTCTTAGTTTTCCTTTTGACCGATTAATTGCTTTTATGTTACTCACTTGTTGACCAAAAGGTGGAATGAAATTTAAAATAAGCTTTTAAAACATTCTTAATATCTAAGAACTAGTTTTGTAGAGAGAAAGCTACACAATGACAGAAAAGGTTGTAGTATTCTGCTGTACCCTTTTGATCCAACCCAGGTAATATTTTATTTTCTTTGGATTTTTCTGGGCAAATATTTTATTTTCTTTGGATGAAAATATTTAGCACCGTATAGAAATATATTTCTTTTCTGTTTCCCTAACCCAGGGGTCTGCAAAGTTGGCTCTTTTAAGACTGGTGAACTTCAACTCCCAGCAAAGCTGGCTGGGGAATTCTGGGAGTTGAAGTCCACCAGTCTTAAAAGAGCCAACTTTGCAGACCCCTGCCCTAACCCATCCATTCATCTTTTGTTTGTGCCACATACATACCGTAGTTGTTTCCCATGCAAGTATGCCTTTTTTTTGCTTCTCCCTTGGTTTATGTAGAATCTAGAAAATGGGGTTTGCGTAGTTTCTACACAAAAGCTTTTTGAAGCAATGACCATGTTTTGTATCAAGTTTGGTGAATCACAATGTTTATGGAACCTTGCACCTTATAAGGTTTATATATGCATTATAATTTTTAATAAAAGGAAAGGGGGAAATTAATAAACATAATAAAAATAGCATACATATCAATTGTATTTGATTGAAATCAAATAAATTAATGGTTAAAAAATGTTGCTAAAGTTGCCAATTGAGAAGCAATAACTGTCAAGTTCATTTTTATTTTAGCTTTGGTGGGCTTTGTAGGGAATTCCAAGAGAACGCCTGTTAAATGTTTCTTGCACTATAAGTGAAGTTCAAAGGCAAACCTTCTTTTTGATGCTGAAAGGGGCAAATTACTCAAAGTTACTATATAATTTTTGCCAAGTTGTTTGACTTATTATGAATGTTACTGTGGTTTTCTCATTTCAATAATAGTCCCAGTGTTTTAAATTAAGGATGACTCACAAAGGATTTTATATCTGATCTAATATCCTGTGTAATATGCAATGTAATATAGCTGAAATCCATGTCATTGTTTCGTTTTAAATATCTTGATCAACGTCTTTGTAAACTGTTTTCTAGTGATTTTAGTATATAAGCACTTAGGTTTTATCTATATGCACTGACAAATTTTAACTATCAAAATAAAGAACATATCCTAGAATTCACTACAATACTCCTATTCATTCTTTTTCTTTCATATGGAAAACACTGAGCTAGCCTGAACTTTAAATGAATGCCCAATTGTGTGACCTGTATTCTGTTGTAAATTTCTTATTGAAGGAATAATACAAAATTCTGTACAGAGTATTATTAGGATTTTTCGATTTTATGCTCAAAGCATCTTTTTATTTTTAAAATGCTTTCACTTACCTTTTTTTTAAATGTCAGCAGCATATGTTTTATATGGTATCTGGCTTTGCTTTCACATAATACTGTATATGGAATAATCTGCAGGAATGTGTAGAAATAGGATTTGGTTCAGAAAATTGTTTGTGAAATGAAGTTTGCAGAACTTATAATGAACCAGATATCCTACCATATTTGGTCAGATCTGTTGTCCCAAAAAATATGTGCTTCTTTTCTAGTGTATAGTGCAGTTTGTTTATTTGTTTTTTGGATTATAAAATGATAAATGAGGCACACTATCTCATTTAATGCACATTTTTCCACTGAATCTCCTGAATTTGCTTTGTTGCATGGACCTGCTACTAATTCAGTCTGTCACTAATTCAACATTCTATGTTGAAAGTCTTCTTGGTTGTACGTTTCATGGTTGTAGTTGGACATTAATTAGTTCTGGGTATGAATCGACTCTCTTTAAAAATGAGAATGCCACTTCATGGGCAAAGAGATTGTAGTTGGATAAGTAGTTCTTTGATATCTTCAACAACCAGATTTTCTTTAGAAAGAAAAAAAACAGAGCTGATCTCATCTTGCATGAATTTTCCCACATTTCATATATCTACACTTTATGATCTGTAGTTCTGTTTGAAGGAATACTCTTACACATGTGCAAAATAGTAAATTATATTTATATATACATAAAATCCATTGTTAAGCTCTTGTTGCCATCTGGAGTGCCTAGGCTGGATTAGATTCCCTCATATAATGAGAGCTGTGTTCAGTTTAGAAATACTTAGCCTTGCTTTATTGCTCTTTTGTTCATTAGGGCTTTGCTGTTTTGAAAATAAAAGCTTAATCCTATTTAACATCCCAAGACACGTTCTTACTTTTTAAAAATAATACTATAGTCCAGGGGTCTCCAACCTTTGCAACTTTAATTCTGAAGGACTTTAGCTCCCAGAATTCTCCAGCCAGCAAAGCTGGCTGGAGAATTCTGGGAGCTGAAGTCCTTCAGACTTAAAGTTGCAAAGGTTGGAGACCCCTGCTATAGTCCATGTGTATATATCAGGGCCACTCCAGGATTGTTAAACACCTTTTCACTAATGGTGATGTAAGATTCCTTTTCCCAATATTTTTCAGTGGGACTGTTTCAGTGTACTATATTTTAATACTTTTTAACTGAATTCTGGCCATGATGTACCATTATGAGGAGATAATAATCTTTGTTCAGCAATGAAAGGAGCATGATGTATAATCCAGAGCCAGTCCTTTAATTATACACCATCTATTTTGTGCTATGAATGCCATGTATTTTGCCATATTCATTGCAGGACCCCCAATGCTAAATGGCTGTTTCATGTTGTCTCTGATGTAGTTGTTTACTATGAAAATGAAACAAAATGCCAGGAGTAGAGTTAATGGATGCACTCACCATCAACTATCTCTGGCTGCCCACAAACTAATGACCACATTCTTATACAATAGATTGGTCCCCAAGGAGTCATCTGCTGTATCAGTTGGTTGTAGTGTTGATTTATAATATACTTATTGGGCAGTAAATTGGGTAGCATATGTGGAAGGTAAAAAACTTGTGTATGTCTGAATAGAAGATTAACTAAAGTTGCAAAACCTGAAGCAGAGGTGTGTAGAAAGCAACTATTTTACTTTCAGCAACAGATGGAAGCAACTATTATTGCTTTGGCTTTATTACGGTTGTTGTTGCTAGTTGCAAAGTCATGTCCAACCCATTGCGACCTCATGGACAATGTTCCTCCAGGCCTTCCTGTCCTCTACCATCCTCTGAAATCTATTTAAGCTCACACTGCTTCGATGACTCTATCCAGCCACCTCTGTCGTCCCGTTCTTCTTTTGCCCTCAATCTTTCCCAGCATTAGGCTCTTCTCCAGTGAGTCCTTTCTTCTCATCAGGTGGCCAAAGTATTTGAGTTTCACCTTCAGGATCTGTCCTTCTAAAGAGCAGTCAGGTGTGATCTCTTCTAGGACTGACCAGTTTATTACTGTTGGTACAGTTCTTCAGGGGGACTTTATGGAAAAATATGGATTCTAAATGTTATGCTGATATAATTGAAGTTTGAATTAGAAATCAGCTATTTGTAAGGTTGGATAAAAGACATCAGGGTCAGCAATGTGTTCTAATTTGTTCAACTACAATCCTGTCAACATTTCATAGTACTAGAATTATTAGGGCCTTCAAATTGAATGAGGCTGTCAGTGGGTTTTTTCCCCCTTCCTTGTCCAAACTGTGGTTGTATGACTTGCATTATAGTGTCCTCATGGGCCATTTTGCTAATGTTATACTACTACATTTATTTATGTTTTTGCTCTTATTGATATTTAGTCCTGTACAGAATGCCTTGGAAATGGGCTGCTACATAAATTGATATAATAAATTCTAATATGCCTCCTCTTCTTCTGCATCAGACATTGGAGCATAAATTTGGATAATTATCATATTAAAGGGTTGTTTGCAAAATATAATTGGTATTATTCAATTGTTGACTTCCTTGTGCCCAAGTAGTGTCTTTGCAATATTCCCCTTATACTATTATTTGTTTTTTGGGGCCTGATAAGTAAATAGTGTAATTTTTCTGACTGAATGTGTCCTATTCCGTCCTTGTTCAATTTGCTGATGCCTAAGATGCTATGTATAATTGATTCATTCATTTTTTTACTGTGTTGAGCTTTTTCAAGTGCATGCTTGGGAGGGGTGTGTGTGTCATGTTGAACTTACTGCTCCTATTGAAAGAGCTGGTAACAGCTATAGGCCAGAGGGCTGTTGTATAAGTACTTCTAGTGTGCCACTTGTACCTTTAGTTGGAGCAGGTGGGCCTTCAAACAGCAATTCATACCTTAGAACAGGGGTCTCCAACCTTTGCAACTTTAAGTCTGAAGGATTTCAGCTCCCAGCAAAGCTGGCTGGAGAAGCCTGGAAACTGAAGTCCTTCAGACTTAAAGTTGCAAAGGTTGGAGACCCCTGCCTTAGAAAGCTCATAAATGGATTACTATCTTTACATGAAGCATACTTTATATGAAGCTACACTGGACGGCCACTTGGAAGCTATAGCTGGTCAGAATGCAACAGAATGCAGAATGCAACAGCATGATTAATGGTCAAGTAACAAAATGTGCTGGTTACCAATTAGCTTTTTAGGTGCTGGTTATCTTTACAAAGCTCTTTGTGCTATGTACTTGATTATTTGAGGAACTACTAATCCCTGGTTTTTCTGCTTGTCTAGTGTGATCGGGCATTATGTACACACCCATCAGTTAAGTAGTGGTGTCTTGTGGAACATGGGCAGTCTTCTGTATCATAGTGCTTATTCTTTGGAGATCCAGATGGGTCCCATCCTGATGATGTTTAGGAAGCTATTAAAGACTGTCTATTCTCCCAGGACCTGGGACAGAATAATGATTGAGCCTCTCCTGGATGTGTATTTGTTTATATGTTGGTGCTGATTAGTTTTTCTCCTTTATAATTTTTTACTTTTTTAATTACCATATTTTTCGGAGTATAAGACGCACTGGAGTATAAGACGCAACCAAGGTTTTGAAGAGGCAAATAAAAAAAAAAGTAGGTAGGTAGATAGAGGGATAGAGAGGGAGAGAAAGAGAAATACAGTAGGTACATAGGGAGAGAGAGAGAGTAGGTAGGTAGGTAGGTAGGTAGGTAGGTGGGGGGGAGAGAGACAAATACAGTAGGTAGGTAGCTAGGTAGGGAGACAGAGTGTGTAGTTAGGTAGGTAGGTAGATAAAGGGATAGGGAGAGAGAGAAATACGATAGGTAAGTAGGGAGAGAGTGTGTGTAGATAGATAAGTAGGTAGAGGGATAGAGAGAGAAAAATAGAGAGAGAGAGAGAAATACAGTAGATAGGTAGGGGGAGAGAGAGTAGGTAGGTAGGTAGGTAGGTAGATGTTTCCAGGTGTATTTACCCATGTGCTGGAGAAGGAAATCACTGACCACCTTTGGAACAAATCTTTGTTTCTGCAGGCACAGTACTTGACCAACGTAATTCTCATCAAGCACTCTTAACTAAACAGCTTTCCAAAAGGGTGGGGAAAACCCCTTTTTACACTGTGCAAACCTCCCTCAAACAGCCTGTTTTTCACGAAAATGGGCCCTTTTTTTCAAATAAAAGGCATGAATAGCCTTGGGTGGGACTTGCAGAGTGCTCCTTGGGGGGGTGGGGGGCCAAAACGAGGAAAAATGGCCTTTTTTGGTGAAAATGGACCATTTTTTGGTCAGAAAATAGAATGTATAGCCTTATGGAAGCTTACTGTATAGAGTGCTGCTGGGGGCTGGGGGGGCAAAAACGCCCTGTTTTTTGCTCATTTCTGCCCTCCCCAGCCCCCAGGAGCTCTCTGGAAGCCTCCATAAGGGTATGCGTGCAGCCATTTTGGTGAAGGGGGTGGGGTTTCAGGAGGCAAAAAATGCTGTATTCGATGTATAAGATGCACCCAGATTTTCAGCCTCTTTTTAGAGGAAAAAAGGTGCGTCTTATACTCCAAAAAATACGGTATAAGCCTCCATGTGTCCACTGTAATTCAATCTTTGCAGCTTCAGATTTTCTTTTCTTTTAGAGTAATATAACAACTAGCTGTGTCATAAAGACTATTAGAATTCCAAAAGATTCTCAGCTATTCCTCAATAGGACGAATGCCAACCAAACGGAGAGGACCATGATTCATCATTATATTGCCAGTTACTTTTAACTTGTCTATTCATGTAATTTCCTTGGTAAAATAAAGAAGTGGTTTATCATTGTTTGCAATTGATCATCCACCTCCAGCATCTTCCTATATTGCTGTTATCCAATATAGAATTCTTTAGCTGGGATGACTGCCACACCTTGAATAATCTTGCTAGGATATATATTTTGATCTAAATGTCTGGAATACTTTGCTCATCCCTCACAGGGGCACCCCAACCCACTGCACAAGCCACAATGAAGAACATACAAAACCTAAGGGGGCACTTAAAAAAAAAAAACCTACGTCTGAATTATTTGTTCATCCTCACATAATTCCCTGAATGAGGCTTTGTCCAGCTACTGTATTAAAGATCTGAAGAAGCTGTTTTATTTTATAGGTAGAAAAATAAGATTGTGGAATATGAAAGTACACTAATAGATAAGGTTTTTTAAAGCCATTGATATGGGTTGGTGACAGATGGTGATTGAGACAGATTTTCAGTATCATTCACCATTGTATCTTACTAGAGAGGCTTTTCAGCTGTTTGAACGACATAATAGGTCACTGTAGTACTTTGAAGCAGGATTTATGGACAGGTGGGGGAGGAAATAACTTGAACTTTAGAAACTTAAAAGTCAGTTCCAACAAGGCACAATTGTTGAGCGTTGGCCATTTTTTGCCAGAAATGGTGCTCTGCTTTTGGAAATACATTCTTCTTTAGCCTGGGTATTTTCTAGCTGTGTTTATCTGTAGCTCCCAGAATTTCACTTCCATTCTGGAAGATGAAGGTCCCTTCTATGGTCCATAAGTTGTGGAAGCTTGCATGAAGAAAGCCCTCTTGTAGCTGAGAAGGATTTTGCTCAGTGGTATTTCACTGTGAGTTCCCATCATCTTGTAGGAAATTAGCACCCACCCCTCTCCTAGGAAAATGAGATATTTTAGGAAATATTAAAAGGACAGAATATTTCCCCTAAAAGGGAGACAGAAACTCAGAAAGATCTACCTCCTTCAGGCAGAGCCATAATAGGAATCCCAAAACCCTTTCATTACATAATCACCCAGCAAGCGTTAACCAAGCATGGGACTCAAAAACACAACCTACAAAGTTACCCCTGCATGGCCCCATGGGAGTGTGACAACCAATCCGAATGCAAGCTCAAATTCAAATCCCAAAAGAGGTATAAATCTCTCTCCCCACTTGGAACTGAACCCAGATGGAGATTTCTTCCAACAATCTGAAATGAGGGGATCTTTCTTAGACAGTGTTTTGCTGTGGAATTTTCTGTTTCCAAAATGGCTTGCCTGTTTAGTGTTTTTATGGGTGTTGTGACCTCTAATGTTTAGTCTCAATCTTGCTTGATTATATTTAGTTTCACTTTTTATTGTGTTTTACTAAAATGGCATATACATTTTGTGTTGAAGACCAATATAGAAAAGTTTAACTTAACATTTACATACATTTTTAATGCCAAAAGTATATTGGTAAAGGAGGAACTTCCTGGGTTTGTTTTTTTTTGGACAGATTTAATTTTTTTGACAGATTTCATCTAAAATGGCTTTAAAAATCTTATCACTTTATGACTCATCTAGGAAGGGGATATAAACTGTAATCTGTATAGGCATGAAAGTGGGGTGGGGTTTTTTTTGTTGAGGTTTTCCTCAACAGATTATACAATACAATAGCAGTAGCAGAGTTGGAAGGGACCTTGTAGGTCTTCTAGTCCAACCCCCTGCATGGGCAGGAATCTTATACCATTTCAGACAAATGGCTGTCTAACATCTTTTTAAAGACTTCCAGGGTTGGGGCATTCACAACTGCTGGAGGCAAGCTGTTCCAGAGGTTAATTGTTCTTACTGTTAGGAAATTTCTCCTTAGTTCTAAGTTGCTTCTCTCCTTGGTTAGTTTCCACCCATTGCTCCTTGTCCTGCCCCCAGGTGTCTTGGAGAAAAGTTTGACTCCCTCTTCTTTGTGGCACCCTCTGAGATATCGGAACACTGCTATCATGTCTCCCCTGGTCCTTCTCTTCATCAAACTAGACATACCCAGTTCCTGCAGCCGTTCTTCATATGTCTTAGTCTCCAGTCCTCTAATCATCTTGGTTGCTCTTCTTTGCACTCTTTCCAGAGTCTCCACGTCTTTTCTACATCGTGGCGACCAAAACTGTATGCAGTATTCCAAGTGTGGCCTTACCAAGGCACTATACAGTGGCATTAACACTTCACGCGATCTAGATTCTATCCCTCTGTTGATGCAGCCTAGAACTGTGTTGGCTTTTTTGGCAGCTGCTGCACACTGCTGGCTCATATTTAAATGGTTGTCCACTAGGATTCCGAGATCCCTCTCACAGTTGCTACTATTGAGCAAGGTACCACCTATACTGTACTTGTGCATTTGGTTTTTCTTGCCTATATGTAGGACCTTACTTTTTTCACAATTGAATTTCATTTTATTAGACAGTGCCCAATGTTCAAGTTTGTCTAGATCCTTCTGTATCTTAAGCCTATCTTCTGGAGTGTTGGCTATTCCTGCCAGCTTGGTGTCGTCTGCGAATTTGATGAGTTCCCCATTTATCCCCTCATCCAAATCGTTGATGAAGATGTTAAAGAGTACTGGGCCTAAAACAGAGCCTTGGGGGACTCCACTGCATACTTCCTTCCATGTAGATGCAGTTCCATTGAGGACTACACGTTGAGTGCGGTTGGTCAGCCAGTTACGAATCCATTTGGTGGTGGTGCTGTCTAACCCACAATTTTCTACTTTATCTAATAGTAGGTTATGGTCTACTTTATCAAATGCCTTACTGAAGTCCAGGTAAATTATATCAACAGCATTCCTCTGGTCCACTGATTTTGTTACTTTGTCAAAGAATGCAATTAGATTTGTCTGGCATGATCTGTTTTTGACAAACCCATGTTGGCTTTTGGCTATTACTTTGTTTGCTTCTAGGTGTTCACTTATTTGTTGTTTAATTATCTTTTCCAGAATCTTTCCTGGTATTGAGGTCAGGCTGATGGGTCTATAGTTTCCTGGATCTGTTTTTTTTCCTTTTTTGAAAATGGGAACCACATCTGCTCTTTTCCAGTCTTCTGGCAGTTCCCCGGTGCTCCAGGATCTCTGAAAGATATAGTTCAGTGGTTCTGAGATCTCGTCTGCCAGTTCCTTCAGAACCCTGGGGTGTAATCCATCCGGTCCTGGTGATTTGAACTCGTCCAGGGCAGACAGGTGCTCACTTACCATTTTCTTCTCTATTTCAACTTGTGTTCCTAATCTGATATTTGTGGTGCTGTTTTTGATTGATTGGACTGTTTTATCCCTTTGTGTAAAGACAGATGCAAAGAAAGAGTTAAATAGTTCTGCTTTCTCCCTGTTGCTTATCATCTTCTTGCCATTTTCTCCCAGCAGTGGACCAAAATGGCAAAGATGTGTTAGTAGATTGATTTATTTTCTGTTGTTCAATCTCATTAAGATGTTGAGTATATCTTCATTTTGCCTGATGTTTGGGCGTTCTTGGCAAGCAGATATAGGTATTGAAATATATAATCTTGATCTATTTCCTTTGTGCAACAACTAGAGCGATTTATATTATACAAGTGTGATAAGATTCTGCAAAGAGAAAGTAGGAAGCAGTAAAGAAAAAGTTTTTACATTGGTGAAATAATCACCTTTTGCAGAATATGTGTAGTGCCTATAATAAAGTACAAATAGATTAAAGCTACAGGCGATAATCCTGTTAAATGTTTGCTCTTAAAGATAGACATTTATGTTGTGCTTTTCTTTATGAAGCAAATACAATGGATTTGCAGATCAATAATAATTTTCCTGCCAGTCCAGGTAGTTGACCTTTCTTAGCATTGAAATGATAGATGGTGAGAGGTAGTAGATAAATTGTCAGACTAGGAGTAGATTAAAAAAAATCCACCTTCAGCTCACGGAAATACAGGGGTGGTATTGGGACAGCCACTCTCATTTAGCCAACCCTATCTGACAGGGTTGCTCCTATGGGGCAAATATGAAGAACAAGCCGCATTGAATTATTGGAGGCGAGTCAAGTGGTAAACCTACCTCTAACAAATGTATTGTTGCAGTTAATACCACGGAAACCTAGTATGGGTGAATCTATTTATTTGGCTTCTTAAGTTTCTCATTATTTTCAGTGAGACCTCCTTTAGTGTAAACCAGGGATGTCCAAACTTGGGAACTTTAAGACTTGTGGACTTCAACTGGTGTAAACTATGCCAGTGTAAACTAAGCCATTAGTTTAATAAAGTGATTTTTAAAGCTGTCACAAAAATATGGATGTATATATGTATTTTGCACTTTGCCCAATGTACACACCATTTGCAAACATTTTTGGTACACACTTCTGTATACCATTTTATCAATTTATACAGTTTTGCATGTGCATTTTCCTAATTAACATGAACTTTTAATTAGTGAACTTTTTAAAACTTACGTATTAGCTAAAACATGCCACATAAGGCATGTTGCATTCCAGTGTAAACTAAGCCATTTTTAAAATTTCTACTTCAATATCTTTACTCCTCAATGGTAGTCCCATATTTGTGGATGCTTAAATACTAGTGGGCTAGATATGTGAGTGCACAGTGTTATGAATTATGGAAAATGGATGTTCATATTAAATAATATTTATATCACACTTAAAATGAGGAAATAGAATGGAAATAAAGGAATAGCAGATGATAGAAATGATATATGACTATAAAAATAGTTTATTTTTAAGAGCTGAAGTGGCGCAGTGGTTTGACTGCAGTACTGCAGGCTATTTCAGCTGACTGCTCGCTGCAATTTGGCAGTTCAAATCTCACTGGCTCAAGGTTGACTCAGCCTTCAGTCCTTCTGAGGTGGGTAAAATGAGGACTCAGATTGTTGAGGGAAATACGCTGACTCTGTAAATCGCTTATAGAGGGCTGTAAAGGCATTATGAAACGGTATATAAGTGCTATTGCTATTTTTAATTATAGTTTGTGGATTTTGTAGAGGGATAAGACAGACTTTTCCTATCTGCTTCCATCTGCTAATTACTATCAAAATAGTTCAGTTTGCTTCAGCTCAATGCTGGCCAGGAATTTAGGGGCAATATTTGTTTGGTTCAGTTTTCACATAGTCGACAATCAGATCCCTCTGCTGTTGCCTCATGCCCACTAATATTTTAGTGGTGGGTTAGTAAGCATTTCCATGCCACTATCATGATATAATATTGGCTGTTGGTATGCCTGATTATTTATGTTAACAAAGTTCTATTACCCCATTTAAATGGAGTAAATAGGTTTGCTGAACTAGATCGTAATTTCTGTTTGTTTGTTTTATTATATTGAGGTCACATCAATATTGACAGTTATTTTTAACTTTGTGGAATTGGGAATCAATAATAGTTGTTTATATGCAAATAAATTATGTTCAGTTGAAGAAGGCACAGCTATGCCTTTACTTTACTAGTCTAAGTCTTGTGGTATTGTTTTAATTTAATCTTATTAGGGGTCCTAGTGTGTATGTGCCTCTGTTTTTTTCCTCTTGATCGATGGGCAGTAACTGCTGCTTAAGATGATAATTTGAACTAGGCTAATATATTTGGGAATTCAAGCATGTACTGCTTTGAAGTCTGTAGGAGTGGAAGGAACAAAAAAAGTCTAGAGCAGACATCCAATAATGAAGCATGTTAAATCAAAAGAATTAAACTCAAAGTTTAAGAATGCAAATTTCAGAAACCTTATAGCCTCTCATGTATGTATGTATGTATGTATGTACCGTATGTACACATATACATTGACACAGACATCAGTCACGTTCTTTTTCAAGCCATTCCATTTCTCTGCCTTTGCAGAAAGAACTTTTCTGTCTTCCCATAGAAAGATTGCCATCTTATGTTTTTTATATAGAAAAACTGTAGCTTTAATGTGTTTCCATCTGTGTTTTTTAGTGGAATTGTTTTGTTGACTTTGACAGTTGGACCAATCTGAACTGTATTGTTAAATAAATATGGAATATTTAATTATATCAACAGAAATCCAGACCGCTAGTTTAGAGCAGTTTGGAATAAATTGACTAAGAATTGGAAATATCCCACGGAATTTCTGCTTTTCATTTATTTATTTTTGAGTGACTGGTTTTTTTTTTAAATGCTTCAAATTTGGCAACATCCTGGGTGGTGTCCTATTTACAGGTGCTCTTGGTTGGACTGTGTGTTTGTGTGTGTATCTGTATTTGAAGTAGAGGGCAGGGTTTTTTAGTTTTCTCAAATGCAGAGTTTCTAGCCAGACAAATTTAAAAAAAGCAAACAAAATGCATTTGTAGAAGAAACTAGAGATTTTCTAAACAGCCAGAGGAATGACTTATAGACTTTACATTTACCTAATGCAAATAAGAAAACAACCTATTCCTAGACTTCTGGTATGCAGTCTGGGTTTTTGGTCCAGAGCACTTAAAAAAAATATAGGCAAAGTAGTTTTGGAATAAGAATGCCAAGTTCTTCCAGACATTGTTGGTTCAAGCCTGTATCTGAAATAGCTTATAGCTGCTTCTTGCAAGCTGATATTGGACTGAAATTATGCCTATTTTTACAGCAGAACAGCTAGATTATTGTTCACATAGTTTATCTGTGTTGATCCCAAGATTGAGGTCAGGGATACAGTATTCCTTACCTAGATTTGTTTGCATATCCCTTTATTAAAGAGTGACAGATTTGGGAGGGGGTGGACGGGACACACAGGCTATATACCACTTAGCAGGAGTAGTCAACCTTTTTATACCTACTGCCCACTTTTGTATCTCAGTAGTAAAATTTTCTAACTGCCCACCGGTTCCACAGTAATGATGATTTATAAAGTAGGGAAGTCAATTAAAAAATTTTAAAAAGGAAAGTGCTTCAGTATCGGACAAAACTCTGACCGCCCACCATGAAAGCTGGAACGCCCACTAGTGGGCGGTAGGGACTACCACTGCCATTTAGTTTCCTAAATAAGGTTAAAGAAGAATAGCAACTGTAATATTTGTATGCTTTACAAACCCAGGACATCAACAGCTGATTGACAAGCAGCAAACTCCTAGGCTGAATTCCAAAAATACGTTTTTCATTTGTGCAAGTAGTCCCAAGTGTCTACTTTTGCAGACAATCATGTTAGTCGAGCCAAGAATATGTGGCACTCAATTACTGCAACTTTTAGAGTCTCAAAAGTTAGTCATTTTCTGACTATGTTGCTGAGTCTGTAAACAAGTTGCTCACATGGGAATTGAATTGGATAAGCTCGACACTAGAGCCCCTTCTATAAGTGAGGTTAATTGGTTATTAGTTAGTATAATAATTAATTTAATTTAATAATTTATTAGATTTATAAACCGCTCCCTCTCCCCGAAGGGACTCGGGGCGGTGTACAGGAAAAATTAAAAAACCATATAAAACATACAATATATACAAAGTTAAAAACGAATTAAATTAACCTGTACTAAAATTTAAGAACATTAAAATACAACCCAACCTATGCTAAAATTCCCTAAAATCTAATATCCATATACGTATTTGGTGGATGATATATTATGTTAGTACCTGTATAAGTTAGTACCTGGTCCAAAACATAGCTCTTCAGCATGGGTACATAGTGCAATGCCATATCGCCGTTTAAATCGCACATGGGACACACATCTGTGAGCGCAAGATGAACAGGAAGTGCTAGAAAAGCCTGGTGTTTGGTCATTAACACCTTATCAGTTGCTACTAGAATAAGAATAGAATAGAATAATTTAATTTATAGACCGCTCCTCTCCCCGTAGGGACTCGGAGCGGTGCACAGGGAAAACTAAAACCACAATACAATAAATATACAAATATAATTAAGAACAAATTAAATCTGGGCCTGTGCTAAAATCCCCTTAACATGCTAAAATACCCAATTAAAATAGCTAGACCCTATAGAGAGAGGCTACCCAAGGCCGGCCAAACGGAAAAGATGAGTTTTTAATTTCAGACGGAAGGAGCGGAAGTCCGTGGTTGTTCTGATGTCGGGGGGAAGGTCGTTCCAGAGGGCTGGGCCCGCCAAGAGAGAGCCTTTCCCCTGGGCGTCGCCCGCTGACAGAGTCTAGTGGACGGCACCCGGAGAAGTCCCTCTCTGTGGGAGCAAATCGGCCGTGAGGATGTATGAGGCAGGATCCGATCCCGCAGATAGCTAGGTCCCGAGCCATGGAGCGCTTTAAAAATGATGACTAATACCTTGAAGCGCACCCGGAAGACGACAGGCAGCTAGTGCAACTCGCGCAGAAGTGGAGTTATGTGGGCAAATCTGGAGGTACCCAAGATTGCCCGCGCGGTTGCATTCTGAACCATCTGAAGTCTCCGGGTGCACCTCAAGGGAAGCCCCATGTAGAGAGAGTTACAATAGTCCAGTCGCGATGTCACGAGAGCATGAGTGACTGTGCGAAGGGCGTCCCGATCCAATAGGGGGCGCAACTGGCAAACCAGGCAAACCTGGTAAAACGCCCTCCTGGCCACGGCTGTCACTTGATCTTCCATGGACAGCCGGGCATCCAGGAGGACACCCAAGTTGCGCGCCCCATCCACAGGGGCAAGATGTTCGCCCCCTATGGCCAGCGATGGAGTCAGCTGGTTGAATCGGGCAGCCGGAAACCACAGCCACTCGGTCTTGGTCGGGTTGAGCCTGAGTCCGTTACTTCCCATCCAGATCCGCACGGCTTCCAGGCACTGGCACATCACTGCTACGGCATCGTTGGGGTGGTTTGGGGTAGAAATGTACAGCTGTGTATCATCAGCGTACAGGTGGTACTCTACCCCAAAACCACGGATGATCTCACTCAGCGGCTTCATATATGTGTTGAACAGGAGAGGCGAGAGGACCGACCCCTGAGGCACCCCACATGTGAAGGGTCTCGAGGTCGACCTCTGCTCTCCTGTCAACACAAATTGCGATTGGCCAGAGAGGTAGGAGGAGAACCACCGTAAAACGGTGCCTCCCACCCCCAACCCCCCCAGCCGATGCAATAGGATACCATGGTCGATGGTATCGAAAGCCGCCGAGAGGTCTAATAGGACCAGGATGGAGGAACAACCCCCATCTCTGGCCCTCCAGAGATCATCAACCAACGCGACCAATGCCGTCTCAGTGCTATGCCCGGGCCAGAAGCCGGACTGGCGCGGGTCTAGATAATCAACTTCCTCCAGGTGACGGGGAAACTGTTGTGCCACCACACTCTCAACAACCTTCGCCAAAAAGGGAAGGTTGGAGACTGGACGATAGTTGTTTAATAAAGCTGGGTCCAAAGAGGGCTTCTTAAGGAGGGGCCTCACGATAGCCTCTTTTAGGGAAGCAGGCAAGGAACCCTCACTTAAGGATGCGTTGACAACCTCTTGGAGCCAGCCTCGTGTCACCTCCCAGGATGCCAGTACAAGCCAGGAGGGACACGGGTCCAATAAACATGTGGTGGCTCGCAGTCGCCCACGTAGCCTGTCCATATCCTCGGAAGTAACGGAGTCAAACTCCTCCCAAACAAGCTCTGTCTCGTGGCATCCCACTGGGCCATCAATGGGGGCTAGCTCGTTCTGTATCTGAGCGATTTTCTCCTGCAGAAAAGTCACAAATTCCTCTGCCCTGCCCTGTAGCGGGGCTTCCCGCACCCTCTGTTGAAGGAGGGAGCGGGTCACCCTAAACAGGGCAGCAGGGCGGTTTTCTGCGGATGCTATGAGAGTGGCACAATGATGACGTTTGGCCACTCTCAGCGCCACAATGTAAGTCCGTAACTGGGCTCTTACTTGTGTCCGGTCAGATTCAGAACGGGTAGACCTCCATCTTCTCTCTAGGCATCTCTTGTGACGTTTCATCCCCCTCAGCTCCTCGGTAAACCAAGGAGCCGGGGCGACTCGCCGCCGCAAGAGAGGCCGCAAGGGCGCGACCCGATCCAAGGCTCCCGTGGTCGCAGTGTTCCATGCGGCCACGAGGTCCTCCATCGGGGCGCGGGTCAGGGGTATAGGAAGTGGCCCAAGCGCCGCCTGGAACCCATCCGGGTCCATAAGGCGCCTGGGGCGAAACCAGATCGATGGCTCTGGTTCCGCCTCCCCGCGGAGGGGAGTAGCGGTCGGAAAGTCGAGCCGGAGAAGTGAGTGGTCTGACCATGACAAGGGCGTGATGACTATATCCCCTATACCCAGATCACTCTTCCATTGGCCAGAGACAAAGATGAGATCCGGTGTATGTCCACCCTCGTGGGTGGGGCCTTGAATTAATTGGGTCAGGTCCATGGCCGTCATGGAAGCCATGAACTCCCGAGCTACCACGGATGATTCGCCCACCGATGGCAGATTAAAGTCCCCCATGACCAAAAGTCTGGGGTCTCAACTGCCACCGTAGCGATCACCTCCAGGAGCTCGGGCAGGGCTGCTGCTACATAGCGGGGAGCCAGGTATACAACCAGCAAGCCCAACTGCCTCCCTAGGCCCCACTTCACGCAGAGGGACTCACAACCGGTAGTCTGTGGCACAATGGTCTCTCTCGGCTCAAGATCTTCCTTTATTATGACCGCCACCCCACCACCCCTACCTAGGGCCCGGGGCTGATGAAAAGCGCGGTAGCCTGGTGGGCACATTTCAACGAGGGGGAGTCCACCCTCGTGGCCCAACCAGGTCTCCGCTATTCCAGCCAGGTCCGGCTCCCCCTCTGACACAAGGTCATGGATGAGGGGGGCTTTGTTGACAATGGACCTGGCGTTACAAAACATCAGCCTCAGGCCCTGGCTCTGTATTCCCTGACCACCTAGCCTGCGGGGGTTGTGACACCTAACCGTTTGCAACCAACGGCTACGTGTCCCCAACCGGGAGGATGGAACTTGCCTCCCCTCGGACCTGCCTCTCCCCACGACCTTCTGAATGGAAATGCCCTCCGCAGGAACGACTCGTGTTTCTCCCCCCCTCACGAATTCTTCCGCTTCCCTCCATCGCCTGTTGGCCTGGCCCTCTCTCTCTAACTGTACATACCCTCCCTCCTCCTCCCTGGAACCCCCTAAAACCCGCATTAAAAACCTCCCTAAAAAAACCCTCAACCTGCGCTTCGCCCACCTCTCAGGAATAATCAATCCGTCCTCGAGGTGGGCCCGTGATAGACAGGAGGGCCAGGCCTGCGAGAGGGGAGACTCCCGCAGGCCAAGGAGGTCGCGCCTAGAGTACACGATAAAACCTCAGGGTGGTTCCAAACCAGGAAGGCAAAAACACAAGTCCGAAATAAGTGGCTGAGTGCAGGATGTTCTTCAGGATGGGGGGGGGGGTAAAGTCAGAATCCAGAGTCTTATGGATGGGGGGGGGTCAAGTCCAATCCCATTACAGGCCCCATCCATCTGTCCTTCCGACCAAGGGGCTTAGTTCGTAACAGCCCTCTAATGGCCCAGGTATTATCAGCCAGCCAGCCTCCACCAGTCCCGGGCACTCACTCCACGATGTCCTGAAATGTCCTCGGCCAAATCCATCTTTTCCCAACCGGCTGCAGATGTTACATGCCGGGCTGCTCCGCCAAACATGCCACTTTCAACCAGCCAATACTCCATCTCCAACCTTCTCCTTCTTCTGCCAACTCCGTCCTCCATCATCAGCTCTTTCTTTCCATCGCCTCCAACTCCTCGCCATCTCCGTCCATCTCTCACCATCCATCTACATCCATCTCTCTCTCACTCCGTCATTCCATCTCTCTTCCTCTCCATCTCTCTCTTTCGCCTTCTCCTCCTCCATCCCTTCTGCTTCCTCCAACTCCTCAGCATTCCCATCATTCCATACCTCAACACCATCTCTAGTCCACCTTCTACTTTCTTCCACCCTTCCTCTCTCAGGAGCAGTCCTAGCCAGTGGGGGGTGGATATTTCGGGCCCAGAACCAGGGTATGACCGCACGACCTGCCACTAGTCGTGCGGCCCGATGGTAGCTCTCCTGGCCTGGACCCCTGGGCCCCTCTCGCCGCCCATGATGAAATCCGCATCCCGGCTTACGGCCTGCCTCTCACCTTCCGGCCGCGCCGGGACGCTCTGGGCCGCAGACGAGCTTTTCTCGCCGCCCGTGATGAATCCACATCCCGGCTTGCGGCCTGCCTCTCTTCTTCCGGCCGCGCTGGGACGCTCTGGGCCGCGAACAGGCCGAGCCGATCTCCTCTACTCTCCCGTCGCCCAAACAGCTCACCCTTCAGCTCCGGGCGGTTCAGCGCGACGACAGGAGGATCGGCTTGTCAAGCCAGCCCTCCACGATGGTAAGCGAGGGCTGGCGGCATCTTCCTGGGGTAAAAACCACCCCCGGGGCTTCTCCGGCTCTCAGGGCGCGACCGCCATGTCACGCATGCGCAGGTAAACTGTGTATATACAGGCTTTCTTACCTGAGAATATGTAGATTTTCTCATTATAATTTCTTGTGCACATAAACTTTCATACATTTTGTTTTGAAACAATCACTTTTTAAAAAACTACCAATTTCCTGGTGACTTGATTACTTTCTACTTTACTGGTATTCCTTGCTTATTAATTTATGACCATTTAGATCAGTGGTAGTCAACCTGGTCCCTACCGCCAACTAGTGGGCGTTGCAGCTTTCATGGTGGGCAGTAGGGGTTTTGTCCAATACTGAAACATTTTCCTTTTTTAAATTTAATTGAATTTTCCACTTTATAAATCACCATTACTGTGGAACCAGTGGGCGGTTAGAAAATTTTACTACTAACAGAGATACAAAAGTGGGTGGTAGGTATAAAAAGGTTGACTACCCCTGATTTAGATCCTTTGCAGCCTCCTTCAGTCACATGATCACCATTAGAATCAGTATGTATTATTGTATACTATTAACTAGTCTTCTCTCTTTTTTTTCTCCCACCCACCTACCTCTACCTTGCAGAGCAGAGAGATTGGAGAGGAAGGCACTGTAAGAGAGCATGCTATTTCCTCTTCTTTACATTGAAAGCAGTGTGATCATGCTTGCAACCTGGCCTAGGTGCCAGAGGTGCACTATGCAAACAACGTACAGCACTCTCTTGCAACTACCAGGAAAGGGACCTTGGTGTCCTGGTGGACAGCTCAATGAAGGTGTCAACCCAGTGTGCCGCAGCAGTGAAAAAAGCAAACTCATTGCTAGGGATCATTAGGAAGGGTATAGAAAATAAGTCAGCAAGTGTCATTTTGCCTCTTTATAAATTTATGGTGAAGCCCCATCTGGAGTACTGTGTACAGTTCTGGTCACCATACCTTCAGAAGGATATTATGGAAATGGAAAAGGTGCAGAGGAGGGCAACCAGAATGATTAGGGGGCTGGAACACCTTCCTTACCATCTGAGGCTGCAACGGCTGGGCCTCTTCACTCTAGAACAACGGCGCCTGAGAGGTGACCTGATTGAAGTCTATAAAATCATGCACGGTGTGGACAAAGTAGAAAAGGAAAAACTGTTTTTCCTATCGCACAACACTAAAACTAGGGGGCACTCCATGAAACTTTTGATAACTAGACCGCAAACAAATAAGAGGAAGTACTTTTTCACTCAGAGGATCACTGGTCTATGGAACTCCCTGCCAGAAGAAGTGGTGACAGCTGTCAGCCTCGACACCTTTAAGAAAGGATTAGACGAGTTCATGGAGAACAAGGGTATCAATAGCTATCATTATGGATGCCTAAGGACACCCTCCAGGTTGGAGAGATAGGCAGGATATCTCTCAATGCCATTTGCAGGGAATCATAAGCAGATGAAGACATCTGCTTGGGAAGACCCTGAAGCAAATGGGGAGCCACTGTGTGAGACAGAATGCTGGACTGGATGGGCTGTGGCCTGTTCCAGCAAGGCTATTCTTATGTTCTTATGAGATCTTTTCCTCTCCAATCTCTGTACTCTTTGAGGAGCGGGGGTGGGGTGGGGTGGGGATGGGGGGGGAGACGCAAAATTTTTGCAAGCAATTTGTTTGAGCCTTTCCTGCTGCAGATAAAATTGCTTTGCTTTGGATGTGTAGAAGAGCTAGCAGCCCACTTTACCCTCATAGACAAAGGCATTGACGAGGAAGGGATTACAGAGAATACTGTGAGCTTTTTGTGTAGACTGCCTGCAGCTTTTAGCTCTGGGCTGTGGGGCGTTTGCATTGCTTTTGATTACAAGTCAGTAAGCAGGCACTGAGCATTCCAAGGGACAGAGGAGTGGTTAGGAAACAAATAAAAGCAGAAACTGTGAAACTGATTAGTCTTGCCTTTTTTCAGCCAGAATCTGCAGTTGTAGTTTACGTGATTTCCTACTTAGTGACCACTTTGCTTAGCGGTGGAGTTGTCAATCCCGATTAAGATTGTTAAGCAAGAACTACCTGTATTTCAGAAGCTAATTTTTTCTTGTGAACCTGATTTTAGTCCCTTCTATTCAGTTTCACAATACTTATTTAGCAATTCCCTATTCGGGGTAGAGTATCCCACAAATGAAACTGATGGTGCCACTTTTGCTTGCTGTCCTTGGCAGCACATGGAAGCCACAATTCCTCAAAAGAACTGCCTTAAAAAGACAGACTTTGTGTGTATCTTGGAGAAAAACAGGGGTTATAAAACACAAACTGCATTCTGAAATGGTTTAACTCTCGTACAGAGCCCATTCTTGGACATAATAGGATACGCTTATACAGGCGAAGAAAGTGACACTCAATCAGCTTTTTCTCTACCTCTCTGCCTTCGAGAGTTCTCCACTATTACTTTGTCTATTTGTAGGCCTTTTGTGAGGCCATTCTTCCTTAGCCGTGGTGTCCTCTGTATCATGTGTTTGCCTATAGTTTTCACTAGCAGCAATTGTTCTTTCCACATCGTCAATTCAAAACCTTATTAGAGCAGACATTGAGGACCCCGTTTTTAACAAAAAACCCTCGGCTTCCCACATAATTAGCCATTCTGGCTAGAGCTGCTGGGAGCTGTTAAATTAGAAACAGTTTCCTAGATCATACAGTTAGGAGAGCGTACTTGTTCATGAAAAACTTTAATAAGATCCTCATTCGTTTGTCAAAAATTGAAGTTTTCAGAGAAATGGATTTAAGATCATTTGATTTGGGGAGAAAATATTCAGAGCTAACCTTCACTGACTTGACTAGAAGCTGGTTGTGATTACTAGGATTTCAGCTTGATTTTAATTCTTGCTAATTAAAATTTTTGAATCAGTCTGTAGTACGGGTGGATCCTTACATACTTAGTAGCCATTGTGTAAACAGGATCCAGGCTGTTGGTCACTTTACCTTTCAGAAGAGTCAGTCTTTCTCCCCCTTATAATATAATGTATAGGAGAAAGCAAGGAAGGAGTGAATGTCTATATCTAAAGGCAGGGGTGGTAATCCCTTCCCTTCCCTACCGGTTTGCAAATGTGAGCACGCTTGCTTCGCTTGCATGCACCACATACGCGCATGTGCTCAGCCTTCTGCGCATGTGCTTTGCCTAAAACAGGGATGCCATAAAGCAGTGGTAATCAACCTGGTCCCTACCACCCACTAGTGGGCATTCCAGCTTTCATGGTGGGCGGTAGGGATTTTGTCCGATATTAAAGCACTTTCCTTTTTTAAATTTAATTGACTTCCCTCCTTTATAAATCACCATTACTGTGGAACTGGTCGGTGGTTAGAAAATTTTACTACTAACAGAGATACAAAAGTGGGTGGTAGGTATAAAAAGGTTGACTACCCCCGCCATAAAGCCAGGGCGGGTGGGCAGTTTGGGCAAGCCAGTCTGAAATGGTAGAATACCACCACTATCTAGGTCGCAATTGAAAGGAGAAGAACTGGTCAGAATTCTTGTGTTACCATCTTCAAATAGTCCTTAATGTATCCTTTTAATCAAAGATTAGAGAAACAAATGATTTCACGAGCACAAAGCCTCCCAATCTCTCCCAAACAATTTAGAAACTTTCTTTTCCTTACTGATATCATTAATCCTTTAGAGTTTTTTTGGAGTAGGCGGCTGTAACAAATGTAATAAATCATCATCATCTTTAAAATCACACATTAAAAATGTATTTTTATATACTGGGTCCATTCATACGTAGCAATGACTGCTGGCTTTTTTTCACTGTATCTCTCTTTTCTTGTGATAGCCACCGCCAAAGTATAGAGAAATAGTATATAGTAAATAGCCTAGCCAAGGTGGAATACTTTTTAGGCCTATTGGTTTCACAAAAGTTCACCATTTACTGTATAAGTAAGTTGCGTATATTTACAGGAATTAGTTATTAACTTGGAATTGATAGCAATATTTTGACATACATATAACTTGTAACAAGGAAACCCCACTTTTCAATATTTCAATATTCAATATTGAAGTTTCAGCTATGTACAGTGTATAAATAGACAAAAGTTTAAAACTTGCTTTTAACACCAAAAGGCTTGTTAAAGTCAATATAATAATAATAATAATCTTTATTGTCATTGTACTAAAATTACAATGAAATTGGTTGGTTATATGGGATATATGCGAGATCCAACAGTGGCCAAACACAATCAATGGGTCCTGAAAGCTTAACACTCCCTATGTTGCTTTTATGCAGATAGAAAATACTATAGGAGTTGTGTTGGCCTCCTTGTTGAAACAAATTTAAAATCATTACAGTTTGTAGTATAAGCTCAAATATCACTCTTCTAGCGCTCAAGAAAATTATCCTGATATAAAAAAAAATTGGACTCCTTTTATCAAACAGTTATGACAGGCAGAGTTGAGAAAAATAACTTTTGGCAAGGGAAATGATGTCTAGACTAAATAAGTCAATCCTAACTTGAGCTTTCTTTTATAAATGAATGCCATTTATTGGAAGTTTTATACTTCCTGTGCAGCCAACAACTGCTTAAAGAACCTGATCTCCCACCATCCAAAAAACCCCATGGCTTAAGATTCTAAATGGCAATGTATATTTTCTAATTTAAATTTGTCAGAATATTTCCATTCCTAGTATATCTCTTTTCCTTACAGAATCGAGTGATGTATTTGTCATTCGGCTCTCGTGCAGTTATATTTACATATAACAGACAATGAAAGTCTGTCAAAAGTAGCATATATTGTTCCACAATAAACTGCCAGCGTAACAAATTCTGCCAAGAACCAGAAACACCAGTTGCATAATAACAAACAGAGACCGACTAGTAGCTATTATTGGCAACTTTCTGAGAAGCCATATGCTAACTGGGTCAGTACTATTAGTTCTGCAGCAAAATGGGAACTGTCTGTCCCAAAATACTGGCAAACAAGACTTTTTGCTACTAAAAGAGGCTGTCTAGGAAAGATGTAAATCTTGTTCCTGCCATGGACCCCAAGGCTCTTTTGCTTTAATCACTAGAGTTGTTACTGCTGTCCCCAGTTAATAGAATAAATTGGGGTTGAATATTACATTCTTTGGTAAGGAAATTCAAATCACCCAACAATGAGTTTGTTAACTTAAGTTTGTTAAGTAACAGGGACAGAGTTCGCCTAGAATGACAGAAACCTAGTTTCAAATCCAGCTTCAGACATGAAAACTCTCAAGAAGTTCTTGGGCTGGTTGCTAAGAGAGAAAAATTGAGAAGGCACACCTTTCCTGAAAGGTGAAATAAAAATCCAACAAGCCAACAATAGAATCAAATGTTTCTTCTTTTCTTCTTCATGAAAAAAAAAAGAGAGACCAGTTTGAGGAAGCAGTTAAGGCACCAGGCTAGAAACCAGGAGACCAGGAATTCTAGTCCTGCCTTAAGCACGGTCAATTGGGTGACCTTAGGTCAATTCTTCTATCTCAGCCCTGGGAAGGAAGCAATGACGACCACTTTGGAAATATAATCACGGAAACTGTAGGGACCTACCATAGCAGTTGTCAAGAGTCAATACTGACTTGAAGGCACACACAAACACACTAATTGTTGTAGGGATCTTGAAACATTCCAAGGGAATCTAAAAAGTTTGAACCGTCAACACTAAGTAAATCCAATATTGTTTCTAAGAATTCCATAATATTTCTTAAAATACAATAGCTCTAAGTGGACATAAAGTACGTGCATCCATCAGGGTTATTAAATCTGCATTGCAACAGTGCAGTAACAATAATGGAGCTTCTTGCATTTCTTTGCTGCCAACAGTAGTTATCCATCCATATGTTGGATAGCCATTTGTCTGAAATGGTATAGGGTTTCCTGCCTAGGCAGGGAGTTGGACTAGATGACCTCCAAGGTCCCTTCCAACTCTGCTATTGTATTATTGTATCCTTTTTGCAGATCATGTCTTCACTGAGATAGTTAGAGTTTTAAGAATATTTCTTCAATGATTTTGGGCCAGTGAGCCTACAGTTGAAATGTGAAAAAAACACAAGAGTCTCCCACAAGGTAGCTACTTTGGGAAAGAAAAGAAAGCCTGTTCAAAGGGCAGACTGGTGAGGACATTGCCTTTGAAGTTTTCAGCCTTAAGGATCCTTCTCACTCACCATCATTATTTTGTTTTTGTTTTGTTTTTTCAAAACAAAATATTGGTGTGACCCACTATTTTACATTTTTTAGGGGTGCCTATGAAACAATTTGGGGAAGAGAGACGATGCCAGCAAAATGCAAACTTTTGCATTTTTTTAAATTAGGAGAATGTAAAATGAATAAAGTTGGATATGTTAGGAGAATCGACAGCTACTATATTTGCATTCTTATACCAAAATACTAAAAAAGGAAACTATCTCTATTATGTAACATTAAAAATATTTATCATAACAGAAACAATAGAAACAATTCTAATGTAATAGATGTGATGCATCTGAATACAGATACAGAATGCTGTGACATTCTCATCAGTGAAATGTGATAAACACTCTGACATTACAAGTCATAAATATTATAAGAACGATAAAAGTACAGACTCTTAAAAGTGTTGTTTGTTAGAAGTTTATTATTTATTTATTTTATTTATTTAATTAAAAGGTAGACCGCCCCCTCTCCCCAAAGGGAGAAGTCTATTTCACATGCTGGTGATAGGTATATTATATAATTTCCATTGAGGTTCTGTTTATTACTCTGCAGCCAAAATGTTTTCTTTAAAAAAAATCTCAATTTTTCTACTTGTCCTGATCTTTCTTTTTCTTTTAAAACTCTGGCTAGCAAAATGGATTCATTAAAAAAAAAATGAATGCCCAGATGAGTTTTAGTTCCCATGTAGCTACAGGTAGTCCTCAATTTACAACTGTTCATTTAACAATGGTTCAAAATTATGATGGCCTCAGAAAGTGACTTACGATCCATCCTCAAAATTACGACTGTCATACCACCCCAATAGTCATGCAATCCTGCAATTCAGGCATTTGATAACTGGCTTACATTTATGACAATTGAAGCATCTAAGGATCATGTAATTATAATGTACAACCTTCCAGCCAGCTTCTAAGCAAAGTCAATTGAGGAAGCAGGATTTGCTTAACAACCATGGTAAAAGTGCTAGTAAAATCAGGACTGATCACATGATAACTCGCATTACACAAGTGCGCTGATTTGTGATGGAAATTCCAGTTCTAAATGTCCTAATTTGTGAACCAAGCAGGACTAGAAATGATCAATCAAGAAACAAGCTTTTCATTAGAACCCCAAAATCCATCAGGTGGAGAAAGATGCCAAAAAAAAAAAAAAGTGAGAGAATTAAAATTTGAAAAATCAGAATTCACAAATTTATTTGAATGCTAGAACTGAAGAACACTCACAATCATTTTACATTAAACACCCACCCCTAGCTTTCCATGGTTTCTTCATTTTAGTAATATAATTTTTAGGAGAAAGAAGTAGCAATTTCATTGTGGTTTTTATTACAGCGTGGAAGGCAAAAATTCTGGCTAACCTCATGTAATTAAATAAAGATCTAAAAGAAGTAAATCTACTTCTGTGTATCCTTGTTTTATTATATGTTCCTGGCTGCGGATTTAAATGGTGGGTAGACTACTGATATGTTGCAGGCTTTTGTCCACACCAGGAATTGAGTGTTACCAGTACTTATTCTTTATAATCTCTGAAAATCAAAGATATTGCAATAGTAACAATGTTCAGTTAATTAAGTATTTGAATCTCTTTCAGAATCCACTGTAATTGTATTAAAGATTGGGTTTATTCCAGTAGCATATGGGACTTATCTTTTTTTCCCTTTCTCCTCCTTTTTCCCCATTGCTCTAAGCTTACAGCTGAAGTACATATTTATGTTTTGCACCCTGGTGAACTTAGAGTTTTAGTCTTCCACAATCATAGGCAGGATGGGCCCTTACTAGGGTTCAGTTGTAAGAAGGAAGGGTTGTGATTTTCTTGCATGTTTGCAACTATCACATAGCAAGTTTGCTAAGCTGATTTTTTTTAACATCAATATTTAAATATGTTGCCATAGTCTTAGAAATTATTTGTTGTTTATGTTGTTATTAATTTCATTTCTGACCAACATAATGTTTTGCTATTAATTTCTCTATTTTTCTTATTTCTTCGAATAGAATTATCCCTCTTTCATCCCAGAGTTTAATGATGAATATGCATCATGGCCAAACACATGAATATGTTATCAAGCCTAAGTATTATCCATCAAAGAAAGTGCTCTCAGGAGAACAGTCCACAGAGAGCTCTTTACCTCTAAGAATGAGCCAGGATCAGCTTGCAACATCATATCAGAGTGAGTATGGCTGAAATGCTGCAGTGAAATAAACAAACAAAAGTTAAAAGGAAGGTATGTTATTATAATAATTGAAAATTGGTAATAAACGTCTTCTTTATTGTTGCCAAAATCACTACATGGACATATCTGGGAATTCACTAACGGTTGAGTTCAGCTTGAAAGAGACATTAATTTGGAATACAAAATGCAAAGGTCTTATTTGTCTTCCAGCAAAACAGGAGCTGATGTGATGGATTAAGACAGGCAAGGCTCAGATTCCAGTTCATCTTTGGCCATGGTAATTCACTGGGCAACTGGGTCAGTTGCTGCCTCTTGCAAGTTCCTCCAGCTTCATGAGATTTTTGTAGGGAAAGAATGAAGAGAGGTTCTCATGTCATCTGCTTTTGGTTCCCAGGAGATAAATGTAGAATTTAAATCTAATAAATACAATCCGTGATTGTGCACAAAACAAATAATTGTGGAATTCTCCTGGATTTCATGACAAAAGTGGGCCGAATGTATATGTGAAAACCTCAATTTGCAATACTAGATGGCCCTTTGTAAAAAACTGAACAGCAATTGAATAGATGGAGCCCTGTAGAATTTCTAAAGCACAACTTCAGAACTATCCTTCAGAATTATTAAGACTTAGTCCAATTTTATGATTAAGATTGTAATTGTTTTCTTGATATTTAAAAAATTGAAATGATATACTTTATTTATTTATTTATTTATTTTGAATTTATACCCCGCCCTTCTCCTTATTAGGACCCAGGGCGGCGCACAGGTGTTACTAAAATCACAATACAAAACAATATAAATCATTAAAACATTAAATAATTTAAATCCCGTGCTAAAACCCATTTAAAACTTTACCAAATTAGAGTTTGTATATAAAAAGTCAGAAGCGGGGGCTATGCTAGGCCGGCTTGTTGGAATAGATACGTCTTAAGACGTTGGCGGAAGAGGCGGCAACGGACTATGCAGAAATACCATTTCTGCATAGTCCGTATCATAATATTATGATACTCTGGGATCAGCTGATATCTTCAGGATTCTTCCACTGGTGCAAGGACTTTAGAATCTTTGATAATAAAATGCTTTCTATTAATTTAGTGATTTAGATAAGTTTTTAAAATAATAATTATGGATTTAAGTTGAATAGTAGCAGACTCAACCTTTTTTCAGCAGTCTACCGAACTTCAGGAACAAAGTCCATTCGCAAAAAAAATCATTTTCTCCTTTGCAATCCTCAAAATCACTCTGATAGATAGTGGAACTTCTAGAGCTGATTTTTATTACTTTGATCCGAGGAGGAGGAGGAGGAGGAGGAGGAAAATGCCTTGTCCTGTACTGTTATGTTAGCCTAGATCAGACAAGAAACACAACCAGATGAGCTATTTCTACTTTATTGTTAGGCTGCATTAATTGAACCTTGCAAGTCTGAAATTACAAATTCCGCTGTCTTCTTTAGAATCAGAGAACTTATTTCTGGTCCCTCTTGAGCCTCTTTCTCAATTCATTATGCTGCAAGATAGCTCTTATCTGACTATTCCCGAGGCAACATCCTTTTCTCCTCATCCTTTTCCTGTCTCCAAAGGGCATTTCCATATACCATTGACACGTTAGCAGTAAGCACTTCAACTGTTGGCAATATACCATGGTATTTAGCATTTTATTAAGATATATTACAATATTGGCCACTTAGCTTTTTTAAATGAAAGCAACTTTGGTGATTAATTGTAGTTGAGCTGGATGCTAAAATAAAATATGTGCAGTGGAAGTTACTTACTGATAATGATAAAAGCTTCAGTTGTATATTACAGGATACGGATTCCTTAATATTAAATGTTACAAACAAAAGATTTTATGTTTCAGTGGGTTTCTTTCTCCACTATTTATTTATTTTATTTATTTTATTCAATTTATATCCTGCCCTTCTCCAAAAGGACCCAGGGCGGCGCACAGGAATTTAAAAACAACATACAAAAATAATACAAAAACATATAAATTTAAAAATCGATTAAATAGCAATACCTGCGCTAAAACCAATTAAAATCCCCCAATTAAAAACTATCTAAGATTAGTCGCAGCAGAGGCTATGTTAGGCCGGCTTGATGAAATAAGTGTGTTTTTAACACTGGCGGAAGAGGCGGAGGTCGGTGATGGTGCGGAGTTCAGGGGGTAGGTCGTTCCACAGGGTAGGGCCCGCCACAGAGAAGGCCCTTCCCCTGGGTGTCGCGAGCCGGCATTGTCCGGCCAACGGCACCCTGAGAAGGCCCTCTCTGTGGGAGCGTATCGGTCTAAGGGATGTATGGGGCAGAAGACGGTCTCGCATATAACTAGGTCCCGAGCCATGGAGCGCTTTGAAGATGGTCGTCAAGACCTTGAAGCGCACCCGAAAGACCACAGGAAGCCAGTGCAGCTCGCGCAGGATCGGTGTTATGTGGGAGCATCTAGGGGCTCCCGTAATCACCCGCGCGGCTGCGTTCTGCACTAACTGTAGCTTTCGAGTGCACCTCAAGGGAAGCCCCATGTAGAGAGCATTGCAGTAGTCCAGTCGAGATGTCACGAGGGCCTGAGTGACTGTGCGAAGGGCAGCCCGGTCCAGTAAGGGGCGCAATTGGCGCATCAGGCGTACCTGATAAAACGCCCCCCTGGCCACGGCCACCACATGGTCCTCCATGGACAGCTGGGAATCCAGGAGGACACCCAAATTGCGCGCCCTCTCCACGGAGGCCGGTGTTTCGCCCCCAATGGCCAGAGTTGGAGTAATCTGGCTGAACCGGGGTGTCGGAAACCACAGCCACTCAGTCTTGGCAGGGTTGAGCTTGAGTTTGACGCTCTTAGTAAGAGCATTAGACGCTCTTACTAAGCCTAAGATTTTTGTTGTCGTGTTGATGACTATTGTGTGATCTATCAACTTTATTTTTATGTTTTATAAAACATTTGATCTATAGCAGTCTTTCCCAATCTCCAGAATTTCTATCCCACAGGTTTCCAAACTTAACAAGGAGAGCTTAAGAAATGGATAACAAGTTTATTTCATTTAGCAATCCTCTTTAGGGAATGTTCCTTTAAACATGATATTTCTTGCATTTGCATATATAATATTGGCTTGCCTACTTCCACACTTTCCAGTTTTGATGCCTCTTTTTTCTTTTAAAAATTGTTTTTAAAAAGCAATGCTCTATTCACATGCATATGCTGCCCAAAACCTGTAGATACTGACAATGAAATCTTGTGATAAGAAGAAATTAATAGATCACTTTTTAAACAAATAAAGCAGTAGATGGGGATATGCATCACTTAAGATATTTTTAAACATTGAAGTGGGAATTATATTATCTTAGATATTCTAAGCTAGGGGTCTCCAGACTCAGCAACTTTAAAATTTGTGGGCTTCAACTCCCAGATATCCCTCTTCTAAGCTATAGTTTCCTGAAGCTGTATCCAGCAGAGTTAACAAAAGGTTTCTGTAGATTGTGGTTCAACAACTTTACCAGCCCTGTGTTTAATGTGATGAAGTAAACTCCAGTACCAGAAATAATCGAACTTACAGTAAAAAAGATGACACAAAACGATATGTTCAGGTATGCACATTGTTATCAAGGAAGATTTTACTGAGGTTGATAGTGGAAATAGATAAACAGGGATCAGCTGGTTCAGTAATGGCCTAGGTTTCTGTATAGACGCACCGGTGTCAAACTCAATTGCATCAAGTGGCATATTGTGAGTATCACACTCTTTTTTGTCTTTGCGGAGCTGGGGTGGGCATGGCCTATGCGTGATGCATCCAGCCCATGGGCCACCAGTTTGACACCCTTGATAGAGCTTGTGTTTGATACAAAAAGATTTCCATTATTTCACCTAGCTTATGTCCTTGTTTCAGACTTCTTCACATGCATTTTAACAAGAAACCTCATTATCATCTGGTTTTTATATTAGAAAAGAGAGAAAACTGAACACAGAGTGGCTTTTCTACATGTGCGATACTTGAATTAGGAACTTTTTGGCTGAAAGCCAATTTAAATTAATGTATATTCTTCTAAATCCAGTATTTAATTATTACTGAATTCAATTTGAATTCAGTTTTCTCAGTTTCGGGGTGGAATTACTTGTATGAGAATTTAAGAAAAAACAAAGTTCTGGCACTCTGGAACTAAGAATGCTAAGATCAACATTTACAAACACCACCCTAGAATGTTCTTTCCAACAGCATGAAGTATGATTGTGCCAGAAATCCATATCTGAAATTTTTTGAGCCTGCCACTAAATGGCCTAAAATTCCTGCCTGCCTTTTTATTTTCTCAACTAAACAGTTGAGCTAAAAATGTTAGACAGGCACATCTCCATCTTTCAATAGGCTGAAATGATGCGATTGCTTACTTTCCTAGGTAGAATCTAAGGTCACAATTTTGATCCTTTACAATGAGAATTGGTAGTTGGAGCCATGTTAGTAATTATTAGAGGAAACAACAGGTGAAATTAAAAGTGCAGAGTTTGCACAATAGGCAGTAAATATAGATTGAGAGTGCACACTGGAAGATATGCTTAAAATAAATATGGAACAGCTGTCTGAATTATGGCCCATTGTTGATGTTGTGCACTGAAAATAAGTTATGGGCTCCATAGAGGAATAATCAAATATGTGATCATCTAATTCAAGACCATAGAGTAGTTGAGAACTTTTAACCCAGGATTCTTGTAAACTAATCTTTTCATCTTTGCAAGCATTCTTAATATATGGGTTTGAGTTTTTTTAGTTCCTAAAGCCCTGGAAAATGTAGAGGTCAATCTGCCAGGAATTTATTTCTCAAGACTGTTTTAGTCAGTCTCCTTTTTCCCCCTCTACATATCAAAACAAAGGATCAAGAAAGATATATTGTTTAGGAATTGATTTATTACAATATGTCTTCCATAATATATGCTGAATACAGACTCTAATAATTGAAAAACATACTTAGCATTTTCATACTGTCTACATTGTTCTGAGAATAAAATATTACTACAATACATTGGAACTAAAACTTGTATTTAAGTCTCCAACTTGTTCTATATGTATTTTTGGACCTTACAAAAGTTCCATGATTTGTAACATACATCAGCATAAAACACTTTTTTAAAGAATATTGAACAGGTTGAACATACAGTCTGGCTTTAAAATCTGAATATTTGTCTAACATCATAGATCAATAGACAGACAGGCTTAAATATTGTAGAGAGATGTAAAATATCTCAGAAGATATTCTATTCTTATAAGAACCTCTGGCACTAGAATGAAGTTAATCAGTCATTATCAAGTCAGAGGATTTTTATGGACAATGTTAAAGATGGTATTCTTCTTTCAACTATGCTTTTCCTTCATGTACCATCATCTTTTGCTTCTGGAATATTCTAAAGAAAGAAGATTATTTATTTATTTATTTATTTACATTATTTACAGTAAACAAACATATATAGCTGTCCAGCTTACAAACAGTGATTCTGGATGGCTTACAGGATTAGCTTCACATAATGTGTTTTAACATTGTATGATTTGGTCCATGTCCTTTGGCATCGGTAGCCCAAGACTTTACCTAGCTATTTTTCTTGGAGAAAACGGAAGCTGACAACATCTCTTTGAAAAGTGATTATTGACAGTCTTTTCCTACATATTTCATTCAATGGACATATTTGTTCAATGTATTTTTTTGAGAATTAGGAATGCAGACAACCAACAGAGAAATACGATTTTCCTTACACAGATTTCTAATATCAATTTATGATAGCATTGGAACAAATCCTTGGAGCCATTAACAATATTTTCCCCACATCTTTTCACCAAATATAGACTATATTTCACTGAGTGCCTATCACCTTCTAGTGGCATAGCACTGCATATTTTTTTTTAATCCATGAGCTAGTTTGGTCTAGTGATTTTAAGGCCATAGGCTAGAAATCAAGAGAGTGGGTTCTAATCCTGCCTTGGGCATGAAAACTAGATGGGGGATTTTGGACAAAACACTCACTTTCAACCCAAACTCAACTCATAGGGTTGTTGTGGTGGTGAAAATAGGAGGAGGTTAGCAGAGATTGCCAAATTGTCTGCTTTGATCAAAGAAAAAAAATACTTTTATCTTTACTTGGAAACCACTTCTGGACTTTGTGCTTGAGGTGGAAACAAATGAAACTTTGGTTCTGAGTTTTATTGATTAATAGGTTTGTTGTTATAGAAATGGCTAGTTTATATTATTGTGTAAAAGTAAAAAGTTGATGTTTGATGTCTTATTCTACTAGACCAGGGGTCTGCAAAGTCGGCTCTTTTAAGACTGGTGGACTTCAACTCCCAGAATTCCCCAGCCAGCTATGCTGGCTGGGGAATTCTGGGAGTTGAAGTCCACCAGTCTTAAAAGAGCCGACTTTGCAGACCCCTGTACTAGACCAAAGGGAGTTGGAAATCAACACATTTTCTTTCTTTTTTTCTGTTTGCCCCACACTTCCCCATTCCCTTCCCCCCTGCTGTTTCCTACTACTTTCTTTTGTATTTTTAATTATATTTTATAAATAAATAATAATAAATAAATGTGGTATGTTCGCTACCTTGAGTTATTTATAAAAATAATAAAATCAGGATTAATTTTATGTATGTATGTATGTATGTATGTATGTATGTATGTATGTATGTATGTATGTATGTATGTATGTGAGTGAGAAGTTGCAAGGACAACACTGCAATGATTTCTTTCCTTTGGAAAAAAGCATGCTGATAGATCTAATCCTACATGCATTTAGTAGAATAAGATCTACCAAACAGTGAGTAAACAAACACAAGATATGTTGCCTTTTCAAAAATGCCTAGTATGTATAACATAAATAGATTTATTTTATAAATACATAAATATGACTTTTGTTTTCAAATAAGGCAGCCAGATTTTGGCTACCAAGGTTCAAAGGAAAACTAGACAGTACCAAAGGGGTACAGAAAACATTTTGGTGCTCTCAAGCAGTAATCTAGGGTTTTGTAGCTCAAATCTAATAACCCAGTCAAAAACTCCATATCTTACTATTAGCATCCATCATAAACACCAATCCCACCTCAGCTTCATAAAGTAAAGCTAGTTGGGAAGAAATAACACTTACTCAATATGTTTAATCTAGTCAGTTACTAACCCAGTTAGAGCTTCTTTTTGGTTGTTCTAACAGCACATTACTTTAATTATGTAATTGTATGTAATTCTTGTCATGCTATAAACATTTCATAGAGCATCCTGGTATTCCATATGCTGTCACATCAGGAGATTAAAGGCAAGATTTCATTACATCACTGGAAACTTGCCCATTGGCTAGGTCAGGGGTGTCAAACTCAATTTCATTGAGGAGCTGCATCAGGATTGTGTTTCACGTGTGTGTGTGTGTGTGTGTGTGTGTGGCCAGGGTGGATGTGGCCAGTTAGCTCTATTTTCACTAGCAGTGGCAGAGGCTCCATTTTTGCTTGCCGGTCCTTTGTTGTTTGCAAGGTGGCCCTGTGGCACCCCGCAGGCTGGATCCAGCCCATGGGCTTTGATAGCATGAGTATAGTTTGCCCACTGGAAGTGGTCAGTAATTGGGGACTATCCACTCTTGTAGTGAGCTCTCTAATACGAAGATTAGAGAGCTCACTACACTAGAAAGCTCACTAGAGAGCTTTCTCTTCAATTCATTTTCTTGGAAGTCTAGTTTATCCGTCTGCATACTGATTTATCCGTCAGTATGTTCTGCATTAATAATAATAATAATAATAATAATAACAACAACAACAACAACAACAACAATAATAATAATAATAATTTGTTAAATTTATAAACCGCTCCCTCTCCCCGAAGGGACTCGGGGCGGTGTACAGGAAAATTTAAAAAGCATCTAAAAACATACAATACGTACAAAGTTAAAAACGAATTAAATTATCCTGTACTAAAATTTATGAACATTAAAATTACAACCCATTAAAACCAAATAGACAATTTGAAATTACAGACTGGGGTGAGAGCGTAAATTAGGCCAAGCCGGCCTGATGGACAAATAAGTTTTTACTTTTAGGCGGAAGGCGCGGAGGTCCGTGGTCATTCTAATATCCAGGGGTAGGTCGTTCCAGAGGGTCAGGCCCATCACAGAGAAGGCCCTTCCCTGGGCGTCGCCCGCTGGCACTGCCTGGTGGATAGCACCCGGAGAAGTCCCTCTTTGTGTGAGCGAATCGGCCGAAGGGATGTATGGGGCAGGATACGATCCCGCAAATAACTAGGCCCTGTGCCATGGAGCGCTTTAAAGATGATGATCAACACCTTGAAACGCACCCAAAAGGCCACAGGCAGCCAGTGCAGCTCGCGCAGGAGTGGTGTTACATGAGAGTATCTAGTAGCTCCCATAACTACCCGCGCGGCCGCGTTCTGGACCAGCTATAGCCTTCGAGTGCATCTCAAGGGAAGCCCCATGTAGAGAGCATTGCAGTAGTCCAGACGAGACATCACAAGCGCATGAGTGACCGTGCGAAGGGCGTCCCGGTCCAATAGGGCGTACCAGGCGAACCTGGTAAAATGCCCCCCTGGCCACGGCTGTCACATGGTCTTCTATTGACAGCCGAGAGTCCAGGAGGACGCCTAGGTTGCATGCCCGCTCCACGGGGGCTAGATGTTCACCCCCTATGGCCAGTGATGAACCTATGGCCCGGTTGAACCGGGGCGCCGGTAGCCACAGCCACTCAGTCTTGGACGAGTTGAGCTTGAGTCTGTTCCTTCCCATCCAGATCCGCACAGCTTTCAGACACCGGGACATCACTTTGACAGCATCATTGGGGTGGTTTGGGGTAGAGATGTACAGCTGGGTGTCATCCGCGTACAGATGGTAATCTACCCCAAACCCATGTATGATCTCACCCAGTGGCTTCATATATGTATTGAACAAGAGAGGTGAGAGGACCGACCCCTGAGGCACCCCACAAGTGAGAGGCCTCGAGGTCAACCTCTGCCCCCCTGCCAATACAAATTGCGACCGACCGGAGAGGTAGGAGGAGAACCACCGTAAAATGGTGCCCCTCACTCCCAGCCCCTCCAGCCAATGCAATAGGATACCATGGTCGATGGTATCAAAAGCCGCCAAGAGGTCTAATAGGACCAGGATGGAGGAACAACCCCCATCTCTGGCCCTCCAGAGATCATCCACCAACGCGACCAATGCCGTCTCGGTGCTGTGACCGGGCCGGAAGCTGGACTGGCGCGGGTCCAGATAATCAATTTCCTCCAGATGACGTGGAAACTATTTTCAGATGTTCCTCTATCACACTATCCACTCTTCCTTCTCTCTAGTAACTGAGTCAGGCAGGCATAGGGAACAGGACCATTGGTTTTCCTTTCCCATCTTAGTTGTGACTGCAGCTAATTTGATCCAAAGCCTCAGTTCTCTGGGTTTCATCTACTTTCATTACAACATCACCAATTCTTCACATAAATGCTTTGAGCACAAGTATTTGCTCTTCTCCAGGTAGGTAGGTCTCTTATCTGACCAGAAGACCAACAGCAGTCATTCAAAGCATCATTATTCTTTTGTCCATTCTTCGCCTCAGGTGACATCTTAAACCAAATCAATTATAATTATATGCATTTAATCTATATGACAGTTTCTAGGAGATGAAGGGGGTGTCAATCTGTTGTAGTGCAACGAAAGGAATTGCATGACATTTGAAAAACAAATTTATTGTGGCAGAAAATGCATGTGTTCTAAGATAGCGGCATTGAGAACATTAGGGCAAAGAATTTATAATAGCCATTGTGATTTTATTGGAGACCTAGAATTAAGACTGCCTTATAGCAGGGGTCTTCAATCTTGGCAACTTTAAGCCTGGCAGAGTTCAACTCCCAGAATCCCCCAGCCAGCAAAGCTTGGAGACCCCTGCCTTATAGGACAATTGTAGTTTATGTTTACATCATTTGGTCAGAACTGAGATGAAAACAAACATTAAATACAATACAAAATATGAATATATGAACTATAGATAGTCCTCAACTTACAACAATTTGTTTAGTGACAGTTCAAAGTTACTGTGGCATTAAAAAAAGTGACTTATGACCAGGGGTGGGTTCCTGCCAGTTCTAGCATCTTCTATAGAAGAGGTTCCACAAATCTACAGTGCCATTTAGAACTGGTTCCAGCTCCCTCCCCCCGCCCGTCCGCACATGATCAAGATGAAGAGTGAGAGGAAGAATTCTGAGAGTTGAAGTCCACAAGTCTTAAAACTGTCACGTTTGAACACCCCTGGGGGTTTTTTTCTAAAGGGTTAGGTGTGCAAGGGTCTTGAAACTTGACAGCTTTAAGACTTGCGTGCTTCAAATGCCAGAGTTTCTGAGCCAACATTTTGGTTGCTAAGCAAGAGCGTTAAGTGAGTTTCACCACTTTTTACAAGTTGGCCACACCCAAGTCACATGACTGCCAAGCCACTCCTACCCGGTCACATGCCTGGCAAAGCACTCCCACCAGGTCACATGCCCGGCAAGCCACTCCTACCCGGTCACATGCCCAGCAAGCCACTCCCACCCGGTCACATGCCCAGCAAGCCACTCCCACCAAGCAGGCCACACCTACAGAAGAGGTTCTAAACACTGCTTATGACCATTTTTCACACTTACAACTATTACAGATCATGGTCACATGATCAAAATTCAAATTCTTGGCAACTGGCTTGTGTTTATGACAATTGCAGTGTCCTGGGCTCCTGTGATCAACTTTTATGACCACCTGACAAGCAAAGTCAATGGGGAAGCCAGATTCACTTAATCATGTTACTAACTTAACAACTGTTGTGATTCATTTAACAACTGTGACAAGAAAAGTTGTAAAATGGGGAAAAACTCATTTAACAAAATTTTCACTTAGCAACATAAATTCTGGGCTCAAATGTGATCGTAGGTCAAGGACTACCTGTAATAATATAGTACATAAATACAGCGTAAGAACCCAGAATAGCTCCTAAGCTGTGGGATAGTCCTTCCCCCAAAATTGCTTCCTTGTTGTAGTAGCTGCTGAAAGAAACAGTCGCTAATGGAATGACCCTTGAAATGTTTACTTTTTGAAGATATCTGGCATAAAATAAAATGGATTTGCTTAGTATAGGTGTTAGTAATTTTTGGCAGGCTTCACAGCAGTATACAATTTCAAAGCATCATAATATGTTCAGTAGATTTGACTTCTTGTTTGCTATATATACCAACCATCAAAGTGGGGGAATTCCAGCATATCGCCCCTCCAGATTTGTGAATGAAATATATCTGGTTTATGTAAAGGCGACTGACATAAGGGCGGATTGAAAAGAACTGTCTTCAATGTCGGTAGTACTACTGCGAATTGTACCTCACCTAATGGAGAAAAGCAGACAGCAGCCAAACATAATGAGCCCTTTGGCTTATAGAAAAGCTCCGGAACAACTGTGGTAGGGATCTAAAGTAATTAGGGCTTTTCTAAAGATATATCTTCTCAGTAAGAGGTTCAGGTCGAGAATCCATGCCAGGCTTTCTGCAGTACAAGCAAAACATGGATTGTTTGGATTTGATTTGTGTGAACTCTATCACTGCAGCTAAGCTCAAACCAGAGCTTAGCAAAAAATATACAGTCAGTGGTACTCCAAAACTAGACTGAAGCTAATTGAAGTTTGAATCAAGAATCTGTTCCCCAGATGTTGCTGAACTTCTAGGATCCCTTACTCTTAATTTTGTTGCCCGGATTATTTTAAATTGTAATTTAATGTTGTTATGATGTTATAATTTGGAGCCTTTAAGAATGGTAGCTGCTTTGACATTATATTCCATAAGGATTTCAGTGATGGAGTAAGAGGGTGACTTACTCCATAACTGAAATCCTTATGGAATATAATGTCAAAGCAGCTACCATTCTTAAAGTCTCCAAATTATAACATCATAACAACATACACTATTCTGTTAATGTAGAAGTCACATGTTGAGAACTTGATAAAACACTTAAGGCCAAAGAAGGCATTCCAATCATGACAAAATATGCAGTTTTATAAAATAATATAACCTATGATATTTCTCTTGCCTTTTTTCTTCTCTTTAAAATTACTTAAATCAGAGGTAGGCAACATGTGGCCTTCCAGATGTTACTGAATTACAATTTAAAATAATCCAGGCAACAAAATTAAGAGTAAGGGATCCTGGAAGTTCAGCAACATCTGGGGAACAGATTCTTGATTCAAACTTCAATTAGCTTCAGTCTAGTTTTGGAGTAAAAACACAATGATTATATATAATGTATTATAGCAATCTTCCAGAAGTGTTGGACTATTACCTTCAGAATTCTCTACTAGCTTGGCCATTGACCATGCCACTGGAAATTGTGGCTCCTCGCACTTCATAGACCCCTACTACAATAATAAATATGTAACAAACTTTATGAAGTATAATTTCAGTTTAATTGGATTGATAGGGTTTTTTTTTTAGCAAGCTTTGCTTTTCCATTAATCTGTTGGGCTATTTAGTTGGGTCAAATAATTTTTTATGCTACTATTCCTTATTTTATTGAGAAAATTGATATTATCAATGCAAATATAAAATATGACTTCTTAAAAAAAATAAGGGCGACTTTTATTTATTTATTTATTTATTTATTTATTTATTTATTTATTTATTTATTTATTTATTTATTTATTTATTTATTTATTTATTTATTTATTTATTTATTTATTTATTTATTTATTAAATTTATATAACCGCACCCTCTCCCCGAAGGGACCCGGGGCGGTGCACAGGAAGTTAAAACAAACAGTACAAAATATAAATAATTAAAATCGAATTAAATAGGTTATCCCTGTGCTAAAATTTAGAAAGTTAAAACATAATCCATTTAAAAACCCAATTAAAACAATTTATAATACAGACTGAAGGCTAGGTAAATAACTTAGGCCAAACCGACCTGATGGAACAAAAGTGTCTTTAATTTCTGGCGGAAGGTGCGGAGGTCCGTGGTTGTTCTGAGGTCGGGGGGTAGGTCGTTCCAGAGGGTTGGGCCCACCACAGAGAAGGCCCTTCCCCTTGGCGTCGCCCGCTGGCATTGCCTGGTGGACGGCACCCGGAGAAGTCCCTCTCTGTGGGAGCGAATCGGCCACAGGGATGTATGAGGTAGGATGCGGTCTCGCAGGTAGCTTGGTCCCGTGCCATGGAGCGCTTTAAAGATGGTAATCAAGAAGCAGCTGGTTTGGTCTTCAGTAAATCTATATGGAAAAGGATTCCAAATAGAAATATGGCTTCTTAAAAATAAAGACTAGTTTTAAGAATGAGCTGTTTTGATCTTCAGCAAATCTATATGGAAAATGTTTTCCTTTCATAAGCACATTTTAAGTCATAATAAGTTCAGGTTCAAACTTTTACCTCAAATCACCTCTTTTCTTCTTTGTTTTTGTTTTAGTAAATCCCTCTTTTTCAGCAAAATCTGAAAGGCCTTGTCAAGAAATAACATGATTATTGTTCCTTGCTAACTCCAAGACATGTGTTAAGCGTGTCATGCAGCAGCAACAATCCAAAACAGCAGTCCCACGGAGAGGATTATTCAAGAAAAACTTGATAGTTAAAAAAATATGAAGAAATTATGATTTAGTTAAAAAAATAAAGTTTCGGTCTGTGTGGGATATTTCTACATATTCACATGGACCCAGATACAGGACACAAGTTAGTTAACTCTTATGATAACTATACCCAAAACACAAGGTAGAACTTTAATTGGAATAATGACTACGTTTTCTTGAAATTGTCATCTTGTCACATTTGAAGAAACTGTGACAGCAGATGGCTGTCGTTGTAAGCCTGGTTCTTGTAGGACAGCGATGGCGAACCTTTTTTGGCTTGTGTGCCATAAGTCGGGGGAGTGCATGGGGGTCGTGCGCAGGTGTGCTGCACCCATAATGCAATGCGTGACCCCCCCAGTGCGCATGTGCACACTACAGGCATTCCCCCCATTTTTGCATGTTCTTTTTGCCCTCCCCAGCCACCAGAGGCTTTATAGGAGCCTGGGGAGGGCGAAAACAGCCTCCCCCCCCGAGGATCTCTGGAGGCTTCAGCGACCTTCAAGAGGCTTTCCTGAAGCCTCTGAGCACTCAAAATGACGCTCCAACCAAACCGGAAGTGGTGTCTGATTTGCTTGGAGCGTCGTTTTGAGTGGTCGGGAGGCTTCAGCGGCCTTAAGGAGACTTCCCTGAAGCCTCTGGACCCCTCAAAACAACGCTCCGAGCAAATTGGACATCACTTCCGGTTTGGTTGGAGTGTTTTTTTGAGTGCTCTGGAGGCTTCAGGGAAGCCTCCTGAAGGTTACTGAAGCCTCCGGAGGGCCTCCAGATGACCTGGGAAGCATCCAGAGCACTCAAAATGATGTTTCGACCAAACCGGAAGTGAAGTCTGATTTGCTTGGAGCGTCAATTTGAGTGGTCTGGAGGTTTCAGGGAAGCCTCCTGAAGGTCAATGAAGTCTCTGGACCACTCCAAACGATGCTCCAAACAAATCGGACGTCAGTTCCTGTTTGGTCGGAGCATCGTTTTGAGTATTCTGGAAATTTCAGGGAAGCTCATGAAGCCTCCGGAGGGCCTCGGGGGGGGGCTTGTTTCGCCCTCCCCAGGCTCCTGTAAAGCCTCTGGAGCCTGGAGAGGGTGAAAAATGGCTTTGAAAAAGGGTGAATTCAGCTGACCAGTGCACGCATGCGCCTCACATGCCCTGACAAATGGCTCTGTGTGCCACATGTGGCCCGCGTGCCATAGGTTCGCCATCACCGTTGTAGGAGAATAAAGCAGATCAAATTTTTAACTCTATGGAATGTAGGTATCTGGCTAGAGTCGTATATCTTAGTAGCATAATGAATCAAAAACTATAGTATATATTGAAAAATGAATTCCTAAAAAATAAAGGATGATAAAAACTAGGCATACTTTTTCTTAGTATGTTAATTTTCTTCTTTTTTTAATACAAGAACAATGTCCCCACCATTTTCTGGCTTGAGTTTTTAGGATAATAATTGACAATACATATGTATCATATTCCCATAAATGTACAGTATGTATTGTCAATATGTCTCTTCCTTTTGTATCTTGTAACACACCTTATATTTAATTCATGATTTTTTTCTCCTACCACACAAAAGATATCCTACCACACAAAAGAGATAACTTTATGATATTCTTTAAATTATACATCAGTTGTCAAAATGCGAATTGCCTGAAACAAAAATAGCAAAAATAGCATTCTAGGCAAAACATTCATGTTAATTACAGAACTTCTCTGCACCAATGACAAGCTATATTGTCTCCCATTTAACATATATATTTAACCTCATTCCATGTCCTAAATGTAATTATTTTGAAATAACATACAATTTATATTTGTCAAATGAATACCCAAGTATTTCACCTTTTTCTCAATCTCAAAACTGTTTTATTCATCAATTCTATTTATTTTTTTATTTTTGTTAACATTGTTATCTTCTGTTTGTTAGTCTTTAAAGTAGCTAATGCACCAAATTCCTTTAGTTTTCCCATTAATAATTCAAGTCCCCTCTAAAGCCAGGACTAACTAATTTCTCAACTTTGTTTTTTTTAATTTTTATTCCCACAAACTTTTCATCCTTCCTTTATATCTCTATTCAGAATTTCAAACACTGAAGGAAACAAAAGAGACAGTAGGCAGACCTTTTTTGTTCCTTTCTGTATCTTAAAAGGTTTTGTTAGATATTCATTAACAATAATTCATGCTTCCTGTGAAATATAGATCAACTTCACCCATTTTTATAAATTTGCCTCCAAAATTCAAATCCCCCCCAAATTTAAATAGAAAAGTCCAATTCAGATTATCAAAAGCTTTCTCTACATCTAAAAAAATGCAGCTTGCTTTTCATTGTGTAGAAACACACAATTTCATTCAAATATCCTAGAATGCCCAACACAGTTCTGACATCATTTTTTAAAATGTCTTTTAAGAAAAAACCCATATAAATAAATTCTGTAACAATGTTTCATTTATTCTTCATCTAGAAGAAGTAGATTTCCTTGTATAAACTAAAATCAAAAGGATATGATCAGGAAAAATCTTTGATAAAAACTATACTATAGATTATAGTATGTACTACAGATTAATGGCCATTTTTTTTGAAATCCAAATCATATCTATTCTTGAAAAAGATACATGTCTTTCTGAAAAGTAGGCATATTCTCTAGAATTACAATTTTTCTATAGATTGTTCATCAGATTAAAAAAACTTCATTCATAAAAAAGACTCAGTAATATCTCCATGAGTTTTTGTAAAAAGTCACTTTGTCCTCATTTGGGGTATAAATTCCCAGTACAGTCTTAGCTTCATGAAATTAAACTTCCAATCCAACAAATCTATTGTGATAGCTGTCTTAAACCTTCATAGAATTTATTAAGGAACCACCTGAAACCCATTGTGAGATACTTTTAACAAATTAAAGAAAAAAATTATCTAGTCATATCAGCATTTTAAAATATTCAGTACATTATTTAGTCTACATTTGTGAACTGAGATTGATTTGTTTTGACAGGATTGCTTGGAGTAGTCCAGTTTACTGTGAACTCTCATCTTGTTTTTTGTAGCTTATTAGTTTGATGTCCCTTTTTAAGATGTCCCTTTTAACATTTAGAAAACACAATATCTACTAACTACACATGAATGTTGTTTTCTTGAACAAACTTTTGAATGAGTAATGGCTGGCTAATTTTAAGCCATGGTAGAAACTGATTATGTGCAATGACTTCACCTGGATTCTAGTCCATATTTTGAACTCAATCCATCTTGGTTGCCTTGAGGAATAACTTATACAGGGAAACAAATGGAAACCAGAGTGAAGATTGATTGCTTCTCAATTATTTTTACTGGATCACTTAATAGCTCTGAATATCATCACATTTAATGCATTTTGGAAAGGTCTTCTGGATAAGGAATTCAACTCACTCTCCATGGATTTACTTCTTTCAACAAGTCAGTTATAGAAAATAATGTTATGAGTTTCTACTCTAACCCCATATTAGTTAAGCTGGAAAAACGTTTAGTACATTTCTATGGAAGAGCTGTAGATAGATAGATAGATAGATAGATAGATAGATAGATAGAGAGAGAGAGAGAGAGAGAGAGAGAGAGAGAGAGAGAGAGAGAGAGAGAGAGAGAGATGAAAGATAATAAAATGTTAAGCCAAATTATGATGCAAATCTGTTATATCTAGATAATACTCCACAAAGGTAAGAGTGTGTAGTATTTAATACTATGTATGACTAACAAAAAGAAACTATTTAAAAAACATTTTAAAAATGCTGTGAAGGATTTTTTGGGGGACAGTTGTGTGGGTAGAAAGGTTGTTCTCAAAGGGAAAAAAGGTACACTTCATTGTATTTTGGCAATATCAGATTTTTTTAGATGACTCTTCCCAGCAAGCTAATTTTGATGTGACAGTTAGAAAATGATATGGACCCATATTAGGAAGTAAGTAATTTCCTCTTAAGTGTGGAGTATCAGCAGTTTAAATGGTAGAAAACCTAGTTAAAGAACATCAAAGGCTTTTAATATCACTAAAACATTCATGTACAAAATAAAGTTGTATCTTGTAGCAATATTGGATTTGGAAGGCTATTTATCTGTTGTTCATTAAGTAATATTAGACTGTTAGTACCATAATAAACATGGACCTTAGATGAAAAGAAATATCATGTTAAAATTTGCAGACGACACTAAGCTGGCAGGAATAGCCAACACTCCAGAAGATAGGCTTAAGATACAGAAGGATCTAGACAAACTTGAACATTGGGCACTATCTAATAAAATGAAATTCAATTGTGAAAAAAGTAAGGTCCTACATATAGGCAAGAAAAACCAAATGCACAAGTACAGTATAGGTGGTACCTTGCTCAATAGTAGCAACTGTGAGAGGGATCTTGGAATCCTAATGGACAACCATTTAAATATGAGCCAGCAGTGTGCAGCAGCTGCCAAAAAAGCCAACACAGTTCTAGGCTGCATAAACAGAGGGATAGAATCTAGATCACGTGAAGTGTTAATGCCACTGTATGGTGCCTTGGTAAGGCCACACTTGGAATACTGCATACAGTTTTGGTCGCCACGATGTAGAAAAGACGTGGAGACTCTGGAAAGAGTGCAGAGAAGGGCAACCAAGATGATTAGAGGACTGGAGACTAAAACATATGAAGAACGGTTGCAGGAGCTGGGTATGTCTAGTTTGATGAAGAGAAGGACCAGGGGAGACATGATAGCAGTGTTCCGATATCTCAGAGGGTGCCACAAAGAAGAGGGAGTCAAACTATTCTCCAAGGCACCTGGGGGCAGAACAAGAAGCAATGGGTGGAAACTAATCAAGGAGAGAAGCAACTTAGAACTAAGGAGAAATTTCCTGACAGTAAGAACAATTAACCTCTGGAACAGCTTGCCTCCAGCAGTTGTGAATGCCCCAACCCTGGAAGTCTTTAAGAAGATGTTAGATAGCCATTTGTCTGAAATGGTATAAGGTTCCTGCCCACGCAGGGGGTTGGACTAGAAGACCTACAAGGTCCCTTCCAACTCTGCTATTGTATTGTATTAAAACACTGTATGATTGGGATGGAAGCACTTTTTAAAAGTTGACTATTTTTTGTTACATCTAAGTAGAAAATTCCTTTTAGTCATTTAAATACATTTATTCTTTTAAATAGTTGGCAATAACTCTGTAATTTTAGTGTTTGCATTTCTTGCCCAGCACCGTGCTGCTTTGTCTGCAATTTTGTATTAATTCAGGCAAGATATGGTCGTCTTTAGATAGAATAGATTTCCTTTCACTTCAGTATAAAAGTTTCTCCAAAGTTTGCTGGCAGTAGGATCATATTCCAAGTGGAAGAGGATGCAGATTATTTTCAGAGTCAAGACTCTTGTACAATATACAATGGTGTGAAAACGTTTTTTAAGTTTCGCTCAGTTCATAAGAGAACTAAAACAAAACAGCAACTGATCACATGAAAGTTGAAGGAAATCTAATAGGAGTCATCTCTTGAAGGAATAACATTATTATATGTAAAAAGACCTACAAACTTAGTTCAGAGAATGCCTTTACCTTATATAATCTAAGCTAGATATGGATTAAAGCTGTCATAATCATCTCATCAGACAACTCTTGCCAGATTCCCATTTCCCTCCATTATTTTGCACTGTAGCATTAATGGCAAAATTATGATGGTGACATGCCATGATGTTTTGAGTGACCCTTCAGCAGTCATCAATACCCAACAACTAGCCTCAAAAGCTTGCCCCATTTTTTGCCCTGTCACTATTGGTGGGAGTGGTCTTGGTGATTTCTAGATTGGGCTGTTGTTTATTTTTAGCTTCCTTGACAGTTGCTTGATTGGGGTATTGTTGCTTCTTGATTGTTGACAGGGCAAGCCACTAGTAATGGTGAATTAGCCAAGGATGTAAGGACTTTGGAGGTTTCACTATAAAAAATAGGCTGCACCAAATAGGATAGTCTTTTGCAGAAATAGTGGTGACTGTCATAAATGTAAGATTTCTAAATATTTGATTAATCCTTTTAGTATTGCACCAGCATTGAATTAATATGACAACTGATTTTCCCCTTCATAATCTTTTTATCTCTATTTGAAAAATATTATATTTTGTTATTTTTCTAGAGTTTTCTATCAGTTGGACTATTTTCAGATATTGCTATATTAATGAGCTATTCTTTTTACTTTGATTGTAATATTTGGGTATTAATTACTGTAATATATAGGCTATTATATAATTGTAACATGTGGTGCCAGTTTGAATTTTGAGATCCTACAAAATTTTGATATCCACATTTTGTAAATTGTTTTTTCAGGTACATGGTTCCAGTAGTTTTGCAAACAGTAAAGTCAAATTTGCCATAGAAATTCCAATGGAAAACTTTTGCAATCCTTTGATAGTATTATTAATATTTTTAAGTGATTTTATTTCTGCTACTAACATGATAGCATTCCGCTTCATCCTTAATTGCAATTTGCATTTGACATTGTTGGAAATACTTTGACTTTGGTTTTGATGCCATTGTTTGAAGGGCTTGTTCTAAGCTGCTTTGATTGTTTCCTTAGTTTCCTTTTTTAGGTGGTCCAGATTTCAAATATGTTAGATTTTGATCTATTTTTCTTCAGTATTGTCCATATATTAGCCATGGAATAGTTTATTTTTTTAAATGTTAATCAATTTCCTTTATTCCAATTTAGTCAAAAGTCAGTCCTTCCTTCCTTCCTTCCTTCCTTCCTTCCTTCCTTCCTTCCTTCCTTCCTTCCTTCCTTCCTTCCTTCCTTCTTCCTTCCCATCTCATTTCAAAGCAACTCTGGGCAGCTTACAGCATCAACAGTATTAAAACAATAAAATATACTTTCTAATATTTATTTACTTGTGTAACTACTGTATGATCATTAGTTCCCTTATTTTTCAATCAAGATTATCCCATTTTGTTTGGAGCCAATCAGTTATCTTGCAATATATTTAATTGCTGGACTGCCCAAATGTTTCCTGCTTTAAAAATACTTTCATCGTTTAATTTAGATCTAACCATTTTAGACTCGTTTGATGCAGTCTTTTTTAATTCATTGTGCTCTAAATCAATAGCTTCTTTCACTTATAATTAGTTGTATTGCTCAGGTGCCAAATGTCTAATAGCATTTTCATTCATTAGTTGTAGCCCATCTTCTCTTACCATCTTGCCTCCTGTAATTGCAAAACTAGCACATTTGTCTAGGCCAAATATTATTCTCTTGTCTTCAGTAAAAATTTGGATAATGATGAACAGAAACTCGGTTTCAGATTTTGATTTACAAAGTAGCTTTAGGTTATCCATATAAAGCAATATAAATGCCCCTCTCCCCCTGTGATATAGTATCCACAATTGATTTTGTTCCAGTTTCTGCTGTTGCCACTGGTGCTGCTGCTGCTGCTAATGATTTAGGAGCTCATCCCATCTGTACTGACATGCTGTGGCATTGATGAATTATAGCTGAATCTCAACAAAATGACTCCTGAATTGTTGATAATGGTTATTCACTTTGGCATGCTTTAATTAGATCTCTTCCTGGAAGGAAAAAATGATTGCAAAAGATAAGTAAAAATAAGAAAGATAAATTGCAATTTTTTCTCAAGGGTTGTTTTTCTCAAGTATTAAGAACTGTGTGACTTTTAATGAACAGACTTAAATTCTAAGAAAAATACCGTCTATCTACTGTAACAATAGCAACTGTACTTAGACTTATATACTGTTTCACAGTGCTTTACAGCCCTCTCTAAGTAGTTTACAAAGTCAGCATATTGCCCCCAACAATCTGGGTCCTCCTTTTACTGACCTTGGAAGGATGGAAGGCTGAGTCAACCTTCGACTAGTCAAGATCGAACTCCTGACAATAAGAATGCACAGTTAGCCTGCAATACTGCATTCTACCCACAACAGAGTTCAACAGCAAGCATCTCCCAATCCTCAAGAAACACATATTGAGGATTCTGCCTTATTATGCCAGGAGGAAGACCAAACAACAAGTGGACCCCACATTTAAATCAAATGATATCCAAATGATTGGCCTAGAGTCAGCTACAGAGCTTCCCATTTGCCTTTACATCATTGAATTCCCTGATGTACTCTTAAGGAATTATAACACCCTCGCTCAAGAGCTCTACCAGCATTCCCCTCCTTGCCAATGCAACAACAACAACACTCCAAGCCATGGTTCAACAAGAACTATGTTATTATTTTTTTTAAAAAGTTCTTGCTATCACTAACCAGACTTATGTATCCAATGCTACACCAACAGCTGCAAAGGACCTCCCCCACCAGAAAAGATACTACAAAGTGCTGGCATGCAAGAAAAAAAAAGAAAACCATGAAAACAACATCTGGACACAACTCATTCAAGCAGTCGAATCCAATGGCTCAACATCTTTCTGCAACACATCACATCAAATTCCCAATGAAATTGTTTAGCCATGATGAATTGTCACATCCTTCTCTGGGGAACCGGGAGGCAAACTTTTAAGAATTCTATATGGATGTCACTTGTGAAAGTGGAAGCCATAGCAAAAATATAGAAAATCTGCCAATGTGACACCAGTGACAGAGATAAAAAATCTTGTTGTTCAACTAAGATCAGAGAAGGCCCCAGGAGAAAACCCAATTCTGTCCGGATTCCTCCTGATGCCTGGCGGAGCCAACCTGCCATTGCTCTCCCACTGAGCACCCCCCTCTGGACTCTTCCAGCTTCTGCCTCCCTCCCTCGGACAGGGCCTGGCGGTAAGGGGCGCCCCACCCCCGGGTCTCTGCCTCTTGTCCTGGAGCCCAATAAAGGCTGTTGCGCTCTAAAAAAACAACACAATTTGGACTTTGGGCTCTTGCTCTGGCCTTGCTGTTTACCTGCATCAACACATGGCTGACAACCCAAGGATTTGGGTTTCATGCACTAAATATAAAAATGGTAAAAAGGATGATGCTACTAATTATAGATCAATTAGCTTTCTTGATACAATCAGCAAACTTCATGCAAGATGGAAACGTGCATACATTTATGCATTTATGGAAATTCCAGAACTGGCTGGAGCATACTTAAAGAAGAGCAAGCTGAATTTAGGGAAGGATAATCCACCACCAACCAGTACTTAGTGCTCCACATCTAATTGAAAAATACAACTTCCCTTTATGCCATCTTCATACACTTCAAAGCAGCTTTCCATATCACAAACCAAACTATGGGGAAAGCTTGAAGCCTCTGTGATTGACAATTATTTGTTTTATCTAATATGTATGGTTCATGAAGGGACATCACTGAAAGAAAGTTGCAACCTCTAGGGCCATCTCATTAATGCCATTGTAACTGAGAAAGGCTTAAAGCAAGGCTGAATATTGCCTCCCCCCCCCCACTCTTACTTAAACTTTTTTATTAACTCCATGATGTGCCATATCCTTGACATGAACTTTTACTCCCTAAAACTAGCTAGAAAGTATATTTCTGTTTTACACTAAATGGATGATGCAGCTGTACTCAAGAACATCTGTTGGCCTTAAAAGAGCATGAAGAACATGAATACAGTCTTGCAAGGAAGAACCAGTTGGAGCTCAATGATCAGAAAATAAAAAACACTCATGGAAGATAGATAGCCACAAGATCAAGCAGGTCTCCTGTTTCAAATATCTAGAAGTAGTCCTATATTCTGCCAAGAGTAGGAATCCCCATAGTGACTGCATTACTAAAAGTACTCAAAGAAGTTCATATGCCATCCTTAAATTCCTCAACATAAGAGATCCCACTATATTCCTGCAGCGCTCAAATTATTTTAAGACAAGCCATTAGTGCAATGCCTTGGCCCCTTCTCCAACTTTACACCATTAGAATCTGTTCAGTCGAAATTCATAAGCCTCTTCAAGCCCCCATATGGGTCTCTATTGCCACCTTTCGATTAGAGACAGGCCTCATGAAAGTGGAGGGTAGAGTGTGGATACCATACTCAATTATTGGCTTAGACAGTACATTTTCCCTCTAGGCCATGCCCCATTAATTATGAGGGATAGTTTTCTGTCATATGGAAAAAGACAGTGCCAACTAAAATCTTATCCTTGGGATTCTCTCTAGATTTTCTATGTGCAGCATAAGACATAATCAGGCCAAAGCTCTAATCAAACAGTGTGTCATAGACACAGGCTGGCAGTTGTACCTAACCAGGTCCCCAGCCTTTATTGCCAGTGAACCCAATGGGTAGTTTGCCTCCCTTATTACACATTTAATGAATCTGGAAGTACCTCACCATTGAAAGACCTTTACTCTGGCACAATGTCATACCATCCCTTCAATTGTCCTTGATTGCCAAAGACTCTGAGAGACAGGGCCCCTGTGACTCTGGACATGAAGAAGCAACAAAACCAATGCCTGTTACAGAAACATCGGTACTAGACTCAGTTCACTATTGCTCTATACATTTTCAGGGCTCACCGGACAATTCTCCTCCCCCCCTCTCCATACAATGTAGCCAGACTCTGTGTGCAGCACCTAAAATACATCACAAGATGACGTGTACCACAAATCTGTTTTAATGGACTCCTAGACATAAAATAAAGTGTTTTGTATCATGGTATATTTAATTTACCCTGCTTTTCATGTGCATTTATTGTTCTCACCCCTTTTTCAGACTGTTTTTGGACTCTCTTTAGTTTTATAATTTATAGCTGTGTTTGCAACTTTATTTTTGTATTTTGTATTGTTTATGCCTTTACATTCCTTTACCCCACCCTCCCAATGTTGGCTCTTGACCGTAATAAAGGTTGATTTGATTTCCATCTGTAGCAACTATTGCTTCATCAATTTTGCTCCTGTTCATTAAAAAAGGTATTGTATTTGTTCCTGGGAAATATAACGTAGCATTGAAAAAGTCAATATTTAGCTTTATATATGCTAGGCCTGCTGAAGTCATGATGATGAATGAAATGCAGGATGTTTTAACATACAATATCAGCCAGGTATACTTAGAACACAGTGTTAACTCTTAGCCACTTCCTGGAAAAGTCCCTGCAGTTTTCTTGGCAAGATTTCGGAAGTGTCTTGCCTTTGTCTTCTTACTTGGGCTGAGAGTGAGTGATTGGCCCAAGGTCATCCATTTTATTTGGTGCCCAAGGGAAGACTCAAACTTACAGTTTCCCAGTTTATAGCCTGGTGTCTCTGCAAAACTACTGTAGCTCATGAGGGCATTACCTTCCTTTAAATAAACAATGTACAAATGTGAATAATAGTACTGGGGAGTTCCCAGATTTTTAACCCTGGTAAAAGGAAATGTTTAGGACAGAGTTGGAAGTCTACTCTTCAATTGTAAGCTGCCTAGAGTAGCCTCACAATGAAATAGTGGCAAATAAATTTAACAAATAAATAAATAATACATTGGGGATATTTACTGTATATCTGATAGGCAAAATAATGCTGGTGTTTGTAGAAACATCAACTGACATACAGTTTTCTTTCAAATTTCCACTTGCTCTTTACTAACAGTCAAAAATAATATAAAATGATGTTCTTCTGGTTAGGAAACATTCTCTGTGTCTCATTGTTCTTAATATTTCACCAGGAATCATTCAAACAACAGATAAGCCAGCCATTTCCCCTTGTAGGGCAAAATAAAATAAAAAAAGATAGAAAGTAAAGATTTCCCCTGTTCAGTTGTATCCGACTCCTTAGGGCAGTACTCATCTCCATTTCCTAGCTGAGGAAGGCAGTGTTGTCCGAAGATGCTTCTGTGGTCATGTGGCACACAGCATCTTAATCGCTAGGCTACCGCACCCACTCTAGGTGAAATAAAGGTTACTGATAAAAATGCAAAAGAAATGCTGTATTTGTGAAAATAATAACAATAGTTCATTAGATCTATGTGATTGTTCAGAATCATTGACTTGATCAGTCAAATACTACTAATTCGAATAGCAGCTAAATCCCCTTGAGTTAGTATTGACTTTAATTTTCAAGTAAATCAAGTAAGTATTAATGTGTAGAAAAATGAAATCTTATTAAAGAATAAGGGGTTTAAGCAGGGGTTTAAATATGAAAGACCTAAAACATTCATCTGAATCTTTAAAAACATGCATACATCCCTATATTATTTGGGTTCTATTTTGCAAGCCTTCAAATTTCTCCTGCAGTTTTTTTAAATCCTTTTTTTTCCAGATAATTTGTTTTGTATAATACATTTTGTAAAAGAAATGTGTGGGAAGTTCCTCAAATGATTCAATAAATGTGTGTGATTCATCTGCCGTGAACATAACTGCAGTTTGTTCTTTTGCTGTGGTGAAAAAGATATGTCTACTTCAAATTATTATTATTATAGTACCATGAAATTACTATCTGTCACCTGCCTAGATTCCCTTTTAAAAACAGTTCCTTCTTATAGATTTTTCATATTCTTATTTATAACAGGATATTTTTTTATACCAGACTTTTATTTTGGTAGTTGATTATGTAACTGAACAGTTGCATTCTTGTAAGTTGGAATGGTTTTCCCAGTTGCAATATATGGCTGTGAAAGTTGGACCATCAAGGAAGGCTGAGTGCCAAAGAATTGAGGCCTTTGAACTATGGTGCTGGAGAAGACTCCTGTGAGTCCCTTGGACTGCTAGGCAATCAAACCGGTCAGTCCTAGAGGAGATCAACTCTGACTGCTTTTTGGAAGCCCAGATCTTGAAGATGAAACTCAAATACTCATTGGCCACCTAATGAGAAGGAAGGACTCACTGGAGACGAGCCTAATGCTGGAAACCATTGAGGGCAAAAGAAGAAGGGGACGACAGAGAATGAGGTGGCTTGATGGAGTCATCAAAGCAGTAGGCGTGATCTTAAATTGACTCTAGGTAGAGGACAGAAAGGTCTTGAGGAACGTTGTCCATGGGGTCATGATGGGTTGGACACGACTTTGTGACTAACAAGAACAACAAAATTGGAGCGCTGAAAGGAATTGAAAATTAAAGAGAATTTAGCTTTGTTTCTACTTTTAAGCAAAATGATCTTTCCATTCTAATACATAAATTGGCACACACGTATAATCTCCAATTTTTGTCCTGGGGTTCTTTACCCAAAACTGTATATCAGAATGTCTGAATGTTGCACTAAAAAAAAAGGTTTTATAAGGGGAAAAGCTACATAAAAATTAGGAAAACCTGTTGAGAAAAATGTGTATGTGAACAGTTTTGTCCAAAAACACTTGCTTAGCAAAGTAAATGCAAGCTTTGTACAGTAACATTTTCTAAACAAAAAATAATGATGTAATTGGTCAGAAAATGCTTAGAACTGAACTTTGCAAAATGAGTAGGATTTGTCCATTCCTGATCTGTAATATGTTGAGCCACCACCTTCATTTACAATCGAAACCCTAGGATACATGTCAGAAGCTAAGAATAAAATGAAACCTAGAATATGTACATCCACATGCAGCGACTGTTCCAAGAATCTGTGGAAAAAAAATAAAATAAAGGGTCCCAGCAGCTGCGTCAGAGGATTTGTTCAGACCAGGGTGCCAGGAGATTTGAGACAGATGTTTTCAGACATGCGGCATGCCTGAAACATTTCCAGGGGACGGGCTACAAATAGTGACTTAATAAGTGTAGAATCAGGAAAAGTATGCAAGGGAGAAAGACGCAAGAGTTTATTCACCCTCTAGGTGAATACTTAGTCATTCTACATTACGTCTGAGTGTCAGGATTGGCTTTTCAAGCTGTCAGATCCTTGGTCTTGCTCTCTGACTGTGAATAAAGTGCAGCATTGTGATTTCTAATCCCACTCCAGTGACTTGATTTTAAATGTGGATTTGGAGTGAATCCCGGCATCCTGTTTGCTAAGCTTCCTACTCCTGTTTCAGAGGCATCACTGGATGTTGAGGAGAGAACACTAACGGCTGCCCTGATCCATTTAGAACTTGTTGCTTATCTGTAAATCATTGGAAAGAAACCCATGGCTACCAAAGTGATCTGTTTGTTTTTCTTTTTCTCTTTGCCTCTGCTCCCAGTGGGAAATCACACCGGACGCATCAAGGTGGTTTTTACACCCAGCATTTGTAAAGTGACTTGTAAAAAAGGCACCTGTCAAAACAGCTGTGAGAAAGGAAACACGACAACGCTGATTAGTGAAAATGGCCATGCTGCTGACACCTTGACAGCTCCCAACTTCCGAGTAGGTAAGTTTGGTGAATCCTTATTTGCTCTTGTTAATCCTGTTGGATTTAGCTGTTCATGCATTTGGGATTTTTCTTTCAATCTTTCTCCTGAAGGATCTATAATATGTTCTCTGTAAGCCAGACTATTCGGCATCTTCTTCATTGCTCTTGATTTTCGGTCTAAAGTGCAAAACAGAATAGAATTACTCAAAATCTGTTTATGATTATGTGCACAGTATGGCAGTACTGTACTTTCATATGGACCCACACATTTTTATATGAACCCACAAGATTGGATAGAGCAGTGGCAAAACTGAGGAATAATAACACTCTATCAGTGTTAAATATTTAGTTTAATGTTTAATGTAGTTTAATGTTTGGATAAGTAAACGTAAAAACTCATTGGAGTTAAATGAAACATTCCTGAAAAACATTGTCTAGGAATTGTTTAACTCTGTATTCCTATGAATGGAATGGGCACCAGCTTAAAAAACATGTGCTTTGAATGCACTGTGAGCACCACAGATATTATGTCAGATATCCAGATAAACTGGACATTTCAAAATATAATGAAAGGCATTATTACAATAAATGAACTTGGTCTGCTTCCAAATAGAACATTCAAACAGCATATCTGTTAGATTTTAGACAACTGATTTTCAAAAGATTATTGATATTTAGGTCCTGTATGATTTCCCACCTGTAAATTAATTGACCAGGATTTGGAAAATGTAGTTGATTTCGGTGGACATTCATACCAATTTGTAATGCCAAGAGTAATACAAAGCAGAATACCATATATTTTAATGTTTTATTGCACAAACCTCACATTTTTGTTGCCGATTCAGGAAATTTTAGTATATTGCACTGCAGATATATTGTCCTTGTTAGCTCCTTTTGGATTCTCTTTTCAAATACAATAATACTATTGCTGTGCAGCATATAAAGCAGATTAGCTCAACATACTATAAAGAAAGGCAATGACAGAGACAGTCTGATTTACTTTCTTTATAGTATGTTGAACTTTGCCTAAAAATATTCTCAGTACCTCTAACAACATGGGTGGTATAAAATGCTTGTCAGTCTGAAGAGCATCCAAGACTGAACACTTGTTACATATAAAATACTAAGGGCTGGCTGGCTAGTCCTATCATTAAACTATGGTGAACAAAATTAAGTTTCTCTTACATTGAACCTCACTGAGTTTCAATTTATCAATCAAGTGTGGCTGCTAAAATAGTTTCCCCAACTACTGGGAAACCTTTGGTTTGGGACAAACCAAAATTGGGAACCATGGTTTACATATTGCTTTCAGTTTAGATTGTGGTTTGGCCATATAATCATATTTTAGGGCAGTGGTTCTTAAATTAGAGATAATTTGGGGGTAATGGAGTAATTTGTAATTGCAAGTTTGTGAATTGAGAATCCAGTTTGGGATTCCTGCTGCCAAGGTGCTTGTGTAAAACAACAGAATCTGTGTGTTTGTGGCTGTTTGTGCAGAGTGGGTGTGTAGGGATTATGATATTATTTGAGATTAGGAAAATAGATGGGCCCAATAGTTGAAGAACCACCTAAACTTTTTCCAGTAACATCAAATTTGGCTTGGCATTACATATGAATGGGATATATGAGTGAAAATAGATTGTAAACTACATCAGTAACATACCATGGTGTGGATTCAAATTCTAAAGTATGGGGTAGTATATGAAGTGTTGAAAAAAATGGCGACTTTTTAAGTGTGTGCTGCTATGAAACTCAGTGGCTATGATCATTGTTGAACCTAAATGTATTTGTTTGTTTTAAAAGACATGTATCAAGTGGCATAAAATATAAATTGCTTCAGAATATCTATTTTTAAATAGGTAGGAAGAAATAGAGATAAGAAATTATCCATTTATTTCATACATCTATGTGGCGTATTGTTTGTCTAACAACTGGATGAAAACATTGAACAAAGAATGTTTTGTGTTGTATGATTAAGTTTTATTATGTTTAATTATTGTACTGTTTTTTTAAATTTTTGTTTGTACTTTCATTTTCAACTTCCTTGAACATTAATTTTCAGATGGAAAAGCAGAATGAAAATTCAGTAACTGGGTTTTTAAAAAAATGATATTTTACATTTATTTCATTGTACTGCACTACACATTTTTAAAACAGTAAAATTATTAGCAGTACTGTACAGTATTGTATAAGCAGTACAAACAGATATGGGTACAATTTTGTATTACATCAAGACAAATAAAGATTAAAATTGGGATGGGGAGCAAAATACATGGCTTTGTAAGTAAGAAGTAGGGCTGCCTTGTTTGCAAGTCCTAGAAGCAAAAAACCTGTAGATGATTAAGGACTGGGATGGACAGAATCCAGCTGTAGTAGCTATGAAAACAAAGGGTCTTTAGTCTACAGTGAAAGCATCTGCAGCTTTCAGAATCCATGTTAGCATCTGGAGTATTAATTGAAATGTAGTCTTTCAATCCCATTCCTAGCTCTAGATTGCTCAATTCTGTTGTTAATTCTCAAGAGCTAATAAGAGCATAATCTTAGAAACCACAGCCTTTATTATGCCATGTTTTCATAATAAGGGATCCCAAAGGGTCAGATTATTAATCACCTAATTGAGAATGTATACAAAGTATGACTATAAAATGGTTTTTTTAATATTTGTTTTAAAATGTTTCTTTAAAGAAATCAGCAAATATATCATGGTGAATGCCAAAATAATATCCTTGTGGTCATTCTTTTGATACTAGCAATCTTTACATGATCAGAGTAGAATTTTGTAACTCAATAGTAATATTTCTGCACGAGATATTTAACTTTTCCATTAGTTTATGAAAGCTCCCTTGGGCGACTTTAGATCAGTCTCTCTAACAATCCAATTTCTATTCAGTTTTGCAGTTGTGGAGAAAACTGAAAAAAAGTACAGTCTATGCTACCTTGAGCTCCTGATAATAGTGTTAGGTTTTTAAATTTAACAAACAAAGATAATTGAAACAACAGAGATTGTATCATTACTGAACTTTCCGTTTTGCATTAACAGGTGCGTGTATCATTATTTAGAAGTATAATGATTCTTTCTAAGCTTTGCCATCAATGCCATCTTTTCTCATCTGATCATTTTGCAGACCATTTTGCATGTGGCAAGTAACAGTAGCCATGCATGATTAAAATAAAAACAAAAAAAACAAGAACACTTTTTCTTACTTTGGTGTGCATACCGCATATGCAAACTCAGTCCAGGTTGGAAGGTGAAACTGAGACAATTCTACCCCTGGTGACTCTTGGACAAATACCATGTTGGCAAGCATCTAACAATATTTTATTATTCTTCCAAGGCCACTTTGGTAATCTCCATGTCTCAATCCCACCATCTATATGTGGTCTTTCTCTTCTTCTACTTATTGCTATTGTGTTGGGGTTTTTTTTAGACCATCCCTTGTCTGCATCACATGGTCAAAGTTCTGTACAGTATTTGAGTTTCTGCTTGCTGCTCATTATCTGAAAGGAATATTAGACTTTATTTAATCAAGAACTGATTGGTCCCTTCTTCTTACCTTCTGTGGCATTTCTAATAATTTCCCCCATATCTGTAAATCAGAGTTTTCTATCTTCATTCTCTTCGTTTCTGGCTTCTACAGTTGTGTAGTATCACTGGCAAGACCACTGCTTTAATTATTCTGTCCTTAGTCTTCATGACATTGCCTGCTCTTCTTCCTATGACTAATTTCTTTACTCCTTCAGCCCATTATCTAGCTTCTTGTTCTTGAGCACAAAAAACAAATAGTCACTGTCAGCTATATCTTACCTGAATAGAAAAGCTAGCTCTTCTGTTATCTTCTGATTATAATCTCAATCGTATCAATATTGGGTGATATCCATTAAGTCCCCTCCATTAGCCAAAAGGAATAGGTAAGGGAAACTATTCTGTGATTTCCATGTGGCACTTCAACACCTTTATATCTCAGATCTGCTCTGGAGGATTGAAGAATCAAAAGGTTTTGGTGCTGCAGAGAAAGGGGGAATTGCTGGACCCTTGGAGTGCTGATGAAAGCTTTCCATTAGTAGAGAGAAACCTGATAAATTCTTCTCATAGATTTTTTTTTACATTACGTGCACTTTTTCCATCACAGAATCTGCTTTTATAAAAGAATTTATAATTTTAATTTTATTTATTTACTTTTTGGCAAGGAACTGAGTAATACAGGAAATGGAAAAAAAGAATAGCATGATGAATGTTGTAGAATTTCCCAACTAACTTTTGTAATTATATGACTCATTCTTGCTTATAAATTTGTTCTGATTGAGGAAGATTGAACAACAGAAGTCTAATCTGGTGCTTATTCATGTACAGACAAAAATGGTATGACTCTGTTCTTGTGCATTTCAGTTTGCATCCAATTTTTTTTGGAATTGCACATCTGAAACAAAGTAAAATGATCTTGTGCTCCAGAGGTGCATGGCTTCCAGTCATACACAGGCCTCCTAAATCTTGGATGTGCTTCCAGGGATCTCCAAAAGCTGTTACCACATTGCAATTTTTAAGGTGATAGAAAGAAAAACTACAAAATACATATATGGAGACTTAATCATGTGTGCCACATTTGTAATGCAGTCCTCAGTGCACATTCAAATGCTGGAGGTGGCTATTGGTCCAAAAAAGGTTGTTCCTTCTTTGATCTTTTAATTGGTTATTCTTTCTTCGTCTGCATCACTGTACCAAAACATCCATCAGCACCTGGAGGAAACTGTCTATCTGGACTCGCGCCAGTCCGGCTTCCGGCCTGGGCACAGCATGGAAATGGCATTGGTCGCGTTGGTGGATGATCTCTGGAGGGCTCGGGATAGAGGCTGTTCCTCTATCCTGGTCCTGTTAGATCTCTCAGCGGCTTTCGATACCATCGATCATGGTATCATGTTGCGCCGGCTGGAGGGGCTGGGGTTGGGGGGCACCGTTTTACGGTGGTTTTCCTCCTACCTCTCCGACCGGTCGCAATTCATGTTGGCAGGAGGGCAGAGGTCGACATTGAGGTGCCTCACTTGTGGGGTACCTCAGGGGTCGGTCCTCTCGCCTCTCCTGTTCAACATTTATATGAAGACGTTGGGTGAGATCATCCATGGTTTCGGGGTAGAGTTTCACCAGTATGCAGATGACACCCAGCTGTACATCTCTACCCCAGACCACCCCAACGATGCTGTGGAAGTGATGTCCCGGTGTCTGGAGGTCATGCGAGTCTGGATGGGGGAGAAACAGGCTTCGACTCAACCCATCCAAGTGAGTGGCTGTGGCTTCCGGCGTCGCGATATAGCCATCTCTGGCTATCGGGGGCGAGTCATTGGCCCCCACAGAGAGGGCTCGCAACTTGGGCGTCCTCCTGGATTCTCGGCTGTCTTTAGATGATCATATGACAGCCGTGGCCAGGGGGGCTTTTCATCAGGTCCGCCTGATACGCCAGTTGCGCCCCTTTCTGGATCGTGACACCCTATGCACGGTCACTCAAGCCCTCATCATCTCCCGCCTGGACTACTGCAATGCTCTCTACATGGGGCTCCCCTTGAAGTGAACCAGGAGGCTCCAGCTAGTTCAGAATGCGGCCGCGCAGGGGATTTTAGGGGCCTCTAGATGCTCCCATGTAACACCTCTCGTGCGCGAGCTGCACTGGCTGCCTGTGGCTTTCCAGGTGTGCTTCAAGGTGCTAGTAACCACCTTTAAAGCGCTCCATGGCAAGGGACCTGGTTACTTGCAAGACCGCCTCCTGCCAAATACCTCCCACCGACCAGTCCGCTCCCACAGAGAGGGCCTCCTCAGGGTGCTGTCGGCCAGGCAATGCTGGCTGGCGACCCCTAGGGGGAGAGCCTTCTCTGTGGCAGCTCCTGCCCTCTGGAATGACCTACCCCCTGACCTACGCACAATCACGGACCTGCGCCTCTTCGGTCGGGCCCTGAAAACCCACCTATTTCGTGCGGCTGGCCTGGCATAGTTTTTAATTGTTTTTACCAGGGGTTTGTATTGGGATTTTAGAGCAGGCTTATTTGTTTAATATATTTTAGCGTATTTATTGTATTTCTTCTTTTTATTGTTGATTTTATTGCTGCCTGTTCACCGCCCTGAGTCCTGCTAGGGAGAAGGGCGGTATACAAATGTGAATAAAATAAATTAAATAAAATAAGTAAGGCTGCCAAATTCTAGTTGTAACTATGACCTTTAAAAACCTGTGAATTTGTTTTAGAACCATCTAAGCCCAGATTCATTCTTTTTCATCTTTCTCTTCCATAACCATTGACTAACTTACTCTAAGTCTTCCCACTATACCTTTTATAATAGATTGCTCCCTGGAGAATTTGACCTATTCATTATGTTGACTTGTAATCTAAACACTGCTCCATGTATAAGTTCTTTTAATGATTTGTAAATCTTACTGTTTATTTCTCTACTGTATGGGCTATGGTTATTTACACATAAATAAAATAAACCCAAATCCTTTCACAGCATCAAGGTCAAGTTCTGAAAAGCCATTGAGGTTTGATTCAGAAACTAGTGGTGGCGCAGTGATTAGAATGCAGTACTGCAGGCTACTTCTGCTAACTGCTGGCTGCCACCAGTTTGGCAGTTCAAATCTCACCGGCTTAAGGTTGACTTTCATCCTTCCAAGGTCAGTAAAATGAAGACCCAGATTATTGGGGACCAATTTTATGTTCCATGAAAATAGAATGCCAAATGATGCTTCTCTCCTCATTTCTGTTCATGTTTTCTCACCTTATTATATTTTCCATACTTTAAATGGAATTGTGAAAAATTTAAGGGACAACATTAAAACTGTGATATTTGAGGAACAGTTTATTTGTGGGTAATATGTCAGTATCTTGGACAAATATATACTTTAAATAGCACTGGGGGGACTGGACAGGAGAGAGACCTGATGGCATAAAAGGATCCGGTGCCAGGGAAAGCAGATTAAGGAAAGGCCTAGTCAGACAAAACAGCTTGTGGAAGTATTTGGACAGAAGTGGAACAAAGCTTTAAAAATGTTTGGCAACTTGCGCCAATCACTTTGTGCTTGGTGTTCTTATAATATAATTGTTTCTTTGTGCATCTTGCCCCTTGCGTTGCAATAGGACCAGTTATACTGCCAAAAGCAAAGCAGAAAAATTTAAAACAGTTTTCTTTTTCCCAGTGATACTCAGTTATCTAGTACTATATGATGGACAAATTGATCCTTCAGAGCAGATATGCACCAGTTCTGCTGTGTCATTCAGTGATCTTTTGAAAAGGAGGATAAAGAACTGAAATCTTCATGGCCGTGTTGAGTAAAAATACTATGAAATAGACTTTCTTTGAGTCTGGTTTGTTGTGACTCTTCAGGGTAGCCTTTCTAAACCTTCACAAATTGAAAATATATGTATTTCAACTCTCATAATTTCATGCTAGCCAGGGAATTCTGGGATTTAAAGTTCACATATCTTAAAGTTGTCAAGGTTAAGAAATAAAGCTCCAGGGCCTTAGAAGGTAGCCTTATGATTTGCTACGAGGTCCTTTTATTTGGAGATACTGGGGATTGAACTGAACTTTCAAAATGTTTCAATGTACAAAACCTTTATTTAGACTATTCCCTATTGAACTTAAACAGGAATAAGGTAAATTTCATACACTGGCATTTAAAACATCAAGCATAATAAATGGATTCAAAAATTAATGTTTCATGTTCATGTATGTATCTTTTTTGCTTTGTCTGTCTGTCTGTTTCTGTCTCTCTCTCGATAGTTTACAAAAATGCAATATTCTTTGATTCTTTAAATGTCTTAAGCTTTAATAGAACATTCAATAATTTGTTTTAATGGTAATGTAATTTACTAAGACAATTTTACATTGAATTAGAATCCAAGTTTTAAGACTGGATACTAAAAGAGTTGACTTCATGTTTATAACAAAACTGGCTACATTTTATTACTAAATTTGCAACTGAAAATTGGGTGTACCCTTTGTAGATGTTTGTTGGCAAACAACAATTTCCCAAGTTTTTTCGGTCATTTTTATCCTGTTCAGTACAGGTGTTTAAAATAGACTGAAATCTGACAAAGTTTGGCTTGCATTGTGTCTGCCATTATTAAAAGAAATCAAGATTATAGTAGATCATCCTCATTTTTTATCAAACAGCAAATTGATGCACAAATATGATTGTACTATATCTGCATTATAAAGGTATCCTTGTGACTGAGAAATTGACATAGAAAATCAAGCTACCAACAAGATCGTACTTCAGGATAAGTGGCTCAGAATTTGATTCAGGTCTTTTATACTTGTATGGTGCATGCGTTAAAATTGTATGCCATCTTCACCCATATATCAAATTCAGAATTTCCTAATTTACCTTATTTGGTTAAAAGATTTGGAACTTCTCTTTCTGCTGTCACATTTTATTTTTGTCAAATTTTTATTCCATGCTACTTACCAGAAGAATGAATTTCCACAGAGACTTCTAGCTATCACATAGCTCAGGGGTCTGCAAAGTCGGCTCTTTTAAGACTGGTGGACTTCAACTTCCAGAATTCCCCAGCCAGCCTGGCTGGCTGGGGAATTCTGGGAGTTGAAGTCCACCAGTCTTAAAAGAGCCGACTTTGCAGACCCCTGACATAGCTTACTATTTTTTTTATTAATCCAACATTGGATTTCTATTTGGCAGCATCTGGATGCCCTATCTGGTGTGAAAACCTAAGCCAGTGATGGCTAACCTTTTTTGGCTCTCGTGCCAAAAGCGGGGTGACCGCAGGGGGGTCGTGCGTGGGTGTGCCACACCCATAATGCTATGTGTGCGACCCCTTGCTTTTGGCACGATTTTTCCACCCTCCCCAGGCTCCAGAAGCTTTCTAGGAGCCTGGAGAGGGTGAAAACAGCCTCCCCCCCCACCTCCAGAGGCTTCGGGAGCTTCCCTGAAGCCTCCAGAGGGCAAAAAACAGCTCAAAAGAAGGCCTAAATCAGCTGGTCTACGCACACATGCGCGCTGTTGCTGACAGGGCAATGCCCGTGCCATAGGGTCGCCATCACTGACCTAAGCAGATGTTAAATTTGATTAGTATTTGGATGAGTATTACATGAGAATCTTAGAGCTATAGAATAGATCAGGAAGTTGAAAACATTCCTGGAAGAACACCACAGCAAACCATTCTGTTCAGTTACCAAAGAAATAGAAATAATATTTCCATATAGTCAAACTTGATTCAATGAATTTTACCTAAAAAAAACCAAGAACTTTACTTCAGTGGTTAACACTGACTTGTCCTAATAAAAATGGTATTTACTTGAAGTGCAATGGAATAGTCATTTCTTGAAAGCTCCTTCAAAAATAGATAAGGAAAGAGTCATACATGTATCCCAGAATAGAAAACAGATTTTTTTAAGGACAGAGAAAGGGCTTTGCTGTTTTTATCTAGCAACCTGAGAGCTACATAACCTGCAATGTAGGTATACGATCAGATCCTCTAACTCAGGGATGTCAAATTCAAGGCTTAGGGGCCAGATCCAGCCCGCGGGGTACTTAGATCTGACCCACAGGGCCACTCTGGAAACAGCCCATTTTCGCTGGCAGAGCTCTCGGGCCACCACAGACTCCCCTGACACGAGTGACATATAGCTGGCCATCCCCACCCTGCCTCCCAAGGTCAGACACAACGCTGATGTGCCCCTCAATGAGATTGAGTTTGACACCCCTGTTCTAACTTGAGCAAGACCTCTGTGTCTAATCTTAATACCCAAGAAAATTTGTACAACCTCATGTAGGAAGACAACTTCTTTGAAATATTTCAAATAGTTACTGTGTTTCCTTGCCACATAAAGGATCGAGTTTCTGTCTGTTTTTACAGGTTTGATTGTAAAACCTGCTTGCCAGTAAGATGACAACTAGGCAGTTGTGCAAATAGCGTGGATGAGAAAATATTACTCCTGGATGCATCCTTTAAAACTGAGGCGTTCCCACTGAACTATCCACAAGAAACATGCTAATACTATAATATATCTTTCAACAAAGGCATTGCTATAGGGAAAGTGACTTCCACTCATTATCCATGTTTTCCATGTATAATAGTTCTTGTGTTAGGAATTTGTCATGACTAACAGAGTTACAGTTGATAATAATTTTCTTAGTCTCCTCATTATGAATTTATCCCTTAGCATTATTTATTGCTATTAAATCAGCTTTTGTAAGTAGCTTTTCGTAAGCTTTCACAGGAAGAAATGTAACATAAGAATTTCAGAGAGGTGTTAGAAAACACAAGAAGCAGTTGTGCAGAGACATCTATAGCAAAGATGGAAAACAGACATGGAAAAACAAGGAAAGTCTTCCAACCAAATTGTTGCAGAAAATCAGGAGACTCAGAGAACGAGATAAGCCTTTTATTTTTGGCCAAAGGTCCGAGCAGAAATAAGTTTTGCTAACACCTGGACGAAGATCCATAGAAAAAGCAGGTTCTTAAATATCTTTCAAAGAGCAGTTTAGAACACGGAAATACCTAAACCATTTCTATTGGTTACCTTGAGGACCAAGCCTTGTAAGGAGTTGGGGTCTTTACTTCTCCTTTTGTCTTGAGCCATACATGTTTCTTAAGTGAACTTTAACTGAACCTTGTGGTTTTGTGAGAACTATTGAACTCTGCGGTTAGGCACACATTTCCCTTATTTTGCAAGGAGTAACGGCCTATGTCGCCTTTTAATATAGAAGTAAAAGGGTCCCTAAGAGGCTGTCTAGCCTGACCCAGTAGGTTTCACATTTAATGTACAAATCTCACTTTACGTCCTGCTTTAAAATGGTATATTAAAGGATGTCAATGGTCAAATAATAACCAATAGAAAGATCAAAGGAAGATGGGGAAAGTATGTGGGCATTCTGTACAGTAGAGATGTCAACATACAAGCTACTCAAAATATTCCTTATTTACAAAAAAAACCAGTTGCAAAAGTTAAATCAGCACTCTAGTCTTTACCAAATAGGAAGGCTACAGGACATGGTAAAATAGATTGGTTGATGGAAATAATAATTGGTTGATTATGTAGGTTGATTAAATAAGGAGAGAAGAAGTAGGGTGGTTTTACAATTAGAAGACAAAAAATTGAGTCATCTGTATTATGCAGGTGATTCTACTCTGATAACTGAAAATGCAAATTGAGAGCTCTAGTAATTAAAGTGAAGCAGCACAGTGGAAAAAATGGAATTAAACATTAAAAAACAAACACATGACAGCATGTACAGCGACTAACATTAGAATTGATAATGAAGATATTGAAGGTGTAGGTAGCTTTTGTGCTTTAGGAATGCACAGTCAGTGGTCCTTCCTGTGACACTCTGAAACTTTGAAAAAGGATAGAAAGAGCATTGATGTCTTTTTAAGTTTTTTAAGTTTGGTATTGAAGAAGACCAAAGTATGGAAAATATCATAGATAGTCTAGAAAACAAATCATAGAACAAATTAGTCAGTCTTGTCACTGAGACACAAATGACCAGGCTCAGATGATAGTTTGAGCACATTAGGTGAAGGCCAGCTTTCTTGAGAAGTTTATGATGCTGGGAAAGCACTTGCTGTTTTAACTAACTTGTCCCACAAACAAATTCACTGGGGAAGCTATCAGGAAGTTGAAAGTCCTGGGTGACTCATAAGGAGGCAGGCAAGGTTTTGGGCAACTACTATAGAGTGAGGTGATGCAGTGCAGGCAGGCTGGGAAGCGGGTGCTGTTGTGGCCCTCCAGCAGCCAGCAAAGTTGGTGGCAGACTCGGACAGTGAGAAGGTTGGGGAGGAACATGGGCCAGTCCTGGAGTCTGGGAAAGGCTCAGATGAGTGCTCTGCATTGGCGGCAGAGATGGGGCCAGGGCCATTCGACAGCTGCCTTTGGAGTCGGAGATCAGTGGGTCAGAAGAACAGCTGGAGCCTGTTCCCAATGTGCGCATGCGCAGAGCTGCCACAAGAAGGGAACAGTTAAGGAACAAGGGCTGACTTGGGAGTAAAGGCACATTCCGTAGGGAATAAAGAGGAGCTAAAAGGGAGTGGAGTTTGCAGGGGACAATTAGTTCACTTAATTAGTGTGAAGATTTGTTCATGACTCCTTGCCAAGTATTTTCTTGCGTTTGAAAGATAGCGGCCTGGCAGTTCTCCAAGCCTGATAAGATCTGTGGCTGTAAATTCATCCTTGAAAGACTGTTTACCGGGACTTTGCTGGATGTGAATGAGAGGAATTCACATTCGTTTAATAAAAAAGGGGGTTTGGTCGGGACAAGGAGTCTGCTTCGTGATTTTGTGGAGCCTAGGTCAGAACAGGTGCAAGTGTGTTCAGGCTGGTAGTGCTGTGTTGCCACAAGAGTGCATGTGGGCTGGAAAGAGAGTGCTGCTGTTTGGGGCAAGTGTAGGTGAGTGGCAGGAGGGGGTGCTGTGGCCCGAGTGCATGCTATGGAATATGAGATCCCTGGGATCTCGTATTCTATCGAGAAGGTCCTCAGGAGAAAAAGTGGCAGGAGAGATTTGCATGTGGGAAGCTGGTGAGAAAGGTTGCAAAAATGGAAAACAATCAACAAGTTGTTTGCAAGGTGTTAGCAGCTATAACCCTAATTGACCCTTTTGTGAAAAGGCCTACAATATAGGCTGAACATTCTAAATATATCCTCCATTGGGAACTCCTGCAGAATTGGGGTAATACCTTTTTCTGAACTTCAAAAGAAACTTACCCTAATTCTACTTCAGATTTCCCCCCCTAATGTACCAATATGATTACATGCCCCTTTTTTAAATAAGAGGGTTGACTTATTGTTTCTCTTTTTTTGCTTAATTACATTCAAGGATTAAGAATGATTCAACCACTTCATTGTTTAGGCCAAGCTACATAATTGTTCAAGGAATACATAATTTGTAACATTTCAATAATTTGTTTCCCCAAAGAAACAAATTAAAGTGGGGAGGAATCTTTCATTGAATTAAATGCTAAAAGTTGTGAAAGTTTTTGTATTTCATAAAATGCTTCATTGAGCAAAAAGAATATTCAGAGCACAAGGATTTTTAGGGTTTAACTTCTGTGCTTTGTATAGTATCACTGATAATTAAAATTCCTCTTGACTTACAGTAATGATGACTTACCACATGGCATTCTACTCCAATGATGAACATTGTGGGTGGCTTCCTGAAAGCCTTTGAGGAGATGAGGAGATTCCATTCAGGAGCCACATATGTTGAATTAGTTCAGGGAACAAATGAGAAGAGAGCATACCACAGAGCTGCCTGCTATTACCACACGTTAACCTCCAATCAGAATACTTAACTAGAACTGACCCCTGTATTCTTGGATCACATCATCCTCGCTTCATTGAGATAACAGCAGCTTCTGGCATAAGCAGAAGCTGCTGCTGACAGAGCAACTGACTGATATGGGGATTTATGCATCTTGGTACATGCTTAGAGACACAGATGACAGATACATAGATCTTGCATGCATAAATACACATATGGCAGATGGGGTCAACTTATTTTCCAAAAAACAAGAAGGCGAGACAAGAAACAATGGATGGAAACTAATCAGACAGAGAAGCAACCTCCTAACAATGAGGACAATTAACCAGTGGATGAGCTTGCCTTTGGGAGTTGTGGGTGCTTCATCACTGGAGGTTTTTAAGAAGAGATTGGACAGCCATTTGTCTGAAAGTGTATAGGGTCTCCTGTTTGAGCAGTGGGTTGGACTAGAAGACTTCCAAGGTCCCTTCCAGCTCTAATCTGATTGATTGACAGCTGTGTCGGCTAATAACTATTTTAATTAATTAAAAATGAGAATGTAAGGCATACAGTATTTAGCACAAGGGAGGGTTAGGAATACTAAATTTGAAACATGTTGTCTCCTTTAAGTTAAAACAATAAATTGATGCAATAGGAATCCTACTAATGCTCAATGGCTACAAACTTAGGTAACAGTAGACTTTCTGTTAGGGCAGTACTCTGGCTCATTAAGAACTTAATATCTACTACCATAAATCTACACAAAACTTGCTTTGAAAGTTTAGAAACTGCCTTTGGGCACTGATCTGTGTCTTCTCCCATTCCTTCTTCAATATTTTAAATTTAAAACATAATCATAATGGTTCCATAGAAAAACAGTAAGAACAACATTTTATTGCGTAGAGAAGTGATGATTGATGGAAAACATTTTGTTACTGAATGTCTTAATTGTAAGATTATCCCCATTCCGAGGTCGCTGGACTAGCTGTACAGTATACTTCCAGGTCCAGATTAACGCCCTATGTACCATGAAGTAAAGCCCTAATGTTGTCTTTCAGCCACCGTCCCCTCCAGCCGCCGAATCAGATGAGGAAGAGGCATGGGAATCAGGGTCAGCATCAAGGCAACCTGAGAGCTCTGAGAGGGAAGAGGGAATGGAGCTGGCAGAGAGAGAGAGAAAGAGAGAGAGGGGGGGGGGCGCAGAGCTTAGGCCATTTGTCAGCCCCCAGATGGAGAGTCAACAGCCCCCAGGTCTGGAGGTGGCTGACGAGGAAGAAGAAAAGCTAGGTCCAGTGCATGATGCACAGATGCACAGCAGGCAGAGGAGAGGAGAGCAGTGGAAATCCATGGGCCGATCCTTGGGAAGGAAAAGGCACCACTGCTAATAAAGCCTCACCTTAGCTCTGGGGATAAAAGGCAGGGGGCAGAGATGAATAGATATGGCAGACAACTATTGCCCCCAACAATCCAGGTCCTCATTTTACCAACCTTGGAAGAATGGAAGGCTACGTCAACCTTGAGCCTTACTACGATCAACCTCCAGGCTGTGGGCAGAGTTAGCCTGCAATGCTGCATTCTAACTACTGAAAAATCAAAGCTTATAAGATAATTTGTGGTAGGGTTGATGGAGCAAGGAGCAGAGCCATAAATAGAGGTTCACCAGTTCTCTCTGATATCCTCATTTGTCCCCTCTCTCTATGCTCTTTTTTACTCCCAATTCTGGATAGTTTTTAATTTGTAGTTGATAGTACTTAATTGATAGCTCTTAATAGAAGAGAGAACTGATCTCTTGTAGAGTAAGCTTTGATTTAAACTAAGATATTGGTGGAATTGTCCAAGTATACCATAGGTGACCACCCCATCATAGACCAGCCTGTTGGAAAGGGTTTGTGCTGAACCCATTCTGGGAGATTGATTTCATCTTGGTTATAAGTGTTTCTTATAATACTGCTGATTTTGAAATAAAATATTGGTGTCGATTTAACTTCCACAAAGAGCATCAATTACCCTTCCTCACTCCAGAGAAACTGCCTTATTCATATATTTCATTTACTGTATTTCATCTAAGTCAGTATTATTAATATTGATCAATATATCTCCAGGATTACATAAAAGATTCTTCCAATGAAGATACAACGGCTAACAATCTTTTGTGCCCACTTAAGTCTAATAGTGGCATTCTTCCTGGCATCTAGGCATAATACTTAAATATTTATCCAAGCATATTATTTTTACAAATAGACTAATTGTATTTGGATCCAAATTCATGGTGATATAAAATGAAGTTTTCCTGTACTCTGTACTCTGCTTTTGTAAATACAAGAGGAAACACAAACTATCAGATTCCAACAACTATTTCCATAAAACCCTATGGTAATTCCATCGGCCTCAACTTGTAGTTCCAATAAAGTCTTTCATCATACAGTATATTGTAATGAGTCATCTAATTTTAAGAAGTTCTCAGTGCAAAAAAATGAAAAGATTATACTATAACAGGAGCTAGGAAGATGGACATGCTTTTGCTTCTCTGGAAAACAGCTTCAGTGTTCAATATCTTCAGTGACACTGCTATTAGGTTATGCTGGTTTAGTCTTTCCATTATTATCAGTCATCAAAGCAATTGTTCACCTTTCATCCATGGGACTGCCCCCTTTTTTCTTCACCATTAGCTGCATTTTAAAAAAATGGCTTAATATTCTGATAATATAGTAGTTTAATATACAAATATACTAGTATACACTAATATACTAATTAAGACTTTTAGTCTGGCTTAAAGGCTATCAATGTTCCTCTCGCACCTGTTGTTTGAGTTTTGAATCTTTTGGGTTTTCCCCTTATTTATTTACTTAAACGTCTTGCTTCTGATGCCGTAAAATAGGCCACTTAGCTTTGTGCCTATGTTAGATTGCTCATTTTCTTCCTTTGCATTAGCATCAGGTTATGTTGCGCATTGATCTGGCATTTTGGACTTAAGAGGTTACAACAGATGCTGTCATTCCAGTTTTCCTCTGATCTGCAAGTTGATACCCTTAGTCTGAGCCTGGACTTCCATAGGTCTTCCTCTTTAATTTGGATAGGATGACACTGTTCATGAAGTATCATGGTCTGCTCATTTGCCCAGTTAATCCTTAGCAGGATTTTTGAATTTCCCTATAGCGTTCTTCTTGGCTCCTCTCCACAGTCATCATATATTATAAGTTGGCAAAGCAGTTTCTCTGGGCCGCGGTGAAATATCCCTCCATCAAGGGCATGGATACTTTTTCTTCTTACCCTAGGGCAGGGATCTGCAAAGTCGGCTCTTTTAAGACTGGTGGATTTCAATTCCCAGAGTTCCCCAGCCAGCATAGCTGGCTGGGGAATTCTGGGAGTTGAAGTCCACCAGTCTTAAAAGAGCCGACTTTGCAGACCCCTGCCCTAGGGGAATCTCCGAGACTATCTTGCAGAATGTAGCCACCTGGTCCACTCCATCAACATTTGTGAAATACTTTGCATGCAAATAACAGATGGTCTTTGGCAAAGCAAAGTTCTTTGCTGCTTATTTTTCCTTATTTTCTATCTTCCAGGTATGTAGATTAATAATCATCACATAAAAATACTGGCTAAAAACTATGAGAAACAAAAGTAGGGGGTTGTTTCTTTCTTTCTTTTTAACTGAGTTATTTTTACTGATACCATCAGTTTTGTTCCCATTTTTATGGTCTATAAATTAAAGAGTTCATCTCAGTAACTTTGATGATAATGCAAAAAGTACCAAGTGTGCGGTTGAATATGGCACCGAAATTGGATAATTGCTGCGGGAGACAAATTGGTTCTGTAATAGAATCACCAACCTGCTCTGTCCCCCTCTGATCCCATCACTTATCAATGACCACATAATCAGCCACATAGAAGAGTAACCATTTTGGCCATCTTCTTTGCTTTGTACTTGGACAGAGGTTTAAGCAAGAGTTTACCTCGAATGTTATAGCCTTTCTCTTAATGAATCTGCAGTTGAATCTAGCCAGTTGATGACTCTATTTCAGGTAATTTGATCCCTCCTGGGTGAGGAGTGACCAAGGCAACCTTTGCAGGCTCATTGTAAGGACTATTGTAGTTACTCAGATTCCGGAGTTGGATTCTGGCTTTGGGGGGTCTTGTGAAATTGACTGATGACCACCTTGCTGTGTTATCTGGGGATAATCGTCTCTTTAATAACAGCATTTTAGGCATTTTACTGTTTGCAATGTTCAGTATTATACTCTCTTTACATCTGTCTGTTTGTCATCTTGAACTGGTAAGATGTAAGGTGGTCATAGCTATTTTTTTGTTTTGTGCGTGAATCCCAATATGATTCCCACTACATAATTGACAATTTGAGGAAGATGCAGTCAGTTAATTATAATACCAATAGCACTTAGATTTGTATACCACTCCATAGTGCTTTATAGCATTCTCTGGATGGTTTACTTTGTCAGCGTATTGCCCCCAACAATCTGGGTCCTCATTTTACAGAACAATGTAAGGCTGAGTCAAGTTTGAGTCCCATTTTTGATCAACCTCCAAGCTGTGGGCAGAATTTGCCTGCATTGTTGCATTCTAACCACTGCAACCAGCAGGGCTTCTTTGAGAAGTGTGAGATTCTCTGTTCCAAAATAAAATTGTACATATTTAATTATAATGATCTCATTTCACTTTTCTTGCCTATATCACAGTTAAACCCTAGTCTTGCACTGCATCATGCCATTGCATTCAAATGGGGTATTGCATATTTATCATTAGGTTGAACCTAAGCTTGGTTATAATTGGAAATGTTCCATTGATTTACATCTGAATAAAAACCCTGTGGCAATACTGAAGATCATAGGAAATCTGTTTGCCATTAGAAAAATATAATTAAGTTAGTAATGATATTAACAGTACTTCTGGAAAAAAAATTAATACTAGTCTCTCTGGGATTTTTTCTCTCTCCATCAGTTATTTGCCACCTCCCTTGCATGAATGGTGGGCAGTGCAGCTCAAGAGACAAGTGCCAATGTCCTCCTAATTACACTGGCAAACTCTGCCAGATCCCTGTGCAGAGTGGAAGTACTTCGCAACTTTATCATAATTCGCAGCAAGTAAGCAAAACTGTGGGATCTCAGGTCATCCATTCCACACATACTTTACCCCTGACTGTGCCTGGGCAGCAAGGAACCAAAGGTAAACTTTTCTTTTTTTCTATCTCTCCTCTCCAGCTAGATTTCTAGGTTGGCTGCAATGAAACTTTATAATTTAACCTGCCAAGCTAATCAGAGACTTTGGTAACGTCTCCTCACATAGCTGTGATCTGACATTCAAAGCCTACTGGAATGACACAATGTGCTTTCCAGCATTCATTGCATTCTTGCATTTACAATCATTAATTATATTTAAAAAATTGTTAGTGAAAAATTAACTGAAAAGGATTTTTGTCTTCTTTGTGAAGTTGATAAGTACGATTTTTAAAGGAAAATGGCTTATCTTTCCATGCTTGTTGGGTGCTCCTTACTTTTTTCATATCTGTGTTGTCAGACAATTGGGAAGTACGTGCCATTAATTTTTGAACTTATGGTTTTCATGCATGCAGTTTGTATCTTCTCTGTTTCTTTTAATTTGATGGAAATCATGCGTTCAGCCTTTTCACTTAGACATTACAATTAACCAAAGCCTACAATTTCATCAATATGTTTCAAAGTCATAGATTTACTTTTCACATTAGATTTCAAGATATGGACACTGGCTTTTTCTTGACATATTTCTTTTATTATTTGTTTGTTTGTTTATATTTCATAGTTCTAAGTCGCCCACCTTCTTCAAGGAGGGACTTTTAAATCGTTCTCCAAACTGTTCTTAAATTCCTTGAAATATCTGGGAAAAGGGTTTTTTAGGGGGAGATGGAACAATTTTTCTCAGATAGACGTCGCAAACATTTAATTCTATCCTTAGAGTTGAATTACTAGTTCAGACCCTTGCTAAACTGTTTTATACACAAGAAAATCTTGAATATTTCAAAAATAATTGGCTGACCAGCTTTTAACTTTTTAAGATATTTTTCCCCAGTGTAATTCAATGTCATCTATATTAAATGGTATTTTGATCCAGAATTTAATAATCATATTCACAGGTCATCTTATGCCAAAAATAGGAACTTAATAAGCTACAATTCCTAATCATTTTGTACATCTTTTCTTCTCTCACTGTGTACATGGTTCACATGTCATCTAAGCTGGGGCTTATGTCTAAGTGTACCCAAACCAATCTATCTATATAAAAAAGGTTATGAGTGGGTGTATGTTCCAGCATAACTGCAGAACACCTCGAACAGTTTCAACCAATTGGTAGATAGATGACTTACTCTCTGGAAAAAAATACTATGGGGGTAAGATATCCCTAACACCCCTTGGTGTGTGTGTTCTGTTAAGATACAGCCTGGTGTGCCTTAAAATGGCTTCTACTGAATTGCTGTAAAATAGATTCTATTGTACAGCGCAGTGGAGTTGCCATGGTCATGGCTTCACAGTACTCCACAAGGGGGCTCCTTCTGGTAAGAGGGAAAATCCAACACTAGAAATTACGTTTGGTTCCGATATTTTCCCTCTATAAATAAATACCCGGAGAACGCCAGGTTATCAGGTAGTATTTATATAAGAATAAGACTGGATTTAAAATTGGCTAAAGATTCTTCTACATTTGAGTGAACTTAATCATAATCCTGGATTCAGAAACATGAGGAACTTTCCTTCTCGGGGAAGAGGAAGATTGCATATGTGTGTGTGCTTCTAACTTATTGCCCTGTATTTTTTATAATCCAGCAGTCTTTGGCAAAATTTAAGGTGTTCAAAATGCTGCTATGAAGTCAGTATATAATTTCTAAATTGATCAATATCTTCTCTTATTTGGAGATTTTTAATGCTTGATTTCTTACTTTTACAGTGCAAATTCCTCCAAACATTGTAAATATCCATGTTAAACATCCACTTGAAGCTACTTTGCAGTTTCATCAAGTGTCAAGGATTGAGAGCACAGCAAGTCAAAAAACAAAACCAAAGCCTCCCACATCGGGACATTCCCAGAGTCCTTATCAAAGCCTATCGTTTCATAAGACCCAGAAAATTCATCCACCCTACATCCATCAGCAGCCTATCACACATACTTTCCCTGTTTCTGCTAAAACACAACTTGGACGATGTTTCCAGGAGACAGTTGGGACCCAGGTAATTTTTTTTAAATGCCTTTAAAAAGTAACTATGCATTTCTTGTAAACAAAAAAAGATCTATTTTGCTCCATGTATTAGACATCGTGCTGTAAAAATGACTTTACAATAATTAATAAGAGTTAAAATTTAAGAGAAAAATAATGTTTTTGAGTAATGAATACGGTACTGCATTTTGGAAAGTTTCCCCATAAAATCGTTTTATTATTCTTAATGTTTTTCCCCTAAATTCAAGGCATAATGTAAGGCTGCTATCAAAAGGTTCTGCTCCATGTTTTGTCTTTTAAATGAAAATAAGGAGTTTCTAAATAACCTCCACATATTTACCTTGCAATGTACGTGCCATATTTTAAAAAGCTACATTTCTTCACATTTGCCTACAGATGCCATAAATCTAAATACTTTGTGGATTAAAAACAATGTGTTTTCAAATTAAGATGTTAATTTATATGTTAGCAATGTAACTGATTAGTTCAATTTAGTAACATTTGTTTGAATGTTTTGTTGAAGTGTATTCAGGTTTTATATATGTTTGAGTAATATATAAAACACCTCTTTGGAGATGGAGCTTTAACTTAAAATTTGGCCTTTTTTTTAGTTCTCAGTTATTCGTGGGGTATCTTGAAAGTTAGATTTTTGTGACATATGATCTTATTACTAACAGATTTGTTAACCTCCATAAATCACATAGATCATCATTTTAAACTGAAATTTATTGCAATGCTCAAGATACTGAACCTTAAACATTGCAGTTAGAGATTGTAAACTAAAGAAATAACTGTTCAGAAATGACAATTTATTCAAAAGAGAGGGAAAAAAGGGAGATGTTTGAACTGGGAAACAGCCTAACGTTTACTGGAAAGTCTCAGACTAATCCCTGCCATAATTCTACAGTCCAGTTGCCATTTTCATGATTATGGAATATGTCTGGCACAAAATGAGAACACAATATTGGCTCTGTGAAAGTACCAAAAAAAAAAAAGTGGCAAAGAATAAAGAGGCTACAATAGGGAAAACTAAGAAAGATTATGAAGATGGGCGGGGGACAGACGGACTTATTTTGAATTTTTTATTTTATTATTTCCAGGTTGCCTATAAATGTTATTCCAAAAGAGCATATGGTTGGTAGACCTAATACCAGAGTCTTCACTATCTTCTGCTTTATTTGAAAATTAATGTCATGTGTTTGTTTTCTATAGGTAGAAGATTTTTAAAATTGGCTATATAGATAAATGTTAAATTGTCAGTAATACAATGTCACTTTCATACTATAAAAAAACAAATTATTTGGGAAACTTCATACTTTCCCTTTCTCTATCCCAGGGGTGTCAATCTCAACTTCATTGAGGTCTGCATCAAAGCTGAAGTAGACCTCGAGGTGGGGGGGCTGACTGGATGGGTGTGGCCAACTGAGTGGGTGTGGCCAGCTTGACACAACTCCCCAAACTGATGGCAGTTTGCAACTCTTCACATTGTATAGATCAGGCCGAAGCCATGCTGGACTGATCTTTCCTCTTCACATTGGGTAGACCAGGACAGCTATGCAAGTCAGGCCTTGAGTTTGACACCCCTGGTCTACCCCATGTGCATGGTAATTAACCCAGAACAGATTAGACATCCATTTATATGAGATGATATAGCCCAGGGGTAGCTAATTCAAGGCCCGTGGGCCAGCTCCAGCCTGTGATATGGTCGGATTGGCCCAAGGGGCCACCCTGGAAAATGTATAGCAGTTCATTTTTGTGACTGTTCAAAGTTATAACAGCACTGAAAATGTGACTTATAACTGTTTTTCACAGTTACGACCTTTCCAGAATCCCCATGATCATGTAATGAAAATTCAGATGCTTGGTAACTGGTTCATATTAATGTCTGTTGCTGTGTCCCAAGATCATGTGATCTGCTTTTCGACTTTCTGAGAAGCAAAATCAATGGGGAAACCAGATTCACTGAATAACTGGGATACTAACTTATCAATTTATTTATTTATTTTATTTTATTAAATTTATATCCCGCCCTTCTCCATGAAGGACCCAGGACGGCACACAGGAATTAAAAACATATAAAATGGCAAAATACAAAATTTAAAAACATATTAAATTGCAGCGATTCGCTTAACAACTGTGGCAAGAAAGATCGCAAAATGGAACAAAATTTACTTAACAAATGTCTCACTTAACAATAGAAATTTTAGACTCAATTGTGGTCATAAGTCGAGGGCTACCTGTATTTAATTTGAAATTAAGCTTAAAGATACATTAATTCAAGGTAATTTAACTTTGTTCTGGGCTAACAGTTTTTAAAGTAATGTAGCAGACACATCCCTTAAAGATCAAGTGGCCTGCATCCTTATTTTAAGGTGCTCATATCTAAAAAATACTTAGTTCAATTATATAGTAAGTTTGCACGATAATAATGATGGTTGTGAAATCTTAACTACACCGAATTGCCTAAAAGTTAAACACTGAGTGATGTATTTGAATACTGTGATAGTGTAGTTTTTCCAAGTCATTTTGTTGCTAAGCAGAGCATCTGCTGACAATACCTAGAGTCAGTCAAGTTGTTTTGGAATATGGGATATAAAATAACAGTAGCATTTGGTTTTATCCTTCATAGTAAATTTCAAGCATAAACGATTACTAAAATCAGAAGACGGTCAATTTCTTAACTGAAGAGCCAACTCTGCAAAGTCTGTACAAAATAATATATTGAATAAATATTCTTTCTATGGAGTATTTCCCACTTGAAGACTATCCTCTGCCTTCATTTCTTTTTTCTTTTTTTGCAGTGACCTCCACCTCCTTATGAATTTCCAGTAGCCGGTAAAACAGGGGTCTCCAACCTTTGCAACTTTAAGTCTGAAGGACTTCAGCTCCCAGAATTCTCCAGCCAGCAAAGCTGGCTGGAGAATTCTGAGAGCTGAAGTCCTTCAGACTTAAAGTTGCAAAGGTTGGAGACCCCTGCTTTAGCATACTTACATTTCCCTCTAATGGATGGCATTTTACTTTTAAAATGTAAATCCATCCGGATAATGGCTGGATGGGGCTTGGGTGCTCTATTCACTACTTCATCAAAAGTAATAATTATAGGATATGCTGTGTGGCTACTGAGTGATAGAACGTTTTATTCCAGATTTATTCTGCAATTTCCCTAAGATTTGCAATATCGCAAGATAATTTTAATGCTAACATCTTTATTATTATTATTATTATTATTATTATTATTATTATTATTATTATTATTATTATTATTATTATTATTATTATTATTCAAATTTATACCCCGCCCTTCTCCTTATTAGGACCCTTATTAGGATCTTGAAAAGCTACATGATATCTTAGGTGAAAGGGATGAGTTTTCTTACTGGTTTCTTTTTTGTGTTTATTTGAAAATGGAATCATGTCATTCTAGAGTTGTGTAGCATTGTTTGGCTGCTTTTTTTTTTTAAATCTAAGCAGTTTAAATAATTGTGTCTGTTCTGAGTAATCTCCATGATGTTACTTTAGTCTGCAATTGTCACTGTTTACGTATTTTCTTGCATGGTGGATTTCTGAAGTTGGCTTAGTACTCTAAAACCTTTTATTAATTACTTTGGGATTAGAGGTGATTTTATTATCTGCAGATGAGACTGATAATGTAATGCACGTGTATATTTAGCCTTTTATCTGGCAACAGATAAAGAGTTTGCTGCAACAACGGATTATCAAGATCACGTGAAGTGTTAACACCACTTTATAATGCAGAGAAGAGCAATGAAGATTATTAGGGGACTTGAGGCTAAAACATATAAAGGACGGTTACTGGAATTGGGTATATCTAGTTTAATGAAAAGAAGGACTAGGGGGACATGATAGCAATGTTCCAATATCTCAGGGGTTGCCACAAAAAAGAGGGAATCAAGCTATTCTCCAAAGTACCTGAGGGTAGGACAAGAAGCAACTAATCAAGGACAGAAGTAACCTAGAACTTAGAAGAAATTTCCTGACAGTTAGTGGAACAAATTGCCTCTAGAAGTTGTGAATGCTCCAATACTGGAGGTTTTAAAGAAGATGTTGGACAACCATTTGTCTGAAATAGTAAAGGGTTTCCTGCCTGAGCAGAGGGTTGGACTAGAAGACCTCTAAGGTCCCTTCCAACTCTGTTATTCTATTCTATTCTGTTTGATAACTTCTGGCCTTTATTTTTAGACTGGTTTTCAAAGGTACTATATTTATTCCCTTTCTCAAATACTACTTTACAAAGAGATTCTTTTATTTGCAGAGGACTTGTGACTCCATAGAACCTTCCAATGGAGGTTTCCCAATGGTAGTATCTTTTTTTCCCCATGATTCCCTTTTTGAACCCTAAGATAGCAGGGTGGTGATGGTAGTGGAGGATAGTGGTGGCACTGTAAGCTTTAAGGAAAGAGGGATTGAGGAACTTTACCAGTCACTTGATTTCCAGTGCCAAACAAAAATAATCTCAATGTAAGTCTGGACAGATTTTTACATATTTAAAGATACCAATATTCTGGATATGTATGACATACAAATTTCAGAATAGTTAGAGTTAGGGTTCAAATCATTTATACTGACTGGGATACTTCTTTTTGTTAGAATTCTAAGCATCCACACTTTAAGTTGGGCCTAAAAATAGGTGGGCGTCCAGTAAAATTAAGCTTGAGGACAGATGGTATAAGAAGGTTGAGTTTCTTCCAAAATTCTGCAGTTCCTGAAGAATCAGAGCCTTGCTTACTTATTATGCAGCAGTTCAAAAATCACAATATATAGTAATCAGGATAAGGGTTGACTTCTATAATATCCTAAAATCCTACTGCCATTGTCTTCAAGTTCTCTAAAGTGAAATTAATTAATGAAATGCTGTGGATAAACCTGCGGAGTTTGTTCACAAAGAATTTCCACAATATATGAAAGCAGATTTTTCTTTGGAAATCATAATTACTTTCTTGTGCTTTGATAGGAAGACTGGTCATGCCAATTTAAAACATCTTGAAATTTATTGGATTGTATTTGTGTGATTGTCAATATTGTGTATGTATGTAGTATTGAAGAAAGACAAAAAAGTTAAGGCTGAACATGGTTTTTGAAGAATGGATAAGAAGAAAGGATAGTTGTTTTTTAATTTCTGTTTTTATGCATGTAGGTATCATGTATTTCATGTTTTTATTTGGACGCTATATTTCTGGGCCTATGTCAGTGGTGGGATACGACTGGTATGCCCCGGTACGGGCGTACCGGTGCCTGCTGGGAGCACCAGGTACCGTTCTGGTATAGTGTGCCGGAGGACCCACCTGCTCTCCTTACCTCTATTTGAACTAACCGGGGCATTAGCGCACACGCATGGAGTGTACAGTGCCTGCATGATACTCCGCCAAGCAGCTGGAGAGTTGCAGGCGGTGAGTATGCACGCACGCATTGCGTGAGTGCACGTGGTGGACGCCCAGCCCTGTTGCAGCCTACTGTTGCAACGAGAGCCGGAACCCATCACTGGCCTATGTGTATGTATGTATATGTATATATGTGTGTGTGTGTGTGTGTGTGTGTGTGTTTGTATATATATATGTTTGCTTTTGTAGATTTTCACGGGTGTAGGTATGCTGGTATTGCCATCCTCGGGTGTTTTCCCATGTATATAGCATGGAATTTTTATTGCAACGTTTCGGCAAGATCTCACTTGCCATCCTCAGGCTTCGGTCTGCGATTGTGAAGGCGTCGCCCTTTTTTAAATCTTGGTGGGGGTGGGGGAGTGCTGACTATTGTTGTGAGTGGGTTGATTGGCTGTGCAGGTGCACCATGACTGGTAGATTGATGCTGATTGGTCTCATTTGTATGTTTCTCCTTATTTTGAATTTCAACGGCTTGGGTGGAGGGTGGGGCTCGTCTGTTGGTTAGTGCTGGTTTCCAGATGTCTGGTATATATATATGCTTTCATAGATTTTCCCGGGTGTAGGTATTCTGGTAATGCCATCCTCGGGTGTTTTCCCGTGTATATAGCATGGAATTGTTATTGCAACGTTTCAGCAAGATCTCACTTGCCATTAGAGCCCCAATTAAGGGAGGAGACATACTGTTTCCTTTTCTGCTTTTCGGCTCCTCACCAGAGACCATCTAGATCCCCGGTTCGAATCTCAGTAAGAGTATGACTAGCTGATGACAGCTAAAAAGCTCGAAATACCCCACCATTTAAAATAATGGTAACCCTCATACCTATACTGTATTCTGGATCTTTGTGAAAGCCAACAACACTGGTAAAAGCAAGCAGAATAGCAAGTTTAAATTTATTTTCCTAGACTCCTTCTCCACTCAGCTGCTTTACATTTTATTTTCATAAAATGCTCTTGATATCACTTAAAATATTGTATCATTCCCCACAGTATCTTTATAGTGTTATTAATAAAGATAGTAAAGTTTGCATTTCTAATGTGTGCCCTATTAATTTTTCTTATGACTAATGAGTGTGGAAATAGTTGTTGGACATTTTGAAAGTAGGATTAATATAATTTAATGCATATGTTGACCATGTGTTGGGTTTATATAGAAAAAGAAAACAACCATATTAGAACACCCCCCCATTGTTACATCTTTTGTTTTAATTGTTATGTTTTAATGTAGTCACTGACATTAAATAAAATATTGAGTTACTTAATGTATGTGTTCCCATAAAAGTAATGCATTTTTCTACATATTTTTGCTATGTATGTAATCTAGGCAGTTACATAATCTTTATACAATTTTATACGTAATGTGTTAGCTATGCAATACATTGTTGTTAAGTTTATCCTTCAGAGAAGTTATTACTGCCAAATAATTAAATAAAATACTGTAGCTCAGTGTTTCTCAACCACAGCAACTTTAAAATGCATGAACCTCAACTCCTAGAATTCCCCATGACTAAAAACTAGTCATGAAAATAATTTTTTAGTAAATAACTCCACAAAAACTATTACCTTGGATTGTTTTGTTTTGGTTGGGTTTGTGGCTGTTTTGGGGCTGGCAGAGAACTTCTTTCCTTCTGCAATAGTCCTATTGAATGTTCTTGTTGGACACACAGCTGAGATGGAGAACTTCAGCTTGTTTTAACACCTATGAAATTCCACTCGGCCACCATTATATGCATATCTGGCTATTGCTTAAATACAAGGCTGGTGTAAACAGCAGGTAGCATTGATTTTCCAAAATAGAAATTAAGAATAAAGTCAGGTCAGTCTAAAAAAAAAAAAAAACTCTTCAGTTTCCATCTTTTTCCAGATATTGAAAGGAACTGAGGTAAGCAAGTATATGACAAACACAGTTATGCATTGCTCTCTCAAGATTGATGGCAGTTTTCCATTTAATAGATTGTCTGCATAGCGCTTTGGAACAGTTGATATTGCTAAAAAGATGGAATCCCTCTCAATTCAGAAATTATTTATAAACAGTTTCATTGGTTTGTTTTATTTAAGTGAACGCGCAAGTAGGAATTGGCATGGAGAGCATGTGGAAACAGCAATAATACAGTTTAATTGTAAAGTCAGAGGGATTTGATAATGGAATGCTTTCTCCATTTGCAGATATTTACAAACAGCTCTTAGAGAAGTTTAAAAAATACATTCATTAATTCGCATCTACATTGTAAACAACCACATTACTAATTAGCATTGCTAATTTAAAACAATATTAAAGTCAAGTATTCCATGCTTTTTTCTGTGGAGTATCTTCAAAAATGGTTTAAAACCTTTTTACAGCACACAAAATAGTCTTTTTATTTCATGACAGTGATATTTATATAACTATAAATACCTTACATTCTATTATTTAGACTACTTACAATATTGGAAATAAAAAGAAAAGAAGATAGATATATTAATATTAGCCATAATTTAGGATATTTTGAACATTAAAAGGAAAGGAAAAAACTAAAGAGCATGCTGCAACTTGCATTAAAGTATTCGTAATATGGTAAGGGTTTCAGACTTAAACTAAATGATTTGATATTAAAAGCTCCACTGTATTGTATATATATCTATAATTGTTCCACAAAACCCTGTTGTGGAACAATTGATCAGCTCATAAAACTAACACACACACACACACACATATGTGTGTGTGTTAGTTTTAAGCCCCAATTAAGGGAGGAAGCATACTGCTTTCATCACCAGAGACCATCTAGACAGAAAGCTTTTTAGTTCTGTTGTGTACTTTTATATGTGTGTGTGTGTGTGTGTGTGTTAGGTTTTTGAGCTGATCAATAAATAAGTCAGGGAGACTAGTATAGATCTGTTTTGAGCTTTTTAGCTCTCATCAGCTAGCCATACCCTCCACAACACCCTGTTAGGGCCCCAATTAAGGGAGGAAGCATACTGCTTTCCTCTTCTGCCTTTCGGCTCATCACCAGAGACCATCTAGACAGAAAGCCAGGAGTTCCGTTGTGTGATTTTTTTAATATGTGTGTTAGTTTTATGAGCTAGTCTCCCTGATTTATTTATTGATCAGGTCATAAAACTAACATACATACACACACACACACACACACACACAAACACACACACACATATATAGTTTGTTTGTTTGTTTGTTTTGCACATTCTCCAACCAGATATTGTCAGAATTGTCTATGTTCCATTGTGGAGCAACTTTCATTCTCACTGCTCTAAGTATATATCTCATTAAATTCTTGAAATTTGATTTTGTTAGATATTTTATTTCAATTATCTATAAATACAGCCATCGGATATACCAGTCTTGACTAAATACTTTTTGCTTAGCTTATTCATAGAATCAGACTGAACCATACCTGCATATACAATTACACAAGTAGAGTCTTGAATTCCTTGAAACAAAAAAATATGCATCAGCAGAATTTATGCGACCATTTTTAAAAATCTGTATGGATACAATTTCAACACTGACTGTCCTATCTTCTGTTAATCTTTATAACATCAGTGATGTTTAATATCGGAAGATATGTACCAGATAGCAAAAGCATCAAATGAAGATTCAGTTAATTGATCAAAGTCAATACACTGATATATTGATCCTTTAAGAAAAAAATGGAAGCCAAACCAAATGCTGGACAAGTTTCTTTAGCCAATCTGGAGTTACCTAACAGTCTTAGGGGTGGGGGGATTTGAAACAAAGATGAGCAAAACAGAGGAGGAGAAGTGTAATGTTGTTGCCTCAAAATGTTATAGTCTTGGCCTAACAAATGCAACTGGGACAAAGCTGTGTGGTCACGTGAAGTTTCATCTACTGACCAAATCACTTGGAAATGGAAATTCTAGTCCCAGTTATAGTCATTAAGCCAGAACTACCAGCAATGTAGAGTACTGTGTCCTTCCAATGATTTGCAGGGAGTCATTATCTCAGAACGAAACTCTGGCAATCGCAATTACTGCTTCCAAGTGGAATCCCCAGCCATGCCTTCCCAGATTACATTAGTTGAATTCAGATATCTTCAATAGTATAATATACTTTTTATTGTTTTTATAATGAAAATTCTCAGCAGAACACAGCAGCTGGATCATAGAATTATGGGAGTATTTCAGATCCTCCCATCAACAACATTTGGCATTGCTTGTGAAGCTGCTATTTGTATTAACAGCTCTATTATTTTATTGCAGGAGTAGTTTATGTGCATGGATCACTTCTTGGCCTTTTGGCTAAACTCAAGTATGTGCAGTAGTTCAACAATGTTGAGACAGATGGTGAGCAAGGTCCTTTCTCACTTTTGGAGAGTTGGCTAGTTGATCAAGCGCCTTCTTCATTGAGTCTGAACCGCAAGCATGGATTTCCTCACATGTAGGACCAAACCTAACAAGCAGAATACATAATGTCCACTGAAATCGATTCAGGGCTAATTATAATGGAAAGATGTGTTTATTTTATGAATCAGTATTACCATATTAAATATGTTTATTGATCACTGACATTTTGCAAGTCCATTTCTATTATTATGATTGAAAACATGAGTGTTGATAAGCAAAGGAAAATAGTAAGCATTTTGTTTAAAAAGCTTTTAAATTACAGTTAAGCAAAAGCACCCTTGAGTTGAATTCAGCTTCTAGTATCTGCATCCAAGCAATTTTGTTAGGACAGATGGGGAAATAGCTTGCCATTCTACTTTTCTGGCTCATATTTTTTTGGTTAACTTTTTGGTCTAGGAGCATCCTTGGAATTCCTAGGGATTCTTCCATCCGTATGCTAACTAGATCTGACCCTACTTGCCTTCTGAGATTAGCCAAGATAAGCAAAGTAAATGCTGTCTGCTGAGGTTACAGTGCAGTTAGGAATTCAAGTTTACATATCTAAGAGGCCACGTAAAACAAAATATACAAGAAGAGAAAAAAGTGGAAAGTGAAAATGAGGCTGTGCACAAAATGTGTGGCAAAACACCCCACATTCCCAAGGTAGTGCAATGATTGTAGTTTGTGAAGCAAGAACCAGAAGTTCCCAGCCAAGGGAAGACCATGATGTAAATACATATCAGTCTTCTAAGTCCAGCACTTGCATCCTCTAAGAATCTTCCAAGAATCAATTAAATTGCAACAAATAGAGTATTAATTCTAGAAAACAATACATGAATCTCTGAGGTCTTTGCTCTGTAGTTGTCAATCAACTGAAGTATTACAGCCTATATTCTTGCCTATAATGAAGTTTATAATCTTACTGAACTATGTTTTGGGGATCTTCTATTGAGTCTAACCAAACGGAAGATTAGGCACTTCTGTTTCTTGCCAAGTCCAGGCAAGAAACCTAGTTTCTAGATAGATTAAGTTTATATATATATTATCATGCAGTTCCTTAATTGCCTTGGCTTGTAGCACCAATGGCACTGAGTGGCAATGTTTCATATAATTCTTGTCTGCTATTTGAGATTCAAGCTATGTTGGACTATAATCAACCCATGACCGTTTTTCTGAATTCAGTGTGTCATCAGTGCTATGGCATCTGTAGAATAATTTTTAACCTATTAATTATTTTCTGAACAGTATATTTTCCAATGACTCTAAAGCAGTTCTCTGTAGTTTTGATTCCTTAACTTTCAACATACCACATGTGGTATGCCATATTTTTCAGAGTATAAGAGGGTAAAAATCTGGGTGCGTCTTATACACTGAATATAGCATTTTTGACCTACCGAAACCCTGCCCCCTTTGCAAAAATGAACATGCAGAAGGTTTGGGAGGCTTGCAAAGTGCTCCTGAGGGCTGGGGAAGGCAAAAACGAGAAAAAAACCAGATAGTATTTGTTGTTTTTGCTCCCTCCCAGCCCCCAGGAGCACTCTAAAAGTTTCTCAAAGCATCTACATGTTCCCCTCTTTTCCAAAACCGTGCCTATTCTTGAAAAAAATTAGCCTTTTTTGCTTCTTTTTGCCCCCCCCCCCAGCCCTCAGGAGCACTCTAACAGCCTCCCATAGCTTTGTATGCCCCCCTCTTTTTTTGCAAAAACAGCCTGTTTTTGTGAAAAAAAATGCTTGTTTTGGTCATTTTTGGGAGGGCTAGCCCCCAGAAGCCCTCTACAAGTCTCCCAAAGCTCTGAATCCACCCCCTTTTTTTGCAAAAAACAAAGCGCGCAAAGGGTTTGGGAGGCCTGTGCAAAAGTACAAAAACTTTTTTTTAAATTTACCTCTTCAAAATCAATAACAGAGACATTCAATGCATTCAATAAGGCATAGCTTGGAGTAAACTTGCGGGACCCTCTCCTGCCACATACCTCCCTGTGTTCGATACGCTCCCATAGAGAGGGCCTACTGAGGGTACCAACCGCCAGTCAATGCCAGCTAGCGGTGCCCAGGGGTAGGGCCTTCTCTGTGGCAGGGCCGTCCCTCTGGAACGACCTACCCCGCGAACTTCGCACTATCACGGACCTTCCCCTCTTTCGCCATTCACTTAAAACATATTTTTTTCAGCAAGCTGGTCTTGCTTAATAGTTGAGACTTTTTTGTTATATAGCTTCTGCCAAATACGTAAATGGATGTTGGGTTTTTAGGGGGAATTTTAGCACAGGCTCCGATTTAATTCTTTTTACCTATTTATTGTATTTTTATCATTGTTGGTTTAAATTTCCTGTGCACCGCCCTGGGTCCATTTCGATGGAGAAGGCGCGGTATATAAATTGAAATAAAGTGAAAGTGAACTATGCAATAGATTATATACTTCAGAGGGGAGAAAAAACTACTGCATTATTTTACTTTCTCTTCAGTTGATATCCAGAGTATGGTATTATATTCCTTCTGTCAATACCTCTTGTATGTTACCATTTTGTTATGATAGAATTATGCAGTAACTTCAGTGATCCTTAAAACGATGCCAGCAGCAGAATAAGATTCTGATGGAGGGGGTCACTTTTGTTGGTACAGTCAAAAAGAGAGGAGAGACTAACAGTAAGCCATAAAGGGGATGAAGACATTTAGATGTGGGGCGAAAAACAAGCAATTTATAGAAAGAAATTCCAAATTCAGAAAGAAAAAAATGGAAAACCAATTGTGTATAGTTTCTTAAAAATAGATGTAGCATTTATCCAGTTTGAGTGCCAGATAATAAGTCTGTCAGTATGAAAGAAATATCCTTAGTTATTATTATGTCAGAGTATCATAAGCTGATCTGGAGGTGTCAAAACCATTACAGGAGGTGATGATGTGGCCAGAATAAAATCTGGTTATTATGCCAGTAGTGAAAGAGCAGTTCCATGACTGATGGTGGACATAAAAAATACAGTTGCAACATGGAATATAAACTAAATCAGAGGGATGGAAATTGAAATAGTAAAGTTGAAATCATACATTTTTTAGGACAAAATGTACTGAAATCAACTATTTTAAATCCATTTTAACATAGAGGCCTAGTTGGTGGGAGATTGTCGATGCTCTTTAGGAGGGGAGGTGATGTTTGCAACCTTGAAAAACTACAACTCTTCCTAAAGAATCCCTCTCTCAATCACTTATCATTATTGTCCAGTTGATAAGAGTTGTGAGAATTCTGCTACAGAGTACCCTGGAGGAAATGGGTTGTCTAGGCTCCTTATGTATTCATACATAATCACAGAATGGAAATAATATTGGTCTCACTGATGAATGCTCTTTGTCTGGACTTAGATAAACGTAGTGCACCCATTCTGGTCCTGATAGAATTTTCATCTTCTTTTGATACTGTAAATAATAAAGTATCTGTCTGGATCACCTATGGCGTTAGGAGCTGTATACTGTATACCATGGGTTCTAATCCTGCATTAGCAGGAGGTTGCAGTCAGTGGTGATGGGGAGGAAAGGTCAGCCCCATGGCCTCTCATATATGGCATACCTTAGAGCAGTGGTTCTCAACTTTCCCAATGCCGCGACCCTTTAATACAGTTCCTCATGTTCTGGTGACCCCAAACCATAAAATTGGTGTCTCGGTTCCTAAGACCATCAAAAATATGTGTTTTCCGATGGTCTTAGGTGACCCCTGTGAAAGGGTCATTTGACCCCTAAAGGGGTCCCGACCCACAGGTTGAGAACCGCTGCCTTAGAGGTTGATTTTTTAAAAATCTCTGTTGTTTAACATTGACAGGAAGTTTCTGGGAAATGTCAGCAATAGATTTGGGATGCAGTATCACTGGTAGTTGTCCCAGCGTCTGGAGGCTCTAGGGGCCTAGATGGGAAAAACTATGTGTGTGTAAGTGTGTGGATATTAGTCAGCTATTAATCTGTAAAAAGATATGAAGCTCTTTAGTCGGGACTTTTTATTCATGATTTGATGTATTAAATAATGTTTGGAAATGTTTTTGGAATTTTATCATCTTTATACACTTGATCAGTTTTCAAATTCTGGTGGAATATAAAAATTCAAGTACTGCTTTTGTATCAGTTCTATCTTATTGCTTCTGACTTGTTCAAACAGCAGCATTTTATTTTTAATGAATTGAAATCAATTATCATTGGAAGTCAATGTTTAATCATCCCACAAGTATGGTGATATAATTGTAATATAGTTAATACGTTGTCTCTATTTAATGTTTTAATGTCTAATTTTTGAATGTGGGCTGTTGGAGACTGTTGGAATGTTGGCTGTTGGAAAAATTGGAAGAGAAATTTTGAATTTTGTGATAATAGTTAACATTTTTGGTGAATAGGTTTGTATTTCTTTAAAGAACAGCTTCTTCTTGAATGATTATATTACGAATTTGAGATGGTCAATTCAAAATTGAATTTTTAGGTCTGTTTTAGCTCTATGTGTAAGTTATCCAAAGAGAGGAAAGGGTGTGTCTATCTTTGCAGTTCCAGCAATAAACAGAGCGTAAATTTGGCAGTGAGATGAGTAAGTAGAAACATTTTTTAAATAAACGTAACATAGAGGCTGGCAGAAACGATTCTGTGCAGTACTAGCGCTATTTTTTCCTTATAAGAGCAATAAAGAAAAGCTTTATATATTTTTTATAAAAAATATTTGGGTTGTTGGTATAAAGAAGGGTAAACAGGTGCTTAAGTTTTTGTTCACCTATAAATTAATTTCACATCTTTCACACAAAAAAAGCAATTCTATCTAAGGCTGGTGCACTCTACTGATGCTGGGAGGAAAATCTTCTACATTTAAGGATATGCTAGAAAAAACTCAAAAATCTGTTAGAATGTTCCTAACACTCATCTATCCTGTAATCTAGGCTCCTGCTCCTTCCCGAACCAGGACAGCTGGCAGTACTTACTAATTCCCATTAATCCTCTTGACAATAATTAACATTTTCAATAGCATTTGGCCCAGGAGTCTTCTGAACAGGTCAATGTTTTAGTACTGTATCTGTGTGATATGCATCTTTTTAAAAATCCCTCTCTGATATAGAGTAGTTTTTCTTTCTCTATGCAGTGATTCCAGTTGTTCCAGACTGAGATATTGGTTGTTTCTCTTACGTTTCATTCTTTTAATCAGGGTGTTGGCTGTTTCTCACTGGTTTCTGGCATGCCATTGCAAGCACAGCATTTTTAGTGGTATACCAAATGTCACTTTGAGCTGAATTCACAATGTATATAGACAAACATTTCAAAATCAGGCATGGATAGAGAAGGCAAATGGCTCGTGTGATTTCAGCATGAAAAGAACATTGGAGCACCAAACAGGATTATGGATCAGAACTCTTGGGCAGTCATAGGAATAAGTGAAGACTAATTTACAAAAGGTTTTTAAGAAATGTATTGTAGGTAAAATGCTAATTCACACTGGAAAAACTGAAGACCTAAAGCAGAAGTTTTTATATTCTTACGAATCTTAAAAGCCAACTGGTTCTGGGCAATCCTGAATTAGCAGCATGGAAGAAGACATCTGTCCTTCAGAAAGACTAACTTGAGACTTTCCAACATTTTCCAGTGTAGCAAAGCACTTCCTGGCCTCTCCAAGCAAGAAGATTGCTGTGGGACTGTGGGAACTTCCTGGGGTTTTAACAAGTGCCAAAAATGTCCAAAGAAGCCAGGTAAGCTTTTAACAATATGTTTTCTGCTATTTTGCATAGTATACATATATATTTCTTTTAAAGAAAGTAGTGAAAGTATATGAAAACGTCTTTCCAGAGTAATCTGAAAATCAATAAGAAAGTTGGGTCTGTGCTACATGCCTCAAAGATCTTTTCAGATGACGTTAGTGTTTGCATTGAAGAAGGAAGAAATAGGGCCCATTTACATTAATTAGTCTAATCAATTAAAGAGGATCTATTCATAATGAGACTCCAAAGGAGCAGAGGATTTTTCCTTCTTGGATTTGGTTGCAGTCTAGCTCACTAGTTTATTGGGAAGAAAAAGAATTCACATGCCTACTAATTTTATAGGAAAATAAAAGTGATGCACTTATGGGTCTCCAACAACCCATAAGAGTAAAGGGGATCAAGATGTTTGGAATTTTGACATTTAGGTGGTGGTTGACTGATTCCAGAGTTAGTTTCCATAATAGTTCCACATATTTTTTTTCAAACGAGGGAATATTGCTTGTCTGGTAGTAATAGTTGTTGGATGAAAGTAGACTTTTTGTGGCTTTTGGTGTCCTGAATTCTGCTGCCTTCAAGACTGAAATACTTTTAATGCCAATTTGAAACTAAATAATTCCCAAAAGCTAATTAGCAGCAACAATAATATTAAGACATGTTTAAACGTTGTACAACCTTTTATTTGGGATCAGGATTCAACTCTTTAAAAAAGTGATATGATATTAAAACAGTTGGATGATAACAGATGGGTCATTTGTTTTTTGTTTTTCTGTTTTGTTTCCTCTCAAATTTAGCTTATTTTGGATATAGCCAGGTAGTGGATTGTCCACAAGGTTATAAGAGAATTAATGCAACATTTTGTCAAGGTAAGACATTTATAGCATTTGTTTTGAACAATTTTTCTGATTTAAAATTGTGTTTCTCTATTTATTTAATTGGAATTATAGGGATACATTTGACCTAACCATTTTATTTGGAAAAAGACAAAATTATACCAAAAAGCAACAAGGATTATATGATTATCAGCAGCAAAAACAATTTTAAGTGCATTATTTGTATGATTATCAATAAATACAATCATTATATATTATATTATTTGTATTAATATAGTATGAATTCCCACTGCCAATAGCAGTGGCTAAGGATGTTCATTTTCAACATAATCTATATAAATAAAAATGTAACTATGAATTTGTTCAAAACCGCTAAGCTCTGAAAGTACTGCACCGATTGCTTCCAAATTTTCACACAACGTTTCTTTCAAATACGGCACCAATTATATATATATATATATATATATATATATATATATATAGTGTAGATGTCACACCTGTGCCAGGTACACGCAACGGAAATGTTAAAAATTGTAAAAAAAGGTAGGTAGATGGATACTGAGAGAGCAGTGGGCCACAGGTATTATGTCATCCTTTATGACATAAAATACTCTGTCCATCAGATTCAAAGAGAAATGCAGTAGGTAGGTAGGTAGGTGGGGAGAGGGAGAAATACAGTAGGTAGATAGGTAGGCAGCTATAGGGATAGAGAGAGGGAGGGAGAAATGCTTTAGGTAGGTAGGTAGAGGGATAAGAGAGAGGGAGAAATAGGTAGGTAGGTAGGTAGGTAGGTAGGTAGGTAGGTAGGTAGGTAGGTAGAGGGATAGAGAGAGAGAGGGAGAAATACAGTAGGTAGGTTGGGGGTTATACAGTGGTTGTGTGTACGTGTTTGTATGTGCAGGTGTAGATCTACACACAGATTGGTTGGCCATTTAACCAGACTGGGCCACAGCAATGCATGGCCAGGAACGGCTAGTCTATATATAAACAAAAATGTAAAATAGTTTGTGCAAAGCCACTACTCTCAGAAAGTACTGCACCGATCAGCACCAAATTTTCACACAATGTTTCCAAGGACTTCCGATGCAATCATACATACATTTTGTGTGGCTGGCACATGTGTGTCATGTGTAAGCAGCACAAACGTAAAAGGTACGCACTTCTCAGATTTTCACCTCCCTATAGCTTCTCCCACCCGGCTGCTTCTTATGATGTGTCACGCACATGCCCCTCACATTTCCAACGGTCATTTCCTCAGCAACCGAATAAGCCTCCAACGTTCCCTCACACATGGCACACTCCCATGTGGCCCAGGCAGGACTACTAGACCCAAAACAAGATGCAGGGGGTGGCACACTCCAAGGTGGCCCAGGCAGCCCTACTAGGCCCAAAACAAGATGCAGAGGGTGGCACACTCCAGGTAGGTAGGTAGGTAGGAAGAGGGATAGAGAGAGATAGGGAAAAATGCAGTAGGTAGGTAGATAGGTAGGTAGAGGGATAGAGAGAGAGGGGAAATACAGTAGGTAGGTAGGTAGGTAGGTAGGTAGGTAGGTAGGTAGGTGGAAAGACAGAGAGGGAAAAATACAGTAGGCGGGTAGAGGGATAGAGAGAGGGGGAAATACAGTAGGTATGTAGGTATGTAGGTAGGTAAGTAGAGGGATAGAGAGGGGGAGAAATATGGTAGGTAGGTAGGTAGGTAGGTAGGTAGAGGGATAGATAGAGAGGGAGAAATACAGTAGGTAGGTAGGTAGGTAGGTAGGTAGGTAGGTAGAGGGATAGATAGAGAGGGAGAAATACGGTAGGTAGGTAGGTAGGTAGGTAGGTAGGTAGGTAGGTAGGTAGGTAGGTAGGTAGGTAGAGGGATAGAGAGAGACCGGGAAAAATACAGTAGGTAGGTAGGGAGAGGGAGAGAGGAAGAAATACAGAAGGTAGGTAGGTTGGGGGTTATAGGGTGGTTGTGTGTACGTGTTTGTGTGTGCACGAGTAGATCTACACACAGATTGGTTGACCATTTAACCAGACTGGGCCACAGCAACGCGTGGCCGGTTACAGCTAGTTTAAAATAATAATATATCAATATTTAGTATTATAAAGTAACATCAAAATAATTTAAAAGCTTAACTTGGGAATCTATAGAAAACTAATAGTTAACTAAATCCATCATGGTAAAAATAGTTTAACATGATTATGAAAATATTTAGTAGGACAGATATGTTATTGTAAATTTATTTAACCTCTGAAAGACCTCAGGAGATAAGTGTGTTCCTCCAGTTTGGCCTGAATCAGGCAAACCAGTAGTAGCAGCAGTGGGGGGCTCCGCCCACCCACCCAAACGCTTCTGCGCATGTGCAGAAGCATCACCCGCATGCACGAGTGAACCAGTAGTTAAAAAATTGGAAACCCACCACTGCCTCAGGGGACTAGTCAGTGGAGACATGACATAATTTTATCAGGAGAAAATAAATGTGTTCATCTAGTTCTTTTCTTAAGGAATAACTTTTGCTAGCCAATGTATAGACTTCACCTATAATTTCTCCACCTCTGGGCTAAATATTTTGGACATGTACACTCTAGAGCACAGGTGTCAAACCTGCCGTGTCAGGTTGCCATTATGTGACATTTTGTTATATTTTTCCCCTTCACAAAGCTGGGATGGGTGTGGCCCGCAGAACACCAGTTTGACACCCCTGCTCTAGAGCTAATCTGGAAGTCGCAAAAAAAATTTGGCCTAGGGAGACCCCTTAAATAAGCAAATTTCAAAGTTTGAATGCTATCACAAAAGCATTCTTAGCCCAAAGGTCAAGTAGTCTTTTGAAGGAAACATATTGGTTCTTCTGATGTGTATTCTATACAGTCACCCATTTCCTTCATTAAATTAAAATATCAGTTTGATATTCTGGTTAAAGTATGGGTCAGTCATGGAGTCTGGGGAAGGCTCTGATCAATGCTCTGTTTTGGAGGCAGAGATGGGGCCAGGGCCATCTGACAGTTATCAGCTGGCTTTGGAGTCAGACATCAGCGAGGCAGATGAACAGCTGGAGCCTGTTCCCAGTGTGCATATGTGCAGAGTTCCCTGACAAAGGGAACAGCTAAGGAACAAAGGTTGACTTGGGAGTAAGGCCATAGGTAGACAGTGAATGGCCTCTCCCATAGGGAATAAAAGAGGAGCAAAAGGGGAGGGGTCTTTGCAGGAAACAATGTTAATTCCTGCATTCTAGCAAAGTATTGTGGCATCTGAAAGATATCAGCCTGGCCACTCTCCAAGCCTGATAAAGGTTAGTAATTGTGAACTATCTTGAAAGACTGTGGGAGAGGAAAGACTTTGCTGGAGAGGAATTCACTATAAATTCAATATAAGGGGTTTATCAGGACAAGGACTCGGCTTCGCGCTTCTGGGGGATGCCTAGGTCAGAACAGGTGCAAAATGTGGCAGCATAGGTGGTGAACAGTGTCAGATATACAATTTGTGAAGTTCCCAAGAGAACTTCTGCATGAGTTACATTGGTTATCGGTGTGTTTCTAGATGCAATTCAGAGTATTGGTTGTAACCTTTAAAGACCTATATGCTTGGGGCTGTTACCTAAGGGACCATCTTCCCAATAGATTGGCCAATTGGGTTTAGCAGTATGGGCAGGCTGCAGGTCCTTTCAATCAAGGAATGTCAACTGGCAGAGACCAGGAGATGCGGCTTCTCTGCTGTAGCCCCTCCTGTCTTTGAAAGTGACTCTCTTCAGAGATTAGAGTCGTCCTCTTGACCTTTCACAAGGTTGTAAAAGCCTGCTATGTTCCGAGGTCTGGAAACCCAAATGTGTTAAGGACCCCACTTCTTGTTTAAATTGGCAATTGTTATAATTTTCTTGGCTACTGGATACATTTATTTTTGTACTGCTTTTACTAGTTTTATTTATAATTTTATTTATATTTCGCATTTATGAACTTCCCATCTCCCTCAAACAGAGACTCTGGGCAGTTTGCAATAAGTCTTGAAGAATTGTTTGCTGCCCAGAGTCACTGGGTTGAAGTGGGTGGCTACAGAAATTAATCAATCAAATAAACAAATGGTTGGATCAGAATAAAAGAATCAGGAAGACTTAAAGGAAAATGATTGCTTTATGCTCTTCTTGTGAATCTTAATCCTTTTGTAACCTCTACAGCTGGTCTTCTGTTTGAAGTGAGCATGCCTTGTATTTCGTTCAGTGTAGTTCTCCTGCCTGACAACTGAATAGGGACTAGCTTTTTCTTTCCAACTAGATGTCTGCATTATTAGGGTAAAGTAATGTATCTCCAGGAAATCAGTTTTAACTCTGTTGCTTACAGTGGTCTACATATAATTCTTTGTATTAAAGTCATAAGCTGCTTATTCATCCTTCCTCTTATCTGTGATCAGGTCAAAGGGTTCTCTCCCATCTGAACTATGCATTGCAAATACTGTTCATAGCTGGTTGATGCATGCTTGGATTATTAAATAAAGTTTGGAATTGACTGTCAGTAAACTTTAACCATTTATTTGAGTTTAGACATATCCAATGCCATAAAATAAAAAATGGAAGCAAATCTTGTTGGTTTTTTACATTGATGGAAAGAGGAAGAAATAAGGAGGGAGTATTCATATGTATTATTTTGGTACATCCTGCATATTCCATTCAGACATTTGTGCTGCAATTTGTTTCTCGCATGGTTACTAAATTATAATTTTGTGGGAGACTGCAGTAGATGAGCCTTCTTATTAAGACAGGAGCTTCATACAGGTGCTAGGAGGTGTTTATTCAATGCTACAGAATTGGCATCCCACGACCCATTCTTTCCTTTTCATTGTTTAACACAGGGGTCCCCAACCCCCGGTCCGTGGACCGTTGCCGGTCCGTGGCTTGATAGGAACTGGACCGCAGGGCCGGAGAGGAGGAGAGAGGAGAGGGCAGCCCCCTGGGCAGAGTGCACACTGGATGTGGGAAAGCGCAGGCGCGGCCATTCGTGCTATTGGAAGCCCTAGAGGGCCGAGTGCGCCGACTCCCCCCCGCGTGTGCATGCGCCACCTGTTCCCCCCCCCCCCCCGCTCCTCCTCTACGCCAGCCGGTCCGCAGATTTTTTTTTTAAATGAAACCGGTTCCTGGTGCAAAAAAGGTTGGGGACCCCTGGTTTAACACATTTAACATCTGTTGAACATCTAAATGAAAGTGCTGGTAGAGTTCATCAAAGGTTTCCTCAGTATATGGTATTCTGTTTTAAACCACAGAAAGAGAAGCATAGATGTACTCTATGTTCAAAATATCTCCCTCTGCTTAGTAAGTGAAGGAACGTACTGATATTATAGAGAACGTATCAGTTAAAATAAGTAGAGGAATAAATAAAAGCTGTGCAGTTGTTAATGTTTAGTAAATTCTCACCCGAAGAAGGGGAAAATGAAGATGCCTTTCAAAAACAAATTACAGATTTTTCCAAGAGGCCTGAAGCAATAGTGATGAGGGATTTAAATTCCCTTGTCATCTGTTGGGAAACAAACTCTGCCAGGCATGATCTTTCCAGGAAATTCCTGACTGGTCTTGCTAACAATTTTCTTCACTTCAGAAAGTGAAGAAAGGAAGGCACCAGAGAATCCGTTGCCCTTCCCTTGATGCTAGCCAATAGGAAAGACTTAATTGAGAAAATTAAAGTAACAAATACTTTGGCAGAAGGTAACTATGTAATCTTGGAATTCTTGATTTTAAGAGAAAGTAAGCTGAATCTAATCAAATGTATATATTAAATCTTATAGTAATAAACCCAGAGCAACCGTAAGTTATAGTCCAAGGCAAGAGGAGCTAATTGGAAGCAGAATTCAAGATGAGTAGGGGTTCTTTAAAAATGAGATATTGAAAGGATATCAAATTCTCATGCACAAGATTCAGTAAGGTACGAAAAAAAAGACAGTAGAAAAAGCGATGTGGCTTAGTGGAGCTCTAAAAACAAAAAAGAATACATACAAGAAGATGGAAAGAAAAATAGGTTGCCAAGGAGGATTGTAGACATGGCACTCAGAACTGTAACTGGGATATTAGAAGAGCTAAATAATGCTAAGGACAATAGAAAGGACTTTTAAAAAGTTCTATTCAAAATAAAGACAAAATAATCAGAATTCTAATTGCTCAGTGAATGAGTGAAAATGCAATATAACAAAAACCAGAACTACTCAATTCCTGTTGGCAATTATGAAGAGTAAAATATTTTTTAATTCATTTATCAAATTTGTTTGCCATCTAAATCCCAATGACTCTGGACAGCTCACATCTCCAATGCCCTTTACCTTTCCAAACACTAATTCTTTGAAAATAAGTTCTGTGTAAGTAACATAATTAAAAATATTTACTTTTTAAACCTTATATTAACAAATGACATATAATACAGTTTTTGGGTTTAAATAGCCTTGTCAGGAAGATCATCCAAATCATATATTGTTTAGTTTGATACGCAAAAGAACACACTGTAGCTCATAAATTAAATCCAGTTGTTCCAGGCAGACAGCAGCCCAGCCAAAATGAAAATGAAACATATTGATTATTTCTTGTTTCCCACTGACCCACCCACTTTCAGTCTGTTAGGATCAGCAGGAAGAAAAAAAAGAGATTTAGAGTTTGAACTTTAGGACTGCTGTATTTATCGGCTGACACAATTGGCCAACACTGGATGTCTATTCTATTTAATGGTTTTATTGCCTTTAATAATATATTATCTCATCAAAAATCTCTGTCCTTTCAGTTCATTTGAGTTCCATAATAGGCATCCTATAGGCCTCTGATGGCGAACCTATTGCACACATGCCACAGATGGCACATGGAGCCATTTGTCAGGGCACACGAGGCGATGCCCTGTCAGCGACCTTCAGGAGATTTCCCTGAAGCCTCCGGACTGCTCAAAATGACTCTCCAAGCAAATCGGATGTTTCGTTGGCGTGTCATTTTGAGTGCTTCGGAGGCTTCCCAGGCCCTCCGGAGGCCCTCTGGAGGCTTCAGTGACCTTCAGGATGCTTTTCTGAAGCCTCCGGATCACTCAAAATTGGACGTCACTTCTGGTTTTGTCGGAGCGTCATTATGAGTGCTCCGGAGACTTCAGGGAAGCTTCCTAAAGGTTGCTTAAGCCTCCGGAGGGCCTCCGGGGGGCAGGGGAGGCTGTTTTCGCCCTCCCCGGCTCCTATAAGGCCTCTGGAGCCTGGGAAGAGCGAAAAGAGCATGCAAAAATGGGGGGGTTGCATCTGGGGGTCACACATTGCATTATGGGTGCGGCACGCCCACGCACAACCTCCATCGCTCTCCCCCCACTTATGGCATACGAGCCAAAAAAGGTTTGCCATCGCTGCTATAGGCATTCCATAATAGACATCCTATTTAATGAAAACTATTAGTTTAAATATTAGATCTTGGTAGGTCTGGTAATCAGATGTGGTTTCTGAGTAAGTTCACAGATAACAGGAAGAAATTAAACTGGATAGGTCTCACTTGGTATTGCATTTAATAAACCAAATTGTTGTAATTCAAGAATGGATTTCAAGTTGCTCCAAATTTTCATCTGGCCGACAAAGTGTCCAAAGTCTTTATAGGTTTTTCCCCCCAGTGCGCTATGGCATAAAATTGAATGTGGCAGATTCTTGGGTTTTTGTCTGATTCCAATGCTATGGTTGTGACCATAACTGTCAGATACCATTTTATCATTGTCTTTGGTGATGATGGGCTAAAATTGGATTCAAATTGTTTAGTATATCTGTGCTATAAGTCTAAAAATTATGCCACATTGTTTCTCAGTATAGAAACAGAAAGACTCAAACTGGATTTTTATTGTCCTTTAAGACATATTTTCATTGCCCATATATTTATATATTGCCCCAGACCAAACTAAAACTGCTTTTAAATTTAAAAAAATTTTTTTTAATGAATTTTGTTTGATGTGGATAGACAAAAGAAAGCATTTTAAAACTGCTATTTTTCACAGAACCTTCATTTTAATTCTGATTCCATTCCTAACTGCTTTAGCATATTGCTTTCAATATAATATAATCAGCTGGACAAGCTGCTTCAAGTAGGTGATTACTAACTACGGGTGAATTAACATGCAATGAATAGAAAACATACATTTTCCCCAAAGTTTGAAGAAACAATATTTTCAAAATACTTTTCCCTTCCCCATTTTAAGGTTTGTTATTTACTTTTAGGTCTCTAGATACATAATTCAAGATAATATCAGTACATTGGTTTCTTAAAGAGTTTACCAAGAAGCCATGCTTCATGTACAATTATGAAACATTTGTTAAATTGGCTATAATAAGAATTATAATGCTTAAACTGTAGTTAGTATCAGAACTTAAAATGCTTTGATTTTCTTATGAACTGTTGTAACCTTGAAATTCTTTAACTCTTAACCACAGACATACTATTTCGGCTACGCTATTACAGACACGAGGTCATAATGACCTCAATAGCGAAAAGACATTAGACGTTTTCATGGTTGGATCTCAACATTGATGTATAGAGCAGTAAACCAAAAAATATCAAATCCACAGTACGCAGGTCACTTTTTGTTTCTTCATTCTTGAACTTCAATCTTTCTTCTCTAATTTTTACGTTGGTCCACTGAATGATGACAATCTCTTTAGAAAATAATATTTCCAAATCTCTAGGGGAGTAGATGCATTTTTGAGATTTCTAGCTGCTAGCCATAGTCCAGGTAATTGCACAACAATATTGTAACTAATGGTTCTGGATCCATTGCTTCCAAAATGTGTGGTCATTTGAATTTGTTCTTGCCATATAAATTATTGCACGGCATAGATTGTACCTGGTCATCAATTTCATTGGAAGCTTCATCATTGCTGATGAAGCCATTACCAAACTTTCACCACAATCTGATTCCACGTCACTCAGATCTCTCTCTGCTTCTCCATACCATTTTAGAAGAATTTATTCAAAGCTTCGATGACCAAATCGTACTCTTTTTGGTGGAAAATGTGGTCCCGGCATTATAAAAAGAAATACATTAACAAAGATATGTGATCAAAATGACAGAAACTCAAATTCAAATGCTGCTGCAGAAAACACCAAATAACTGATGCAAGCACAATGCTGCATGCATTGTTATTGGCGGGAAAACAAAAGCTATTCGCAACTGGAATGGTCCATTTCTAAAAATAGGGGTGTTCTGAACATCTTGGAAAACTATTGCGGTCACTATGACTGCAGGTCTGTCGTTATGGGTTAACCAGGTTTACATGTCCCCTCTTATTATTTAATAGTAAAATGGCACTGGTGTTGATAGGGCAATATTTTAAAACAAACATTTGATCTACAATACATTTTAATAAAAGAATAGGCATAGACATTTATGTCCTGACTATACTGAATCTCACTGCCTTCCCTACTAATTCATTGCCTTGATGTTATCTTTCAAGTACACTGGAAGCTTTAATATTGGGGGTGGGAGGGGGGAGAGCTGGATAATATAAAAAAAGATAATACATGAGTTTTACAATACTCAGGAATCATGCAGCTATCAATAACTGCTAATATTCTTTTTATATTAAAGAATATAAGAGAGAACTAGGAACTTGGATAAATCCATGAAATTCTGTTTTTGCATTGCTATAAGGTACTTGTCCTATACTATTCATATGGGAGATTAGTTGTTACTAGTTTGATAGTCATGATCACATATTACCACCACAACTCTACAGGATTCAGTAAGGTTATGATATTCCTTGCTAACTTATTTAAAACCATAGAACAATTTATCTATGAAAAAAAGTCCCGTTCCTATGTCTGATGGAAGAGTTGTCATATCATGTATGAAATGAATATTTCACACTGTTGATTGTTCATATAGTGGGCAAACTGCAAACTTCTCTTCCTAAGGGAAGGTTTACACAGTTGTGATCACAGCACATTCTTAGTTCATTACTATGATGTATGCTGTATTGTGCAATATAATCACATGCCTGTTTTTCATTAAGAGTAATGTAAAGTCCTTGGACAAATAGTTGAAATAGGCCAGGAGGATAGTCTGTTCCATATGTCAAGATACGGGGTAAAATCAGGTTATAGTGACTAGGCTGATAAAATATAGATTTGATAGATAAAATGTAGTTAAAGATATTTTGTTCCCTCATAGCACAGAAGAAGGTTCAATGAGTAATATCAGGATTATTCAGTATTTTTCCCAATGGTGTGGATGTGTTTAAATAAAGACCACCCATTTGTTAGTGAGCTCAACATAGCACTAGGGTTATGTATTCTCTCCTTCCATTACAAAATTGTTGTCCTTTAAATCTGTTTCTTTCTAGACTATCCGAAACTCACACTGCCATTTTTTAATGTATCTTGGTCTACTATTCCTTAAATTAAATTAATACTTTAAAACTGAGTATCAGATGTGGAGCAAACACATTGTTATAATACACATAGCTTTTCAATAGTTGAGTAGTTGAATTATCAGGAGCATTTTATATTTTTCAACTGTAAACTCCATTATTTATTACTTAATAATTTCCAACGTATCACTCAAATCACTTTCAAGTTGCTCATCTCATCTCACCTCACAGGGTTGTTATTGTGGGGAAAAGAAGAGGAGGGAGGTATTTTGGATATCTTCACCACCTTGAGTTATTTGTAAAAAATAATAAAGGCAGAATATAAATAAATATAAACATTTGGTACACTTATATCTTACAAATTAATGCCACTTTTCTAGGCATTCCTTCTGTGTTTTAAAGAGATAGGAGAAAAATGGGGACCAGATTTGAGAACTGAAAGATTCTGTAATGTCTAGTGATTAATAAAAGTGTTTATACATATTCTAATATAGGCTTATTTAACTGACAATCAGTTGTGTTCCTTTTCAGACATTAATGAATGCCAGTTACAAGGGGTTTGCCCTAATGGTGAGTGTTTAAATACCATGGGCAGCTATAGGTGTACCTGCAAACTGGGATTTGTACCAGATCCTACTCTTTCCAGATGTATCCGTAAGTAACCAAAACAGTCTGTACCATTTAGTTGTGTATTTCCTTTTTCCTGGTGTTCTTAAAATGTGTATTGGAAACAGCTTAGTCATTGTAAATTTAAATGTTCCTGTAGCACTTATTCTGACTAGGAGAAGTTTTGCTTCACCATTTTGAATTGTTTTGCTTTAAAAGTTAATGCGAAATGATAGTTCTAATCAGATTGTATGTTGCAATAGGATCCAGAAAGTTCATTTTCCCAAATAAATAACATTTGGGGGTATGCACCAGCAGGCCATTTTTAAAAAATTTACCAGCAGACCATACTTTAAAATTTACTAATTAAGACCTACTGATCTCAACAGGGTTTGATTAAAACCAACAACCCTATATAAACTATATGTTTTGATATTTCATGATTTCTGATTTTCCCAGCACTTAAATACCCATGTGCTCATGAAAGTAAGGGTTATTACTAATGCAAGGAGCATCCCAGACATGTTGATCACAAGATCTTTGAGATAATTACATTATAAAGCCTTGTTTAGCTGCATCTGCAAATACAATTACATTGTTAATTTGATCTTTTCATTTTCAAGAACTATATGGGTTATTAAGGATCATTCTCCTTCACCCTTAATCATTACTTTACTAGAACTGTTATTTTATCCTATATGGAACGTTATGAATGCTTCAGAAATATGGAATAACTATTTTGAATCTTATGAGAATACAATTTTTCCTTTCCGTTTATTAAAGCTTCCTAACTTTGATAAGAAGACTCTTAAAGTAGCCACAATGTTTTTAAAGGGTTGCTTGAATGACTAGGGAGAGGTATAATGCTCATGGAAAGTCTAAAATAGTTCTTCCAGATCCTTTTCAAATCATGCAAAATCCTGTTATATATTTTAAAAAACCAAATCCATTCTCTGTTAGTAGTCCCTTAGCTTTGCATATGTATAAATTATTTTCTTCCTAAAGTTTTAATAACCCAGTGAGGAGCTCAGTGTGCTCGATAAGTAAAGCATGTTTGTGATTTATTGCAAGGGGGGAAAAATGGAAACACAGAGGGGAAAATGTAAAGAAGGATTCTGAAAAGGTGGTTGGCTGAAATTTTTTGGAGGAATGAGCCAAACTCCAACATTTTGTTACAAGTCCCATTTGTGAAAACCTTTTGCTAAGAGTTGTAAATTAAATAAAGTAGAGCCTTGTTCTCCTTGTTGCAGTCACATTTTTAATAAAAGCCTTTTACATGATGGAGCTCTCAAGTGGCTCATAAATATCTCATATGCCCAATTCAAATCCAATTGAGATGTTTGCTTGCATGGAGTACCGTAATATGTCAGTTGAGCATCTGAGCTCAGAGTTTTCAGATAAACAAGTGTATTTTCCATAGTTGAAGTGATCCTTTCTCCTATCTGCCAAGATAATAAAAACTGTTATTAGGCATATCTTTGACCAGCCATTTCACGTGCTATTTTTGCCAACGTAATAAACACCTGGGAATGACTTGAGATTTTTTTGTATAAAGAAGAATAAGAAGATATGGGTTGTCTTTGAAACACTTGGAAAAGTGGTTGAGAAATAGAATGTAAAACTTGACATCTGATTTAGTCCCGAGTAAGAACCACTTTATTAATGCATGGGTAAGTAGTGATTTCTTATAAAGGTTAAAAAATATAAATTAATTATTGGAAATAAGAATAATCATAGGTTGCGTGGTGTCACATGCAAGGATATTGTGTCAGCTCTCAGTGATATAAAGTTGCTGTATTGTCATTTTCTCTGCCAATAAAACATTTTTTGGTCTCTGGCATTATTTAAGACTGGTCTTAATTGCTTTATTTTATAGATCCTAACAGTGATGGCTTTGCACACTTGTCAGGCCCGCAACTCAGAAGAGATGCTGCTCAGGGCGCATGCGGACCCCCAAAAATGCACTTCCAGTTTCTGGTGTGCACATGAGCACAGGCCAGCTATTCTTCCAGTTACTGGCACATTTGCTGGCCATTGCACATGCTCACACAGGAAAACGAAGACCAGCTCTTCCAGTTTCTGGTACTGTTGCACACACCAAGGCCAGCTGATCATCGTACATGCATGCATCCCAGAAACCCAGAAGAGTAACGGGTGATGCCGCACATGCCAGGCGACATGGCTCTGTGTGCAACTTCAGGCATGCATGCCATAGGTTCGCCATCATGGGATTATAACAAGGTAGGGAATTATGACCCCTTTACAACTAGTTGACTTCAAGTTCCAGAATTCCTGAGCCATGCTAACTCAGGAATTCTGGGAATTGAAGTCCACAGGTTGTAAAGAGGCCATACAATACAGGCAGCAATAAAATCAGTGATATAAAATATAAAAAATACATGAAATATATATTTAAAAATGTATTAAATAATACGCCTGTTCTAAAACCATTAATAAAACCTACTAAAACCATTTAAAAAATTATGCCAGGCAGGCTGCACAAAATAGATAGGTCTTCAAAGCCCGACGGAAGAGGCACAGGTCTGTGCGTAGGACCTCCGTGCGTAGGTCGATGGGTAGGTCATTCCAGAGGGCAGGAGCCGCCACAGAGAAGGCTCTCCCCCTGGGGGTCGCCAGCTGACATTGCCTGGCCGACAGCACCCTGAGGAGGCCCTCTCTGTGGGAGCGCACTGGTCAGTGGGAGGTATTTGATGGCAGGAGGCAGTCTTGCAGGTAACCAGGTCCCTTGCCATGGAGTGCTTTAAAGGTAGTTACAAATACCTTGATGCGCACCCGGAAAGCCACAGGCAGCCAGTGCAGCTTGCGCAGGAGAGGTGTCACATGGGAGCATCTAGGAGCTCCCAGGATCCCCCGCACGGCCGCATTCTGAACTAATTGGAGCCTCCGGGTGCACTTCAAGGGAAGCCACATGTAGAGAGCGTTGCAGTAGTCCAGGCGGAAGATGACGAGGGCTTGAGCGTCCGTGCGTAAAGTGTCACAATCCAGAAAGAGGCGCAACTGGCGTATCAGGCGAACCTGATAAAAGGCCCCCCTGGCCACGGCTGTCATATGATCTTCTAGCAACAGCCGAGAGTCCAGGAGGATGCCCAAGTTGCAAGCCCTCTCTGTGGGGACCAAAGATTCGCCCCCAATAGCCAGAGCAGGCACCAACTGGCTATATCGTGCCACCGGAAGCCACAGCCACTCGGTCTTGGACGGGTTGAGTCTGAGCCTGTTTCTCCCCATCCAGACTTGCACGGCCTCCAGACACCGGGACATCACTTCCATGGCATCGTTGGGGTGGTCCGGGGTAGAGATGTACAGCTGAGTATCATCAGCCTATTGGTGGAATTCTACCCCGAAACCACGGATGATCTCACCCAACGGCTTCATATAAATGTTGAACAGGAGAGGCGAGAGGACCGACCCCTGTGGTACCCCACAGGTGAGACACCTTGACGTCGACCTCTGCTCTCCTGCCAACACAAATTGCGACTGGTCGGAGAGGTAGGAGGAGAACCACCGTAAAACGGTGTCCCCCAGCTCCAGCCCCACCAGCCGGCACAACATGATACCATGGTCAATGGTATCGAAAGCCGCTGAGAGGTCTAAGAGGACCAGGATAGAGGAACTACCCCTATCCCAAGCCTTCCAGAGATCATCCACCAACACGACCAATGCCGTCTCTGTGCTGTGCCCGGGCCAGAAGCCGGACTGGCGCGGGTCCAGATAGACAGTTTCCTCCAGGTGCTGAGGCAGTTGTCGCACCATCACACTCTCGACAACCTTCGCGAGGAATCGGAGACTGGACGATAGTTGGCCAACACAGCCGGGTCCAGGGAGGGCTTCTTGAGGAGGGGCCTCACCACTGCCTCTTTCAAGGCGGCCGGCAAAATCCCCTCACTCAAAGAAGCGTTGACAACTCCCTGGAGCCAGCCTCGTGTAACCTCCCGGGAGGCCAGTACCAACCAGGAGGGACACGGGTCCAGTAAAAATGTGGTGGCGTTCTTGAATATACTTTTTTACAGAGTCCCTTAAACCTTTCTTCTTTTTACGTGTTACTAGAAAGACCAAGATTGGGAGAAAAGCCTTATTTATTTATGGGAATCTTTGGGTTCTAAAAACCACCTCTTTATTAGAGGCAGGCTGTTTTGCTCATGGCTAATCTAGGCCATTTAAAAAATGTACAATGGAGTGCAACACATGAATTTTCTCATTGAAAGAACTGATGTCAACTATAAAAGCAACATTCTGAAAGAAATGTAGAGTTTCCCAAACATTCCTCTCCCCCCCCCCCCCACACACACACAAACCCTAAAGCAAGACAAAAAATTAACACCAGATTGTAGGCAGATTTGTTTTAAGAAAACTATATGTGATGGAATGTGCCTGTCACTATGATTGCTTCATAACTGTATTGCGTTGCTGACTTTCATGCTCGGTAGAAAAATTATAGGCTGTTTCAGGCTAGATACCTAATAATTATTTAACAAGATAGTAAATAATACGAAGTGACCCTCTGTAGGTACACTTCTGTTTTAAAACATTTTGAAAGCCAACAAATATATTGTCACTTTTTTGAGAGATTTCTCACTTTCCAAATGAGAGATAAGTTATTGTGTACAAATATATGCACACAGTTGGCTTGAAATACAGGAGCTATATTTAAATTGATCGTGTATCTTAATTGAATTATAATTAGGCTGCATCTGTAAAAATTAGTTTCAGGCTGAAATGTTTTTTTTCCTATTTTTGTTTATGCAAATAGATGAAGAAAAATAACTTTTTCTAGGTTTGTTTGTACTTGAAGAATTATAAAGAAAGCTGGTCTTTGTCCAGTTGAAGAACATGAACAGTTATTTCTTTAATGTCTTGTGCATAATATACAGTATATCAGAATTTGGGTGAAATCTACCAATTACTGCTGCTGTGCAACATCTGTTAATTTAATTGGATAATTGATAGATTGATTCTTAATAGTTCCTCGGGGCTTAGGATAGAATCTTTGAACCATTCTTTTATAAATTAAATATGTATTCTTCAAGGAATCAATAAAAAGACTTGGGATCTAGACAAGTCTTGGTAAGAAGACCTAGGAACTTCTTTGAAAAGGCAGAATATTTTAAAAGTCATCCAAATCTGCAAATAAAAATGGTATTCACTAAAATGAATATAACTAATCAGCCGTAAACTTGATAAATGTCTTGGGGCTTTTTGTAGGACAGAAGAAACAGATTAATTTATGTGGAATATAGTTTATAACTTGGTCCATCTTGGTGACCATGACTTAAACTTTTGCATAGCTATTATCACATCTGATTTGGCATTCTTATTCATTATATATTTTCCATATTTTAGCATGATTCAAATTTCCTGACCTGCCAATGTAGCTTGTTTTATTTTTATAGTATCAAAAAGTGATACAATACATTATAATTTCACTTTGACTCCTTGCTATCTGTTCTTATGACTATGATTTTTTTTGAGCAACAACAGCAGAACAGTAGTTCTATTAACTTAAGGAATTTCAGATTTTGGTGATGTGAATTTGGAAAGACCTGCAGAAAAAGAACAAAACATTTGGGAAAAATGATAGTGCTTTTAGCTGATTTTTTGTTTGTTTTGTTTTTGCCAATGATTTAATTTATGTGCATTGATTGATTAGAAATGACTTTGGTTTCCCGTTTCCTTGGTGACCTTAAATGATCTTACCTATCAAGTCAAAGTTGTCATTTTGTAATTCATTTGTGACATATCTTTGTAATGTGAGTGTTGGAAGAGAGTTTGTGATCTGTCAAAGTTCTGTATTTTTACTGTTCACCTGCTTTAAGCTTGCTTAAATGCTTCTGCATGGGAATAAGGCATTCTCCTAATTCTATGTTATTGGAGCATGGCCGCATCTAATTTGAACACTGGCTTTTACTTCTAAACAATGTGGGCTTTACTTTTGAATTGTATCAAACTGATGTCAGATATGACTTATGAAAAATGTTTTATTTCTAGACATCAGCATCCTTTTGTCTCTAATGATGTGTCGAAGTGTGTTTTTTTTTTAATTTTGTGGTGGAACTCCTGTGGTGTTTCTCTGTTTTGTTTCTCAAGTAAACTTTAGCATCCTCCTTCCCTTTTTGCTGCAGTTGATAATCCCATGGTCATTGAAGAGAAAGGGCCCTGCTACCGGTTTGTCAGTGCAGGAAAGCAGTGTATGCACCCTCTCTCTGTTCAGCTCAGCAAGCAGCTCTGTTGTTGCAGTGTTGGCAAGGCCTGGGGGCCCCACTGTGAAAAATGTCCCCTTCCAGGAACAGGTAAGAGGTTCCCAGAAAAACGGATATATTTGCACCCATGTTTAACATACCGCATAGATGATAATCTAATGTCATTCACCCATAGTCTTATATTGGTTGTATCATTGGAAACTTGATGAGTTGTTTTCCTTCTATATTTTGCAATGAGCAGCTTTCCAATGACAAAGCATTTGTTGAGTGATGTTTGTTACTGCATAATTCATTTTACAAGATGATCACAAATGCATTAAAATGTGTAGGTCTCTGAGAATTTTCTAAAGTGATATTGGTCTTCATGTTTAGACTTTGTAATTATCACAAAAGTGGCATTCCTAAGGCTCCTTGTCCATATTAGGTGTCTGAGACAACTTAAGGTGGGAAGAAACTATGATGCTAAGGATGGGACACCAATTTATTGTAGATGAAACAAGGATGGAATTAAAGGAGACGGTTTTTTGCTTCTGAATAAAAGTTTTGTGTGACATAAATAGGAATTTTCAAGTCATTTAAATAATAAATTGCCCAACCAACCAAACAATATGTTGAACAATAAACTTATATTGGGAAATTTGATTTTGAGTAACTAATATAGCTTCCAATCTCCTATTCCAAAACTGTACCAGAAGGGAGAGAGAAGGTTCAAGACTCAGAATCCTTCATATGGTTCTGAACCAGAATTTAGAATTCACTTTTAAAATGTCCATTGTTTGGTTGAATTTATTCTCAAATTGAATCTTTTTCTAGGAGGAACAAAATAACTTCCCAAGTAACTTATGCAATATTACTGTAATGTAATTTGTGGTTTTGCCTAACAATAGAATACATAATATTTATTTTTAAAAAGTCATGTCAGATTTTCTTCATTATGTTTTCCAATGTGTCAAAAATGTTACATTTTTAGATTCTTAAAAGGAATGTTTTCCCATCCCAAATCTAGCTGCTTTTAAGGAAATCTGCCCTGGTGGAATGGGCTATACAGTTTCTGGCTCTCATAGAAACAAGCTATATCATCACCCTGCAGTTAGAGTTCAGCCACCTGTCTCTGGCAAGACCCAGATTACTCATCCTGTTGCTAAAGGTCCTTCTCCTCCACCTCTCCCAGCAAAGGAAGAGCCAGTGGAGGCACTGACCATCTCACAGAAAAGTGAGCCCGAGGTGGCTGTGAGAGAAGGTGAGAGTGGAAAAGGATTTCTATATGTAGTTTAGTGTGTTTTTGAGTATGTTCATGTGTTTCTTATTTCTTGTGTATTTCTTACAGTGTAAAGTGCTTGTATCAAATGTGATGGCCTCCCAGCAGCCTATCAAGTATTTGATTGTATCATTTATTATTATAGGAATTGGTTTCAGATTCTACAACTTGGTGCATATAAAAATATTTAGCAAATATTTGGGAAAAGAACTGAATCAGGTGACATACTCCCAGTAAATTATACATTTCTTGCAGATGTATGCAGGGGAGTAAATCTTAATTTTGTCCTTCATTTTCCCCCACTATCCAATCTGAAATTGAATTCTCCTGGGTTAAGTGTTAAATGTTTGGAATTTTCTACATTGTTCAAATGAAACACAGCTTATCACCATTGCCAAAGTTTTCACCATTGCAATTTTTACCTGAAGCATTTCTAAATGTCAGTTTCGTAGTTTTATGTCTCAGACTTGCATGGTTCCTGCAAATGCCTTTAAAATCAGCTGCTTCTAAGTGTCCTGTTTTTTAACATGCTTAACATCAATGCAAACAAAAGCAAAGAGCTTGCCGCATGTGCAGAAATAACTGCGTTGCCAACACGCTATTGGTGAACAGAACATAGACTGGTAGATACAGAGTGTTATGTGGAATGTTGTGATTATTTTGATTTTGAATTATTGCCTTTCTGGAGTAGCTAAATGTGATTATATGCCAACGTGTCTTGGGTGGACATTGAAATAATTCAGAAAGCACAGAAACCACAAATTCACTGAGATGACTTTGAAACTCTACATCATATCTACAAAATAAATGTTTTTGAGCTGGAAGTTTATGCTGGAATATGTTTAATTTAGAATGACTGGGTCCAATTTTGCATAGAATATCTTCATGTTAATGTTCAATTGCCACTTAAATTGAGATTTCTGTTTTTAATTATTATATTCATACATTGTAGTCATCCTTTTAACCTATGAAAAATACATTGTCAACCTAATGAACAGATCTAAACCCAGTAAGATGAGGTTTATTTTTTAAAAATGTATATAGCTGCAAAGATTTATATAAAAGGGGCTTAAATTAATGTGAATTTTTCCATGCTAATATTTATATTGTATTTGTTCATTTTAAAATGTTTGTGATGGATTCTGTGTTAATAACAACTGATCAAAATTTGTTTTCCTGTTAATAGTTTTGTATGGAATTTCTTTAAACCACAGAGCAATGTTAATATCTCATTACAGCTTTATTTATTTGTCCTTTAAGTCAGGGGAGTGGACAAACTATACCAGGAGATGCTAGTACTAAAGGTAAAACATTTCTTAAAAGGAGGATAAAGTTGAGACTAAGCCACATGATGACCCACACATCGAACATTACACCTGACTTCACTACCAACCAATCATCCTTTTGCTCTTTCATTGAATCAAAATAATATTTAGCCTTTATTTGGGTATGCAGTAATGAGTATCTCATTTGAAGTTAAAAGTCATGCTACTAATATGAGTAAGACTTCTGGTGTACATTTGGTCTTTGATGTTGCCTTCTGAATAAGAATATTTTTTGCATGTAAACAGGCCTTTCACCACTTCTCATACGAAGATCTATTATAAGTATCAATGACACTTTTCTGCATATAAGAAAATCAATGTGACATATTTTTCATTATATTGCTCCAAATATTCCAAAATGTCCAGCAAATTTCTAATATTGTCTTTTGACTGTCTTTTAGATAAAAATCCATATCAATGGTCATGAATAAATTCTTACAAAATTATTTTTAGTCTATTAGCTAAAATTGATGTGAAACAACATGAGATCGTTATTAAATAATGATTTCATCGTATCGTGTTAAAGTCAAATCTAATCCTCTTTATGTATTAATGCTATATTGGCTTCTTTCCAAGTCTCTAGCTTCTTTCTTCCCTGTAGATAGAGTTCATTGTGTTTTCTAAAGATTGTACAACTAGCCCTAAAATGTCCATTAAATTGAAGGAAACATTTTGCAATTTACCCTGAATAATGTTAAAAAACTTTCTCAAAACTTTTGTCTAATTGCAGGGAGATCATTAAGCAAAATATGCAAAGGAAATAATACTTTTTACTATGTCCCTTCTTCATTTGTTTAATGGGTTTGTTCTTTAATTTTAAATTAAACTTAATATTTTGGCTAATTTAGTTTTGATGATATTCCAGTTCTTTCAAGTATCTTTTATTAATTTGCAGTACTAGCAGAGTAGATTCATTTTAGCACAAAGGATTGAGAAAAGATATACACTTTGCAGTTAAATTCTTTTTATTTTAGATCCTCTCCAGCTGTCCCTCTTTCTCCTTTTCTTTATTTCTTGAGCATGCATAAATAGTAAGTTCTGTCAGAAGAATTATTTAAATTCCATTTTTTATTTACAATTTGTAAATGACTCACGTGGAACTAATTTCATGCAGCTCTCTAGACTATTCACTTTTGTGGTCTTAAAACTAAGCTACATGAAATATCAAGTAGTTGCATTTTGATGGGCCAAAATATTTGCAAACTTTGTTTATCCTCATAAATAATTTTATGAATATGCCTATTTAATGAGTGAGTCAGTGTGCAGACTGAGACTTAATCCAGTTATTAGTGAGATATCTGCTTTGAAATTGCATCATTTTAGAATATAAAATATGATCATGATAATTCCTTAGTTTCATATCACAAGAATAAAATGCAATAAATAAAGAAACTATATTTTTAAGTGATTTATAAAGTTGATATATTTTTGCTTTCTACACCAGTTAATTTCCTTTCTTTCTAGTTTTATGGAAGCTTCAGCCCCAGTTCTGATGAAACATAACCTAAATGACCAATTTTGAATATTCATAAAAAGAATTATACTTAAGTACTGAAGAAATATAGGTACCATGTTTCTCCGAAAATAAGACAGGGTCTTGGATTTTTTTTTGACCCTCAAAATAAGCACTTGGCCTTATTTTTGAGGAGGTCTTATTATTTTTGAGGTGCAGGAGGCGGTGAGTGTGGTCACCTCATGGCAGCTGCTGTGTTGCAATATTTTTGGGGAGGGCTTATTTTTGGGGGAGAGCTTATTTTCAGGAGAGCATATGTGCTCAAAAGCCCTATTGGGCTTATTATCTGGGGAGATCTTATTTTCAGGGAAACAGGGTAGACCTCAACTTGCAATAGTTCATTTAGTGACAGTTCAAAGTTACAGCAACACTGTAAAAAGCAGTGTTGCTGATTTGACATTGCTGAAATGACATTTTTCATAGTTATGACCTTTGCATCATCCCCATGATCATGTGACCAAAATTCAGATGCTTCGTAACTGGTTCATATTTATGACCATTGTTGTTTCTCAAAGTCATGTGATCATCTTTTGCAACCTTCTGACAAACAAAGTCACCAGGGAAACCAGATTCACTTAACAGCCAAGTTACTAACTTATCAACTGCAGTGATTCACTTACCTGAAGCACGAAAAATTATAAAATGGAGCAAAACTCACTTAATAAGACACGTTTGGCTCAGTTTTGGTCATCAATTGAGGATTATCTGTAATGAAAACTGTGGAAAGAAATTGGTTACATTTTAAGATTATAGGCTTATAATCACTGGTTAATGTATGTGTTTATGAATATTCTCTTAAATTTAGCCCATATTTCATTTGCTAAAATATTTGTTTCAAGAACTAAACCTTAAATCATGTATTTTTGATTGTTCAGGCAACCAGTTCATGCTTTCTATTCAGTAGAGCTCTTCTAATAACAACTAAATTTGCTAAAAACCTCATATAACTGTGATATTCAAACATGCGTTGTTATTCAAGTATAATGCTATAATAATATAACATACAAAAGGCCAAGGAGAATAAGAATTGAAGGTTTTCTATTCTCTTGGCAGTCACCAATTAATTAATTGGATAATATTTTAAGATCCGCTAAAATTAAAATAAAACAACCTGTATACTATTTAAAAATATACAGTTTTGTTTACACAGAGATCTTTGTTCTTGTCATTAGTTGTCAACAGGAGGAATTTTTCTAGTTCGCAGGTTCTTCCTTTTGCAATTTGAAAGACCATAAATGCCACATTTATTTTCATTTACGAAGTTTGCTTACATGACAGAGAGAAAGGATTAAAAACATACCATAAACAAGCAACTAAAAATAAATTTTAATAGGTAATTGCTTTTAGTAAACATCAAAATATTATAACACTCATTAAGTTCACAAGAGGGCCTGGGCCTGCTAGCCATCATAAAATTGGACCTGACAACAGCGGGAAAAGTTGTTAAGGAAAATGCTATTCTAAAGGATGTGAGAAGCAGCACCGAAGAGATCTGTCTAGACTCCATAAAATGATATATTCGTTGATGGGATTCAGAGCATTCTCATCTTAAAAGAGATTACAGGACAGGGAGAAATAGTTTGAAAAAGACAGGCCTATATATCCAGGTGCTAAGCCATGAAGGCTTTATAGATGACATTTAGCACATTGAATTGCACCCAGAAGCCAACTGATTATAAATAATAGGAGAGGAGCCAAAAAATTACTCACATTACTTTGTTCTAGAGCAAATATAGTTCCTGAATGGCAAAGCTCTGCAATAATCTAAATAAGCGATAATTAAGACATAGAAGAAGACTGTAAGAAGAATCTCCTAATCCAGGAAACAATGTAATTGAGTCTATTTCACCTACAGGTTTTTCTGCAGCAAAACACAGTCAGAGATAGACATGGCTGCAGCTGGTCCAGAATGCGGCCGCGCCGGCAGTTCTGGGAGTCACTAGATACTCCCACGTAACACCTCTCCTGCGCGGGCTACACTGGCTGCCTGTGGCCTTTCGGGTGCGTTTCAAGGTGTTGGTTATTATCTTCAAAGCGCTCCATGGCACTAGTTACTTGCGGGATCGTATCCTGCCCCATACATCCCTTCGGCTGATTCGCTCTCACAGAGAGGGACTTCTCCGGGTGCCGTCCACTAGGCAATGCCAGCGGGTGACGCCTAGGGGAAGGGCCTTCTCTGTGATGGGCCCGACCCTCTGGAATGACCTTCCCCCTGACATTAGAACGACCACGGACCTCCGCTCCTTCCGCCAGAAACTCAAAACCCACCTGTTTCAACTAGCCGGCCTGGGCTAATTCCATGCTTCCCACCTCAGTTTGTAATTTTAAATTATGTGATTAGGTTTTAAGGTCAAGTTTTTAATTTTTATAAATTTGTACAGGGGATTATTTAATTGGATTTTAGTTTATATGTAATGTTGATGTCTCTTTTTAATTTTTACCTGTACACCGTCCCGAGTCCCCTCGGGGAGAGGGGGCGGTCTAGAAATCTAATAAAATCAAAATCAAAATCAAATGAACACCACAATTCTTTTGATTTCTGGCAGCTGGAGTTGCATTTGTTTGTCACTGATACGTCTCTCTGAATTTAACTAATCATTTTGAAGATTGACTTTTTTTTTGAAGTTACTTGTTACTTGTCCCAGTTTCTGCCAACTTAGCAGTTCAAAAGAATGTAAAAATGCAAGTACAAAAATAAGAACCACCTTTGGTTACCTACAATGTTCTGTGCACCTTTGGCATTTAGTCATGCCGGCCACATGACCACGGAGACATCTTTGGACAGCACTGGCTCTTTGGTTTTGAAATAGAGATGAGCATTGTCCCCTAGAGTCAGGAACGACTAGCACATATGTGCGAGGGGAACCTTTACCTTTTTAAACCACTAAATGTGAGCAGATCTATGTTTGTTTCTTACTTCTTACTTTCCAAAGCTTAGTTTGTTTTGTCTGATTTTAATGTTTTCACGAAATTCATCAGGCGCCTAGCCAATTTTGGCTGTTCTCAATCTTGGCTGATTGGCATCTAGTCAATTTGATTGATGTCAAAAAGTCAGCAGACTGGCATCTAATTAGTAGGACTTTGCTGCTAAGTACGCTTCAGAGCTTGGGATAGAAGGATTGCCAGAGTTATGAACTAAAGCAGGGGTCTCCAACCATGGCAACTTAAAGACTTGTGGACTTCTATGGTTAATTCCTTCCATTAACAAATGTTAATTGCAGGAAGTCTTTGGTCTACACTGATAAATGTTACCATTGTTTTTTAAGCTAAGGCTGCACTCTGCCCTTGACTTGCTGAATAGGCTAATGTGCCTGTGAGATCTTCTCCATTTCACCTGAATTTTTAAAAATTAAAACACATTCATTATTTTGGGTTTTTTTTAATGGAAGTTGGCATTCTGACCAATGAACTATATACCTATACTGAAACTTGGTTTTAGATTTCATGTTATTTGGCTCAGATGTTGTGGACCAGCAGTTTTGTTGATATTTTGAATCTCTGCATCCAAGCTGATATTGTCCTTAATAGCTCTCCCAGCCATTATGATCTGTCATAATATGCTATCAGATTGGTTATATGGCAGATTTTATTTTGCTGTTATGCTTTTGAATTGCTGCAAAAGTGACATCTTTCAGTGCAAGATTTCTGCTCTGCCTCTGTCTTTAAATTTAATGCAACCAATTTCATTGTAATTTTAGTACAATGACAATAAAGATTATTATTATTATTAATGCAACTGCTAGAATAGTATTTACTCTAATTAGAATGGAATTTGCAGAATTCATCAGAGTTCTTGAGAAATTTCCACTTGAGCAATTGGTGCTTTCATTGGTGGAGATGAGTCAAATAGTTGGCACTGTTGTTCAAGAGAACAATCTTTTCAGTCCCCAATGTTTATGGTAAAGCAATGTTAAGAAGTTTTTAGAAACAAATAGCATTATTCTTAATATGTAACCATCTAGAATAGATACAAGGGATTAATCATTGCATAGAATACTGTTGACAAAGAAAGGTTTATTTGTACAAAAATGGGATAGATATGTAGAGTTATTCATATCTATTTTAACTCAGATGTTATACACTTGAATCAATGAACAGATAAATGTAAGTCATTGTTAAATGGATTCCAATTGTTGCACTCTGAGAATATATGAAAAGCAATATAGAAATAGCAATAGAACGTCAACTTACATACTGCCATAATATGATTTACAGTATTCTCTGAATAGTTTACCAAGTCAGTATATTGTCCCCAATAATTTGGGTGCTCATTTTACTGACTTTGGAAGGATGGAAAACTGGATCGAACTCAAGATTGTGGGCAAAGTAAGCCTACAATACTACATTCTAGTCCCTGCGCCACCAGGGCTTCAGGTACAAAAAGTGCTTTGTTGTGTACTTTAATGTAGTTTTTTTTTGTAATACAATAAAACTAGCCAGCTTTCACATTTAACGGGAAACCTGACTTCAACTGCATTCAGTGCACGAGGATGGTAAATTAGAATGTAATCCAGATAACCAATGTGATTTATTTAATTATGTGAATAATGTAAATTTACCCAAATAACTTAAATCCATATTGAATGAACATGATTGTCCCCCAAATAGTCATTTAAATCAAGATTTACTCTAGTATACTCTTATCCTGCTTATTTTATAACATGTTGCAGAAACTGAGTCCAAAAAGTCAATACTTTCTACTTGTTTGGTTTTTTAAAGCAATGTCTTTATTAATTTCCAATATCAAATGTTAAAATACAAGCTAACATAAAAGGGAGAAGGAGTAACAAAACAAAAGTTACAAAAAAGATATTTTATACTGTGTTTCCCCAAAAATAAAAACAGGGTCTTATTATCTTTTGACCCCCAAAATAAGCACTTGGCCTTATTTTCGGGGAGGTCTTATTATTTTTGAGGCACAGGAGGTGGCGAGCATGGTCACCACATGGCTGCTTCTGTGTTGCAATAGTTTCAGGAAGGGCTTATTTTGGGGGGTAGGGCTTATTTTAGCGCATGCGCTCAAAAGCTCTATTGGGCTTATTATCTGGGGAGGTCTTATTTTCAAGGAAACAGGGTAGATTGATGTTATTGTTTAAATTTACAGAAAGGTGGTTATACTATTTTATTAAAAGATGAACTTTATTATTGTTATAAATGATTTTTACATCAAGTTTTGATGTAAAAAGTTACTAGTTTCTACTTATTTTTATTTTATTTATTTTTCAAATTTATACCCCGCCCTTCTCCTTGCAAGGACCCTTCTACTTGTAAGGGAAGTGTGATCAATTATCTATCATTTCTACAAATTATAGATCCTATGGATTGAAATAAATATTGGATGATAATAAATATCCCAATTATTGCACAAGACACTAGAGTGGATAATTTGGATTTTATTGACAATAGGATATGACGATTAGAAACAGTACAATATTTTCCTATCTGTAATTTAATGCTTAAAACCTGCTATAGACACATTGTTTTTTTGTTACAAAGCTCATCAGAGGCTATTTATTCTGTCTTTTCATGGCCAGGCAAATACGTGTCTTTTTTAAAACCTTTTGAAGTATTTGCTGGGGGAAGGAGATTCTTCTTTTTTCTCTTCTCCCTTTCTCTCTCTCTCTCCTCCATGCTTTCTAAATGCATTACTGTTTTCTGCTGGTTCCCTGCTTTTGTGTGTGCTTTTAATTATTTATAAAAGACATTACTGAAAAATGTGATCTAATTTTAAATAAATAAATAAATAGTATTAGTCATGGCAGAGAGGAGAAATTACACTCCTGATGTTCTTGCTTTGGATTCACCAGAAATATGTTATGTCTGCACCAATTCTAAGAAGGAGAATTGTTTTTTCAATAGAAGTACAACAAAATTTAGGCAAAACATTTCCTGGCATGAATAGAAATTTTTAAAAAGCACAATGAATCTTTGTGGTCTTATGAATCGTAATAGACAGAATATTTTTTGTGCTGTTTCTCTGCCTTCTTTATGTTACGGTAGACTGAGACTTCAGCATCAATCCAGACTGGACAACCTTGAGGATTGTACTTTCTGTTTGTGCATCCCCACCTGATCAAAGGCCAATAATGGGTACAAATAGTGAACTTGGGATGTTACAAAAAAAGGCAGGGATGACATTTTCAGATTCCTTTTCTCCCACTTTGAGTGGTTTGAGCGGAACTTAAAAGTTGAAAGCCAGAGAAGATTAAAAATCAGACTGTTTTTCAGGGATTTTAAGGTAGTCTAGAATGTTTAAAGCCTATTCAGAGTTTAAGCACTCATTAATACAACAGTCACCAACCTTTCTGGCTTTGTGGACTAGTGGCAGGGGTGAGAAGTGAGGGTTGCGCATGAGTGGAAGGCGCACGGATGTGTGTCTCTATTTACATAGGCAGCAGGTGCATACACATGCCATTTGCACAAATGGAACTTTGTGCACGCACTCGCCTGCCACTCGCACAATGGAAGAGTGCCTGCTTACCCACTGCTTGCACAGCCTAGTTCCAAAGGGGCCATGGCCCGGTACCAGGCCCTTAACCCCAGGGGTTAAGACCACTACTTTAAAATCCCTAATTCCATTAAAAAAAAACTCATATAAGAGTTTCTTCCTATTCTGGGGAACTTTGGAGACTGGAGATGGGGTGTTGTGGTTGCAGATTGTCAAATTCTGCAATTGAGGGGATAATAAGAATATCAGTAGAATAATACATAAAAATCTAATTGGATATTTATTACTTTGCCCATTCTTTCAGTTTCTTGTTCAACTTGACAATAATACCGGTTTATTAGTCAGCTTATGATCCAATGTATTACTTTGGTTTTTGTCATTTTAACTTCATTACAATTTATATATTATACAACCTAGAAAAGCACATTAGATAGTAGATGAGTTATATTTTAGGAAAACCTTTCAATTTTCCCATGTTTTGAAGAATATTGTCCACAAGAATGGGAAGAGGATTTGAAAATTGTATATATTTTAGGGTCCATGCAATATACCTGTGATACCCAATGAAGTCTTCGGTTATAGTCTTAGGTCTGAATAGCCCATTGAAATCTGTGGAGGTTGTGTAGTTTATGCCCAAAAATGTTATATGCAAGAACATGGCAGGTGTATTGGCATACTGCATATGCATATTTAAAAAGTGTATTGAATTACAGAGGTAAATGTCTTGGAAGACACATATCTATTTGAATGTGGAGGCTGTCTGTTATTCCAAAATAAATAAGAAGCATTATTAGAAGGTGATGCCTAGCATTTCTGCTGCAAACATCTTTTTCCAGCAATGCTTAAACAATAAAGTTGATTGTCATGTTTTCTTTAATTATATGTGCTGCACATCATTTAATGTATTGCCATGTATTGGGTAAACTGTAGTAAAGGTTCAAATTTAGAATAGATTTCTTTAAGACAGGTTTTAGGTACTTTTTTACTAATAATAACTATGCCTGGATGTTCATATTTATACTCTTATACCATCTGGAAACTTTCGTGTACTCAGGATATTTCTGAGGGTAAATGCAGCTTGCAGTATAAGCTAGATGATTCCTTGTCACTTCAGTTTTATGATTTGGAAGAAATTCAGTAGGTGCTTTTAACATGCATTGTTAAAACTGTTACATATGAAGGGGGTCTTAGTACAATTACATTGGTCCATGATGCAGTAAGCTGCCTGTATTTTTAGGGATGCCTATCTCATACAGAAATACTTTTCTTTCACTCAATAGTGGTGGAGAAAACCTCTCCTCCGCTGCCTGTAGAAGTTGGACCAGATGTCTCCACTTCAAGTGCTAGTCAAGTGATAGCACCAACTCAAGTTACAGGTATGATGCAAAAATCATTGGTGGTATGAATTGGTGCATATTACAACAACCAATGGAATGTTATTATCGCATCTTAAAAAATACAGAGCAGCAGAAGAAAATAATGAATTCACAGGATTCATTTTTAGGTGAACAGAATGCTCTGTGTAAATGCCTACTTCTGTGCTTCAATCCAATGAAGGATTTAGATGGGGAGATCAAGTTTCCTGCTAGTTCTTATATTCTGGAATGATTTCACAAGTTTATATATCAGCTGCAGTGATTCTGTTTGAGAGGTTTCAGGTTTGTCCTTTAAAAATGCCTATCTACCCATGTAGTTTATTTTAATATTCATCTCAAGGAATTGGGACTTGCATTGCAATGCAGATGTTCATTAGCATATTAGTGTAAATTACTTATTAACATATGCATGTAATAAAATGGTACAGAAAATCATCATACTCTTATTCTGTCCTAAGATTTCACAAAATCTCCTGGTTCTTTAGTTCCTAGGAAAACATACTTCTAAAGTGAACAACTGGATAATTATTACCTAAATTCTATGTTTAATTAAATAAAGTATCAAAATTAGAAAATCAAACTTTATTAAGGACCATGTTCAATTCATATGCAATGGTGTGTGTGTGTGTGTGTGTTCCTCAACATATGACCAATCCCTTGGTAATCATTTGAACTTACAACAGATCCCCCAAAACTACTTTTGACCAAGCCAGCCTCTTTGTGTCATTATGTTACTGCATTTTGGGTGTTCGGCAACCAATCTGCATTTATGGCCATTTGCAACATCCCATATGACTGCAATTTTTGATACATTTTTGGGGGAAACTGTTTACATTTGATTTTTTGAAATAAAAATAAAAACACTCCATAGTAAACAATGGGATCTTTTAATGACCACAGTATTCATTTAATGACCACAGCATTCATTTTACAACCACAGCATTTGTTTTAGGATTGTTGCAGAAAAGATCGCAAGAAGAGTCCAATCACATAATTACAACCGTCATGACTTATGACTATAATTGCCAGGCTCAATTAAGGTCATAAGGTAAGGACCATCTGTAAACACACACACAAACACACACACACACACACACACACACACACACACACAGAGAGAGAGAGAGAGAGAGAGAGAGAGAGAGAGAGATGTGTGTTTCAATGGTTTGGGTCTTACATATTCTAGACAACCTGTCTATTTTCCACTACTATACATGTAAATAAATTATACCAACCAGGAGTGGGATTTGGGGGTTCTACGAACTGCACAGAAAGTTAGCTAGAGGTTCTCCCGAACGTCTGTGAACCCCCAGCAGCCCACCCCTGATTATGTGTAAATGCAACAACAGGGAAAAAGACCTATACAGGAATTTACCTAGATGCTTATATTATGTTGCACTTTGCTGTGGAATCATTTTTTTAAAATCCAAATTGATCCTAGTTAGTTTCTGGTGTTTTTTTTATTCTTCTTTTAAAATTGATGATATGATCAAATGTTTCAAATGGTTTACTGCAAGTATTTTTCCCTTCATTTAGAAATCAATGAGTGTACAGTCAACCCAGACATCTGTGGACAAGGACATTGCATTAACTTGCCCGTGGGATACACTTGCTTATGCTATGATGGATATAGGCTTAATGATCAACAAACAAAATGTTCTGGTAATCTACATTCCATGATCCCAGTTGCTAACATGATGCATGTGAAAAGATTCTGGAAAAATACTACTATTTACTTCTGTGTTGTGACTATAGCAAATAAGAATGGTTCTTCTCTTTCGGGCACATATTGCAAGTTAAAATATAATTTTAATTTATTTTCCCATCATCCTTCCCTGAGTTTTTATTTATGGCATGCTTGGTTTGTTGATTTCCTTTATAGACACCAAATTATAATTTGATTTACACAATTAAGTGAGGAAAATTAAAGTTTCTTAAATCACTCAAGAATTCCATAATTTCATCATTTTGAAATCCTAATACAAACCTTAGCAATGTTACGATAGATTTACTAGGATATTTGCAAAAAAATATAACTCAAACTCCTCATATAATCTAACATTAAATCTATATAAATAAAATAGAGCAATCTTTACCTTCTGATTTGCACTCAATTGCACTGATTTACTTCAAGATTGCACAAACTGAGTGCATACAATGCCTGCTCCTCATATTCAAAAACATACAATGCTCCATCTAAAAGATCAGCAAATGTAGATTTCATCTCCAAAACACTTAATGCCCCAAAGCTTAAAACGGATAATTATGTTTTTTAAATCAAATTTTATATAATATCTTATTATATAAACATATTTGAAGATTTTAAAAAAATTCAGTAGATGCTCAAATACATTAGGGGGTGTGAAGCTAATGTAATATAAGAGTATGGGGTGTTTCTGAGTCTTCATATATTTTTATTTCTTTTACAGATATTAATGAATGTTCTCAGAGTCCTCATCTCTGCTCCCTTGGGCGTTGTGAAAATACAGAAGGAAGCTTCCTGTGTATTTGCCAGGCTGGGTTCATGGCCAATGAACAAGGAACAGATTGTGTCGGTAATTACTGAGCTTTATATGAGGCAGCTTCTTAATCCTTAAGGCTAATGATCAAGAGCATGAATTTGAAAAATATTGGTGTGATTGGAAACAAGTTAGAAGGAAAGAATTTGATTGAATAGATGCATTCCTAAAAAATGGTGCACAATGCCATACTATAGCAGTAGTTAATATTTGATCACAGTTACAGAGAAAAAATTATTGTTCACAATACAGACTTCAAAGATATATATTTGGACAATTGTACTTCCTTGACAATAAAACTTTGGTATAAGAACTATGGTAATGTCTGAAGCACAAGAATAGAGAGAATGGGGGTTCTAAGCAAAGTATTTTCTTCAGTAGACTCTGAAGTTAATATAATTTCTAAATAGCAACAACAATGTTTACTGTAAATATTGGTTCATTTCGGATATGTATGTAATTTGCTGAAATGGTGCTTGAGAATGTATTTGTATGGGCCTATTCTTTCAATTTCTAGTTATTGGTTTGGAGATGCATTATTCAAGATGGTGATAATATAGAAAGAGAGATACTCCCAGATTCCCAAAATCAAAATTACATTTACTGGGGAAAGGTATTTTGAACACTGATCAAGCACTTGCCAGGAATTGCAAAAAAATGTGTCTAATAATGTGGGTTTTTACATGTTAGACCTGAAACAGTCATCTGTCCCAGTTATCATGGTTACGTTCCCTGTATAACAAAGTTGGAATATTTCTTTCATCCTGTTTCCACCAAGATACAATCACTTTGAAAAATGGATGCCAAATTTGGGCATTAATAAATGTTGATGTAACAAGACTTCACTGTTTTTGTATCTTATTTTAGCATTGTTTTCCCTCACAAGCATAACTTAATCATTCTGCACTATTCTCTATATTATCTCTATCTGTCTATGTGTATAAAATAACATTAACAAAAGAGGGATAATGAGAAATATCAAAATAATGATAGGTCAATTATGAGCAATATACTGTAGCTAACATTTCATTCAGCAAAAATCAAAACATTTAATGTTTATGATTTTCATTGTTTTAAATTGATAATTTATTTTAAAGAACACTGCCTATCATTAGGTTTAAAAAACAACAGCAACCCAGGATCAATTTTATTTTGTATAAAGGTGATACATTTTTCCTTTCTGTCTCATATAGGAAGCTTGCTAAAAAAAGAAAAAAAGACAGAGAATAAAAGTGTACCTTAATGGTAGATCATATTCTTGGTATATGAAAGTCCCAGGTCTGTTGCCTGACATTTCTAGATAAGCTGGAAAAGTCTCTTGTCTGAAACTCTGATGAGTTATTGACATCTATATACATTATAGATATACTGTATATCTATATACTTCTAACTAAGTAAGGAGCATTTTTCACAGACCCCAGTCACGGCAATTTCTGTTGATACCCAAATAGCAAAAAAAAAAAAAGCATTTACAAATTGGGGATAATGCAGAACTGAGTTACAGGTCATATTTTTGCAAGGACCCAGCTCTTCTAAATTAAAAAATTAAGATCTAAAGTAGCCCATGGATTTAGTATTCTATGAGTGGTGTCTGTGTCTTGTTATCGTCTGTCTGTCTTTCTATCTATCTATCTATCTATCTATCTATCTATCTATCTATCTATCTATCTATCTATCTATCTATCTATCTATCTATCCAGCTGTATTGTTGCTTTATGCTTGTATTCAAATTATCACAAAATTGGGTTTTTAGATGTTGATGAATGTGCCAGGCCTGATACCTGTGGAGAAGGACTATGTGTAAACACCATTGGTTCATATAAATGTGAATATTGCGACAGGGGATTCCAGATGAACAGAAGGGGCCAATGTGAAGGTGGGTTTTTCAACAATTTTAAACAAATTTTAAACACATTTCCTGACTACTTAGCTTCAACTATGTTATAATTCTGGGCAGGGTGGGGAGAGTCCGAGGAAAATTAAGCCATTAGAAATGTCCATAACTAGCCAAGATGACAAAAATATAATGAAACGTGTATCATGACATCATAATCCTTTGTTATCTTCTTGCCTGCAACAATGGAAGTACAGAAAGAACTGAATGGAAGTACAATGGAAGTACAGAAAGAACTGAATTTGCTCTGCAGCACATACTTGGTCACTTTCCTCCCTTTTGGTAACACAAATGTAAACCATATGCTATTGAGAGTAGCATAAGCAAAGCAACCTTTGTCTCTCCTTTCCACATGCTAAGCCATAAGGATTGTGTAGTCCATATCAGAATGTTCCTTAGCTCCTATGGCCTCAGTTTTCCTTTCCCTTTTTCCTGGGTGGTTAGAGATAGTTCAAAATAAGGTATTAGGACGTAACTACCTACCATTTTTACTTTTGAAGAATGCCTCCAGGGCCAATTCTTTCAAAGTAATTCTGGAACCACTTTTCTTTTTGAAAGCCTGCCAATCTTCTAAGGTCTTTTTGTATGTTTTTTTTTAATCTATTAAAATTCTGGAAGGGCTGAGAGCCTAATGGACAACATGAGACACACCTACAAAATCAAGTTGCAGATTTCCAGAATCAGCATGGATGGCAGCCAACAATATCAGTAGCCTCAGTGCTATCTGTGTTTTGGGGATAGATTTCATTTATTATATAAACTCTATAAAACCATAAACAATTGAATGGCTTTGCCTTAGGAAACACATTATCTTTGAAATTTGTTAATCTTCTGCCCTGAAATTGCTTATAAGGTTGCTATTTCCAATGAAGGTAATTACTTTAGATTATGTAATAGCAAGAATTACATACCAAAAAATCCATTTGTACTTGGAACAAAACACTGGCAGAAAAAAATCAACTTCAAAGAAACAAAACATCTAACCAAAAAAACATGTGAAATTGGATTTTGGCATGAAGTTTCCTGGTTTTGAATAGGAAATCAATGTAAATTTACTTGAAGACTTCCTATTTTCATTGTCCTTATCTACATCATATCATTTTTATCAAGAATATATTAATCATTTAAACCTATCATTTCTAGTTCAAATAGCTTTAAAATGGATTTTAAAATGTGCTGTGCCTATGTCCAGCTCTCCATTTCTCCTATTACAATATGAAAATTGTGGAAATGTTGCCATTATACTTGTAATAGGAGAAATGGAGAGCTGGACACCAAGAAATAGATTTAAACAATCTACAGCTTTATTGGAGAAGCACATCATATGCATTAAATAATTAATCAATGAAGAGTTTAGCCTCTCCTTGTTAATTGATTGAGAAGGCTGACAATGGATTTGCTGAGTTGCTGATAGACAATTTCCCCCCCCAATAAGTTGCAGATGTGAAGTTATCCTCCCTATTCTTTGCCTGTAGCTTTGCTTGGAATTACCTGCCTTCTCAATCCTAGATAGTAATTACTTGTTCCTTATTGGTGTTTCTCATTCATGACATTCCCCAATGCCCCTCTTAATCTGTTCTCGAATTGTATGTAATTGTATAAGTCTCTTATCTGCAAGATAAGTTATGCTTTGTACAAAAATCTTAGTGGAGATGAGTTGTGGGAGACGCAAGTAGGGTTTAACAGGTAAGACTATAATGTAATACTCATGTGATAACTATATTATTATGTATATTCTCTGCATTATTGCTAAGACACTGGGCTTAGGTTCAGGGTTTTTTTCAAACCAAAACAACCCAGGAAGCATCAAGGATCTGCTTGCTTTCAGAATAGGACATTTGTAAACATAATTTTGCTTAGTCAAGCATGTATTTATAGCATCTTTATTTCTTAACTTTATGTAAGCATTAATATCTATTAATGTCTTTTTTTTGCCTTAAGAAATTAAAATCTTTAAATATAAGAAGTAAATATATGTAAATATATACATTGGGGCGGGTAACACAGCCATTAATTTATTTACTGCCCTTTTTCAATGGAAATCAAAGAAGAATCTTTATTCTTTTAGAGTGTATGGGAATTAAATTAAGAAATAGTGCCTTGCCTGTGACCATTGTGAAAGCTGTATAGATTAATGGAGATGGAATTTTAGCTTTTAAGCACTAAAAGTGCGCAAATTGAATGTAAACTGTTTTGAAGGGGAATCCCTTGCTTTTGAATTGGAAAAATTCAAATGATAAATGGGCACTTTAACTGTGAACTTAGCTTGAAAAAGAATTTTGTGATCAAGATGGAGCATTTGAAACTCAAAATGGTATATTTTGAATTTGACTCGGTTCAGATTCAAAATGTTTTGTACTTTCCATAAATTGCCAGGCAGAGCCTTCTTAATATTACATAATATATATCAGTGGACCTTTGGCATTTGTATTACAGTATTTAAGGATCTGGTCTGTAGCGCCAATTTTGAATACCTTCCTACATACTATTAATGTCTTGATCTTCATTTATTCTTTAATTACCATTAAATTTTTAACTGATTTTTTTTTCATAGACATTGATGAATGCTCAGTGCCACATACATGTCCAGATGCAGAATGCATTAATACTCCTGGTTCTTACCAATGTGTCCCTTGTAGAGATGGATTCAGAGCATGGAACGGAAAGTGTCATGGTATATGTTTTCTTGATTTTTTTCCCCACTAAAATCATGTTGAAAGCAGGATAAAAAGTGCACATAACTCAGTTTATGGAAGATATTTTTGTGCATATTTCTCCTGGATATAGGCATGTTTTCCCTAGTATCTACATTTTGGATAGACTGTTTTTTCCTAAGGTTTTGTTGTTGTTTGCTTATATTTTCCCTAACATACTTGGTTTTATGCATATATTTGGATTGTGAACTACATCGTATATAAGTACTTTTCTCATTAAATATTTACCTCAAAGAACATTCAAGAATTACACTACATAAGGCTGATTGAAACAGTTAATATTAAGATAAAGACTAAAATGTCAGGCAGAATATCTTTTTAAACATATTTTGTTACACTTTCATGCCAGTTCATTGGCATGAAAATTTAGCTCAATTTTAAGTCATCTAGATTTTCCACTTAGTTGCCTTTGTTTGTATGTTGGCTTGCTTGTTCATTTATTAAATTTGTTTGTTTGTTACATTTTTATGCAGCCGATCACTCCTACAAGGACCTTAGGCACAAGTAAAGAATAGTTAAAATAGTTAAAAGATTAAAATGAGCCAGATTAAAATATTATTAAAATTGTATTATATTATTGTTAAGTTAGTGAGGTGCTATTTCTGAAGCTATTGGCCAATGGTGGGCAAAAACTTTATTGCTTGGTTAATATTTTAAAAACCATACTCTGATCCTACATAATCACTTTTCCTATCCATTTTAGTTGTGAATTCAGCTTTGCAAATGCATTATTTCGCATTTCTGCTAAAATAGGAGACAACCAGGAACTGCACTTATTTATTTAATCTGTATCCTTAATTTTAGTAAAACTTTTAACAATATTAAAATAACATAATAAACAAAAAGTTGAAACAGTAATAAGCATAGAACATAAAAATAATAACTTTTATAGTTTAATCTTTAAATAACTTTAAAAGATAAATTATGTTCTATAACATTTAGTAGCCAAACATCACAAAATGCCCCAGAAGCACAAAAACTGCAGGCTACTAAAAATAGTGGAAGTTTTCAGTGAAAAGTTTGGAGTAAAGTCTGTCTAGTTTTCTGGTGTCCAAATGCATTGGTGAGCAAAGATAAATGTATGTAAGTATGTATGTATGTATGTATGATGTATGTATGCATGTGAAGGGCAGCTACCATGTTATTCATGTGCTTGTGCATAAGCCTATAATAGTTTGTAAAATTTAATGTAGTGTGCAGCCTACATTATGCATCTGACAGCATGGAGTCACATCATAGGAGACAGGACCTCTTATGTAGTTAATTCTCCTACTTGTCTTACTCCATGTCAGATCAGACATCAGACTTTGGGCTTCAGTAAAGGTCTGGAGAATAAGACTAGTTGCCCGGCAGATGGTTAGATTTGTAGGCATAAAGGAGTAAATGTAGGACACTCTTGTACAGATTATGTCTGCACCTCAGAATGGATCTAAATTTTTGGAAATGTTGGCCTTCTGTTAACAATAACAGCCTGTTTCTCTTTCTCGTCTTTCATAATAACCAGACATCAAGACATAACAAAATAAATCTCATGGCATTTTTGCATTTGAAATTTCCCTGGTCCTGCTCAGTTTCATCTGATGTGCACTTTCACCAAGTCATTTGCTTGTCATGCTACTGTTTATCCAGGACTGGAGGAGGAAACCCACGGTTGATGCTTTTGACATTGGCCCTATGTGTCTAAAAACATCTTTCCTTGGCGTCATTAATAATAAACTGAAGCCAGAATGTAATTTGTTGTTTACCAAGGAAATATATTTTACCCTTTGACTCCTTTCCACACCCATTTCATTTCAAGTTTTCCATACTTCTATCATAGGCTCATATATTACAGTGAAAGAACAATAATATTTCAAGAGCTTGGCCTAGCTCCTTCAGTCTGGTTACATAAAGTGCATTATCTACCTCAAACATTGTTATATTTTTCATGATTCAAGGCAGGTTATGGAATAGAAAAATAAGATCTCATAACCATTATCAACCCAGATGTGCTGATATTTTCACCACTTTGTGAAATGCAAGCAAGAAGAGGGTCCTCCCTATACTTGAAAGGGCAAGATATTCCTTCTAGTTCCTACCTCTAGACTTTATATGGGATTGATTCTCCTTGAGAGAGACAAGGAGACACCTGCAAATACCTGAGTGCCATGCCACGTAGAGTTTTATATTTTAAACCAGCACCTTGAATTGAGCATGGCAGCTTATTACTTATCAATGTACTCAGCTTGGCATAGGTTTAACACTCTACTCCTTTTTCTTTTTATAAGTCAAAGAAAATGTGTGCCTTTTTTTTTTTTAAGCGATCCTTTATTTTCTTTAGAATGTATATCATTGAAGAAATTAGCTAGAACATATGAGAAATCATTTTCTGAAAAAAAATCCAGCTAAAAGAAATTATATTTTCCGGTATTGTCTAGAATCCCACTGTATGGCTTTTAGTGTCTGGCACAGGGAAAGATAATTTTATTACGTTGGCACTGACTCTGGCTTTTGGCATCTTATCCTGTGATGTCTGCTTTCAAAGCAGAAAGGAACATTTGAAAATGACAACCAGAGTCGACAAGCATTCCTTGGTACAGTCTTTCATTGTGCTAGCACTTGTTGGCAAACCCTGAGGGGCTTATTCAGCATTTTCTATGATCTTAAGCAGACATACTTTTACAGCCTTTCTGAACTTCCACCTATAGATATACTTTCGTACATTATAAAATCTTACTTTTCCACTCTTCTAAAAGCAAAATAAAAGATGCTTTGATGAAATACAAATATCAAGGACATTGGAGGGGGGGGGGGACATTCACCAAACCTGTTTTTCTTATGGTTCTCCAATACAAAACAAATCTTACTTAATGAGTAACATTAGTAGTGTGGTGTGAATCATTTCCAGATGGTCAAAGCACCTACTGAACCCTTTCCCCAAAAGTCCTGTTTTGTTACATCCTCTTGAAGACTCAGGATTGCCCTGTCAAGGCCCTTCCTGTGCCCTCAGAGCATAGACTACATTTCGAGCAGAATTACCAGTCAGGCAAAGCTAACCACTGGTTGAAAATGAAATCGGAGAGGAGCATAAAGTATCAGAATCGGAATAGAATAGAGCTGGAAGGGACCTTCAAGGTGTTCTAATCCAACCCACTGCTCAAGCAGGAGACCCTATACCATTTCAGACATGTGGCTTAAAAATCTCCACTGATGAAGCACCTACAACTTCTGAAGGCAAGTTGTTCCATTGTGTTAGGATAATCATCCTGATGTTGGGTTTACAATATATATAAGCCAGGATGCTTAAAGAGTATATGTAACTTTAAGCACTATGTGGAATCTGATTGGCTGTGCTTTCCAGCTCAATCATATAAGGCAGCTGAAACCACAGTTCATCCCTTTTGCTTTCCTTTGCTTCCTGATTGCCACTGAGGAGGAGCTGAACCTAAAGATGGAAGAAGTATCATTGTTTTGAATTACTGTAAGATAACTGTGGTTTTGGTGAAGGACTGTTTATGGTTAGAGGAGTTAGTATCACTGTTTGGAAGAAGTATTTTAGTTACTACAAAAGTAAAGACTATTTTTTCTACTATCAGTGTTGTAGAGTGTTTGTGGTGTTTAAGCAACGTATCTCTTGCTGTCCGGTGTATTGCACTATTCCGCCTGTTTATTTTCCAATGGGGGTGTTTTTTACCCCTAACACATTGGTTAATTGTCCTCACTATTCAAAAGTTTCTCCTTAATTACAGGTTGCTTCTCTCCTTGATTAGTTTCCATCCGTTGTTTCTTGTCCTGCCCTCTGGTGCTTTGGAAAATAAGTTGATCCCCTCCTCTTTGAGGCAACCTCTCAAATACTGGAATACTTCTATCATGTTCCCCCTAGTCCTTCTTTTCTTTAGACTAGCCAAATCCAAATCCTGCAACCTTTCTTCATGCTGGATGAAATGCCCCTCCAAATAATTTGCACCAATTGAGTTTGCATTCATTTTTTAGTATTTATACTTAATTTTTTAAATGTAGAAGATATATATTTAAAGACAACACTTCTAGTACACAGGTTTACAGTTTACAGACTTGCTTCTCTAAAGTGACTGGATATTGTAATTCATTTTTCCAGTATAAATTAATTTGTTCTCAGTTATTACTTGATACGTTTCCAGAGGGACTGGAAGTGGCAATTAGAGTTAGGATTAAGAAGAAAAAATTGTTTACTCTGAATTTAAATATGAAGTTATCCAATATATTTTTAAATCGTAATAAATCAAGATTGAATTTTTCAGAATAAGATAAGACGTTCATTTCTACAAATTTTATGATCCTCTTTCCCAGCTTAAAAAGCCAGCAGTGTGCAGCAGCTGCCAAAAAAGCCAACACAGTTCTAGGCTGCATAAACAGAGGGATAGAATCTAGATCACGTGAAGTGTTAATGCCACTGTATAGTGCCTTGGTAAGGCCACACTTGGAATACTGCATACAGTTTTGGTCGCCACGATGTAGAAAAGACGTGGAGACTCTGGAAAGAGTGCAGAGAAGAGCAACCAAGATGATTAGGGGACTGGAGACTAAAACATATGAAGAACGGTTGCAGGAGCTGGGTATGTCTAGTTTGATGAAGAGAAGGACCAGGGGAGACATGATAGCAGTGTTCCGATATCTCAGAGGGTGCCACAAAGAAGAGGGAGTCAAACTATTCTCCAAGGCACCTGGGGGCAGGACAAGAAGCAATGGGTGGAAACTAATCAAGGAGAGAAGCAACTTAGAACTAAGGAGAAATTTCCTGACAGTTAGAACAATTAACCTCTGGAACAGCTTGCCTCCAGAAGTTGTGAATGCCCCAACCCTGGAAGTCTTTAAAAAGATGTTAGATAGCCATTTGTCTGAAATGGTTTAAGGTTCCTGCCCACGCAGGGGGTTGGACTAGAAGACCTACAAGGTCCCTTCCAACTCTGCTATTGTATTGTATTGTAAAAACAATTATGGAAACAATCTAGCATGTGTAGATAAAATAATGTATACAATTGTATTATATTAGAGGAAATTGCAAAAATATGTGTACACTAAGGAAATTTGCAAACAGATGCATCTGCTTGGAGAAATGTATATATCATAGTCCATATATATCTTAGATTCAGAGGAGGGAACAAGGATAATTGGAGAATTAGAAAGGTGAAAGAAATTAGAAAGCTATAAGAAGAGACTAGAGGTACTGCAGCCTTGAGAAGAGCTATTTAAGGAGGGAGCAAATAGCATTCTTCAAAAAAAAAAAAGAATATGAAAGAATGACACAGAAGTCCATGAACTGTTCTCTATTATCCCTAGATAGACTTTAAATAACAGATATAAATTACTGGAAGGCAAAAATGCAGTTGAATATTAAGAAAACAATGAAAAAGGTCTGAAAATAAAACCAATTACCAGTGATGTGATATATTCCTTTCACTACATATACTGAAACAGAATTAGGTAGCCATCTATCAGTGATGCCTTAGTTTTGGATTTTTGTACATGCCAGGAGTTGAACTAACACAAATATTTTCTAATTCTTCAGTTCTCAAGTGTCAGATAAATGGGAATTGATAGATCCATCCATCCCTACTAGGGAAGCAAAAGGATGAGTATAAAAGGAAATTTGACTAAAGGTTGCATTGAAAGAAGTCAATGACAATTTTTGACAGATTCTATGGAAAATGTTTGCATCGTGTTAAGTAAACAATACAATGTTTTAAGATTTATCTTATGTATTTACAGACGTAAATGAATGTCAGTATAGCAGTCTTTGCACAAATGGCCAGTGTGAAAATCTTGAGGGATCTTTCAGATGCCTTTGTAGCCAAGGTTATCAACTTTCTCAAGCAGGAGACCAGTGTGAAGGTAAAAACATGACTAATACTTACGTGATTTATTTAATGGCAAGAAAGCTATTTATTAAGCATGGTTATCCTTGTTTCTGGTGGTAAGATATTATAAAGAAAATGAACTACTACAGAAAATAGCCACTGTCTCCTGGTAGAAGTGGGCCCTTAGCAGGCACCCACAATTTATTGAACAGGATAGACAGAAATTATTAGGAAATTCTAAGATACTCAGATTTTGAGCCACACCAAACTCTGTAAGTAGAGGCGAGCACCTTGAACTGTATGTAGAGATATAACATGGTAGTTCCATGTTCTGGACTAGCATGTTCTGGGTAGTTTCAAAGGCAACTTCATGTAGAGCAAATTACAATAATCTAGAAATGACAAAGTTTGAACATCATCATTGCTTCTTGTTCCAAATAAGACTCTGGCAAGGCAAAAGCCCTCATAGCTACGGTTTCCCCTGCCCTTTCTAGGGGAGTGCAGCTCCATCAAGAGTCAAAAATGGCACTGACTTAGAGTCAGCTCCTTACTCCAGTAGCCACTCCATCCTGTTTAAGTGAAGCTTCATTTCCCCCATTCAGATTTGGATAGCCTGCAAATGGTACATCATGACTTCCACAGTCTCTCTCAAGTCCAGGGTGGAGATATATAACTGAACAATAGCTGCATATTAATCACATCTCAACCCAAACCTAATTCTTTGGTGGTTTCATGTAATTTTTAGACAAAGTAGAGGAAAGAATTAAATTCTAAGACCTTCCATAACAAAGGGCTCATGATTTTTCCATCCCACAACCACTGTAGGGACCTCCCTGCTTAGGTTGGAGTGGAACTACAGAAATCATAACATTGTGCCTTCAATTCCCATGTCTTTCTAGTAATCTAGAAGGATACTGTAATCTGCAGTACTGAAATCTGATGAAAGATCTAGGTAGGCAAGAACTGTTATTCTCTGCACCCAAGTCCTATCCATGTCCATCAATTCAGTTTCTGTCCCATGCTCTGGTTCAAACTTGAACTGCCATGAGTCTAGGTAATCCATATCCTCCTAGGTCTTCTGCAACTTCAGCCCCACTACCTTTCCCCAAAAGTTATGGTCTAATTTGAAGTCCATCTCTAGCTGCTTTTTATCAACCAGGTAGGGCAGGCATCCAGTCCACAAGTGGAAAAGCTGGGATTGCAAAGCACCTCATCCATTTGAGATTCACGGGTTTTAAAAATCCCAAGTAACATCACAGTACATTACTTTACTTATCTGCATAGATTCTACCCCCTTATGTTTCAACTCAGAGTGAGTGCCAGCCATTTTGTTTGTGGAATGAATTTGCAACTAGTTATTCTGCTTGGTGTGTCAGCAGCACCATCCTGTAGCCACATATGTTTTTCTGCTTTTCATGTAGTTTTTAAATGACTATTCCTGCTGAAATCTAGCTGTTGGCATATCTGACAGTCCTTAAAGTATGAGAAAGGGAAAAGTTATTGTAAGCTCATGAGTGAGCAACAGCTGAATATGGTTGGAGTCAATTTCATTAAAAATCATAGTAATGTTGTGTATCCAGATCCATCTATCCAATTTCTCCTATTAATTACAACATGGGTAATTAATACAGGGAAGACAACTTACTCTTATCAAACAGCTATATTGAAACTGCTAATAAACGTAATGTGTTTTGATTCAATTCTTAATACTCTGCAAATATAACTATATGAACGTATTTAAAATAGTTAAATAGTTAGATGTGGGGAGCAGAGTTTAAATAACTGCCTAAATGTTTATTGATCCTTTACAGATGTAGATGAATGTCAACAACAGGAGCAACAGCAGCTCTGCATAAATGGGCAATGCAGAAATGTAGCTGGATCTTACAGATGTATTTGTGAGCAAGGCTATCAGTTGTCACCTGCAAGAGACTATTGTGAAGGTATATCGTAACTTTCATTTTTACCATGTTTGCAGGAACAATTCAACCAAATGCTATTTTGTGAATTACCAAACGTTATAACCAAATATTCTTAGAAAATTGTGCCTGATTGAAATGTAGAATTGTTAGCCAGTGATCAAGTGCTGGAAAAAAAATACATAAATGCGATTCACGAAATCTGAATTCTTATATGACTTAGATTTATATAAGAGGAGAAATGGTTAGAGCATTTAACAGCTGTGTGGAACATAGACATTCAAAAGTTTTCTTTTCTGTGGAAATACAATTATGGGAGTGCTTCCCTTGTTGACATTCCATCTGTCAGATATGTTACATATGGCCTCTGTTTAATTTTTTTTTCTGCTCTAAAGTGATTTTATATATAGATAGATTTGCCCTGAATAAAAAGAGACTTGAATTTGTCTGAGTCTTTCCCCTATTATATTCTTATTTAAACTTGATTGTCTACCAACTATGGTTTCCCAAGAATCTGAATCAATTTTTAAAATACTTTGGGGGGGAAGGTATATGTAAATCATAGTTTTTAAAATGTTGCTGGCATTCTTATAGCCATGTTCATATTATTGTAACCCTTAACAAATGAAATACCATTTGCTTCCCTTTCATTCCTAATTATAAGTCAAGTTAAGTAAAACAACTGTAGGATTACATGGGATCACCATCATTGTAATATATTTAGTGTCTGGATTTATGAACATGAACTTTGTTTACATATATGTTAAATCTGTTCTTTCATAATTGTTTCATCCAAAATTACAAGTGGTTTCTGGCCAAAGCATCATCTATTTTCTCTCCAGTAGCTTTATCTTTGATAAATCAGAATAGCATCCACATACCCCAGCTTCATTATCAAGTAATATGATGAGCCATACATAAAATTATTATTTTATTTTCCAATAATGTCTATAAATATGATACAAGATTTTCTCAGTTTATTATAAAAATATTGTTTTAAATGGTTTTTGTACTTTATATAATTTAAATGAGCACATTTTTAAATTTTTATTGCCTTTAAAATAATATCAGAAAAAGAAAAGAAACAAAACATAAAAATACACACATTATCAAAAAAACAATAGCACATGTTTTTAAAAAGTGAAAATGCAACAAAAAACAAGATATAGATGTATAATATGTTGTTAAAACAATAAACAGTTGCATTTCTATATATAATTATCTAATACAAATATTATATGTATAAAATATACTTATACCAATATCATGCTTTATTTAATTTACTGTGTTTTATATAAATGACTCCTATATTTGCCTACATCAGCAAATTGCTATTTATATCCTAATACTGTCCATTCAGCCATTGATGATATGCATCTGTATTCCAGTGTTGCCCAAATTATTAGAAAATTATTAGCACCAATTGTTGGCTTCCAGTGCTTGAAATTTAGAACATTTTAATATTATTTGAAGGGTAGGTTAATAGTTTGTTGGCTTTATGGTACCCCAAAACATACTTTTTACGTGATTCACTCAAGCATTCTTGTATATCTGATTTTTCTACAGAAAGATGTTGCTAAGATAAGTATCGTCTAAAACTGTTTGTCTGAAATTCAATTTCTTTCAGATATTAATGAATGCGAGGAAGACAAGAATGTTTGTCGTGGGGGTACTTGCATTAATACCAAAGGGTCTTATGAGTGTACATGTCCAGAGGGCTTCCAGTTAATGCCTTCTAGAGGCTGTCAAGGTATAGTATCGCTAAAGGATTTCTATTCTTTTTTTAAAAAGCTAAAAAATGTAATTTTGTATGGTTGAAATTATTGTATGATCGTTTGTTTAAAGAGTGAAAGATATGACTACCCCTGTCATTGTAGCGTTTCTCAAGCACTACCCTGATGTGCTTTTTTAGGAGGCAACTGGATTTCCTTGTTTTTTCTTTTGAAGACGTTTCGGTTCTCATCCAAGAAGCTTCTTCAGCTCTGACAGGATAGTGGATACCGCTTTGAACAACCATGACTAGGATGACTGAGAATCTCTATAGATTTTCACTACAGAATTGTTTTAAAAGAATTATTCCATAAGTCCAAATATTACCACAGTCTAAATGTCTCATTTTTATCTTTGTACAATTATAAAATTTAATATGTTCCTTTCATTTGCATCAGTTGCTACATAATGGAAGTTGATAGAAGTTTTCCAGAAAAAAAAATGGACTGGAAAAAAAATTCCTATGCAAATGAGTGTCATTCCAATTAATACATTCATCTTAATATCCAACAACTGAACAAGTATTTGGGCAATAATATTTGATGTGGAGGAAGGAAAACCTGAATTATCTACTTCTGCATGTTTTAGAGTAGTTACCTTGAAAAGCAGACGTACAGTGTGAAAACTGCCAAACTGCTTGACCCTAACCCAGGGGTCTGCAAAGTCGGCTCTTTTAAGACTGGTGGACTTCAACTCCCAGAGTTGAAGTCTGGGAGTTGAAGTCCACCAGTCTTAAAAGAGCCGACTTTGCAGACCCCTGCCCTAACCAAAAGGCTGAGAAACAATTAAAACGGTCTGAAGTGGCAAAAGTTGATCCCACAAAATTTTCTGAATTCAGGCATGTGCCTGTTTTGGATTGGGATTTCAAATTGAAATGTAAGATGATGGACCAGTGAAAGAAAATGGGTAGGGTTAGGGATAGGGATAGAGTTGTGGCATTTGGACAGACTATTGATTTCAATACCAGCAGTGGCGTAGCGTGGGTTGTCAGCACCCGGGGCAAGGCAAGTAATTTGTGCCCCCTAACCCTCCCCCAGATAGTCCCTCGCTCCGCTTTCAAACCACAATAAAAGTGGGAAGAGACGGAAAAGTGCGTGCATCGGGGGCGGGGGGGAGCGGGAGGGGACGCCCAGCGCGGGGAGGGGGCGTGGCGCTGGAGGGTCCCGGGGGAAAAGGGTGGGGGCGGAGGGGGGTGAGGAGCGGAAGGAGGTGTCTGGCGGGGGGGCGTTCCTCCTCCCCCCTCCTCCTGCTCGGCCGGGGTGTCAATTTGCAGCGGGAGCTCCTCCTACGCCTCCTCCTCCTTCCCGGCCCTCGCTCGCATTCTCGACCCTCCCCGGGTGGGCTGAGCAGGGGACTCCTAGCGACTTCCGGAGCTAGCGACTTCCACCCGGGCTCTCTCCGCCGCCTCCGCCCAGGCTTCCCCGTTCGGCGTTGCCTGGCCTTTTCCCGCCTCTCCGCGCTCCCTCGTCGCCGCAGGAGGGGAAGCTCCGTGGCGCCTCCGCCTCCCTTCCCGCGAGTGTCAAAACTTTGTCGGGCGGCGTCGGCGTCGGGACGGGGCTGAGACGGGAGGCCGGCCTGAGGCAGGCGGGGTGCGCGGTGCGAGCGCGCGCCCCCAGATGTTGCGCCCGGTGCGGCCGCCCCCCCCTGCACCCTCCACGCTACGCCTCTGAATACCAGCATATGCCTCTCAGAAACAGATTAAACATTAATTCAGTATGTAAGTGGAAAGGAGAAGAATCTCATTTCACTCTTAGAGGCTAGTTAGTTAGAAGGACACAGTTATCAATCATGGAATTCAGTTGCAAATCCTGGCGCTACCAACTCACTCATGCTTGCGCACAACACTTCTGTGCAGGCGCAGAAGCTTCTTTGCATGCGCAGAAGTGCTCGAGCAGGTGGGCGGAGCCTCCCTCCAGTGCCATTACTGGTTTGCCTTGTTATGTTCAGTGGTAGAAAGGGAGTCCAGACACAGGCTAGTCAAAACCCAAAGCCGTTTATTGGCAATCGCAATAATAGCGAGAATATTTACAAGCGGACAAAATGCGGTAGACAGGGGCTTCCCCATTTGACAGCTATTTATATGCGAGCTGTCAAACGGGGAACCAATCAGGAAGCCCCAGGACCTAATTCCCGCCAGTCGCGTCTGAGCCAATCAGGCGCGACTGGCAGTTACAGGCTTGTTACAAGCTATTACCATAGCTCTAGGGAGAAGAGTGGAAGACCTGCGGCCAGTCGTAAGTCGAGGACCGGTCGCAAGTTGAGGACTCAACACGCCTGATCCAGGCTGAATCGGGAGCAACCCACCTCAGAGGGAATTTTTATTATCTGTTAAAGATTTTCTTTTCTGTGAGTTTCCCGTATTTCAGAAATGGTGATACTATATTAAATATTAAATATTGCTGCTCATTTTAGAAGTACAGGACTCACATTTATTTATTTTATTTATTCAATTTATATCCCGCCCTTCTCCGAACGGACCCATTAATATAAATTTCTTTGATCTCTGTTTTTGTGTTCCCTCCAGATATCAATGAATGTGCAGGATCCAACCTCTGTTCATCCCATGGAAAATGTTTAAATACTGAGGGTTCCTTCCGCTGCATTTGTGAACAGGGTTTTATGGTTTCTAGAGATGGCCGAACATGTGAAGGTGAAATGGGTTTGGCAGAACTTTGATTATTATATCCAATCATTAGTTTTCATTCTTTCTCTACAAAGACCCTCCTAGAATCCCATGATCTACAGAGATAACAGAAGAATATATTTCACTGCCCCACATAGAATAATGATTTGGATAAGTTAACAGCAGCATGATGAAATTATTTTGAGTTATCTCAGAACAGGTAAGGATTAAATTTAGCAAGGTGTCAACTAGTGGTTCCCAGGCTAGAGAGAACCATTACATAAATTTTGTACGAGATGCATAAGGGCACCAAGTGAACTACCAAATATCGATCACACAGAAATATGGAACAAGATGAAGTCTTAGACTTCTGTAAACTCAAGAATCAAATCTAACCAAATTGTGTATAAGTGTAAGCTACGGCTTTTAGATAAGAGATACGAGTGAGTGTGGGCAGCTATGTGGGTCGAAGAGGAAGAAAAGAATGAGTTTGCCCTCTCTTCCTATTAAGCCAGGTTAATACCATTTTCTTTCCAACAATATTAAGGAGTAAATGTCAGGACAAATCCAGAAAACTACAGAAGAATATGTGGTTCATATTTGACCATAGAAAGATAGCATTGCAACAGTTTATTCCCAACATAAACAGATATTTATTTCTAAATGTCTTTTTTTTCTGTACAATTTGCCTCAATATTATGTTCACTAATATAAATGGACATAATGTTAAGGAAGTCATTGTAGTATGATAGTTAAGGTTATAGCATGGATTAGGAATATTTACTTTCAACGTCTATCAAACAGGAAAGTTGGGCTGACTTTGAGCCATTCATTCAATTATTCATTCTTTCACTCATTTAATCCTTCAATTTTTACTGCCACCCATCTCGCATAGTGGCTCTGGGTATTTTGCAAAATTAAATCCTAAACAATACCAATATCATTCTCTTTCAGTCCAACTCAATCTCACAGAGCTATTGTTAGGAAGAGGCTGTCTTGCTCTTAGAGTAAAGGCAGTAGTAGTAGTAGTAGTAACAACAACAACTATAATTTGCTACTTTCAGATATTGATGAATGTGCAAACAGCACTATATGCGGTGACCATGGTATCTGTGAAAATTCCCCTGGCTCCTATCGCTGTCTTTGTTATCAGGGGTATCAATATCTACAGGATGGGCAGGGCTGTGTGGGTAAGTTGTTACATTTTAATAGTTTTCCTTGACAAATAAATTTTCATGGAAATTTTAACTTTCTTGTTATTTTTGTTATGTGAAGAAATAAAGAAATAAATTAATCAACGACTTTTTAATAAGACATTATCTTACCTTTTTAGAATCTTTTTGTGAAAATATCAGGCTCTTTGTAAATCTGGTTAATATTATTGACATAAATTAATTTTTAAAATTGAAAAGGTAAATACAAATGACAAACCAAGGGAGTGGTTAGTATAATGGGATAAAGGAGCCATGGTGGCACAGTGGATGGAATGCATTTTTGCAGGCAAACTTTGACCACAGCCTGGAGTTTGATCCTGACAATTCTGTTATCCTTCAAGGGTCACATGGAAACTTGGTAAAAATTATATTTGAGTAACTTCCCAAACATACTCTTTTTCCAATCTTCGGACCATGATTGTTGAGTAATTACAATAATAACATTCATAATACACAGTACATTGAGTACATATCAGAAAACAACCTTCAGAAAACCAATATGAACAACTCTACAATTATTTAACAGCCATCAACATAGTGATACATTTAAAACAATACCATGGTATAAGAGCATGTGCCCCATAAACACATCAGTAATAACTGAAATTGGGTATTAACCTATAACTATCAGATAAAGTAGCATGGAATAACTAAATTCTACCAAAAAACCCTTCTTCCAATAAAAAGCCCTTTAATCCAGTGGTGGGTTCTGGGCAGTATGGCCCGGTATGGGCATACTGGTGGCAGCTGGGAGCAGCAGGCACCGTACCGGAATGGTGTTTCGGTGAGCCTGCCCACCCACCTTCCTTCCCTCTTTTTGAGGAAAAAGGGCCAATTGTGCACACGTGCACAGCGTACAGCACCTGCATGACTTCGCCGAGCAGCTGGGGCATCGCAGGGCGGTTACGTGTGCACATGCGCATAGAGTGTGTGCCAGAGGTGGATATCCAGCCCTGTCCAGCCCCCATTTGTGACAGGATATGGAACCCACAACTGCTTTAATCCCTTTTAAAAGCCAGCAAATTTCCACAGAGTGGAACGAAGTTGGTTTCAGAATCATAGGACAAGTTTTTGAAAGACGGGATCCTGAAGACCATGACACTGAATGAAGGAACTGAAAGAAATCAACTACAGGGAGAAATAAGGGAAGACGGTTACCTGGGAGCTTGTGACTAGAAAGCTGTCAACATAGTGCTTAAACGGAGGTCTGGTTCAAATTGGGATGCCAGTGAGTAGGCCTACAATGTATGGAGACATGAGAATACAATGGAATATCCGGAATACGGTTGTTTTCGACTAACATCACAGCATGACAATGAAATAAGAAGTACCTCAAGATTGGTGGCACAAACACTTTCCCTTCATTTTGAAGTTGAAAACAGATGAAAATCCTCTAAAATAGAAAATGTCCAAGTAAAGGAAGAAACTCCTCTTAATTCATGTGTGTGACACTAGTTCCGCCATCCTTAAGTCCTACTGAAAATATCAAGTTTCACCTTTGAAGCATCCCTTCTGTTCTTTTCCTATCTTTCCTCCATCTTCCTATCATTCTTTCAGTAGACAAGGAGTCTTGAGACTTAGGGAGGGACACGAAGAAACAAATCTATCAAGACCAAAAACCCAAGGATAAAGAGAACAAAAGCAAACAAAAAGGTTCTCCAGCCTCTGTTTGGGGATTTAGAATGAGTTAGATAACAAGAAAAATGAATTAAAATTCTACCCACTAGAAATGCATTTTTTTTCCTTCAAAAATTCTGTATACTGAAAATCGTTGAAGGGCAAAGCTGAGGAGGGTGAAAACCTTCCTCCTTTGCTTTTCTTGTAGAGCTTTTAAAGCCCCTGACTATTCCTTTTCCTAATATGGGGAAAGAATGAGCTTCCCTGGCCAAAACGAAATAAATGAATCATTTAGCAAATAAACAATATTCTCTTCTCAGCAAGGTTATGGGCAGCTTTCATTATCTTTGATAAAAGTGCCTTTAGCTATTTTAATTTATCTGCTGCAGCCCTGCCAGATAAGAGGCTGGAGGCCCAGAGGCCCATGTGATAAAAGAGCAAAACGAAGCTCTTTGGAAAATAGTTGAAGCATTGAATAATTTAAGTCATCAGTTGCAAATTCTGCATTCACCAAAGTAGCTTATATGTGCAGACTGAAAGTATCTCAGAACAAGAGAGTATTCCAAAAGGAAATGGTAAAATGGTAATTTTAAGAAGAGTTTGTGCCCTGCTACTCTCGTAACTGCTTCTTCATTAATCTAAGTTCGGGGCCATGATGGCCGATATATGGTTGAGATCCAGATTTACATAGAGGTCTAACATGCAGGGAAAACTATATTTGGAGTGTCCCTTTAGGAAGTCATGCTTCAGTGGAATGGGAGGAAAAAAACATCAACGTGATGCCACAGAATTTCAGATCATTGCTAGATATCTCATAAGCTATGACTAGATCTGAACCTACATTTCAAAGTGTCAGAAAATCCTCAAAATTGTTAAGCAATATACATTTTCTTTTATATAACTATTTTTTCTGTGTTTGATTGAATCCTGTTTTATGCCAGTTTTTTCAAAACCTCTCAGAGTTATACAATGTCGTAAGACATGGCTCAGAAGAAAAATAACAATTCCTCACTGTGGATTCCTGTTCTCTTAATCAATATGAACGCATCCAACCTGCCTCATATTCCAGAACTAGAATGTTGATGTGGAATTATATCTGCCCTGGGCATATGTGGATGGACTTTAGTGATGTCTGAGTTTTACCTCAAGTTTCATATTTCCTTCATGTTAATAAGTCTTTTTGCTGATATCTGAAACTTAGTACAGATAGTTTATATCTGTTAAAGTTATATCTTAATAGTTTTCTAGGTTTTTGTTTTAAGACTTGAGGGGCAGTTTTGCTTTTTTCCTTCCTTGGTCTGACGGCAAGATATCTCCTTATAAATTTGCTCCAGAAAGAGATGATATTTTGATTCTACAGTATGGAACGCCGTCCATTTAACCCAGAGCATTTGTCTTTGGGGATTTTTCTTTTTTGTAATATTCTGAGGTCATTGCTGGAATATCATCTGCTAGAACCACCCTTAGCAAATGCAACATTTTTAGTACTATCGTACAGTTTGCCAAGTTAAGGTGCATTCCTGAATTCCACTTGCGTGAATGTGAACGACAATTTGGAATAAACAATTATAGGAGTTAAGTTCACCAATAATTATGTTAGTTACATAATAAATGCAAATACTTTAAAAAAATAAATATGTTCAGTTCCCAAGCTGATAACACTGATACACAGTGAAATAATAACAATTTTCTTGGGTGGTGGTAGTGATGATGATGATAATGACGGCAACGATGATGTGAAATTTAATAGAGCAGAACAAATTAAGAAAGTTTGGATTGATATTATATTTTATTTTTCAGATGTGAATGAATGTGAAATGCTGAGTGGGGTATGTGGCGAAGCTCTCTGTGAAAATGTGGAAGGATCATTCCTATGTCTGTGTTCCAATGAAAATCAGGAATATGACCCAATGAGTGGACTGTGTCAGTTCCGCTCCTCAACAGGTAATGCCTAATGACTCTAAATCAGGGGTGGGCAAACTTTGCAACTTTAAGTCTGAAGGACTTCAGTTCCCAGACTTCTCCAGCCAGCAAAGCTCTAAATGTATCTGCTGGTTAACATGTCTTTAATCTGGCATGCTGATTGTGCCAAATTGTTCAGTCATATATGCAGATGTTAATGATAATAATGAACTAATGACTGTTGCCCTGAAAGCCAATGATTTGCCACTGTGGTTTATTTTTGTGAATATTCATTGCCTTCTTATTTTACTGAAGTATTTGCTTAATACTACACTTCGTTCCTCCTTCCCAAGTAAAATCCTGCAGTCAGATTTATTCTGGACACCGTGAAGACTTTTCTTCTAAACAAGCCTAAAATAACCATCTCTGTAAAATAGGCTACATTGGTACATCTTTCAAATGTCCCCAGAGATTTGCAGCATGAAATAAATCATTACACCTATGTAGATGCTAATAATATCGAAGACTCATAAATATGTAAAAACTGGTTTATTCTGTGTCCATTTCTATTGTTTTCATAAAAGTGTTTTGTCTCATTTAGTTTCCAAACTTTCACAAAGCCTGTCTAACTTTTAGTCCCAGCTGTGTAAATAACTATTTTTAAAAATCAGGACACTAAACGGAGGAGAAATTGAAACAGAATTAAAAAGGATGTAAAAATAATCACTATGAGTTTCACATTCTGTTGCAGCAAAAGTAATAATTTTGAGACTGTGTTAATTTGTACTCTGCTTGACACGGAAACCCAACTGCTTTAATTTCTCCCATTGGCTAATATTTTGGTCTAGCTGTGTATTTTTAATCTTCTCAATATTCCTGATGTATGTCCATATATTGTATGTAGGTGATCATTTTGTGTGATGGAGATAGATTTCATCTGCAAAAGTCATGTTATGCTCCCTCCTGTTTCTTTCACCTGCTCTTTTCAGTGGCTTTTTGTTCAGTGAAAATGTATGCTTTGGGGATGATATACAGATCCTTCTCTCACCTTGGAAACACCAAATTATTCCAGCTACATATGTGTGATATGTAACATTCTTAATTTGGTTCTTCTTAGACAGTGGATAATGCCACACATAATGTCTCATATTTTATGAAATTCAGACATTTTTGAAAACTATACATGCCCAATGAAAAGAGAGAGACTTTAGACTGGATTAGTTTGCCTGCAGCACATTTATTGATCTTGCAAAGTATAAAAGCAAGATGAGAATGCTGTGTGAATGCAAGATGAGAAAGTGTGCTGAATTTTAAAAACTTCATGTTGCTTTATTTATTTGTTTTTTATAATAGAAACATATGTTCTTCTGAAGGCAGAAAATACATACATATCTAAATGTATAATATCCAGTACATGAAATGGAGCTACCTAATTTGAATGATTATTTTATATATGACGATTATCTAAATGTTTTGGGCAGCGTAGAGAACTTTTTAGGGCTATTCATTTTTAATTAGTGGTACTGTAAGCATCTCTTCTGACATTGCATCTCCTGGGGCTGCTTGAAAAACTAAGGAACATTGCAAGATAGGCACACAATGGGAAACTGTGTAGGAACAAATCTAAATAAGGCCTTGTCATACCTCCCTTCCAGCCCTCAGATCCTAAAAAACAAAATAAAATCCATGGATGGAGCCCATCGGGGTTCATTAAATCATTAAACTGGATCAATCTAAATAGGTCCTGTGTCCTGCAGGGTCCAGGAATGCCAGCAAACAGATGATTACTGTGGAAAGAAGCTAACAGTTATTCCACCACTCTTACCAAATCATGTCACAACCATTCCAAGACAAAAACCAGATATAATATTGCAACCCTTGATTTGTGTTAGCCCTAAATCGCTTGGGTCAGGTTAATGGTTGCCACAAACTCCCTAATTGTCCCCGTTCTACATTACCGGGGAGGGGGGGGAATGAAAGTTCCCCCAGAACAATCAACTTTTGGGACTCAACTGCTAACCCCATAACAGAGACCTAGCCACTCAGGCAAAGATTATGTTAATATACAACAGGCTACAGCATCAACAAACGCAGCTCTCCCTAGAGCTGAACTTCCCCCAAAGAGGCTCACATTTAGTTATCTGCAGATCAAAACTTTACTAAACAATGTTCTTACAGCAACCAATGCCCCATCTAGACTAGCAGGACTGTGGGGAAAGTGTCAGTTGGTAGGGCGAGCCCGATAATTCTGGATCTGTCCCCGTCCTGTTCTGTCTGAATTTAAGAATAATCTCTTGCCTTGGTTCAGCAGTCTTAATGTGCTATTAAATTTGATTCTCTGTCAACTGGGTTGACGTAAGCACATTGGCATGAAGCTGAAATTAAGTTTTACAAGCTCAGGCTCAGGGATATTTATGAAATTGATGTCCAGATCTTGGGGGAATTACTGGAGCCAAACAGAAGCCGTATGAGAGCACATTGAAGAGGCAGGATGCTCACAGCTGCTGCTGGCTCAGGCTCTGTGTCAGAATAGGAGAAACCTAAGAACTAGCTTTCTGGTCTGGGAACCTGGTACTGTTCTCTTATGAGAAATGTCTCATAATATTCTAGGTTTCTGCTGTTACATTTCCACTGAGCAACTTTACTTCACCATCCACCTACTCCAACTTTTCTTTCAAGGTGACTTCCTCTATCTATACTAAAAAAGGTGCTTTTTCAAAGGGCAACTGGAACTGTTTTTTCCCTTGAGGCAGAAGAAGAAGACATTTCACTTCTCATCCAAGAGGCTTCATTTGTTCAAACTATCGGTTCAGAACCAATGAAGCTTCTTAGATGTTAAGCAAAATATCTTCTTCCTCTTCAAGGAAAACAACCCAGTCCATTTGTTTTTTGGAAAAGCACCTTTGAGACAACTATGACTTGGATGACTGAAAATCTCTACAGACCAGGGGTGAAATCTAGCAGGTTCTGACAGGTTATGGAAAACTGGTAGCGGAAATTTTGAGTAGTTTGGAGAACCGGCAAATGCCACCTCTGGCTGGCCCCAGAGTGGGGTGAGAATGGATATTTTCGGCTTCCGGCCCGGGCACAGCACTGAGTCTGGCTTCCGGCCCGGGCACAGCACTGAGGCGGCATTGGTCGCGTTGGTGGATGATCTCTGGAGGGCCAGAGATGGGGGTTGCTCCTCCATCCTGGTCCTGTTAGATCTCTCGGCGGCTTTCGATACCATCGACCATGGTATCCTATTGCATCGGCTGGAGGGGTTGGGGGTGAGGGGCACTGTTTTACGGTGGTTCTCCTACCTTTCCGGCCGATCGCAATTTGTGTTGACAGGAGGGCAGAGGTCGGCCTCAAGACCCCTCACTTGTGGGGTGCCTCAGGGGTCGGTCCTCTCGCCACTCCTGTTCAACACATACATGAAGCCGCTGGGTGAGATCATCCGTGGTTTTGGGGTAGAGTATCACATCTACGCTGATGACACGCAGCTGTATTTTTCTACCCCAAACCACCCCAACGATGCCGTTGAAGTGATGTCCCGATGTCTGGAAACCGTACGGATCTGGATGGGAAGCAACAGACTCAAACTCAACCCGTCCAAGACCGAGTGGCTGTGGTTTCCGGCGCCCCGGTTCAACCAGTTGATTCCATCACTGGCCATTGGGGGCGAACATCTGGCCCCCATGGATCGGTCACGCAACCTAGGTGTCCTCCTGGATACCCGGCTGTCTATGCAAGATCACGTGACAGCCGTGGCCAGGGGGGCTTTCCACCAGGTACGCCTGGTGCGGCAGTTGCGTCCCTTATTGGACCGGGACGCCCTCCGCACAGTCACTCATGCGCTTGTGACATCCCGGCTGGACTACTGTAATGCTCTCTACATGGGGCTCCCCTTGGCGTGCACCCAAAGGCTGCAGCTGGTCCAGAATGCAGCCGCGCAGGCGATCTTGGAAACGTCTAGATACTCCCATGTAACACCGCTCCTGCGCGAGCTGCACTGGTTACCTGTGGCCTTTCGGGTGCGCTTCAAGGTGTTGATCACCATCTTTAAAGCGCTCCATGGCACGGGACCAAGCTACCTGCGAGACCGCATCCTACCTCATACATCCCTGCGGCCGATTCGCTCCCACAGAGAGGGACTTCTCCGGGTGCCATCCACTAGGCAATGCCAGCGGGCGACGCCCAGGGGAAGGGCCTTCTCTGTGGTGGGCCCAACCCTCTGGAACGACCTACCCCCCGGCCTCAGAACAACCACGGACCTCCGCACCTTCCGCCAGAAATTAAAGACACTCCTGTTCCATCAGGCCGGTTTGGCCTAAGTTATTTACCTAGCCTGCAGTCTGTATTATAAATTGTTTTAATTGGGTTTGTAAGGGATTATGTCTTAACTATTTAAATTTTAGCACAGTGATAAACTAATTCGATTTTAATTATTTATATTTTGTATTTGTTTGTTTTAAATTTCCTGTGCACCGCCCCGGGTCCCTTCGGGGAGAGGGTGCGGTTATATAAATTTTATAAATAAATAAATAAATAAATTTTGCAGTAGCTTTCCCTTGCCATGCCCACCAAGCAACACCATGCCCACCAAGCCACGCCCACAGAACCGGTAGTAAAAAAAAATGAATTTCACCACTGTTACAGACATTCCTCTGTACTAAGGAACCAGTCTCAACTACAGCTACCTTTTTCAAGACTAAAATAAATGAGAAAATCTTATTTTAAAAGGGTTCCTGAACAGGGGAAAGATTGGTGGTTGAGGTTGTAATTTCATCATCTGATCCTGATCTTTGAAACATAATAAAGAGCCTGATATTATATTTACATTGACCCACATCATCAGCTTAATATCAGGTTATAGATATTGTGAATTGTTTTAGATGGTTTTTGTTTAAGCACTGTATTTATTTTTGAGTTGGTAACTTCTCTGCAGTTATCAACTACATATTGAATGTTATCTTTTACTGTTTGCTTTTCATAGAGATTCCAGACAGAACCAAAGAAACAGTTGAAAAGAAGGAATGTTACTACAATCTAAATGATGCAAATTTTTGTGATAATGTATTAACATCCAATGTTACAAAGCAAGAATGCTGTTGTACTTTGGGTGCTGGCTGGGGTGACAACTGTGAAATATTCCCATGCCCCGTGCTTGGAAGTGGTAAGTTACCCTTTTACATTCAGTGGCAATTAATGTGCATAACATTATGAGGAGACTCAGCGGTTACGTAACTAAAAAGTTCTTGCTCTTAGCAGTCACATTTTCCTAAACAACTTGGATCATTGAGGATAATATTAGGGTGGGGGGAGAGACACAAGCTGGAACATTTGAGCTTTTCTGTCAACTGAAAGCTTTACTTGCATGAAATATATCTACATTGGAATCATTCAGTCATATAAAACTAAAAGAAAGTAAGGTTTTCTATTACCTTTTTGTACTAAAGGGAAACTTAGATCTCAGAAATAAAAAAAGCTGTTAATGTTTTAAATAATGATAGTTTTGTAGAATACATCTTTCTCTCTCTCACATGGCTGTAAAGACTATATGATTTAAATTTTCCTTGTGCTACCTAAGATAGGGATTCTGTTTGCCTAATATTAGTTAAATAAATAAAAACTCCGCGGCAGAACACAAGTGCCCATAGCAGATTGCAAGTCCTTAGTTCTTTTCATAACTTTGAGTTGTTTATTATTTTATTGAAAGATTGTTGTATTTCCTTTTAAAAAGAAATCTAATCTTGTTTTGCAAGTTTCTGATTTACTCCTGTACTTGTTGGGGATGGAGGAATGAATGTGATTGCACTGCAAGTAATTCTCAAAAAGTACCGTATGTGCCGGCGTATAAGACGACTTTTTGGCCCCGAAAAACATGCCTCCAAGTGGGGGGGTCGTCTTATACGCCGGGTCATCCGCGAGGTCCCCAGATGCCGTCCAGAGCCGCGCGGAGCCGCCGCGCGGAGACTGGCCGCTTTTCCACGCATGCCTATCTTTTGCACGTTAACCAGTCGGGGCATCTGAGGTCCATACTCAACTGGAGGGCGCCGCGTTGGGGAAGCGCCCCCCCCCAGCCCCGGGGCTGCCCCCTCCCTTCTTTCCCTCGCCTCCTTCCGAGCCAAGGATATCTATTCTCCATGGTGCCGCCGTTCCCTTCTCCGCATGGCCCGAGCGCCTGTTCCTTACTGCGATGATCTCAGCAGCTGCCAGCGCGCCGCCGTCTCGCCCGCTCACGGCTCTTGCCCGCGGCTCTTCTTGCCCGCTGCCCGCCTGGACGCGGCCAGTCAAAAGCCGGGAGGGAGGCGAGCCCCTTCCACGGAATGGAAAAGCGGCAACTCTCCGCTTTCGCGCGCCGCCCGTTTCGCCCACTCACGGCTCTTCTTGCCCGCTGCCCGTCTGGACGCGGCCAGTCAAAAGCCGGGAGGGAGGCGAGCTCCTTCCATGGTATGGAAAAGCGGCAACTCTCCGCTTTCGCGCGCCACCCATTTCGCCCGCTCACGGCTCTTCTTGCCCGTCTGGACGCGGCCAGTCAAAAGCCGGGAGGGAGGCGAGCCCCTTCCACGGCATGGAAAAGCGGCAACTCTCCGCGGGCGAAACGGGTGGCGCGCGAAAGCGGAGAGTTGCCGCTTTTCCATGCCGTGGAAGGGGCTCGCCTCCCTCCCGGCTTTTGACTGGCCGCGTCCAGACGGGCAGCGGGCAAGAAGAGCCGTGAGTGGGCTTCGGCAGCACGCAGCTTGGGTCCTTCGCCCGCCCGCCCGCTGCGGGATAACCTTCCCAGTCGACATGCTGGCCCCTCCTCCTCGCCTGCACTAGCCGCAGCTTGGGTCTTCTGTCCGCTCGCTGCGGGATAACCTCCGCAACCGACATGCTGCTTCCCCGGGTGGAGGGAGGGAGAGAATGGCAGAGCCGTGAGCGGGCGAAACGGGCGGCGCGCTGGCAGCTGCTGAGATCATCGCAGTAAGGAACAGGCGCTCGGGCCATGCGGAGAAGGGAACGGCGGCACCATGGAGAATAGATATCCTTGGCTCGGAAGGAGGCGAGGGAAAGAAGGGAGGGGGCAGCCCCGGGGCTGGGGGGGGCGCTTCCCCAACGCGGCGCCCTCCAGTTGAGTATGGACCTCAGATGCCCTGACTGGTTAACGTGCAAAAGATAGGCATGCATGGAAAAGCGGCAAGTCTCCGCGCGGCTGTGGAGGGTTTCCTCTTTCCCCCTCTGTCTCTTCCCCCTCTGTGTGTCTGTTAGACTCTGATTCCCCCCCCCCCCGTCTTTCTACAGACACACAGAGGGAGAAGAGAGAGGGGAAAGGAGGAAACCCTCCTCTTTCCCCCTCTGTCTCTTCCCCCTCTGTGTGTCTGTTAGACTCTGATTCCCTCCCCCCCCCCGTCTTTCTACAGACACACAGAGGGAGAAGAGAGAGGGGAAAGGAGGAAACCCTCCACAGCCGCGCGGAGACTCCGGTGCCGGTCCGCGGCTTCATAGGAACCGGGCCGCAGGGCCGGCGAGGAGGAGGGAGCAGCGTGGGTGAGCGTGCATCCACGCCTCCTTCCGACGGCCACCTCAGCGCCCTGCATTTTCCGGGGCTTCCTGGAGGGGCCAGCATCTCGACTGGGGAGGTTATCCCGCAGCGGGCGGGCGAAGGATCCAAGCTGCGTGCCGCCAAAGCCATCCGGGTGCCGCACGCCCAGCCCCGGACGGCTTCGGCAGCACGCAGCTTGGGTCCTTCGCCCACCCGCCTGCTGCGGGATAACCTTCCCAGTCGACATGCTGGCCCCTCCTCCTCGCCTGCACTAGCCGCAGCTTGGGTCTTCTGTCCGCTCGCTGCGGGATAACCTCCGCAACCGACATGCTGCTTCCCCGGGTGGAGGGAGGGAGAGAATGGCAGACGCACAGAGAGGCAGACTTAGAGAGACAGAAAGAGAGAGAGGGGGAAACAGACACACACCCAGACACACACACACACACACACACACACACACACAGAGTGATAGATGGGTGGGGGGGGAGAGAGAGAGAGAGAAACAGAGAAGGAGAAAGAAAGAAAAATAGGAAAAAAGATGAATGGAGAGTGGGAGGGAGGGAGTGAAAGAAAGAAAGAAGGAAGGAAAGAAAGAAAGAAAAAGAAAGAGGGATGGAGAGTAAGAGGGAAGGAAGGAAAGAAGGGAGGGAGGGGGAGGGAGGCAATGGAAGGAATGGAAAGGAAAGGAAAGGAATGGAAAGGAAAGGAAGGGAATCCAGAAGTGGAGGGCCTGGTTGCCAAGGGGAACGGGGAAGCATCCCTCCTCCCCCCCCCCCGCCCGGCACCAGCAGCGTGGGAGCTGGACAGTAAGCAGGCAAGCGATCTTGTCGCTGTCGTGCCCAAGCAGGTGCCTCTGCTGCTGCTGCTCCCCTCTCCGCCTCACCCCTTGCCAAACCCTGGTAATATGGTGGAAGAGGGGGGGGAGGGAAAGAAGGACGGGTGGGTGAGTTGCTTTCCCGGGAAGCTGGTGGCAGGGGCTTTTCCTATGTGGCCTTGGATCGCTCTTTTCCACCCACCCCCCTCCTCACCGTTTCTCTGCCTGCTCTGCACCTTTTCCCCAAGAAATCGGTAGAATCAGGGTGATGTGGCCTGTGGAGAGATTAATTTGCCGGGAGTTTGAAGTATTGGGTGATGAGGGACAGATTGAAACAAATTTCAGTCATTGTATTGTTGATATTTGTCCAGCAGTCAAACGTTTTATTTGGTGTGTGGAAGGTGTGCAGAAGAGGGGGTAGTCTTATACGGGGAGTATATAACAAACTCTATATTTTGAGTGGAAATGATGGGGGGTCGTCTTATACGCCCAGTCGTCTTATACGCCGGCAAATACGGTATATTAAAAATGTTTCCAGTTTTCCAACTCCAATTCCATAGAATTGTTGCAACAAACTTGCTTTACAAAGTACTTGTATTTGTGTAAGTATTTGGCTGGGAAACCTGCTTACAAGGGCCAAAAAAGATTTTTCAGGCTTAATTTTTATTACTTTCTCCCCTCCCTTACCCACTGAAGTCCATCACATACTGAAAAATTGGCAGCGTTCAACTCATTTTTGCTTTCTAAAAGAAAGATTATCTCAGCCTTTGAATTGTGCAGCTTGAATTGTGCAGCTTGTGTTGTGTGCCAGTTTTCCTGGATCAGGAGACCCTACTCTCAGTAGCTGTAGCTACTCCCCAAATGGACTATCTTAACATGGGGCTGCAGCTGGTGTAAAATGCAACAGCACCGGCATTTTATGTGTGTCCCAACAATGACACATGGTTTTAACAATTTGCTTCCAGGTCCAATTTAAGGTGCTGGTGAAGACCTTTAAAGTCCTACAATCATGGCATGGGGCTACCTTATTTGAGGGTTCATTTCACCCTAGTTAAATTCACCTGTCCCATCAGATCCTTTAAATCCATCAGACATGGAACTTTATTTTGCAGGACCCAAGAGAAAAGCCTTTTCTGCTGTGGTACCAGTACTATTATTTTCCCCAATATGAAGTTGCTCCAGCCCTTTGTAATATCATTTCCCCCAAACCCTTCTGGCCTTCCGGAAGACCCTCAAATTTTGATTTTGCCATAGGGCCTGGGGAATCCCATGGAAGTGTGGAACCCCTTAACTGACTAGCATAAGTTTGATTGCATTCTTCCCTATCCTTTTGTTATTATAGCTTTTAATTGTTTCTAATTCATTTTAATGGATATATTACACTGATTGTTTTTTATTTGTTTTAATTGTGTATTCTGCCCAGAGTGACATGCAAATGAGATTGGCAACTATATAAATCAGCCAATAAAATGGTTGTAAATTTGTTTGGGTAAGAGAAATCTGCTAAAGAAAAGAAGCTGAGTTCTGCAACCAAACTTAAATTTAGATTAATTCCAATTCCAATAATAAGCTAAAATGATATTACACATGTACTACTATACAAATTAATATAAAGATTTCAAATTTGCATCTTAAAAATCTGTCATGGTCATCATGGAATCTAAAGTTGTATGTACTGATAGCAAACTATGCACTTAAATCTTACAAGCCATGGATACTAAAAGAAAAAGTACTGAGTTCTCAATAATCCCATATATATGTACCATTTAAACACTTAAAATCTGAAATGTGATATTTAAAAATCCATTAACACATTCCTGTTATAGAAATGTTGCTATTGATTTCAGGCTGTAATGCACAAATATAATTCTAAATGGATTTTTGATTTTATCTTCCGGGTAGCTGAGTTTATTGAGCTGTGTCCTGAAGGGAAAGGGTTCATACCATCTGAAGAATCACATTATGGAGACGTTGCACATAGTTACAAAGGTCAGCTTTGATATTGATTTGCATATAGACTTGAATAAATGCCATGGTTTTAATATTTGTTCGTAAATATTGTTTCCTTCAACTGCTGTTTATTTGAATTAATGTTTAACTTTTTTTTAAACTGAACAAGACTTTAATTCCCTAAAGTGTCAATGCAGTTAGATGATAAATGATGTGTTGGTTTGGTATTGCTGAAAATATTTTAAAATTCCTATGATGTATGTGAGCCAGTGTTCCAAAATGTACAGTTGTATCTGTTGGACTATTTAACTAGCTCAACTAAGGAATATCATTGCTGGTTTTGCTTTTGTTTTCCCTCAGATTTCTTTATTTAAAGGAATATAATTGGTTCTCTTCTTTAGAACTGCTCATTTCCCTTTACAAACATATAATTCTCTTTCAGCAATCCTAGACATGCCATTTTGGGGATATCTGATCCTTTAAAAACTTTGCTTTATTATGTGGGTGTCTAGTTTTCATCCAGATTTTATTTTTTTACTGTACTTCTCAACTTCAGGAAAAATGCTTTAAAAATATTAAAATAGCCAATTCTTTCATTCTAGAGAAATATTTTTAGAGTATCCAGAAAATAGAAAGCATTGTTTTCTTAGTATGCTACTGTTACCATAATATGAGTAGATGTCATTCTATTCAAAACAACTATGTTATACACTTGAGTGATTTGACCAAATTTTCTTTGCCCTTGTGTAAATAGTAAATTGATGTTTAAGAAATAACACAACACATAGGATAAAAATTGAGACATTTCTAAAATTTAAGTGTAACATAAAATATGCATTCAGTAATTTAAAAAACTAAAACGTGATACATATAAGCTAGTTTATAAAAATAAAATATTGTACAAAAAACAATATTCCTTTTTCCTGATTGCTTTATATTGAAAAAGTTTTATTGAGTTTACATTTTTTGTGGGGTAGGGTAAGGGTTACATAGAAATTTTGAGAGTAGTCACGTCAAAGTCGTCGGCTCCTCCGGTACCTCAAGTTACATTATTAAAAAGAAAGAAAAAAAAAACATTTCACATAACACTACAAGCTGGGAGCAAGTACATATTCCTAAATTTTTCAATTATATACTGTCAGTCAATTACAAAAATCCAGATTACAAATATCATACAATATTACTCAAAAAAAAAACAAGGGCAAAGTTATTTTTTAGATCTAAGTCTCTTGGCAATTGTATCTTCCCCCTTCTCCCCCGGGCCCCCAGCGGACGGGGCCATGGCTCCCCCTGCCCCCCCTGGATCTTCTCCCAGGACAGAGGAATGTTTTTTAAGAAAGGCTTCCGCCTCAGCAACTGTTTTAATCTTCACTCTACCTCCTTCCCAGAACACCAGCATCCCTTCGGGTATCACCCACTTGAACCAGATCTCATGATCAAACAATGTTTTAGACAAGAAGGAAAATTTCCTTCTAGCTTCTCTAATCTTTCTTGGAATCTGCTTCAAGATGGTAACCTCCTTTTGTTGGTAAATCATAGGACTCCCTCTTTGCGCCTTCAAGATCTCCTCTCTGGTTGACCTTCTAACAAATTTTACATGTATCTCTCTGGGTACTTCATTCATCCTGGCATATGCAGAATTTATTCTGTAGACTAGGTCAATGTCCCCTCTGATCTCATCTTTAGGTTTATGTAAATAGTCTGCAATAATTGTACTCATAAGATCAGGGAGACATTCACCATCCATCTCAGAAACATTCTGAAATCTCAAAAAATATGTCATCCTTTCCATATCTATCCTAGTCACGTGCCCATTTATTTCCACAACCTCATTAGAAACATTTTTAATCTCTCCCTTAGCCCCCTCCAGCCCCCCTTTCAATTCTTCATTCTTCTGTGTATTCTCAAGCACTTGTTTTCGAGTGTCCAATAATTCCTTTTTAAAGTTGACATTTTCTGCCCTCTGGGCCTTAATTTCTAATACCAAATTTTGTATAACAGATTCAAGGGCAGTCATTCTTTGTTCAAGGCGTGCCAGCGTTTCTTCTTGTGCCATGTTTAGCTGTTAAAATCCGTGCCAATAAAATGGCGTTTTTAGGGTGGGGCTGGTAGGCAGATCAGGAGTCCAAAGTTCTTAAAGTTGTATAGCTGCAAAATTCAGAAACCAGTAGAGAAACACTTTTCCAACTCCATAGGTATAATAACGAAGGCAATCCAGAAAGGAAAACACAAATCCAAAAAAAGAAAATTCTTCATCAATAATTAGAGGAAGTCCAAATCACAAAGAGACACTGGTAATTTTCCATAGGTCATAGTCAGTCGGGGACAAAGAGAAGCCATTTTCCGCCCAAACTCAGAGCCCGAGGGAGAAAGCGGTTAAAAAGCAAAAAAGAAACTGTTTCAGCCAGACCTAGAAACATAATTGCAACAAGCCGCAAAGTACTTTCCCTTGTTAAAGACCATCCAGATTAAAAGTTTCCGATTCCTCTCAACGAGGCATTTCCGAGTGCCGCTTTTAGTCCAAGGGGGGGTTTTTGGAAACAAACACCCCCCTCCAGTCCCTTTCAGCCCGGCTGACAGTACAGGAAAAAAAAGTTTTAAACGCTCACTCTCCGCTCGCAGCTGAGGTCCCGAAAAGCCTCCCGACTCTTCCGATCGTCTCTCTTCATGGAATTAAATGGTGCCGCCAACCTTTGGCGAAGGGAAGACCCCCCGCAGCATGTCCTCTTCCGCCTAAGCCGAGGAGCAGGGTCGCTCGCCCCACTGCCGTGGGGGGGGGCTTCCCTGTCGAGCCAGCTTTACGGGAGAAGCCCCAAACAAGGGGCTTCTCGCCCCCGTGGGGGGGCAGGAAAAGGAACAAAGCGGCGAGCGAACCCTAAGTTCGCCCGTCGCCGCCGGAGCCGGAACCGGACGCCCTGATTGCTTTGATATGATGAAAACAAATGTATATGGAAGGCTTTACAAATACTTTTCCCAAGCATGTAAAAATTCCTGGCTATCACTTACGTCAAAATCTCCCAAATATCAGAATAGATATATTTTAGAATTCTATTCAGTGATAATTATTGTCATAGCTGTGCAGAGGAAAACACCACTGTTGGAATTTCTAAAATGGACCCACAAAATAGCCATTAATTCTCAGCGACTTTTATATCAGATATAATACAGAACCAAATCATGAACACACATTGTGGTATGTTGGTAATGTTAAGAGAGTACATGAAAATAATTTTGGAGCTGAAGGGTAAAGCAGGAGTCTCCAAGCTTGGCAACTTTAAGCTTGGTGGGCTTCAACTCTCAGAGTTGGCTGGAGAATTCTGGGAGTTGAAGCCAGGTTGGAGACCCCTGAGGTAAAGCACTTGATTGAAATGTCTTCCAAACGTTACCATTAACTGGCATTATCAAAACTGCTGCTTAAGGAAATCCTCACATAATAACAGGATTGCTACATGTAGTGGAATTGTCAATATAAAAAAAAGAACATGCTCAAATGAATAAATTGTTTCACATATATTATTTCTATACTAAATAAACATCAAGAATAAGTTGCCAACGTTCCAGATGAGGCTGTTGGTCTCAAAAGACAGGCTCTTGGTTGTTTAACAATGTAATCATGCCATGCAACTTCCCGTGACAAAGTTCTACAATTGACTCTCCGTAAAAATAACACTTTTAAAAAAAAACAAAAAACAAAAATGCTTCCCAGTTTATTTTTTTACTTTTAACTTGTGAAGTTTAACTTCTTGTAAACTCTGTTTTTAATATGTGCCTTTATATTGTTTTATTATGTTATTGTAAACATAGATGTTTACAACCTATGTATACACATAGGTGAGATGGGTGTTATAGGAATTTTAAAAACTGAAATAAATACATAATTTTATCTGAAGAAAATGCAAGTCCCTTAGAATAACTTTTTAGAAACATATACTTGTTTTGGTCCATTGGCTAATGTACAACTCTGGCTTTTTATTTATTGTTGTTATGTAGTCCTAACTATTTGATCTGAAAATTCATACTCCACTTACTGTATATATTTTATACTGTATATATTTTAGAATGTCGGTGTTTCCTTTTCAGATGCTGATGAATGCCAGCTCTTCGGTCAAGAAATATGTAAAAATGGCTTCTGTTTAAACACACAGCCAGGTTATGAATGTTACTGCAAACAGGGCACATATTATGATCCTATAAAGCTTCAGTGCTTTGGTGAGTGTCAAGGCTATCATCATATTCCTCTCAACTGGGGAAAGACAACAAGATCAAGATCTAATTTTTGACCGCTTATATATGTAGCTAATATATGGAAACTGATTGCTTTTATTTCTCATATGTTCCTTCAAAATAGTATTCTTTAATCCCTTATTATTTGGAGAAATATAGAGCAATGGCTAGCACCAATCTTCTTGATTGCAATGCCCAGAAAGAATGTTGTGGCTGCAGAAATTTTGTTAAGTTCTTTTGTCCCTAAGGCAACCAGAGGAAGTGATATATTGGAGGTAACATTACAAAGAAATAAAATACATGATTATTTGTACAGTGGGATATACAGCAATAGTCCAAATTATATTCAATTTCATCTTGCTGTGGTAAAAGTTTTTACTGAGACCTTATTACACAATATATAATTAGCTTAGGGAATACTTTCTGAGTTGCATAACAAAAGGAGAGTAGATAAATTTTATATTGCCATTACAGGAAGAAACCTCTGAATAATAGCAGCTGGGAAATAAAATGTGAAATAGCCTAGCATCCTCATTTAAATTTGTAGTCTTTGCAGGAATCCTCTAGAACATTATAGTGAAAAATGGTGGGATGAGTGAGATTTTGATATGATCTAGTTGAATATTTCTTACATTTTTAATGAGATAAAGTTTGCCAATACCAGAAAGATGAAACTGGAAGAAGTAATAAGATAATTTGGGGGAAACTGTCTGATTTTTCTAACAGGTTTTATATTACAGGTTTTACAGTTCTACAATTTGACTAATGTACTGTTAGACTCCCATTTTTTAGGCATAATGCATAAATATACTCTTGGATTCTTTTTCAGTGAGGTTCACATTCTGTTTATAAAAAAAATCATTTGAGGAGATGAGTATTTTTTTGCATACTATTTCGTCCCTAAATATGGAATAGAAATTCATACTTGTGATTATCATAAATGTATTCCCATTAATCCACTGAATTGCCTTCTTATTCACTTTGTGCCATTTAACTGAAAATTATTCCTAGTCATTGCCTTGACTTTTGAAATCTAAAAAGAAAAACCATTCTGAATAGAATAACAGATTGAAAGGAAACCACAGTGAAAGGTTTAATTATCTTGGGTCCAGATAGCTTTTCTTTTATGATATAAAGCCATTTAATTTCTTGAATTTATATTGTTGTTTGTCTGAATAACAGTCAGTTTTTGTTTGAATATTCATGAAGATCAGGTTAATTTTTGTCCATTAGTACTAATAGTCCTGTTATTCTAGAGAGGGAACATACATATAATTTATTAAAATATCCTTGCTGTGCTGATATATCAGGTGGGTAGAAGGAAATAAATCCACAAAGACAATATTTATTTGGATGCTTCAGGAATAAGTGTATGTTTAACAGTCTTCTTCCTTGTAAATATGTTCAGTATGATTATCTTGATTTTAAATACCTTCTAATGAAAACTACAGTCCAGAAGTTGATCGCTGCAAATGTTCCGTACAAGCTAATGATTTCAGGAAATGATTTCCTTTGAAGTACTTTTCATTTACATTTGAACAGATACAGATGAATGTCAGGACATCAACAGTTGTATTGATGGCCAGTGCATCAATAATGAAGGCTCTTACAGTTGTTTCTGCACACATCCAATGGTTCTGGATTCTACAGGAAAGCAGTGCATCAGACCAGCGGAATCTAATGGTGTGCATTATTTTATGCATTGTTGTGTTCAGGTTGAAAGCCAAAATTTATGAAATCAAAAAGAATATTGTAGGTTTATTATTAAAGTATTTAATGTGTTTCTTTCTAAAATACTTTTCATTCATAATTGCAAAGCCCTTTTGCTAGGTATGTCATTGTATTTAGTAGAGTCTAGGGTTGCAGTAATCTGCAAAACATAGGAAAATAATTATCTGCAGAGATAGTTGCTGTTATAATGTTTTAATGGATATTACTACAAAATATCCGTTGCAACAGAAAACATTCTATATAGAGAACGGCCAAGTTCACATGATTTGTGCCCCAAATGTATGTTCTATACATGCACTTCCCCGTAACACATATATTACAGACAGGCCCAGATACAAAATATGTGAGTTTCAAGCATAGGTGTTTTGAAGTGGGGTACAGAAGGGAAACAACAAACACAACAGCAGCAGTGCACAGTAGTGGCAAAATAAAAGGAAAGGAAAGAAATGTTCTAGGAACATGAGCAAGTCAGCTGCTTGGGTTGTACCTCCAACCTAAGTGTGATGGCAGCTAAGGAAAGATAGAGAAATAAAGCACTGAAAAAATATAGGAAAGAGGTGAGGAACAGGCCTTTTGGGGAAAAGAATGTGCTGAGAAAATTAGGGTCTGGTCTGATCCCAGACTATGCAGAAGATAAATTTATTGTCCTATTTATTCCACCAGACCGCTCCAGAATTTATTTAGACTGGTGTTTATCAAACGCAGCAAGTTTACGTTATGTGGACTTCTGTTCCTAGAATGCTGGCTGGAGAATTCTGGGAATTGAAGTTCACATATCTTAAACTTGCTAAGTTGAGAAACACCAGCCTAGACCACATTCCAGAATAACCAAATGTTTCAGATTCCAATTTGGCTGAACCCTGACCTGACCTGAACCCTGAGCTGTCCAGAACAATATATTCAAACTTCTGATGCAGAGTATGGTTGTTCCATACCACATAAAACTAAATACATACAGCAGAAGATATGAATAGCTCAGGGGGTTGATGTTCTCTGAGCTTGGCTGTTTTACTCAGACATTTTGTTACTAGACTAGGTATCATCAGTTGGGTAGTTTGCGAATTGAGAAAATCTTGAGATTTTCAATAAAATACAAAAACAGTATGAGAATCCTAAAATTGCAAATCCTTTCCATGCATTGGGAATGTAAGAAAGTGATTGCTTTCCTGCCACACCAATCAATTTTTGATGATAATAATAATTGTCCTTAAAAAATAATTGTCCAATACCAGAGATTGTTCTAGAGAACCCTGAATATTAATTAAATAAAATGGATGTAAGAATTCCAAATTCCTTGTGTGTCCAATCACACACAAGGAATTCTATTCTATTCAACTGCCTTATTTGTTTGTATTTGAATATATGTATTCAAAAATTATCTCATTTGATTTTGCAGAAAATAAATATCTTTACAGTGTAATTCCACACATATTGAATTGCACTTTTATTTTTACAGATGGGGATGTTATGAAAAAAACAAATACTTTCTGGGTTTTTGTTTCAGAGCAAACTGAAGAAAGTGATGTCTACCAGGATCTTTGCTGGCAACATCTGAATGAAGATTTTGTTTGTAGTCAACCTCTTGTTGGGAAGCAAACTACTTACACTGAATGCTGTTGTTTATATGGTGATGCATGGGGCATGCAGTGTGCCCTATGCCCTATGAAAAACTCAGGTAGGACAAATATTCATAGGTTGAGAAATATTTAATATTTTTAATAATATCAATTCAGAAACTTTACTTAGCACAAAGACAAAACATTTTCATTGCTGTTCAGATGCAAGTCACTTTGACTTTCATTTTGCACAGTCTGAATTCAAATTGTCTTCAGATAAGATCACAGTTTAGTGATTAGTTATTTAATGTATCTCTCAGTAATATGATGAGTAGCTGTATCGATATTTTCTAAAGCATTATTTAGGAAATCCTAAATATTTAACTTTAGATGCTAATATGGTTTAATTCTGCTGAAATATCTAGGACTTTACATTAAAATAATATCCCATAATGGATTTGTTATGTAGTTCCAACCAACTTAAGTATGGAATAGGTTACATTCAATCAGCAAATTGTTTGTGAACAAACACACACAGGATAGCAGTGTATCCTAAAAATGCTACAACTGTGCTTCTGGATAAAGAACATATTTATGTCTCTGAATCCACCATATCCCTAAATGTAGATTCAAAGTAACGATGCCACCTAATTCTTTTAGAATATTATTTGATGTATTTTTAAAAGATAGTATACCAAATACTAAGCTCTGACTAATGGACATGATTTATCTTCGATAATATAAATGAATCTTAGGCTTACAAATTCAGTTGAATATATTTTGCAAATACATCTTTCATTTTTAAGTTCCAATATCAAATTTGTATGAATTCTTTTCCTTAGTTCTTCTGATTGAAAAAAAATCCATTTACTGGCTCCTTAAAAAGAAGCTAAGAAAGGAGATTAATACTTTCAAGTGGTAATAGGAACGGGAGCTGTTTTTCTTCACGGCAGGAATTGGTTTATAAGTTGTACAGTGTGTTATATATATATATTTGTTTCTTCATCCAGTGTTTCAATAACCTTACATGGGTTGGAGGTGGGAGAATGTTCCCCTAATATTCTCTACAGTGGGTTTTTTTTCGCATCCAATTCAACAAACTTTATTTTAATTTCCAGAGTGCTGTGCCAGAATGGTTCAGATGGGAGGGAAATCACAGGCACAGTGGAGGAAAAAATTGGAAATTAAATATTATGTACCATTGGCTTCTGCATAATTAAAACTGGGGTTTGCTGGATGTTTGCCAGAAACATTTCCCTTAAATATTAATTTATAACTTATTTTTTCTGATGAGAAGAATTTATTGATTTTTTATGAGTTTTACATTTTCTATTGATCAAGTATTCTCCAAAGTAGTTCCCTTCAAATATTAGCTGAGAAATCTAATCAAACACATCTAGGGAAAAATGATTAAGGAAGGTGATTTAGAAATTGTTGCCAGAATGTAACTTTGAAGAAAGATACAGCTTTGTTTAAAATAAAGCAAAGATGGGGTTATGTCTGATTAGGTTCTTAGAATTTATTAATTGGGATGATTGCTTTGATAAGGCTGTAATTTATACAGATACATGGTATATACAGGTATCATCTGTTTTGATTTCTTAGCTTGGCTGAAAAAAATAATCTCAGTTTGACCTGCCTCATTATGAAATAAGTTTTCTTATATTCTGCCTTCTCTTTGTGGACTGATAGATGTACAAATGAGATAAAAAGCATTAAAGATTATACAGACTGCTTCTCTAATGCACTTTCTTGCTGGCTGTTGAATTCTGGGAGCTCTTAATGTTTTCAAGTTCGAAAAACTGTGTGAGATCTTGGTCTTTCCACAAAAGGAACTTGTGGCTTTTATCTCATCACAATAGAAAGTGTAATCCACAAATCTGTCACTCATGGCCAGAACACATTGTATCACTTACAGCTTGCAATTTGTTCTATAGCCATGCAATACTCCAGTTTTTCTGCTTCTTATTTAACAAGATTTGATGGCTTGCATTAAGAAGAAATAGGATCGATTATAGCATATATGGAAAAATATTGCCTCTTATACCGTAGTAACAATCTTACTTTTAGTTTTTAATTTAAATTTGAAGAGAAGAAATTTATTCAAACTTTAAATGATGAAGTTGATACAAAGTTGATACAAAGCAATTTGTTCCTTTATTACTTGATTTTTTTTGTTAGTTACTTTTTCCTACATAACCAATATTGCAGTAAAGGGATAACTTAGTAAACTGTATTCAAACATTGGAATATGAACTTTCCCCAAGACAAAATAATGATGAATGGTGCCTGAAAGAACAAAGTACCCAATTTTTAAGTTCAAATATTTAAAGTAGTAATCTTGGCTCAAAAATAATTTTAAAGGTTTTCAACCGGTAGATCATATGCCCAGTTCCTGTGTAGAGAAATTTCAGTTACTCTCTAATTGAATATCAGATTTATACACTATATTGATTAGACTTGGTTTACTACTAGAATATCACTCTTCCATGATACTTTAAACATATGATTATGGTAACAGGGAAACAGGTTGTATAGATGATACTCCATTTTAAGCAATATATTTCTGAAATTACCCAAAACATTTTTAGTATTGTTACAGAACAGCATCATCTGTTTTCCAATCATACTTTATCATATTTAGAAATACTAATTTTGCATATAAAAGAAAATAGGGGCTTTGAACAGCATGCATTCAATAATAAAAAAAGTATTAAAAGTTCTATTTTTAGAATTTTAGAATTGTAATTAACTCTCACAGTGTTTTAAGCTATGCTTTGAGTTAAAGCTTTAAAATAATTAGTAAATTATTTTTACTAAATTAATAAATTATTTTTAAGCTAAATAATACTTACATAATTATTGTTAAATACTAAATAATGCTCATTTGTGTGAAATTTTCCTTTATTATTGCCTGTAATGTACCTTTATACGTACATCAGCTCTCCTCAGTCAGCCTTTTGTCCTTAAATTAGAGTTTACAACTTGAATTTATTAGACAGAGCAGAATTCGGCATTTTTAATGGGATCTTACTGCAATAGTGCTTTAGTATGGAATGCTATTAAACAGGAAGCTTAAAAGAAGTGATGCCAGAAAATGATACCAGTAACATACAAACCCATGGCACATTACAAATCAGATTGTGATTTGGAAATGTATTTGGTTTGTTGCCCTGTCTCAGTTAAAGTGAATCAGTGGAATTTTCCATTTGTAAAATAATCTACAAATAAATCTCTTTTGTTAATCGTGTCATTTACATGTTTCCAGGAAACTTTTTGGTTAAAAATCCAAGTGTTATCTGAACAGAGAATAATGCTTCAGAGTCCGTATATATAAACATTATCAACTATTATTAAGCTGGTTAATATATATTAAAATATACTTATTTGGGAAGCAAATAAATACTGATAGAAAGGTCACAGGAAGAAATTTGATTTTCACATTAAGAAGAAAAAATATGTTCGTATAAATAGTTAGATGTGGGGGGGAAAAACAAGATTTTTGTTATGAATGTTGATGTTGGGAAACATCTAGCCTGGCACTAAGAAAGAATGAAGTCCGAAAATGGTCTAGAGCAGTGATGGCGAACCTATGGCGTGTGTGCCGCAGGTGGCACATGGAGGCATATTTTGCTGGCACGCCAGTTGTCCATTCCAGCGTGCATGTGGGCACCAGCAAGCTGATTTTAGGCCTTCCGGAGAGCCAGGGGAGGGCGTTTTTGCCCTCCCCAGGCTTCAGGAAAGCCTCCAGAGGGTGGGGAGAGCATAAAACAGCCCCACCGGGCCAACCGGAAGTTCAGAAATGATCCATTTCTGGCCTCTGGAGAGTCGGGGGAGGCCATTTTCACCCTCCCCAGGCTTTAAAAAATCTCTGGAACCTGGGGGGGGGTGTCATGCGCACATGCACACCACGCAGGGACAATTTAATTGGTGTGGGCATGTGTGCGTTCACGATAGCATGCAAGGACACAATTTTGGCAGGCCATAAGAAAATGTTTGCCACCACTGGTCTAGAGTCACTGTGCAACTGTAAAAGGGCCAAAACCAACCCTCCCTGAATTTCTTGTAACCGTATCTAATAGTTCCTATGGGAGAGATGGTAGGCTGGGAAGATTCTTGTATTAGGGGCAGAACATAATAAAGTAGTTAGCTCGAACTCTACACATGTAGACCAGATTGCTTAGGCTTGACAATAAATAAAAAGAAGCTGACTAATATGCATCCCAATTGGCATTGTATGCCAGGGATAAAGGTAAAATATTTATAGAAATATTTAAGATTAACTTTCTCAACTTCACAAAATATTTCCTTTGGTAGAAGTTGCTGGAGGTAACTGAAATGTGTAATTTAGGTCATCTGGCATGTTAGAATGAATATACCCCCCAAATAGTGATGTTGTGCTGGTCTTACCAACTGATTTGTTAATCGAGTTTGTTTATGTGCAAGATCAGCTTGATGCTATACAATTCTATCTTCCCATGACTATTCTAGAAATAGTTTGGAACACTCATACATAAAAACTGTACTTAAAACCCAGCTACTTGGAAAATGATAAGGGCCTTTGTATGAAGATTATTATCGTCAATAGTCATAAGATGTAAACTACTTACTTAGCATAGAATAGTTCTGAGAATGCCACTGTTCTGCCACAGTGCAGAATGTTCTGTTCAGGCTAAATCTTGCTTTACACCCTCAGATTTTTTATATATATTTTAAAAGCATTATTCCCAGTCTATACAGCCACAAGATATTCTTAGAAGTGCATGAGCAATGTCTGCTAAAATCACAGATGTCCTGAACTGACTTAACCATATCATTACACAAATTGAGGTGTATTGGAGTATTGTCAAAGTAAGTTTAACAATAGTCAGTTATTCATAATTTGAATTGTTTATTGCATCCTTAGCCCAGGAAAACTACTTAGGGAACATCTCATTATTATCCTGCCCATATCTCTTCCACATTACTCTGGACTGTTGCTCCTCACACAAGAAATAAATGTTCATAAATCTATCTTTTATCCACATAACCGTTGGACATAATCATAAAGAAGAAGAAAATTCATTTGCATTAAGACTTTATGATCTGGAATAAAACATTTAAGGACCATCAGATTATTTGGTTTAGCATCTCCAACAATAGAGAGACAATGCTCTGAACTTGAAGAGCATATTAAGGGAAAAGAAACCTTTTAGACTTGTAGTCAATAATTAACAGTAGCTAAACTAAATTGGACTAAAATAAGGAATACCCTGAATGTTTAGTTTTTGGCAATGTATGGCATTGTACATAAACTCACTGTGCCTAGAGCATGAAATCTTTTTATCCTATTTGTACACTTTAATTTATAGTATTGTTTTGACCTTTGGAAGCTAGGAAAACATGTTACTAGATGATACAGGATCAAGCCAGAATTCTTAGCTAACGGAAGCTTGTTTAGTGTTTTTTTAAAGTGAGTTTTTAAAACAGTTTTTAAAAAATATTTTAAGCATTTTTAAAATATGAGCCGTGGTGGCACAGAGGTTAGAATGCAGTACTGCAGCTACTTGTGCTGACTGCCAGCTGCCTGCAGTTCGATTCTCACTGGCTCAAGGTCGACTCAGCCTTCCAGCCTTCCAAAGTTGGTAAAATGAGGATCCAAATTATTGGGGGCAATATGCTGACACTGTAAACTACTTAGAGGGGGCTGTAGAGCACTGTGAAATGTTATATTAGTGCTATTGCTATTAAAATATTTACCCTATTTGAAAGGTTAACAACTTGACTTTTTTTTTTTTGCAAAAGAACAATGTACCGTCAACATTCAGTAGTTTGTGCCAAAATAAGTGACAAATGGGGATGTCCAATGAATACACAAAACAGGGCCAGTGGGGAACAATAGCCTGTTTTCCCAGTCTAAAGTCTAAATTCAGTTGTGATGAGGAATAGTATCAATACTATCAATAATTGTAATTCTGCAGTTTTTGAAAACCGAGTGCAAGGAAGTTGAATTTTTAATTGTTTTGTGAAAATAACTGCAGTCAGATGTTTGACTGAAGACTTCTGGTTTATGGTTGAAGTTAAAACTACATTTCCTCCTACCAGACATATCAAAAGTCTGGAAAATGCCACAATTGCTGGATATTTTAAATGGGAATGGAAATTTTAAGCAACTCTCAAAAGTGTTATGTTAGATTTATTTGATATTAAATTGTTCATACAGACATTACAGTTATGATTCAATTCAGAGTGCTGGTATTTAGCTACAGTATATATCCTAGTATGTGGCATGGCTGCACTGGGGATATCCTTGCCAAGTACAGTTCAATTTGTCTGAACATTGAAGAAGAATTCACTCTGGATATCAGGAGATGTTGGAGATTGGTGTTCCCTGCTCTGTGGAACAGGATCCATGTGAAACTGCAATTATCCACTAATTTTCAAAAAAGCTCTCAAAACTATCTCACTTTTTGGAGTATAAGATGCACTTTTTTCCTCCCCAAAAGAGAGTGGAAATCTTTGTGCATCTTATACATCGAATACGGCCATTTTTGGCCTCCTGAAACTACATCCCATGCCTCCTGTTTTCTCCCAAAAAGGGAGGGCTAAATATAGGTGGGTGTGTATGTAGTTTCCTCTTTAAAATCTTGGTGCATCTTGTACTCCGGTGTGTCTTATAATCCAAAAAATATGGTATTTTTGAGACCTTTGGATACACAAGGATTACACAACTGGACTGGTTGTTTGTTTGCTGTTAAAATTGCAAATATTGCTCTTTTGTTTGTAACTAATAAGAGGTTGCTATTTTGATTGGTTTGTTCTCCAGAGTTGCCCAGGTTGTGTCATTTTATAAGGATACATAGATAGACAGAAGAAGTTGTGATAAATGTATTTATTTATATTATATAAACTGACTTTCAAAAACTCACCACAGCTTACAAAATAATGCAAATGTTAACTAAAATCAGCTCAGCCCGACTAAATGCATCACTAGCCTCCTTAAAAACTCTGCAAAACTGTTCAGTCTTCGAGATAGTGTGGAAAATTGTCAATGAGAGTGTCAGATTAATCTCGGGAAGATTTGTGTTCTACAGTCTAAACCAAGAAGCAATGCCTTCTTTTATCTTTGCTTGCTGATCTCATTTGGAGTAGGATTTTTAACAGATTCCTTCTGCCTTGACCTACTGGTTGGGTCAGTTTTTGTGAGAGATTGTGGGAAAGCTGGGGGCGAATCAGTTGACAAATTATATCTAAAAGGCAATTCATTCAAAGTTGGGATTCATCTGGGAAAAAGCATTACAGACTCCATCTTAATTAATTCACTATAAATGAATCAAAGACATTCTAGGAAATACCTATTACATTGCCAGATAGTCTTCAAAGGAAGTCCCATGCAAAGCTAATTGCAATAGCTAATGCAAAACGATTAAGGGGATGCATCACATTCCAGGAAGGGCATCTGCTGGCACATCAACTAAAGCTGGTCAAAGACTCTGCCCCAGTCATGGCAACCACCTGTTAACCAGGACCAGCTTTACTTAGTTTCATAAGTCATCTGGGTGCTCTCATCTACTAAAATCTTGGCAGAGATATCTAATAAAGAAGCCCTTGTAGTTGAATATAGTGATAGTCTGACTGGCCAAAATAATAGATGCTTCTGAAAAATAATCACATCAAAGAATACATCCCATCAGTCTTTGCTTGTTTCAGTGAAAAAGAAAAAAACCCTTAATAGTTTTTTTGTCCTAGATGATGCAATTCCACATAAGCACAGCTGAATAAATAAATACTTGAGATCCAAAATCTTTGATCAGGATGATAGATGTAACTGGCTCAACAAATGCTTTATTATGCCACATTACATTTACAATTAAACTATTGGCTGTGGAAATGCTGTTGAAGAATTACTTGGCTCCTTTGTTAAGAAAGTTACATTGCAATTGTTGGAGTAAAATAAATAATGTTTAAAAATATAAATGGTGCTTTTCTTTGCACAAGGCTACCAGATTGCAAAATAAAATACAAATATTTGTAGTTAGAGTTTAAAGATTTATTTTCAGGGACAACACATATTTTGTTAGCGTAAATCTAGTGCATTTAGCAATCAAGATATGTTATTTCTAAAATAGTCACATTTGCTGCAACATATTTGAAAAAAAATGGCTCAATAATTATTAGTGCAAGGACTGTCTACATAACTAAGTACATGGGAGTTTTGACATATTTTTTTTGTACCTTCTCTGAATTCACTTGTCACTAAGTAAAATAAGAAACAAGCAGGTGGCACTTAAGAGAGAAAAATCAAAGATGCTTGAAGTTATTTTTACACGACAGGGTTCAATGATATCACCCACAAGGCATTAATCAACCGAATAAGCATTTGGATTATTTTTTTCAAATGCTGTATTACAACTTTTAATTTATGAGAAGAGATCCTGCAGGAAACAGGTCAACAATACAAACTCAACACATAATTGCAGACAACTGCCAGATCAGATCATTAGTCTACATGGGTAAGTCATTGACTTACAACCAATGTTGGGACTAAAATTTATGTAAATGATGCAGTTGTAAGTCATATATGCGAGACCGCCTCCTGCCCCATACATCCCTTCGGCCGATCCGCTCCCACAGAGAGGGTCTTCTCAGGGTGCCGTCGGCCGGGCAATGCCGTCTGGCGACACCCAGGGGAAGAGCCTTCTCTGTGGCGGGCCCTGCCCTTTGGAACGACCTACCCCCTGAATTGCGCACCATCACCGACCTCCGCCTCTTCCGCCAGTGTCTGAAGACACATCTTTTCCAGCAAGCCGGCCTAGCCTAACCTCCCATGGGGACTATTCTTAGATAGTTTTAAATTGGGAATTTTAAAATTGGTTTTAGCATAGGATTAGATTAATTTAATATGTTCTTAAATTATGTATTTATTGTTTATATGTTTTTTAAATTCCTGTGCGCCGCCCTGGGTCCTCTGTGGGGAAGGGCGGGATATAAATATAAATAAAATAAAATAAATAAAAAAATAAATAAATCACATACAGTAGCTAGATCAAATTCTACAGCTTTTTTGATCACATCATTCAGCAAATTACTATGGTTGTTAAGTGAATCATATGTTTATTAAGTGAATCATATGGCATTACATTTTACATGCTTACATTTTTTTTATTCTGATAATAATAATAATAATAATAATAATAATAATAATAATAATAATAATAATAATAATAATAATAATAATAATAATCGTCTTCTGGGTGCGCTTCAAGGTGTTAGTTATCATCTTTAAAGCGCTCCATGGCTCGGGACCTAGCTATCTGCAGGATCGGATCCTGCCTCATACATCCTCACGGCCGATTCGCTCCCACAGAGAGGGACTTCTCCGGGTGCCGTCCACTAGACTTTGTCAGCGGGCGACGCCCAGGGGAAGGGCTCCCTCTGTGACGGGCCCAGCCCTCTGGAACGACCTTCCCCCCGACATTAGGACGACCACGGACCTCTGCTCCTTCCGTCTAAAATTAAAAACACATCTCTTTTGTCTGGCCGGCCTAGGATAGTCTCTCTGTCTTTGGGGTATTATTATTATTGTATTTAATTATTGGGAATGCTATTTTAGTTTAGCTAGTTTTATGGGGAATTTTAGCACAGGCTCAGGTTTAATTTGTTTTTAAAAATGTCTGTATATATTTATTGTCTTTTATTCTTCCTGTGCACCGCCCCAAGTCCCTGTGGGGAGAGGGAGCGGTTTATAAGTATTAAATTATTATTATTATTATTATTATTACTACATTTTTTTTTATTCTGATACTTTTACATCAGATATTTCTTCCCCAACATCTCCTGTTTCATAATTCTTATAAATCAGGTTCTTTGTCATCCAGGTTAGATAATCTAGGTTAGTCCATGTAGAAGGGAAAGCTGCAAAAAGTTATACCCACTTCAAATTGTTGTGGAAATATTTATACTCAGTTCATTTTATTGGAATAGTTCATCGCTTATATTGCTACAAGTTATGTTCTTTAAGTTATTAAGAGACAAAAACAGCAAAATCAATCATTATAAATGTCCAGCCCTGAGAAACACAAAAGCCAGTTGTGCAAACAGAAAAGTATTTGGAACAAAAGTTGTTTTACTGAAAACCATGCATGATTAGGAAAGTACCAATGTATTTCTCTGCTTTTGATCCCAAAATGACAAAATGAGCTTGTTCTTGGCTTTCATTCAGATGTTTTCATTCCAGCTTTCCTTTATACTGGCTGTCCTTCTACGCTGAAGGTTCTTTTTAAATGTATGTAATTCCCTTGGTAAAGTATTCCATGCAAAACTGTGTTGTATTGATAAAATATTTGGCTGGATAATCACTCAGTTTTATTTTTAACGGTACATAGAAACATCCATCAAGATCTTTTTCTTTCCTAGACGACCATGTTTCTAATATATTGGGCTGTTTCATACATAATGAAGTCATTTTCCTTTTTTTATTGTCTGCTTAATTCGTTTCTTTTTAGTCTTTTGCAAACCATAGTTTGTCACTAATTTGAATCAGCAATCTATGTTTATAGTGGCATAAAAATCAGAGGCTGTTGTCAGGTATACCAACAATTTGGGGGGAGGGAAGTGAGGAGGGATGTCGCAAACCAGTAAGAACTAAAAAGAAGTAAGTCAAATTTGGCAAGGGAGATAGAGAGTATAGAGGCAGCCCTTGACTTAGAACCATTCTGTTAGTGGCCATTCAGAGTTACAACCGCACTGAAAAAAGTGATTTATGGCGTTGTTCCCATGTTGCAGATCTCCATGGCCACATAATCAAAGTTCAGACAGTTGCAGTGTCCCAGGGTCACACAATCACCCTTTGTAGTCTTCCGAGCTGGCTTCTGACAAGCAAAGTCAATGAGGGAATCTTGCTCTCTTAACAATCACACGATTCATTTAACGATGCAGCGATTCACTTAGCAACTTTGGCAAAAATATGTCATAACATGGGCCAAAACCACTTAAGAACTGCCTTGTTTAGCAACTGAAATTTTGTTTCTTTCAAAAAGAAAATCCAAGTAATAAAGGCACGTAACCTTAATGTATTCTCTTAATGGCAGCCAAGATATTGTTATCCAGAGCAAGATATGTTGTGTAACCTAACTCCCTTTTCTCTTGCAATAAACCAGCATACGCAAATTCCGTGAGAATCTTGCTTTTTGGTTTTGAACTGCCACAAGTAGCTAGAACATATTATTCTTAGTGTTTACACCAAATCCTTGTGAAGCAATACTACTATATCCTCATTAGGAATAGAAGGTTGAGGTTGTGAAATGGTGGCATGTCTAAGGCTTTGTAAGGGAAAGGTTCCCCTTCACATGTGTGCTAGTCTTTTCCGGCTCTAAGGGCAGTGCTCATCTCCGTTTTTAACCCAAAGACCCAGCACTGTCCGAAGACGTCTCCGTGGTCATGTGGCCGGCATGACTAAACGCCGAAGGCGCATGGAGCACTGTTACCTTCCCACAAAAGTGGTCCCTATTTTTCTACTTGCATTTTTAATATGCTTTCGAACTGCTAGGTTGACAGAAGCTGGGACAAGTAACGGGAGCTCACTCCATAAAGCGCTAGGGATCGACAAGCTCAGTGTCTTAGCCACTGAGCCACCACTTTGTAGTTGATATTAAAAACAAGATTTCAGTGAGGGAGTGTTTGTCAGCTCAGCCTTAAGCCTGCTGCGGTTTTTCCTTTACTACAGAAGTGAAAAAGCCACAAGGTATTTACTTGATACTGGTAAGGGCTAGACTTGTGGCTTCACTTCGCAATATATTATATTTTTAATAAAAGGGAGTTGCCTGACAAAAATAGTGAAAGTTTGATTTGCTCAACTCTTCTTCCCATTATCTGGTGAAGCAAAAAGTACCGTATTCTGCATGTATATCTTTTATCAAGCAACAACATGAAAAACATTCAAGCTTTTACTCTATGTCTATCCCAATTTAAAATAGCACAATTTACTTGGCTTTAGACATTCACATCGAATGGTTCTGTGTGATTTTGAAACAAATGAAAAATAGAATTGCTCAAGTTCAGTAAAGTTGGGGCATGGCGGTGATGTCTTTAAGCAATGCTGGTTGGCGACGCCCAGGGGAAGGGCCTTCTCTGTGGCGGGCCCAGCCCTCTGGAATGACCTACCCCCCGACCTACGCACCACCTCGGACCTCTGCCTCTTCCGCCAACGTCTTAAGACGTATCTATTCCAACAAGCCGGCCTAGCATAGCCCCCCGTTTCTGACTTTTATCTATAAATTTTAATTTTCAGGGTTTTTAGTGGGGTTTTTAGCACGGGATTTAATTTAATATGTTTTTAATAATATATATTGTCTTTTGTTATGGTTTTTAATAATGCCTGTGTGCCGCCCTGGGTCCTAACAAGGAGAAGGGCGGGGTATAAATTCGAAAATAAATAAATAAAATAAAAACTTTAATCTTTAAAAAAAAGAAAGCAACATATATTTATAAAGATGGGAAATGAGCATAGGATCAATTGTGCTCAAAATACAGGTAATCCTCAGCTAACGATCACAATTGAGCCCCAAATTTATGTCGCTAAGTGAAGGATTTGTTGAGTTTTTCCCCATTTTCTTGCCATATTTGTTATTGAATCTCTGCAGTTATTCAATGAATAACCAAGTTGTTAAGTGAATCTGGCTTCCCCATTGATTTTGCCTCGCAAAAGATGATCACATGACTCCAGGACACTGCAATAGTCATAAATGTGAATCAGTTGTCAAGCATCCGAATGTAAATTACGTGACTACGAGAATGATGCAATGGTCATAAGTGTGAAAAATGGTCATCGGTCACTTTTTTCAGTGCCATTGTAACTTTGAACAGTTACTAAATGAACTGTTGTAAGTCGAGGACCACCTGTACATTCTACTCTTATGTGTTTCTTTCCAGAGGACTATGCCCAGTTATGCAACATTCCTGTTCCTGGATCCCGGCCATATGGACAAGATGCCTTGGTTGACTTTGAACATGAACATTACACTTCAGAAACCGATCCATATTTCATGGAAGACCGTAAGCCTCCTTTATTCCTTAAGTCTAAGAATGTATAACTTATTTATTTCTTCTTAGAGTTCATAATATTCAAAGAGTTGCATGTTTTCTATGCTTATTGTGGGTGATACTTTTTTTTGAAAAGTATTCATTAGGAGTTATGATTGGGTTCAAACTATAAAACGTTTTTATTTCAGCAAAGTGCAGTAAGCAGGTAAGGGTTGACAATCCAAGCACTTAAATTGAAATGAATATTCAGTGCTCTTGTTGTCAGGCAACTGTCCCTTTGGAACAGACAGTGTTAGCTGTTGCAGGGAAACATGCTTTCTAGTGTACTATACAAGTGCAGACTTTCTCAGTGCCATTAATTCAAATTTAATACTTGGTCTAGTACACAGGTGTGAAATAAAAGGCTTAGAAACCTTGCCAGATTTCCTTTAGGCTATGGATACACCTCGGAGATTCTATAGCAGGGGTGGGCAAACTTTGCAACTTTAAGTCTGAAGGACTTCAGCTCCCAGAATTGGAGAAGTCTGGGAGCTGAAGTCCTTCAGTCTTAAAGTTGCAAAGTTTGCCCACCCTTGTTCTATAGCAACAACTGAACTATTTTCAGAGTTAAAAGGAGATATTCTTAAGGGGCTAACTTCACAAGTGGCTGATAACTTGACAACTACTTACCTATTTATTTGTTAGATTTATATCCTGCCTTTCGTTTGAAGCAGGATAAATAATAGTCCCTCCTCCCTTTGATCCCCATAAAAACCATTCTGATGTATGTTGGGCTGACACGGAAGACTAGCTCAAGGTTACTCAATGAGTTTCTCCTGAATCTGCCCCACCCCCACCCCCCAGTGCCAGACTTAAACACTTCCTCACACTCAAATTTACCTCTTCAACTTTTAAAATAACGTTCAGGATAGGCCACTGCATAAAGCAATACCGTCTAATGCAGTATAATAAAACAGACTCTAGCAAACCAAATTTGCTAGATTTCAGCCAGAGAATAGTTGTCTGTGGCCTGTCGACTGAAATATTGTATGAGAAAAGTACCCAAATCACAGTTGGCCTCTGCTCAAACATAGAAAGAGAAGATTGAGAGGATAATAAAACAACAACTTTAGGAGACAGATTGTACAATATTGGCATTGGCATTCAGCTACGATGAACAATTTGTATTTTTTTAAAAAATCTCATCAAAATTGACCACAATTCCACATATTTCTTACACGTGGCTTCCGTATCCTGGTCTGATAGACTATCCCTGGCAGTGATGGGTGGGGATAGCACAGAAATTACATTAACATTTTTAAAACTTTTGGCCCGAGGAGTTTTATCCATCTAGCTACTATATATACTCTACAAGAGCTGCGGAAACTGTAAAAGAACAAATTATTTCTCACATACAAGCAGCATCCTTAGGAGTAGCCTTTTCATCTCAAAGCACAATTAACCTGTTGAATTAGTGGCCATGGAATGTAGTAGTATCCTATGTTTTCATTTTGACAGGAGCCAGCAAAATAATGTCTGTGTAGGGGAATTTCTCTTGATTTTCTTGTGTCAGAAAAGATGATATCTTCCTAAAATACCATTCTGTCCAGCACTAGTGACTGCATTGCAGTTTTTGTCTTGCACAAATAATGTTATTTCATGTTACCTTATGTTATCAGTTTTGGAACTTTAAACCTGAAAACAGAAGAATACAAAACTTGGATGTTCTGTAGAATTTTCCTGAAGATTATCCAGGGTATCTCTTGTTTAGTATTTTGTGGGTGGGAGACTGTTTTATGAACATTTGTGGAGGGGAGTGGGGGAATCATCATACTATATGCAAGACAAGAAGCAATGAATGGAAATTAATAAAGGAGAGGGACAACCTGGAATTAAGAAGAAACTTCCTGACAGTGAGAACAATGAACCAATGGAACAGCTTGCCTTGGAACAGAAGTTGTGGGTGCTTCATCACTGGAGATTTTATAGAAGACAGGACAGGACAGTCTGGAATGGTATAGGCTCCCTTGCTTGAGCAGGGGATTGGACCTCCAAGGTCGCTTCCTACTCTGTTATCCTGTTGTTCTCTAATATATCATTAGTTGCTAAGGTCTTTGAATTATTCTATATGTAAAGAGACTTACAGTAGTACCTTTGTTCCTACCTACTCCTGCCTTTCATCACTGTCATCCTAAACAACTCTCAATTTACTTTCACAGACTGAATGGGCAATCACTCACTTTTCAATAAGATCTACATCCTTCAACAATTAGAGTTACGTTTCTCTCAGTGAACATCATTCACTGATGTTTTTAAAAAATCCTACTATAATTGCTACAATTTGCTGCCGGAGAAATATAAGGACCATTAATTCATGCATAGTTAGCGGAATAAATACAATCTTACTTATATTGTTCTCCTGTAGAATCCTGTAGTATAGAAACTCATAATTTCCATGCATATATGTATCTTAGTAATCAGCTGCATGTTATCAAATTGATTTTGTATATCTTAACCAGCTGTAGTAACTTTTTAAAAAAAATAAGGCTTATTATTTAAAATTCCAATTTCTGTTCCCCTCCCAACCAGCAAACAAAGGAGTGGTGCCCCCCCTCCCCCAGCCATGCTTAGAAATCATCCCTATTCAGAGAGTACTCTTCAAAAATGACCTCATGGAATTGTTCCTTCTTCAACCAATCAAATTCTACAAAGCTCTTAGATCTCAGGTTTTCCCCCCAAAGTACTTTTAGCTTGTGCTTGGCTGCCATCTACCGTTCACTTCAGTTATGCTATTACTTCTGAAAAAGGTCTACGCTAAGGGTCCTTCCTCATGGCTGAGTTAAAATGCCATCTCCCAATCTTGAACCGGCAAAAATGTATGCCAGAAAAAATGGTCTTGCCTACATTGCAAGTCCTATTCTGCCAAGTAACAAAGCTATCTATCAATTGATGCTGGTTTTTCCTACTTATTATAGGTGAAGTTAATGCATTTCCCCCACTTTCTTTGTCCTTTCATCAGTAACCTCCAGTCCAATCAGTGTCTCTAATATATGGTTGTAAGAAAGATCTTTGGAGATCTTGGGGAAAAGATGCTGCCTAAGGAATAATCAGATAAGAGACAGCAGAGCCCACAGAAGAAGCAAGAGGCTCAGAAGGGACTATTCTTTAGACCTTAGGCTATAAAGGTGATGGGGGAGAATTGTACCTTTAGACTTCCAAATGTAGCTTTACAGTAAAGTAGAATTAGTTTATTTAGTTTGTGTTTGTGTTTCCTGTCTGATCTACATGAAAAGGCTAAAATCAATCTTGGAAGCCCAACTTCGTAACTTCTGACTTTGTGCTAAAGAAGCACTTAGTTTTTTGAATGAACACAAGTACTAATTTGTGTGTTTACATCCATAATTCTTTTTTTTTACATCCAGGTTTCCTGAATAGCTTTGAGGAATTACAAGCTGAAGAATGTGGGATTCTGAATGGATGTGAAAATGGACGTTGTGTCAGGGTGCAGGAAGGATATACCTGTGACTGTTTTGATGGCTACCATTTGGACATGACAAAAATGACATGTGTTGGTAAGAATGTATTGCACTGTGTATACCCAGACAATTCCCATAATCTTCAAAGATAAAAAAATTGCACTAATATCTTTCAGAGTGAGTGTCAGATGGCCCCAGAAAGATATCACACTGCAGACAACAGGAATTGTACAAGAATTGTCTAAGAAAAAAATAGCTTATCCCTTTCCAATAGTACCTGGTTCTGACACCTTCAGTTTTACAACAGTTTTATTTTATTTATATTTTGTTTAACTCCATATAACTCTGGTCAGGAGGAAAAAAAGTCAACCTAAATATTTACAGATAGTCATTACTTTGTCTTTATTCAGCAACCATTTGAAGGTATGTCAATGGTGAAAAAATAACTTTATAACTAAGACCTTCATTTACAACCTTTGCAGTGTCCCTTAATCACATGGTCACCATTGCAGTCATATGTTGTCCTATCCTTGACCTGTTGGGTTTTTTTCTTTTATTAACCCTTGCAGAGCAGAGAGATTGGAGAGGAAGGGATTACAAGAGAGCAAGCAGGCACGCAATGTAGAATACACATAGAAAGCAATGTGCTACCCCCAGTATCTCTGAATGCACTATGCAAACTGCCCTGGTATATTTTCCATTGTGTGCCTGCCCTTTTGCCAAAGCAACTCTCAACAGCAAACAGAATTTAAAATTAAAACAACAATAGAAATAACTATAAGTGTAACATTGATTTAAAAAAAAATTAAGAACTGCAGTTGAGAAATACGTCTCAAGGCAAAACAAAAACCTGAGGATTGCTAACTTCCATCCATTGTTTGGTTGCAAACAATCAGGTCTTTTCAGAAAGCCAATAGGTTGGGATTAATCTACTCTCCAGTGGTCAAGTGTTCCAAAGGCATGCTTCCTGGGTCCCATACGGTGGCATTCCTAATTTAAGGAACCCAAAGGAAGCCCTAATATGCCTTCATGCCTTCCAAGTGTTGCTGTGCATTTGGATTCCAAGCATACATGTATTAAATGTCTATGCTATCAGTATATGTTAGAGACTCAACCAGCATACATTAAGGCAGTGGTCCCAAACCCCTGGGCCACGGACCGGTGCCGGTCCGTGGCTTGATAGGAACCAGCCGCAGGGCTGGAGAGGAGGAGGAGGGAGGAGGGGGCAGCCCCCAGGGCAGAGCGCGCACCGGATGCGGGAGAGCGCAGGCGTGGCGATTCGCACCATTGGAGGCCCTAGAGGGCCAAGTGAGCCAACTCCCCCCGCGTGTGCATGCGCCACCTGCCCCCCCCACCCACTCCTCCTCTACGCCAGCCGGTCCGCAGAATTTTTTTTTTAATGAAACTGGTCCCTGGTGCAAAAAAGGTTGGGGACCCCGGCATTAAGGGATATTCAGTAGTATTTTTCCTGCCACCAGTAGTATTTACTATAAGTGTCTAAATAATTTGTATGTAGTTAAATTGTGATTTAGTTAAATTCATTTCATTTGCTCAATCTTTTTTCCCCTCCTGTACCTATCATCTGGTTGAACGTAATGGGCTAAACCTGATCCAATTCACTTTTTTTCCCCCAGATGTGAATGAATGCAATGAACTGAATAATAGGATGTCTCTGTGTAAGAACGCCAAATGCATCAATACCGAAGGATCTTATAAGTGTGTGTGTCTTCCGGGCTTTGTCCCTTCGAACAGGCCAAATTACTGCACACCCTTGAACTCAGACCCAGAAAGTGACCTGGAGTGAGCAGCTGCCCTGTGATTTTAAGTCCGTATACTCTGCACTGTATAAACAAAAGGCAACAGAGAGAAAAGCATATTTAACTTGTGTTAAGGTTGTGCCTAATCCAGAGGTTGGCTATATATGAAAAACAAGCAATAAAATATCTTCTTAAAAGTGAAAGGTGATGATTTAATATATATCATCTTCACTAAAGCAGCAGACCAAATGGACACATTTCCCTGTGTGGAAGAAGTAATTAAATATACTATGTGTTCATAAATGAAATTCATGGGAATAAGCAATAAATGCTGTTATTTTGAACAGAAGGGTTTGGGGTTTTGTTTCTATTTTGTTTGGGGGAGGGTTATTATTATTATTTTTTTACTATTGCTTGATTTATTTGGTATATAATTAGTTGTGAAAATATGTTATAGTTCTTCTTTATTTAGCAAATCTTTGCCTAATGTTCCTTTCAAAGCTTCCCCTTCCCCTTTGATCCAGCTATGGCAAGATGAAGCAATTTTCCAAACACAAACGAAGTAATGTTCGTCTTTGTCTGGAACATTGGCCAGTGACTTTTAAAAATTGCTAAATGACTGCCCTGTGGAGCAGGCACTGTTCTTTAAACGAATGTACAGTCCATGGAGAGAAGTCTTTCGTATTCCTTTTGTACTTCACCGGGCCTTTTACTGCACTTACCATGCATTACAGCCAGACTTGCCAAGTTTCAAAGCTGCTAGAGGAGTTCCTGTTTGTATTGTAATATATAAATTGAACACAGATCTTGCGTTGGTTACCCTAACATATTAAAGCTCAATAAAATCTGTTTTTTAAGGAAAAAGAGTGTCCCCGGTTTCTGAAATGTCCTTTTGGTCCCTTTATTTTTATTGTAATTGATGTGACATAATAAGTGGCAATAATTATTCAAGTTCACCAGCTTGGGTTTGTAGGGTTGGTTGTCATGAAACTTTCATGATCATGGCAGATTTAATCCCTTGTCAATCTATTTGAATGGAAAGCTGCTGATTTTCAAAAGAAATCTGATTCATTCACTATGCAGAAAAGTGGGCAGTTTGCAGACCTTCGCATGTGGTGAGTTGTTTCAGGCACAATTTCAGAATCTACAATTGACATTGAATTGGATGACTCATTCATTATTAGAATAATCCTAATATTCAGCAAGTAAAAAGCGAAGTATCACTGAGATCAAAAATAGTAAACCTTGCTTTGTGTTAAATTTATATTTACCATCAAAGAAATAAAGGGAGACTAGTATAGACCTATTTCAAGCTATGTAGCTCATTTCAGCTAATCTGGGATTCAAACCCAGACTACTAGGCTAGCTGACAAAAGCTAAATAGCTTGAAATAGAACTATACTAGCCTCCCTTTATTTCTATGTTGATAAATATAAATTTAATACAAAAATAGTTTGTCACGAAAGCAACTGCCTGTGAAGGCTCCTGGATTGGGCCTGAAAGGTGGAAGCAGTATGCTCCATCCCATGTTTGGGTAGACCAGGTTGCCCTGATAGATCGGTCTCACTGGAAAACATTTAAGCCTTGCTTTGGTTCAAGTGTGATTGCCAAGTAAGCCACACTTAGTTTGGTACATCCATTACTAAACCACAAATAAGAGTTTATAAGTAAGCTACAAAGGCTAAATTATCACAACGTATTTAAAAAAAAGGTAAATTCATCCACTCCATGAACAGCTCATCTTCAGACCTATGTAGATTTTTTAAAGCACCCCATTTTCCAAAGCAGCAGATTGAGGAAGACTACCCAATTTGAAAAACATAAGAATATAGATACCAGATATTTTGTAATTTAAAAAATCAATAAAACAGTTTGTCAAAGAGAAAACTAAGTTTTTCTGCCCTAAGTGGCTGTTCCACTTATTTCAGAATAAATTCTATTCATTTTAAAATTGCTCACTTCCAGATGAGCACATTTGAATGCATAGCTGATGAGACATTTTTCAAACAGGAACGTTTACAGTTGCAGCTTCAATTCCATAATAACATCTGGCATTTAAATCTCTTTTGACCTTGAAGTAGAAAGAAGTAGAGACAAAAAGGAGTTATGCCAGATATATATCTGTCTGCAGCGAAGTCTAGAAAATTGTTCTGTATTTAAATATTTGAAAAAGATTTCTCTCTCCAATCAAAATATCAAGTACCAGTCAGTTTAGAAACATTGATGTAACTTCAGTTGAAGTCAGATTCTTTAGTTGCAGTGCTTTGATCTTTCTTTTCACACTACCCCGATGAATGGGGAATTGGTTGTTACATTTGTTGAGAATAATAAACAAAAAATCCAATCAGCAGATGAAAAGCTGCATACAAAAAGGACATTGTTCTTTGTTATATCTTCACAGTATTGTCTTGGTGGTGGGATAATGCAACAATGGATAACAAGTTTCTACTGTTCTTCTGTAAGACCTTCATCTGTGCAAAACTGGCCAGAGTATTCATAAATGTTTCTCCTGCTCAGATCTCCAATTTTTTACACTAAGCTAGAATAGAAAGCAACAGATGCTAGACAGACAGAAAGACATGAAAACATAATACTGGAAGCGAACAAAGAACTGGCCTGATAATGTTGAAGGCTGGGTAATATTGAGCCTGTATCCCAATCCTGTAAGATAGGAAACATCCATTAATTTGTGCTGAAATTCAGAAATGGTTAGATTGATATGACTGATATTCAGTTTTATATTGATCTTCAAAGCACACACAAGAGAGGGATGTAAAGCATGTTCATGGAAGAACATGCTTTCATTTTTGTTCCCTAGATTTAATTATAATAGGATTCAATAATAGCAAATGGTTACAGTAAAAAAATAAAGATAAAGGGTGATCATATACAGTGGTTTATGAAACTAGGTGTCATGATACAGAATGAGATCATCTATTCCAGTGATGGCAAACCTTTTCGCACCAAGTGCCCTAATCAGAACATGTGTGCAGGAAACCCAAAGACCAGCTGGTCAGCGCATGCATGCCTGTTTTCGGGGTGGTTTTTTTCCATTTGGGGGCATTTTCTGGGCTGTTTTCAGGATGTTTTTCAAGCCCAGTAAATGACCTGAAAACGTCCCTGGAAATGGGCCGGAATACAGACTGGAAAACAACCTGGAAATGGCCCAGAAAATGGCCTGGGTTTTGGGCATTTGGGGGGGCATTTTCAGGCTCTCCGGTGCACGCAAAGACCAGCTGTCCAGCATGCATGTGCATGTGCATGCTGGAAACCAGAAGACCAGCTGGCAATGGCACATGTGCCACCTCTGGCACTGTCCGGTGCCATAGGTTCGCCATCACGGATCTATTCCTTCATATATGAAAGGTTTAAGAAAACGGATTGCTCTATATCCCACGTGTTCCTTCTTTAAGTGGAAGTCATCTTTCAAGTTATGTTCTCTCCACAGGAAAATTTTAAGAGTAGCATGTTCAGACTTTTCTCTTATGGCTTCTCTCAGAGTAGATGGGATCCGATGGGGGGAGGGGATATAAAAGCTGATAATAGGGGAAAACAGAGAAAATGGCTTTTCATTTCTACTAGTAGGGATCACTTTTGGTAGAATCCCATGGGATGTTCCATAGAATGGAAGAAAAGAACCAACATTAATAAAAAGACAATAAGTTTGGATCTTATGCATCTGGCTAAGTTAACAAATTATAAGCCGTTGGTTTTTTAAAAATATGATTGGCTGGTTCATACCATATGCTGAGCTCGAACTACATATCTGAGAAACTGGTGTATATTTTTTGAAATGTGCATTTCATTCATGAAAGATCTTAATGCCTTTCAAAAATAAAATCCACTTTACTAAGAGGTATTTTGTAAGATGCAGGCGTGTTTTTTTTTCCTGTAACAGAAATGAGTACTGAAAAAGCTACGGGCCAACAAAAAGGAAACATTGATTGACTGATCAGTTGATAGAAATTTTATAGACCACCATAGTCCAACTGAAGCCTGGTCAGACGCTGTGTCAGTTTTATGCACTTCCTAGCAGTGCCTTGAGGTGCCACTACAGCCTGATATTAAATGACTAAAATTGTGTGGCACACAGTTTCATAAATGAATAGTGTTGCATGTTCATACATACACTCCCATTTTCCTGACTCTCCGTAAGTGAAAAACAAAATCATATTAAACTGGCATTGGGGATATTTGCAGAAGTATCTACTGTTTTAGGATTCTTTCATAGATTCTGAAATTAGCAGGAAGTGCCTGTGAGCACCTAGAGTTTGAGATCCAGTTGGAATAGTACTTGAAGTGACATGGAAAAATCCCCACTCTCTCTGTCGTGATTACAGAGAAGGAAAAAAAGACAGCAGAAATTTTGCCATATCTTTAGATCCATATTCATAATTAGCCCAATTAATTAGACAGGAAGGGAAAGCATCACCAAAGAATAAATATGGGTGAATAGGACAGGCAAAACCATAACTTCCTGGGGTTTATGCATTAGATGTTTCAAAAAAATTCAGATAAACAATCATGTGTCATCAAATTCTTAGGGGGGAAAAACGTTCTGAAGCCCCAGATATATCTAGTTTGGATCCCACGAATTCCCCTCTCTCTTCTTATGTCACCCCTAATCCTGTATTCACCATAAATTTACAGATCTATCTGAAAGGTTCCTTTGCATTGTCTTCCAAAATGTACATATTATGAAAAGAAATCTCCCAGTCTCCTGGACCATGCAGAACTCTTAGTGGGTTTTTAACAAAATCCAGACTCTGGAGTCAAGTGAGAAGGATGGTTCCACCCGCAGTCCTTTCACAACATTTGCCAATGCCAAACCTGTTGCACAGATCTGACTGCTTTACAGACCTTTCCATTTACCACCAGAGGCATTCGTTATTTTTATTTCTTACAATACAATACAATAGCAGAGTTGGAAGGGACCTTGGAGGTCATCTAGTCCAACTCCCTGCCTAGGCAGGAAGCCCTATACCATTTCAGACAAATGGCTATCCAACATCTTCTTGAAGACTTGCAGTGTTGGGGCATTCACAGCTTCTGGAGACAAGCTGTTCCACTGATTAATTGTCCTAACTGTCAGGAAATTTCTCCTCAGTTCTAAGTTGCTTCTGTCCTTGATTAGTTTCCATCCATTGCTTCTTGTCCTGCCTTCAGGTGCTTTGGAAAATAGTTTGACTCCCTCTTCTTTGTGGCAACCCCTGAGATATTGGAACACTGCTATCATGTCTCCCCTAATCCTTCTTTTCATTAAACTAGACATACCCAGTTCCTGCAACCGTTCTTCATATGTCCTATGAAGAACGGTTGCAGGAACTGGGTATGTCTAGTTTAATAAAAAGAAGGACTTGAAAACTTTGGCTGCCAAAAGGTTCTGTTGAAAGCAGGGATGCAGATTCCCATTGCTGTGCTAGCTCTCCACTTCCAAACACTGATCACCCTTCGTTTATTTCTTAGTGGGTCAATGTAATGTCTGCTTTCAATTCTGCTGGCTGGAGGGTGTCCTGCCACAAATGCATGAAATGTGGTTTTTTTTAATCAAATCAAACCTTTACTACACTCATTCACCAGCTATTTTTTCATAATCCTTTCTTTTTAAAGGAAAATAATATTCTTTTGTCATTCAGAAAACTGGGTATCATTGGGCAATGGAATTGTGCTTCTCCCACCCAATAAATGGAAATAAAAATGCTCAACTTTTTCAGTGCCAGCATAACATCAACAGATATTATTCCTTCAGTATGGATCAAATGATTATGGATTTACTGGTACTGGCCCAATATTTACATTTAAAAAAACACATTTTTTGAACAAAATAAAAGATCAGGAACTGATTCCATTACAGTTACCTTGTTTTGATGGGGTTGGGGGGTTGGGGAGGTAAACAATGTACTGTCAAATTACAGTTACAGTAACCTATTGAATATCTTGATTTTCTATTAACAGCATTTGCCTCTCTAGCATGGACGATCTAAACAATAGTATAAAAATGAACCAGGCTTTTCTTTCTTCAGATAAAAGGGGTGTCAGTTATTAGCATTTCATTCCTTAGTTTAAAATATTGACATGTAAGTGCAATCTGGTACCCTCAAAATGACCAGGCAGAATAGCACCTATTGAGCTGCACATATCTCAAATTCTATAGTATGATTCTTTCAGATGAAAGCTGAGGAAATAGGATTGAGGCCTGGGGAAGTATCGCCATTAAAAGAACCAATTAAAGGAGAAAAACACTATTGTCAGGAGTTTGAGGAAAGTCATGTCAGGAAACAGGCATGGAAAGTCTAGAAATCTGCCCTAGGCTATAAAAGCAGAATCTTTTTTTTTTTTATATTGAAAAAGTTTTATTGGTTTTACATTTTTTCTATAGGGTAGGGTAAGGGATACAAAGAAATTTTGAGAGCATTCACGTCAGAGTCGTCGGCCCTTCCGAGACCTCAAAATACACAATAAAAAAATAACAAAAAAAAGCATTTTTCATAACACTACAAGGTAAAAGCAAGTACATATACCTAAATTCTCAATTCCATGCTGTCAGACACTTACAAAAAATCCAGAAAATATTATGCAAAATTGTTCAGGAAAATCAAGGCAAAGTTATTTTTTCGATCTAAGTCTCTTGGCTATTGTATCTTCTTTTTCTCCTCCCTGGCCCCCAGCGGGCGGGGCCGTGGCCCCCTCCGTCCCCCCTGGATCTTCCCCCAGGGCAGAGGAATGTTTTTTAAGAAAGGCTTCCGCCTCAGCAACTGTTTTAATCCTCACTCTTCCTCCTTCCCAGAACACCAGCATCCCTTCGGGTGTCACCCACTTGAACCAAATCCCATGATCAAATAAAATTTTAGACAAGAAGGAAAATTTCCTCCTTGCTTCTCGAATCTTTCTAGGAATCTGCTTCAAGATAGTGACCGTTTTTTGTTGGTAAATGAAAGGGTTCCCTCTCTGCGCCTTCAAGATTTCCTCTCTGGTTGACCTTCTAACAAATTTCACATGTATCTCTCTAGGCACTTCATTTATCCTGGCATATGCTGAGTTAATTCTATAGGCTAGGTCAATGTCCCCCCTGATCTCATCCTTAGGTTTTTGTAAATAGTCTGCTAAAATTGTGCTCATAAGATCAGGGAGGCATTCACCAGGTTGCTCAAAAACATTCTGAAATCTCAAAAAATATGTCATTCTTTCCATATCAATCCTAGACACATGCCCACTTGTTTCCTCAACCTCTTTAGTAACATTTTTAATCTCTCCCTTAACCCCCACCAGCCCCCCTTCCAATTCTTCAGTCTTCTGTGTGATTTCCAGCGTTTGCTTCCGTGTGTCCAATAGCTCCTTCTTGAAAATGATGTTTTCTGCCCGCTGGGCCTGAATTTCTTGAACCAAAGTTTGTATAACAGTTTCAAGAGAAGCCATCCGTTGTTCTAAACTTGTCAGTGCTGTTTCTTGAGCCATCTTAACTGTTAAAGTTAGTGCCACCAAAATGGCGTTTTTAGGGTGGGGCTGGTGAGACTAACCGGGAGCCAAAAGTTCATATCAAGGTTGGAACGTTGTAAAATTCAGGAACCAAGAGAGAGACAATTTTCCAACTCAATAGTTATAATAACGAAGGTAATCCAGAAAGGAACCACAAATCCAAAAAAAAAAATTCTTCATTAATATCCAGAGAGAGTCCCAATTGTAAAAAGACGCTGGAAATTTTCCATAATTAAAATAGTCAGGCAGGGACAAAGAAAAGCCACTTTCCACCGCCCATCTCAGAGCCCAGAGGAGAGAGTAGAAAAATAAATTTTTTTTAACCAGCCAGACCTAGACACAATGTTGCAAGTAGCCGCATACCACTTTCCCTTGTTAGAGACAGTCCGGATTTAAGATTTCCGCTTTCTCTTCCAGAGAAGCCATTTTAAAGTGCCGCTTAAGTCCGAGGGTTTTTTTTTGAAAACAAACACCCCCCTCCCAGTCCAAGCAGAATCTTGAAGCCTATTTCCCCCCTCTTATACCGAACAGACTCAAGGTGAGCCTGTCTTAAGTTTCCTTCTCACCATTTCTTCTGTTTCTGTTTCACCATTTTCTGAGCTAAATCATGTTTTTTTAATGCATGCCACATATTTTCTCCAAGGAGATCCCTGTATACTTCTATCTTCTATGACCAGTAGTCATCTTAGAAATTTGGGGAACATGTTTCAGGCTGTTTTATAAATACAATGTACACTTAGCGACCATTCATAATTATGATAGATGTGCATGTGTGCACATCCCCTACGCATCCACCCTGCTCCTCCTTTGCCCATTTTTGGCTTTCAGGTTGGTGCAGGAGGCTTCCAGGCCCAAAACAGGGCACAGGGGGAGGGGTGCACGCAGGGCCCCCCCACACCCAATTTTGGCTTCCAGGTTGATGCAAGAGGCCTTCCGGGCCCAAAACAGGGTGTGAGGGGGCACACAGGCATATGAGCCCCCCAAATGCAATCCGAGCACCCTCTGCGCATGTGCCCCAGCCACCCCCTCATATGCACACACATGTCCCCCACATGCACCCCAGCTCCCGTGTATGTGCAGCAGAGACCCAAAGACCAGCTGGCCAATGGAAGGCGCATGCACAAATGTGGGCTGGGGTGACAGCTGGCATGCCTGCAAAGAAGGCTCTGCATGCCATAGGTTCGCCATCACAGTCGTAAAGCATCCATTCCTTCCCATTAGCCAAAGATTGCTGAAAAATATTACTGTAAAAGGTAAAGGAGAAAAGCTTTATACAGGAGATGCCTGATGACCTCAAGTCAGGAGGAAAACCTCTTAGGAGGAATGACTCTCAAACTCTCCAGTCGAGGAAGAAAGTGTTGAGTCCCCAAGCCTATGTCCCAGACAGCTCGTCTGGTAACCTATGAGTCACCGCATTCCGGAGCTGAGCCAGCAGCTGCAGTGATTAACAGAGACAAGCTGTCTGGAATCTGTCTGGAAAGGAGTTACAATGTTGCAATTGCATTGCTAGGAGTTTCCTGCCTGGTAACTCTATATAAGAGGTTGCCAGAGAAGAAACCTTGCCAGTTGAATCTTGTGTGTGTTGTAAATAGTGTGAATAAACGTTCCTGTTGTTTTGACCATGCCTGAGTCGGAATCCTTTGTCTGATCTAACAAAAAGTTCCTAAACAAGCAAGCAAGAGAACTCGCTTAATTTGTTCAGACTTTCAACCAGTGCTTTAAAGTCCCTTGACAGACCTATGATCAGGCCTTGACATTAAGCATTATCAAGAAGCAAAGAGTTGTCAGACATTTAAAAAAAATGTTTACCTGGTTAGTCATTAGGAAGGCCACAGAGGCCCATTTAGTCCAGGTTGTTCTTTCCTTGTCTTTCATCCACAAAGGTGAGTCATCTTACAAAGGGAGCAAATGTTCTGTAATCAGGGCCTTGGTGAGTCAGGTATGAGCCAGGAATTCAAATAAAGAAAGAACAGGAGCCTGAGGAAGACTGAAATATATCAACTGCTCCCAAAGGGTATGTATATGAACGTCACACAGATTTCACTGATTATGGTTGTCTCTGAGCTTAGTTGTTTTCTTGCAGACAAGTCATTACTCAAACTAGGTAACATTATCAGTGCTAGTAAGGAGTGGGGTTTGCTCTCAGTTTATATTCTAGTGTTGGTGGGAGTGGTCTTGGAAGCTTTTTGGTTGGAATGTTTATCATTACCTTCTTTGGCAGTTCCTTGATTTGGGGTATTGTTTACTTCTTGATGTCCTGATTTCTTGGTCTTGATTTTTCCTTTACTGGTACCACGTATGAGGGTTCTTTTTTCCCCCCTGCTGGAAAGCATCTCAATTCTCTCATATGTTATTCTCATAAGTTGATATTGCTGGAGAATGCATTGTACGAGAACATCAAGTCTCTCCTACACACCCTTGTGCCATGATTCTGTTTGCAGATTGCAGGCGCAGATGGATCCTTCTATACTTATGCAATTCGACTCCCAGTTTGGAGAGACACTACAATTTACCATAGTAATAGAACACAGGCTTTGTAGGCTGTGGCAAGGGACTGGGGTACCTGCAAGACCGCCTACTACCAAATACCTCCCACCGACCAGTCCGCTCCCACAGAGAGGGCCTCCTCACAGTGCCGTCAGCCAGTCAATGTCGGCTGGTGACCCGTAGGGGGAGAGCCTTCTCTGTGGCAGCTCCTGCCCTCTGGAATGACCTACCCCCTGACCTACGCACAACCATGGACCTGCGCCTCTTCCACCAGGCCTTGAAAACCCATCTATTTCATGCGGCCGGCCTGGTGTAGTCTTTTAATCTGTTTTTATTAGGGGTTTCTATTGGGGATTTTAGAAAAGGCTTAGGGCGGTATACAAATCTGAATAAACTGAAACTGAAACTGAAACTAAATGTTCTAGTTGTAGTCCTCATGTCAGAGTAACTCTGAAAATGGAGAAAACCAAGAAGTGGAGGCCCTCCTGATCTAAAAAGATGGAGACTTTGACAGCAACTCTCTTTATCTCTGGTCACCATTCTGTCAATCTGGACACCAGATAGCAAACTGCCTGAGGTTGCACAACAGGCCCATTCAAAACCTCACACAACATACTGAAGGCTGTATTTGTACAACATACTAAATTAGCTTTAATCATTGCTAAGAGGTTTGTGTACAAACCCAACCCGCTGTAAGAAAATAATTAATTAATTACTGTGCAAAGCCAGAAAATGGGTTTATTCAGAGAATTTAACCACTGGAAGCAGATTGAGGAGCACAATGTCTCAGCCACTCTCCTTCTGCTTCTTACAGAACTACCTATTTAGCATTCTTGGATTAATCAAAGTTATGGTCAGTCTGGGGAACTAATTGCTTTTCTAGCCTTCTCCCTATATCTCTGTTACTCATCCTGTTCCTCCTCTTTTGCTTTTCTCTTCAGTGGTGGGATTCAAATATTTTCACTACTGGTTCTGTGGGTGTGGCTTTGTGGGTGTGGTGTGGCAGGAGAAGGATACTGCAAAATCCCCATTCCCTCCCCACTCCTGGGGGAAGGTTACTGCAAAATCCCCGTTCCCTCCCTACCCCACTAACCTTTTGGTCAGCTCTATTCTCTTGTTCAGGGCAAAAAAAGACCAGCTGGGAGGCTGGGAGGCAGAAAAGCTGGGACCAGCCTCTTTGCCAGTTCTTCAAACTACTCAAAATTTCTGCTACTGGTTCTCCAGAACCTGTCAGAATTGGTTGAATACCCCACCTCTGTTTCTTTTCCTTCAGAAGACGTTGCAACCTCAACATAGAGGAAGACACTCCTAGTGTTTGGCTGTAAAAGAAGTTGCCCTCCTGATCAATACTTAGTAACAAAGGCCTTATGACCGCTGCAATTAAATAATTAAAATCCCATAAAGAAACAGGGGCATAGCTGAACCACAAACAAATCTGAGTGATTAATCCATAAGATATTAGTTGCTTAGACCAGGGGTGGGCAAACTTTGCAACTTTAAGTCTGAAGGACTTCAGCTCCCAGAATTCTCCAGCCAGCAAAGCTGAAGTTGCAAAGTTTGCCCACCCTTGGCTTAGACAGAGCTCTGCTGTGCAAAACTGTATTAAGAAATTATGTGAAAATAGGCAAGTCTGTTCTTTAAAAAATCTAAGCCCACATTCCAAAAGATATTGAATGCATATATGGGCTACATACCTAGTTCTCAGTTTCAAAATGAATAATTGTAACTATTTTTTGGAAAGTTCATTTGGATATGACAACGTACATGGCCACGACTTCCTCTGTTCCTGTAATACGATATCAAAATTCCTACTGGAAGTGGCGACAAGCCCAAAGATTTATTCTCCTGTCACAATAGCCAAAGGCTGCCAACACTGCAAAAAGAAATTAACCAAAGTTTTTCCCCACTGCACCAAACTTTAAACTGGAAGTAACATTATCTGATTTGTGACCGTTTGAGAAAAACGGGGCTTCCCATATCACTTTCAAAATCTGGCTAAGGAAACAACAAAAATAGAAACAGCAGAAAACTTTAAAATGAGTTAGTTTTGTAACCCCTGCCATTAATAACATTGCTTGGAAACTACTGACCGAACCGTTCAATGTGATCACCAATTAATATTGAGTTTATTGTGTGGTGGATCCTGGAAATAAGCATAAGTTGTTTGCTTGTTTCACTTCTCATCACAGCCAACACACATGAAGTCTCTCCTTTGCTTTCCTGTATTTCCTGCCTCTGCTATTATAAGTTGTGTTGTGGGAGCTCTATTTATAGTACAAGGAAAGGAAAAAGCACTTCTGGAGGCAGGAAAACCAACCAAGGAAAGAATCAGAGGAAGTGCGGCTGCCATTTTACCAAACAATTTGGAAAGCATTGAGCTTCGAAACTCACAAGTGTTGTCATTGTTGCTAAGAATATGAACTGAGCACAATTCCTTTGTTTGTCCTCCAGAAGTATTCAAAAGGGCAGCTTGAACGAGAAGGATAACGGAATGAAGACATCCTAATTTAATCAGTGTGCTAAGCAGCAGAGCAGAACAAAATCTGGAGCAGAAAAAGCGGGTGCGCAGGTAGGTAACGCACACACAGAGGTAAAGTATCCAGTTTACATTTTTATTTCTAGGTTTCTTAGAGATGCAAATCTTTCCTCAGAGTTCTGCTGGCCTATGCTCACTGCTCCATCTCTGTGTCTGTTACTTTGATTGGCTGGGTCGATGGGAATTGTACTTTGGCATGTGAAAACTAACCCTGCTGGGGACATTGAATCTCAAGGGAAAGAAACTGGGATGCCAATACAGGGGCTGTGTCAGAAATTCTGTAGAGACAAAAGGAGACGGTAATAAACCGAAGAAGGGTGAAGTCTGACAATGTCTAACGCACGTGTTCTTGAATAACTCATGTTTACATTACAAAAAAAGTGCACTTGTTGTGTTTCGTTTGTGGCAAATGTCGCAGTAATTGTAGGAGTGGGACGTGATCTACATGCCTGCTCTTGCAAGGGCTGATCTTGTTGCTAAAAGCAGCTGGAGACCATTTAGCAACGCATCTGCAAGATCTCCTGATGCCTTCTCGCTTTGACTGGTCTGGGGAAGCTTTGTAATTGCACGGATTTTATTGGCTTGCTTTCATGGATTCAGAACTTTCATGGAGACCTAGTAGTGGCTGTGAGTCTGGGCTGTGATTCACAAGAGCCTATGCCTCAATAAAGGTGTTAGGCTTTAAAATGGTCCAAAACGTTGTTTTTGTTGTAGCTTTTTTGGTTTCTACTATTCTCCTGAACCATTTAGAACAGGGGTCTCCAACCTTTGCAACTTTAAGTCTGAAGGACTTCAGTTCCCAGAATTCTCCAGCCAGCTTTGCTGGCTGGAGAATTCTGGGAGTTGAAGTCCTTCAGACTTAAAGTTGCAAAGGTTGGAGACCCCTGATTTAGAACATAATTTGGAAGAAAAGAAACTATAACTAAACTATAACTGGTGATGAATACAATCAAGATAGGGTAGCTGTATTTGTTTGAAGAAGCAGGATTGAAACACTGGCAAATATGCTTAGTTTGCAGGGGCAGTTTATCCTTTGTGTTGGTAGAAAGTATCAGTGGTGTAGTTGCCTCTGGGCCGAGATCTGAAAAGTACCAGCTGCCCTCTTCAGTGGCTAACTTAAAGATCCAGGGTGACTTTTTTTTTCCAATCTCGTGTGTCTTGGGGGGAAGTATAAAGGCAGTCACAACTGTACAATGAAAGTCCATCCTTTGTTGAGCTCCACTTCACCACAAATGTTCATGCTCCCTTATCCATCCGTATATTTCTTTTTTTGCCCCTCTTCCCAGTCACTGCCAGTCATCTGACTTCCCTCCCCCCACCCAATAATGGGAAGGTGACAATGCCTAGTCGAACCTATTTTTTAAAACCATAAGGCTCCCTTTGGCCATATCAGAAGAAGAAGGGGACTCCAATACAGCTAGGGATGTCTATATAAGCCAGTGCTTCTCAAATAGTGGGGCAGGCCCCCCAGGGGGGGCGCGAGGCTCCGTAAAGGGGGGCGCGTTTGACCTCGGCAGAGGTGTACTTATAACAATTTTATAGACAAATGATACTATTTACAGTCGCGCGGGGGGCGCGAAATGTTTTCTTCTTCCTAGGGGGGCATGACAGAAAATAATTGAGAAGCACTGATATAAGCCAACCTTCATCATGTGCTGGGTATAACATGAAGGTAAAGTCACAATGGAAGAATTGTGCTACAGGAGCCTATTTCTACTATGATAAGATTAAATATAAGGCCTTCTGTCTATTCTGCTTAACAAAACACAGTTTTGGAGAAGTGTTGTTTTGCCTCTAAGAAAAACGAATTTGAAGAGTTGAAGAGGCATATTATTGTTCAGCAGATATTTTTTAAACTTAAGAGTTATGTACAAAATTACATAGAGCCACATGACAGTTGCGTGTCCACCTAATAACGAAATAAAAGTGTGTAAATAGGAAGTAGTTTAAACGAGATGAGAACATGGGGACATTTAAAACTCTGCTAGACTGAGTCAAACAGTTCTCTATGTTTGCAAGCATATACAGGCAATGGTGGGGGGGGCATTTTTTGTGCCTGCAAGCGCCTCCATGCTAAGCTCCCTATCTGATACGTTTTGATTATGCTATTTTAATTTTGGGGGGGGAAATGAAAAGCAGGGACATTGCAAAGCAAAGTTCCAAATCATACAGTACATTGCAAAAATGCCTCTCTCTTGTGAATACAGATGTAAAATTGATCCCAAAATAGTTAAAAACTAGAACATAAACCCTGAAAGGTGTTCCTAAATTATCATTTTAGTGGTGGAAAAAAGCAACTGGGATTATTTAGAGAGCAGGTAGCAGGAAGTGGCCTCACCACTTTAGTTCTGGTGAAGTGAATGGTATTTTAGGGTCTGACTATATTTCCTGCAGTCTTTTTTTGAAAACACTCATAACATTATCATATTTTGGGACTCAAGATATTACTCTACAATCCTAGAATGGAAGAGGGCTTGGGGATGCCTTCTAGATGTCTTTTGGATGAAATGGATTACAGCTTCCAAAATTTGCAGCCAGTTCGTCTTTCCCATAAAGCGAAGATATTAGGTTGCAGAAAGCTGATTTTGTCCATTGCTTCCTGAGGTACAGGTGTGAATAGAGAAAAACAAGAACAACTTTCTAATGGGAGGCCTCACAGACATGCAGTATAGTATTGAGAAAGAACTACACAACCACAATAATGCTGCTTGTTCCAAGAATTTGGTCAGCTTGCATTCCACAAATCGTGCAGCATTCCTCAAAGGCAGATCTCTGAGCTGCAGTGCTAATTGGTTTGGGAACCTTAGAGGGTTTTTAAGGTCATATGAAGGATTATATGGCAGGAGTTTGGTCAGTCAAAGCAGAACAGATTTTCTTTTAAAAAAATCTCAGCCTTTGGCTGCCTTCTTCCTTGGATCCCTGCTGATGAGTTTCAGCTGATGGAAGAGAAGAACTGTTGGGTTTGTTCACTCATGATGTGCGTCCTGTCTTGTGTCTGACTCATGACATTAAATGTAAGATTGCACAGGCAGTAGAACAATAACAAAGATTCAGAGCGATCCTCAAACCATATCTAATGTTATTGCCTTTCTTGGCTGAATCATGTGGCTAAAAAAGTTCTGTCCGTGGCTCGTTGCTGCCATTTATTGTGTTATCTATGGGCAAAAGAGGCTTGCTTTGGCCCCAACTGTTATGGGTTCGAAGGATGAGTCCAGGCTGGTAAGATTCAACAAGTATTTATTGAAAGAATTGGCAACCAAAACTATGTACAGCAAAAAGCGCCCGTTCTCTGTCTGACAGCTATTTATAGTCAAGCTGTCAGACAGAGAACCAATCGGCGCGTCTCCCGCTCTCGGCTTCAGCCAGCCCCGTCTTAGCCAATCAGACGCGACTGGCTGTTGCCGGGGATTTAAAAGAAGTGTCAGTATGCAACACCAACAGTCCATTCCAATGCATGTTTCATGAAGCAGCTTTGGCCTTCCAATTGTGGTAGTGATGACCTGTTTCATCTGTCATTGGAAAAGCAGGATTCGGTGATGGGAGTATCTGCATTGTCTTCTCCACTAGAGAAACACTAATGGAGCAATGGGGGGCATATGGGCATCCAAGGGCAAGGAGAGCAACTGTCATTACATGCACATTGACGTCATCACACCGTTGATATAAATTATGTCATTTGCACATTTCATCATTTGTGCCTTGTCATGAGGCACTTGTCTTCATTGTGGTTTGTGCCCATGCCTATGGTGGTGGTCAGCTACTTCATGGTGGATTGCTCTTAAATCCCTTTAAGTAGGGATTAAAACTGCCTGCTCTCTATGGTCCTTTGGGATTATTCGTTGCTTGACTGAAAAAATTTAACAGCTTAATTGTGAAAACAAAAGCACATTTTTTCATGATCGTTTGCATATACATGATTCTGCAATCTGGTTACATCCACACACGGTCGTAGTGTATTTCAACTATCTACAACTATGGGAATTGTAGTTGAGTGATCTGGTAGGTATTTGGACCAACAAAAATACATTTTAGAATAACAGGCGATATCTACTCCATTCTCCTAGGACAGGGGTGGGCAAACTTTGCAACTTTAAGTCTGAAGGACTTCAGCTCTCAGACTTCTCCAGCCAGCTTTGCTGGCTGGAGAAGTCTGAGAGCTGAAGTCCTTCAGACTTAAAGTTGCAAAGTTTGCCCACCCCGTCCTAGAACTTCTCACTCCCGTTTACAGATCAAGAATTCATACTAGCACGAATGCCCACGTGGCACATGAACTGATGAATTCAGTGCTTCTCCACACAGAAGTGGCTCACTCATCTAGAGTTAAGGTAGTGTGAGGCACCTTCTTCCTTCCTGAGGATATTTTTGTCCTCAATCCCACGCTCTCCATCCTCTCTTTCTCTCCCCATCTCCCCCCCCCTCCGGTTCAGCGAACACATACTTGTCAGTCTCCTTTCCTTTCAAACACTTCCTTCCTCAAGTAATGGCTGCTAAGTGTTGGACAGTGGGTCCAATTCACTCTTTCTGACTTTGAAAGGGTTGATTGGGCCAGTGGAGAAAAGGCTCACCACCTTTCTCCTTGGGTAGGAAGCTATGTCCAGGAGTGAGCACCGTTCTCTTTCTCTTTCCCTTCCTCTGTCTCTTTGCCTCTGACCATGCAAGGTTTTTTTCCCCTCCCTTAGTTTACTCAGAGATCTTTGGGAAAGGTTTTATTTCACTGCTCTTTGCTTCAAATTCTGTGGGTGAACAGCCTCCAACTACAGATCTAGTCCAGGGATGGCGAACCTTTTTTGGCTTGTGTGCCATAAGGGGGGGAGCACAGGGTGGTCGTGCGTGGTCGTGCCACACCCATAATGCAATGTGCAACACCCCCCAGTGCGCATGCGCGCACTACAGGTGCGACACCCCATTTTTTGCATGCTCTTTTTGCCCTCCCCAGGCTCCAAAGGCTTTATAGGAGCCTGGGGAGAGTGAAAAGAGCCTCCCCACCCCCCTGGAGGCCCTCCGGAGGCTTCAGAGAACTTCAGGAGGCTTCCCTCAAGCCTCCGGACCACTCACAATGATGCTCCAAGCAAATCGAATGTCACTTCCTGTTTTGGCAGCGTGTCATTTTGTGTGCTCAGAAGCTTCAGGGAAGTTCATGAAGTCTCCGGAGGGCCTCCCGGGGGGGGGGAGGCTCTTTTCGCCCTCCCCAGGCTCCTAGAAAGCCTCTGGAGCCTGGGGAGGGTGAAAAAAGCATGCAAAAAAAGGCAAATTCAGCTGGCCAGTGCACGCATGCATGCTGGCCAGCTGACAAGGCATCTCCTTGCGTGCCATCACGGATCTAGTCTATCATTGATTCCCCATCAGCATTTCTTACCTGTTATTACATTTGGGATCCATCTTTGTGGGGCTAAAGTATAAAACCTTTCTAACTCAGTTAGAATTTCTACTGTCTCGATCTTTATTGGCAATGCCTCACCCACATAATGTTCCCGTTGAATTTACCAGGGGCTGCAGCATCATAGATTTTCAGAGCTCTTTCTTTGACTTGCCCTGCACAGCAATAAAGGAGAATATTTATCGTCCATGGTTGAAATGAAGGATCCTTGGTGCTCTCTGAACTTGCCTGTTTTCCTGCAGATGTTTCATTACCCAAACTAGGTAACACCATCAGTGCTAGTCCTGACAACCAAACAACCAAGCTCAGAGAGCACCAAGGACCCCTGCTCAGCAGGGCTAGTAGATGATTCTACCTGAGTAATGCTGAGAGGAGATATACTCTCCTGCTCATAAGCCAAATTCTCTAGGCCAGTTTACATGACTAGCAGGAGGAATACTCTTACCATTGTGCCCCACTGTGGCTTTATCTTCTGAGAATGGATTTGGAGTCTACTGTAAAGAAAGCGGAAATGGATAAAGTGAGTGGGGTGTGTGTATTTCTTAAAGGTCTCTTCCCCAAAGAACTCTAGCCTCTTGGGGTATCAATATTATATAGCTATTAGCAACAGTAATTACCAACATTTCACACATTTTCTTAATAATGTGTGCATCTTAAAGAATGGCAAAAAGGATTTCTCAGTTGCATCTGTACATCAGTGTCTTCTGGTGATAGGTTGTATGCTGCACTGGAGCAATGTGAAGATAAAGAGCCTTTCCTTCTCTGTCTCTAATATTATCAATGCGGAATTTTAATTATGGTGTACTTCATGAACTGTCGGCCTGATGGAGGGAACAATAGGAGCTCTTTTCCTATCTTAATTGTGCAGGCCGGAAATACACTAAACCAGTGTTTCCCAACCGTGGCGACTTTAAGTCCTGTGGACTTCAACTCCCAGAATTCCCCAGCCAGCTGTGCTTCTGGGAGTTGAAGTCCACAGGACTTAAGGTCGCCAAGGTTGGGAAACACTGCACTAAACCTTTTTTACCCCTCAAAGCATTTATATCCTCTAGTCTGTTTTACCCCTCAAAGTGATGATTAAATGAGTTCTGTACAGGTCACAAGACACAGAGATGGCATGGGTAGTGTTTCATGTTGGCTCTGATGTTGCTGCCCTGGCAGCCACTTGTCACCAAAGTCCGTGTTCTTGGAAGCTTGACAATAGTTTGAGGAAGGCTGAATTAGACATGACGGAGATGAAGTAGGTCAATAAGTAGAGTAGATATTGTAAATTGAAACAGAGCCTTCATAAATGTCTCCCCTATGGATATGAATATTTTATTGGTGGCAAGCAAGCTAGGTAGCTTGGTTGCCAAAGCTGGTGGCCACTCTGGAGAAAGAAAATAATGTGATCATGATATGCAGCTATACCAGTGATGGTGAACCTTTTTAGCACCAAGTGCCGAAAAGGTTGTGCAGAAATGTCTTGCACGCACACACTCATTGGGCCACACTCCGGAAAAGCCGAACTTCTGGGTTATAGCATGCATCGCATGCAATTATCAGCTGGCCAGCCTGCATACGCTTGCCGGTTTTCGGCACTGCCGCATGCTCAAAGGGATTGTGCTCCAGAAAAGCCAAACTTCCGACATGCGCACCCAACAATCAGCTGGCTGGCGCTTGCACACACTGGTTTTTGGCACTGGTGTGCAAGCTAAAGACATCGGATTGTCACATGTGCGTGCGGACCAGAAATCCAGAAGACAAACAGGCAAGGCTACACGTGCCAGGCGAGATGGCTTTGTGTGCCAATTTGGGCATGCATGCCATAGGTTCGCCATCACTGATCTACACTAATCCTGTTGAGTGAAATTGTGGTGCATATAAACCATGCAGGAATTCTGCCTTCACAAGGATTATTCAAATTATTGAAAGAAAAGCTTCAGGAAACGTCTTAGTGCAAACTGTTATCTTTACAGTGTTAAATCAGCCCCATTCTTTCTGAATTTCTAAATTTTCTCCTCTAACAATGACTCCTGTGAAGGTTTTGCACAGAGCAGGCCCTTCATTAAATGAAAAGCATGGTGGTTAGTGTGATGGTTTGAAGGCCCATCCATACAGGCTGGATGCTCCCTGTTCCCTGCTACAGAAATAGCTCTGCCCCTGTACTATCTTCTACAAGCGTACTGCTGCTGAACGGATGTATCGCTGGTTCATTTGTAAAAGAGCTCAAATCATAGAAAAAAATAAATGGAAAGCTTACTATGTTGGGCAAGCTGGTTTCCCACTGGTCAGAACTCTACATTTTCCTGCCTCCTGGACTCTGTAGACCAGGGGTCTCCAACCTTTGCAACTTTAAGTCTGAAGGACTTCAACTCCCAAAATTCTCCAAAGCTGGCTGGAGAATTCTGGGAACTGAAGTCCTTCAGACTTAAAGTTGCAAAGATTGGAGACCCCTGCTGTAGACTATTTTTTGTTCCCCACCTCTACTGGTATCCCACTCCTGCTATCAGTCTATAGACATTGTTAGATCTCGGGAACAGAGGGAGTCCAGACACAGGCTAGCGAACAAACAAGCTGTTTATTGGCAGAGATAGCGTAGACGCGAAGAACTATGTATAGAAGCAAAAGAAGTGCGATAGACAGGGGCTCCCGCGTTTGACAGCTATTTATACGAGAGCTGTCAAACGGGGAGCCAATCAGGCCACATCGGGACCAAGTTTCCCGCCAGTCACGTCTGGGCCAATCAGACGCGACTGGCAATTACAGGCTGGCTACAGCCTGTTACCATGGTCCTTCCAGGCAGAGCGGAAGACTTGCGGCTGGTCGTATGTCGAGACCAGTCGCAAGTCGAGGACTCTACGCCCCTTTCCCCCCTCGGTCTGCGCATGTGCGGCTCGGCTGTCAGTCACAGTAAGTGGCACATGCGTAGTCCGCCAAGTAGGCGGGGCGGCGCCGGATCCGCCCAGATCGTCTCATTTGCTGCGGAGAACTCGTCCTGGTAAGTTGCTCCTGTGGAAGCTCCTCCCTTCGGGGAGTGGAGCTCCAGGCGGCAGCGTCACAGCGGCCCTCCCGAGGAGGCGGCGTCGGCGGAATCGGTAAGTAGGGGTGAGGGGACGTGGCGGTCGGAGCTAGGATGTTTTGTGGCTGTTGTTTGGTGGTGGCCTGGTAGGGCGGGCCTTTAGGCGCAAAGGCCCGCACTCCCGTGTCGGCTTGAGCCAAGTCCAGTAAAGTTTGACGGAAGGCGGCGTCTGAGTCAGGAAGGCCTGGATAGGTGAAGGCCTGGATTTGGGTAGTTGCCTTCTCGGATTGAGGTGGGGTATTTGGTCCGGCGAGGGCAGCAGGGTAGGTCGGTCCTGGTACCAGTGTTGACGGCGGAGGTAGGTGGCGCCTTAGTTGATCCAGGTGGCGCCGCCACTCAGATCCATCAGGGAGGTTGACCCTGTAAAAGCAGGGGCCCGTTAGGTCACAAATGGTGGCTGGGACCCACCTTGGGTCTCCTGCAAAGTTTCGGGCATATACTGGTTCCCCGGGATGGAAAAGGCGGGGAGGTGGTGCCCCCAGGTGCAAGGCTGCACCTCATTGTAGAATGGGTGCAGCCTGTCCAAGGTTGTCCGCAGGCGGCGACCCATCAAGAGCTCAGCGGGGCTTCTCCCTGTGGCTGGGCAAGGAGTGGAGTGCTGACCTAGGAGGTAAGCAGCCACCCTTGCCGGCCAGTCCCCCTTGGTCATCCGTCCCAGAGTCTCCTTGGCCAAGCGGACGGCCCTCTCCGCCCGGCCATTGGAGGCCGGATGATAAGGGGCCACTGGCGCATGGCGGATCCCCTGCGAGGCCAGGAACTCCTGGAAGGTGGTGGAGTGGAACTGGGGCCGTTGTCAGACACCAAGGTGTCCGGCAACCCGTGCGTCGCAAAGAGGCGTCGCAAGGCCCTGACCGTACTCTCCGCCATGGTGGAGGTCATCAAGATGACCTCCGCCCAGTGCGAGTAGGCATCCACCACTACCAGGAAGGTCTGGCCGTGGAAGGGACCCGCAAAATCAATGTGGAGCCTGGACCAAGGGCTCCGGGGCAAGTCCCACTCCCTGGGGGCAGCAACCGGTGGGGCGGGGCGGGAAGATTGGCAGGTGACACAACCCCCGACCCAGGCTGTCACTTCCGCACCCATGCATGGCTACCACACATAGCTCCGGGCGAGCGCCTTCATCCGAGCTATGCCGGAGTGGTCTGCATGGAGCGACTGGAGCACCTGGTGCTGGAGTGGGGGGGGATGATGACCCGGTCCCCCCAGCACAAGCAGCCGCAATGGAGCGAAAGCTCCAGCTGGCGTGTCTTGTAGGGCCGAAACTCTTCGGCCACGCTGTCCGAAGGCCACCCTCGCAGGACCCAGGTGGAGACCTGGGACAGGACAGGGTCGGCCTTGGTCAAGGCAGCGACATCGGATGACGTCAGGGGCAGGCCTAAGTCTGCCACGGACAAAACAGACAGGGCCGGCACCGGCTCCGGGTCCGTTTTGGGGAGGGGGCATCTGCTTAGGGCATCAGCGTGGCCCAGCTGTTTGCCAGGACGGTAGTGCAGCGTATAATTATACGCTGCCAGGAACTCCGTCCACCAGGTCATCCTGGGGGACAGGATGGGGGGGGGGGGTCGGACGATCACCGGCCAACAGCCCAAGGAGTGGCTTGTGGTCTGTGAAGATCGCAAATGTCCGACCGTACAAGTAATGGTGAAACTTTTTAATCCCGGACACTATAGCCAGGGCCTCCTTGTCGATCTGGCTATAGCTCCGTAGGAGACATTGTCCGCGAATAAAAAGCAATGGGGGCTTCTGAGCCATCGGGGAGGGAATGGCTCAGGACGGCCCCCAGGCCGAAGGGGGAGGCGTCGCATGCAAGAGTCATAGGCAGCCTGTCATTATATTGCACTAGGACTGCCTCTGACGTAAGCATGGCTTTTTTTTTTATATTGAAAAAGTTTTATTGAGTTTTAAAAATTTTTAACAAATGGGATAAGGGTAAGGTGTAAGAGAGATATTTTGAGAACTTTCACGTCGACATCATTGACCCCTTCCGAGGCTTCACAACAAAATATAGATAATACATAATTTTCAATAGTACTACAAAGTGGAAAGAAATACATACATCATTGTAAAATCTGTGCCAGCAATCATATGCCAACATCCAAACAAAAGTTATACTATACTAAAAAAAGTCATTTTTGAGATCTAAGTCTCTTGGCAATTGTATCTTCTTGTCCTCCTCCCTGGCCCCCAGTGGGCGGGGCCGCGGCCCCGTCCGTTCTTCCATTTTCATCCTCCAGGATTGAGGAATGTTTTTTAAGAAAGGCTTCCGCCTCAGTAAGCATGGCTTTGACAGCCGCGAACGCCTGCGCTTTGCGGCTGCCCCAGTGCCAGGCCGCGGATCGGTCGAGCAACCGATGTAGCAGCTCGGCTAGTGATGCCTTGTGGGGGATGAAGGGCGCGTAAAAATTTAAAAGGCCGAGGAACGCCTGCAGCTCTGCCTTGGAGGCAGGCGTGGGAGCATTCTTTATGGCCTCGACCTTTGCGGGGGTGGGGTGAATGCCTTGGGCATCAATCATGAAGCCCAAGAATTCTACCCTCAGCACAGCAAAAACGCATTTGCTGCGCTTCAATTTCAAACCCGCGCCCCTGAAAATACTGAGGACCTTCCTGAGGACTTTGGCGAGTTCTGAGATGCTGGAAGCAGCTATCAGAACATCGTCAAAGTACGGGACCATGCCTGGGAGCCCATGGAGCAAGCGCTCCATGAGGCTCTGGAAGATCCCCGGGGCAACGGACACGCCGAATTGCAAACGGCGACAGTGAAAAGCCCCTCGGACGATGGTCTGCGCCTCCGCAGCAGCGTCATCCACCGGGAGCTGTTGATAGGCCTGAGCCATATCCAGCTTTGCAAATATGCGGCCTTGCCCCAGTGAATGGAGCAGGTCCTGTACTACGGGGACTGGATATGGGTTCGCCTGGAGCCCACAGTTGATGGTCGATTTGTAGTCGGCGCCGATGTGGACGGACCCATTGGGCTTGATGGGGACCACTATTGGGGTCTCCCATTTCGCCTGGTCAAGGGGCTCGAGCCTGCCCTGCGCCACCAATCGGTCAAGCTCCGCTTCAACCTTGGGCTTCAGTGCGAACGGCAGCCTGCGGGCCTTGAGGCGAATGGGAGCAACCTGGGGTCTAGGTTGAGGGAGACCGGGGTGCCCCTGTAAGTGCCCAGCTGGCCGTTGAAGACGTCGGCAAACTCTTCAAGAACCACACTGACAGGCGAGCATTTGGATACAGAGTGCACCCCATGCACAGATAGGCCCAGGGAGGGAAACCAGTCCAGGCCAATGATGGCCGAAAGGGGGCTGGCAACCACCAAGATGGGCAGGCTCCCATGGAACGGCCCGTAGTCCACTCGAATGGACATTTGACCCAGGGTGGAGATAGGGGACCCTTGATAGTCCTTCAGGACCATCAGAGAAGGGGACAGGCTGCAGGTGGTCAGGCCGGGGCGCAACTTAGCTAGTTGGGCCCGTGAGATTATGGATCTCGAGGAGCCCGAGTCGACTTCCATGACAACCCCCACCCCCTCCAGCTTCACAGTTGTCCTGAGGCGCGTACGCTTGGGGAAGTCTGCGTCTGGTGGCGCTGGCACGTCCGTCAGGGCGAAGCAGCCGGCTGGCTGCTGCTGCTGTTGTTGTTGTTGTTGCTGGCGGGCGGGCCTGGCGTCTCTGGTTCTGCTGGCGGGGCGGCTGTGCTTGCCGGTTGTCAGGAATTTGTCGCAGGGCTCCGGAGGTGAATGGTGTAGGCGCGGGCAGCGCGGCTCGGCAGACTGCTGCTATGTGGCCTTTTCAGCCGCAGCGGCGGCATGTCGTGGCCCAGAATGGGCAGTCGGCCCGGGGGTGGTTTCCCCCGCAGCCCAAGCACAGTGTTCTCCCGGAGGCCATGGAGGGCTGGAAGGCAGCTCTGCGGCTGGCTGACCGCACATAGGCGACCTGGTCTTTTAGATCCAGGTCGTCCAGCGGGGCAAGTTCCTCCACCATGCAGGCGCGGGGAGATGGCAGAGGTCCCTGGCCACGGGCAAGGTCAGTAGCTGACATTTCAGATAATTCGTATGCCCGGGCTTCTTCCACCGCCTGTTCGAGTGTGAGCTCCGTCTTGGCCAGGAGGCGCCTTCTCAGGCGGACGTCCTTGACGCCATAGACTAATTGTTCGAGGAGGGACTCGCTCAAAAAGGCGGCCGGGAAGTCGCAGGGTATAGCCGTAGCCCTGAGGGACTGCAAGAATTCGGTCACGGTTTGCGTCTGCTTCTGCAGGCATTGGCGAAACGCAAACCGGTGCGCTATCTTAGATCGCATGGGCGCATAGTGGGCGCGGAGCCGCTCGATCAGGGTGTCCCACGGCAGGTCGTATACCGCTGCCGGGGCGGCTATGGTGCACGCCGTTGCAAAAAGGTCGTGGCCGCCGCAGCCCAAGAAGTAGCCGAGTTTTCTGGCCAGCGACAAGGCGCCGTAGTCGTTGGCCAGCAGGAAACACTCGAATCGAGCCATGAAGGAGGCCCAGGTCTCTTTGGAGGCGTCGAACGGAGCGAACAGCGGCACGGATGCCATGTTGATCGTACCGCGAAAACAAAAATCGGGAGGGAGAAAAGGAAAAATTTTTTTTGCTAGGCCTGGTCCCCAGCCCTCGTCGCCAGTGTTAGATCTTGGGAACAGAGGGAGTCCAGACACAGGCTAGCGAACAAACAAGCCGTTTATTGGCAGAGATAGCGTAGACGCGAAGAACTATGTATAGAAGCAAAAGAAGTGCGGTAGACAGGGGCTCCCGCGTTTGACAGCTATTTATATGCGAGCTGTCAAACGGGTAGCCAATCAGGCCGCGTCTGGATCAAGTTTCCCGCCAGCTGCGTCTGGATCAATCAGACGCGACTGGCAGTTACAGGCTGGCTACAGCCTGTTACCATGGTCCTTCCAGGCAGAGTGGAAGACTTGCGGCTGGTCGTATGTCGAGACCAGTCGCAAGTCGAGGACTCTACAGACATGTTTCTCTTTTTTTCCAGGAACATAGCAATGTGGAACCATGATTAGATGGTACAAATAGTGAAAACAGAAAGTATAGCTACCTCTGTACTTGCAAGCGTGGATGGGATTCGTTTCCTTTCCCTGTATTTACCTCACACTTTCAATCTGATTAAGTGGAGCCCATCATACAAGCTATACAGTAATAGAGGAACAATGTGGAAGGAAGGGAGTAGGGAGAAGCTGCTGCTGACTATCTTCCTCCCCCTTCGCCCCCGCCCACTGCCATCTCTAAAGAAGTTGTTTCCTCAGGCAGCAGCTGGGTAATCAACTCTCTCCTCCTCCTCTGACCAATTAGATCATCTGGAATCAAGGAAAGGGGCAGGGGGAGGTGTTCCAATCAAATGTGGCATCTTCAGAAGTCCTGGCATTGGGACTCAGTTCTTCTCCTGCGTTCCTTATGGGGCAAGGAAAAAGCATCCATGTGGCTCTCCCTCCGCCCTCAATCTCTGCCACCTGCAAGAGAGGCTTGATAGAACTGCCTTACCACTGGATGAGCCATCTGAGAAGTTTGCCTTGTGTTCCAGAGAGTCTGACTTTAAACTCTGGAGAGTTTGGTAGTAAAAATATGGATATGTAGTTATTTCGCCATTATGGGTGTTGAAAGATCCTTAAATGTAACAAGGGAAGAATATGTTTGGAGGCAAGAAATCCCCTTCACAGCAACTGCTCAGAGGTGTGAGTTGTTTTGCAAACTTTTTCAGCAAATGCACACAAGTTACAAATGTGCAATCCTAACATTCCAACATTCCCAGAAATACTGCTGAATGCTCAGTTGACTGTTAGAGGTTTCTGGATCTGGTTGCAATCCAGTCCTATTCTAAGCAAGGTTCATGTGCCCTCTACTTTGTATTTTAATAGTGGGAGGGGGGGTTTCATTTCATTTCATTTCATTTTAATACTTATAAACCGCTCCCTCTCCCCATGGGGACTCGGGGCGGTGCACAGGTAGAATAAAAACAGTAAAAAACATACAAACAACAATAAAATATACAAACAATTTTAAAAGCCAAATTAAACTCAACCTGTGCTATAATTCCCATTAAACTAACTGAACTAAAATCTACCCAGTAAAACCCCAAGACAGGGGGACTATCCCAAGCCGGCCTGACGGAAAAAGTAAGTTTTTAATTTAAGACGGAAGGAGCGGAGGTCCGTGGTCGTCCTAATATCGGGGGGAAGGTCATTCCAGAGGGCCGGGCCCGCCACAGAGAGAGCCCTTCCCCTGGGTGTCGCCCGCTGACACAGTCTAGTGGACGGCACCCGGAGAAGTCCCTCTCTGTGGGAACGAATCGGCCGTGAGGATGTATGAGGCAGGATCCGATCCCGCAGATAGCTAGGTCCCGAGCCATGGAGCGCTTTAAAGATGATAATTAGCACCTTGAAGCGCACCCGGAAGACGATAGGTAGCCAGTGCAGCTCGCGCAAGAGCGGTGTTACATGGGTGGACCTTGCGGTCCCCATAATTGCTCGCGCGGCTGCATTCTGGACTAGCTGAAGTCTCCGGGTGCACCTCAAGGGAAGCCCCATGTAGAGAGAGTTGCAATAGTCCAGTCGGGATGTCACCTCGAGGAGCTCGGGCAGGGCTGCTGCTACATAGTGGGGAGCTAGGTATACAACCAGCAAGCCCAACTGCCTCCCTAGGCCCCACTTCACACAGAGGGACTCACAACCGGTGGTCTGTGGCACAATGGTCTCTCTCGGCTCAAGACCTTCCTTTACAATGACCGCTACCCCACCGCCCCTACCTAGGGCCCGGGGCTGATGAAACGCGCGGTAACCTGGTGGGCACATTTCAACGAGGGGGAGTCCACCCTCGTGGCCCAACCAGGTCTCCGCAATTCCCACCAGGTCCGGCTCCCCCTCTGACACAAGGTCATGAACGAGGGGGGCTTTGTTGGCAACGGACCTGGCGTTGCAGAACATCAGCCGCAGGCCCTGGCTCTGTACTCCCTGGCCACCTAGCCTGCGGGGGTTGAGGCACTTGACCGTTTGCAGCCAACGGCTTCGCGCCCCCAACCGGGAGGATAACACTTGTCTCCCCTCGGACCTGCCTCTCCCCACGACCTTCTGGATGGGAATGCCCTCTGTCGGAACGACTTGAGTCTCCCCCCTCCTAACCGAACCTTCCACTACCCTCCGTCGCCCGCTGGCCTGGCCCTCTCTTCCCTCACCCGCCTCTACCTGTCTATCCCCTCCCCCCTCCCTGGTACCCCTTAAAATAGACATTAATTTACAAATTAAAAAACCCCTAAGACCAAGCTTCTTCCACCTCTCCAGATTAATAAATCCTTCATCAAGGTAATAATAATAAATTTTTTAATAATAATAAATTTTTATTTCTAACCCGCTCTCTCTCCCCAGAGGGACTCCGCTCGTTAGAGCGGAGGGCCAAACCTGCGAGAGCGGGGACTCTCGCAGTCGTAACAGGTCTAGCTTAGAATACATTAATATAGATAAATAAATAAATAATTATATATAGATACAATGTATACATCTACAACTGCATATAAACAAGATAAAGAAAAATAATTCATATACTACAATAGATGTAGCAAATGGAGGATTACTAGAAATGATTTGGAGAACAAATTAAGGAGTTTTTGTTGCTCCAAGATTTATTTGGGGGGTCAGGATGTTTACAAGGTGACAACTGTTGTACTTTCTCTTTGTAAACTACAGCTAAACTTTTATTGGCTTCCTATATGGTGCTGCCTACTAGAAACAGGAGAATTAAGATGATTGCCCTATAGAAATTACCGTAATAATGATTAGTATCAAATTTTTCATGGGTAATTGAGGTTGGGAAACAATATGATGTGGAGATGAGCTAAGAAACCCGGGTTCAAAACCATCTTCAGCTAGAGCAGTGATAGCGAACCTATGGCACTGGTGCCACAGGTGGCACGCAGAGCCATTTGTTAGGGCACATGAGATGTTGCCCTGTCAGCTCCAGCGCGCAGACGTGTGCTGGCCAGCTGACTTTGGCCTTCATTTTTGGGCATTTGTCCCCCTCCAGAGGCTTCAGGGAAGCCTCCTGAGGGAGAAAAATGGCTCTAAGGGCAACTCGGAAGTCTGTTCCTGAACTTCCAGGTTGCCCATAGGGCCATTTTTCGCCCTCTGAAGCCTCCAGAGGGCCTCCGGAGGGCGGGGAAGGCCATTTTTGCCATTCCCAACTCCTAGAAAGCCTCTTGAGCGCTGGGAGGGTGAAAAACGGGTCCATCACTGCCAAAAGTGAGGGGTAGGGGTCACACATGCATTATTATTATTTATTTTATTTATTTATTTTATTCAATTTATTAACTGCCCCCTCTTCCCGAAGGGACTCGGGGCGGTGCACAGGAATTCAAGAAATATGTACATATAACAATTATAAATAATTAAAACTATATTAAATATTAAATATTATCACCCTGTGCTGAAATATACCCCATTTAAGACTATACCCATAAAAACCCAATTAAACAATTTATCTACTAAAACTGAAGCTAGGTATGGTGGATTAGGCCAGGCCGGCCTGCTGGAAAAGATGGGTCTTTAATTGCTGACGGAAGGAGCGAAGGTCCGTGGTAGATCTACGTTCGGGGGGTAGGTCGTTCCAGAGGGTTGGGCCCACCACAGAGAAGGCCCTTCCCCTGGGCGTCGCCCGCTGGCATTGCCTAGTGGATGGCACCCGGAGAAGTCCCTCTCTGTGGGAGCGAATCGGCCGAAGGGATGTGTGGGGTAGGATACGATCCCGCAGATAACTAGGCCCCGTGCCATGGAGCGCTTTAAAGATAGTAATCAACACCTTGAAGCGCACCCGAAAGACCACAGGCAGCCAGTGCAGCTCGCGCAGGAGTGGTGTTACGTGGGAGTACCTGGAAGTACCCAAAATTGCCCGTGCGGCCGCATTCTGGACAAGCTGTAGTCTTCGGGTGCACCTCAAGGGGAGCCCCATGTAGAGAGCATGCATGGGGGTCATGTGCAGAGAATGGGTGTGGGCACACCTGCGCACAACCCCCCTGTACTCCCCCCCCTTTTTGGAACACAATGGCAAAAAGGTTAGCCATCACTGAGCTAGGGAATCTCACTGAGTCACCTTGAGTGAATCTCTTTTCTCTCCACTCTGTCTACCTTGGGGGCAGCGTCATCTGCAGAGAAAATCTTCAGGGAAAATAATGAAAGCAGGATTTGCCATTGTGATGCACGCAGTGCCCCTACATTGTGCCATCGCATGCCCGTATAAAAGTTTGTGTTGCTCTGTTGTAACACTGTTGTTATGGTTTTGATAAAAGTGCCAATCCTGTGATGCAAAGGTGAGCTTGAAAGAAATATACAGGAACCGTTAGCTCAGCAAAAGCGACAAAAATATTTTTGAAGGCCAGAACAGTTGAGTTAACATTTGGAAGCAGCTCTGAGCAGATGCCTCCAGGAGGGGGGGGGGAAGAGGAGGAAGAGGAGGAGGAGAGCTGACAAGATTATGTTGTTACAGCCAATCTCAGTTACAGCCTTCTTGTGGAATTGAATTTCTTTCTGATATACCTAGTGGGGCTGACATCAGCAATAGCTCTTCTTGAGGGGTCTTTGGAGAAAAAGTATTTTATTTCATGCTATCTTGAATTCCTAACCATCTAACAAGATTATCAAATATTGTATTGTTTCTCTACACTTCGTTCCAAGGCCTTACACATGCACACCCATCACTGATACTATGAAGTGTTCCTCATCTTCACATTCATGCCTTTGTTTTTTGTGGAGTCCACACGTTATCTCTGCTTACAGTGTGAGCCGCGCAAGACACTTTTCTGCTGCCATATCTAGAGAAAGCTTTTCTTTCCACCATGTCCTCCAGATGCCTTTAAGCTCAACCACTTCACACGAGAGCTGCTTGTTTATTTATAGCTGGCTTTAATCACACTTGGATATTTTTAAAATGTCTTGCCTGGTGATATCGGAATTGCTTTCATTCATACATTTGCTTAAATCTCATTGTTTGTCCAGCAATAGCAGAACCAGAAAGGTACTATATAGCAGTAAATCCAGCAGCCACTTTCTTCTGCAAGCCCACTTAGGAGAAAATCCTAAAGATGAACAATAAAAGCCTACGAGATATGATTAGAGCACAAGCATGTTCTTTGAAAAACTCATGCCCCACTCTTCCCCAACTCACTGCCCTTAAGCTGTGTAGGGCTGTAAATGCCATCAACCTTAGCAGCTAGCTGCTAGCTGACAACATGGACATTGTAGTCCAACATTAGAAAGGTGTCAGGGTGAATGAGACTACTCAACAGACTTTCCACTATTCAAACCAGGCTGGTCTTGAGCTTTTGCACAGTCTCATTGCACAGAGGCATATGTATGGATTCAATCAGGGGCAATGTGCATTTCAGAAGGACCATTTAGCCTTGTCAGAAGTAAGGAACTGTGGTTGTAGAATTCATAGAAGATAAATTGAGAGCAATGGAATAAATGAAAGATTCAATTACATGAATGTTTTTTAGCCCCACTGTCTCTTGCAACATCCTTTCCCCCCACCACTCTTCCCTGAACAGAGAGGAATGAAATGGGAGAGGGGCTACTGAGGAGAAGAGAATGATTATAAATTAATCATTCAATTAAGTGTAACGTTCTCAATTGAATTTAAATTTATTAAACTTAAAATAGTTTAATAATAGACTCTCACACCACTTCATGTTGCCCTGGAGAAACACATGGAAGGTACCTCAACATGCTGCTTCAGTAGAAAGAAGGGAGTCTGAAGAAGTTTTATTTTGGAAGCATCCTTAAGTTTCTGTCTTTGAATCCAGGCAAAGCATTTTAGACTGCTTTTCAAGTGAAACCCAGGGACAGATATGGAAAAAAAAACTTACTCAGAAATCTCCTAAGGCATTCTAGTATAAAAGACCTCGACTAAAAGTGTTAAAAGGTTAGTGAAGCTGCTTCACACACTTTCAAAAGGACGTCAGTTTGGATTATCTAGGGAAATAGAGGGTGGGGTGGAAGCTCATTTTGGGAAAGGTAAGATTAAGCAAAGATCAAGCAATGGATTAGATCCTATCAAGGTTAAACCTCAAGGAAATACAATGCCCACCAAATATTTGTTTGCATTTCTTTTTTTTCTTTGGGTGCAGCCAGACAGCATTGGAATCCTACTTTCCGATCTGTGGGGTGACTGGAAAGTATGTTGGCATGAATTATGCCGCCCTCATATCTGATCCTTATTCTGCCTCAGTGATATGTTTTACTGTTTTTCATGCAAAACAAGTTAAGCAAATTGATTGATAACCATGGCCTGGATGACTGAGAATCTACATAGACAACAACTAGTTTAGCTGCCTGTTATTTTGCCTAACCAAGAAGCTGTACATGCAGGAGTGGATTTCAGTGCTCTTCTGAAAGAATGCTAGAGTCCAAAAATAGTTCAGTTCACAAGTAACACATAGGGAGGAGATGACTGATCATGAGTGAGCTCCACCTTTGACTGAGCTTACCACAAGATTGGCATTGCTGGTACGGTGTGGACAAAGTCGAAAAGGGAAAACTGTTTTCCCTATCGCACAACACTAGAACTAGGGGGCACTCCATGAAACTTTTGGAAGCTAGACCTCAAACAAATAAGAGGAAGTACTTTTTCACCCAGAGGATCACTGGTCTATGGAACTCCCTGCCAGAAGAAGTGGTGACAGCTGTCAGCCTTGACACCTTTAAGAAAGGATTAGACGAGTTCATGGAGAACAAGGGTATCAGTGGCTATCATGATGGATGCCTAAGGACACCCTCCGGGTTGGAGAGATAGGCAGGATATCTCTCAATGCCATTTGCAGGGAATCATAAGCAGGTGAAGACATCTGCTTGGAAAGACCCTGAAGCAAATGGGGAGCCACTGTGTGAGACAGAATGCTGGACCAGATGGGCTGTGGCCTGTTCCAGCAAGGCTATTCTTATGTTCTTATGTTCTTAAGAGGCAACTACCAGCAATGGGCCATGAGCACTCAGAGGTAGCCTATGGAGCAGACAAAGCAATAGAAATATGACAAAGTCTAGCTATGCTAGACACATTGTTGGCAGAAGCAGCAGAAAACTTGCAGTATGCTCATTGATGACACAATAAGTAACACTAGTAGTACTTGAGAGTAGTTCTCTAGCTTGTCAACTTATATTTGCCCTGAGCTCTGGTGGTGCAATGGTTAAGATGGAGTATTGCAGGCAAACTCTGCCGACAACCTGGAGTTCAATCCTGACAAGGCTCAAAGTTGACTCAGCCTTCTATCCTTCCAAGGTCTGTAAAATGAGGACTTGTTGTGGGCAATATGCTGATGTTGTAAACTGCCCAGAAAGTGCTGTAAAGCACTATATGAATCTAAGTGTTATTGCTAAATTTAGTAATAAGAATGCTAAAATATCCAGCAGTCTTCAAAAGATCATCATTAAACCTGTGCATATAAGCCCATATAAGATTTGACCTGGCGACTTCCTGTTCCAGCTTCTGGCGGCCACGGACGAGTCCTAGGACTTGTCCGCCGTTTTGTTCTTTTTTCTGCCCCAAACGGGGTGGGGTGCCCCTTTTTGGGGGGGACCCTCCGTAGGACTGGCTTGCCTGGACCTGTTCAGCCTGGCGGCGGCCGGGGAAGGCTCCTTGTCTTCGGTCTAGGTGCGGGGGGCTTGGTTCCCTTCGCCAACGGAGGGCGGCAACAAATAATTGATTTGGAGAGAATGGGAGCGTTCGGGTCGGATGGCTTTGCCGGGGCTTGTGCGGTGAAGTGGAGAGTAAATGACTTTAACTTTTTTGCTGGCGGCTTTGAGCGAGAGAAATGTGGAGGGGGGTGTTTGCTAACCCCCCCCCCTCGGATTTATAACAGCGGCGCGCAGAAATGGCTCCTCGAATGCGAGGGAGCGGATATTTCGCATCCGGACTTTTGCGGAACAAGTGAAAGTCTTTCGTGGCTTGTTTCTATACAATGTATCTAAGTCCGGCTTTATTGAAACAATTTCCTTTGCTACTTTCTCCGGCTGGCTGCCAGATTGGGCGGTGGAAGATGGCTGCCCTTTGTTCCTAAACGACTATTCTTTATGGAAAAATTACCAACATCTCTTTGTGACCTGGACTGCCTCTCTCTACTAAAGGAGGATCTTCTGGATTAATTGATTCCTTCCCTGGAGTGCCTTCTTTGTCTTAATAATTGATAGTGGAAAGTGTCTCTCTCTCTGGATATTATAACTTTCTACAACTTTTCTGAACTTTTTTCCCTGGACTTGCTCCAGCGGCCGCACCCAAAAAACGCCATCTTAGTGGCACTAACTTTAACAGCTCACCATGGCTTCAAAAAAACAACCAGAAAATCCAGGATTGGAAGAAAGAATGACAGCTATGGAAGCAATGTTACACTTCTTGGTGTTGGAAATTAAAGAATTGAGAAAAGATCATTGCAGCTCTAAACTTGAACTTTTGGAGACACAGAAAAAATTGATGCAGAATACACAGAAGACCGAGGAGTTGGAAGTGGGGCTGGCTGGGGCAAAGGGGGAACTTAAAAATATTAATACTGAAATTGGAGATTTGTCTGGTCATATGTCTAGGATGGATTTTGAGAGGATGTCATATTTTTTAAGATTTCAGAATATTTCTGAGGATTCTTTTGAATGCCTTCCTGATCTCATGAGTACAATTTTAGCAGACTATTTACACAAACCTAAAGATGAGATCAGGGGGGACATTGACCTAGTCTACAGAATAAATTCAGCATATGCCAGGATAAATGAAGTACCCAGAGAGATACATATTAAATTTGTTAGAAGGTCGACTAGGGAGGGAATCTTGAAGGCGCAGAGAGAGGGTCCGTTAATTCATCAACAAAAGGAGGTCACTATCTTGAAGCAGATCCCAAAAAAGATTAGAGAGGTGAGGAGGAAGTATTCCTTCTTATCTAAAAAATTGTTTAAACACGGGATTTGGTTTAAGTGGGCGATGCCAGAAGGGATGTTGGTGTTCTGGGAAGGAGGAAGAGTAAGGATTAAAACAGTGGCTGAGGCGGAAGCCTTTCTTAAAAAACATTCCTCTACCCTGGGGGAAGATCTGGGAGGGGCAGAGGGGGCCACGGCCCCGCCCACTGGGGGCCAGGAAGGAGAACAAGAAGACACAATTGCTAAGAGACTTAGATCAAAAAAATGACTTTTATCTTTATTAATACAGTATAATTTTTATCTGGATGTTTGTACACGACTGCCAGCATGGTACTTAGAATTTATGATGTATGCATTTATTTTCACCTTGTAGTATTATTGAAAAATGTATCACCAATGTCTTATTAAGAAGCCCTGGAGGGGCCAACGATCTCGACGTGAAAGTTCTCAAAATATTTCTGTACTTCACCTTACCCTACCCTACCTGAAAAAATTTGTAAAAACCAATAAAACTTTTGCAATACAAAAAAAAGATTTGACCTGGCATTATGTCATCACATGCTTCTGAAAAAGCCAATCATTTGGTGTCTTCAAGAGCTGAAGTCAAAGGAGGAGGGCAGGTGGTAGCTAATAATTGGAGAGGGAGGGAGGAAACCCATTGAAATAGGCAATAGAGTTAAAGAACTAAAGTAGGCAATAAAAATCAGGCAGATACCAGCCCCTGACCATGTCATACATCACATAGCTAAAGAAACATCATAGATCACATCCATGGTAAAAACTGTGTGAGAAGGAAACACTACTTTAAAGTTGTAATAGCAAAAAGAAAAATTATTTAAGCTACCTCTACAATCCTTTCACTTTTTTCCATATTACCTAGTCTTCACTCTCTCTCTCTCTCTCTCTCACACACACACACACACACACACACGTATTTAAAGTTGCTAAGGAGGGAGAATTACATGAAAAGGGAAAGAATTTCATTTTCCCTTTATATGATAAATCTGCATTATAATTCTTTGAGGGCTTATATTCTAGCCTTCGATTCCTCATCACTGGCAGATTAAATTTCACAATGTTGCACATATTGCCTTTCTTTCCCTTAGAACCACATTAGTAAATTATATAATTCAACTACTCCCCATTTCTCCTTTAATGTGAACAGCAGAAAGAGTTTGGGGTTGGTTTGTTTTTTGCCAACCACATCTGAACCGAAACAGACCAGCCTCAGGTCTTGATTTATTACTATCTTCCTGAATCTGACCCTAAGGTAAAGGTAAAGGTTCACCTTGCACATACATGGTAGTCATTCCTGACTCTTGGGGACGGTGCTCGTCTCCATTTCAAAGCCGAAGAGCCAGGGCTGTTCAAAAACATCTCCATGGTCATGTGGTCGGCATGACTAAATGCTGAAGGTGCACAGAACACTGTTACCTTCCCACCAAAGGTGGGTCCTATTTTTTCTACTTGCATTTTTATGCTAGGTTGACAGAAGCTGGGACAAGTAATGGGAGCTCACTCCATTATGCAGCGCTAGGGATTCGAACCTCCGAACAGCCGACCTTTCTGACTGACAAGCTCAATGTCTTAGCCACGTCCCTAGAGAAAGTTAACATAATATACAATATACAAATGTGATTACATGCATGCATGTATGCATACACACGTTAATTCATACATACATACTAAAATTCCACTTCTACTCAACTTGGCAAACAGTAATTAATTAAAAAAGGAGCAAAGTTACTATTCTCCTTTTTGCAAGCATGGCTGACCATGTGTGAGCCCAAGACCAATTTTGGTCAACTCTCAAGCAAACATGGCATAATGTGGTATTCAACCACATCTGAACTCAAAAAATGTGACTAAGTATTGCTATAGTGGATTTACAATAGGCCAGCCTCGGGCTATGCTTTATTATTATCTTCCTGAATCTAACCATAGAGAAAGTAAACTCAGTGCCTTTACTAAGCTGCTACTGAATATGAGATGGGCAGCTATACAAATTAAGCGCATATAATAAAGTTAGTAGGTAGACGCAGGGTCAGTTTGAAATTCAGATCACCAAGGTCCACTCTCAATGGCAAGTCTGTGGAGCAAGATGTCATCAAAGTGCTAACCGAGATCAAAGATTGTGAGTTGTCACAGCAAATGGAGGGATCAAAGGAAGCACATTGAAGGCCAGTCTCAGCTTCTTACGAAAGTTGTTCTAGCATGTGAATATTCTCTCTCTCTCTCCCTCACTACCCTCCTTCCCTTCCTCCCTCCTTTTCTCCCTCTCCCTCTTTCTCTCTCCTACTCTCTTACCCTCTTTCTCTCTCCCTCTACTATATCTCTCCTCTCTTTTTCTCTCCCTTTCTCCCTCTCTTCCCCCTCCCTCTCCCTCTCCACCCCCCCATCTCTCTCCACCTAGCACAGCCAGAGCTGCAGCAGCTTATTATTGTTACTCTTACTCCAGAACAATAAAAATACAAATCCTGCTATTTTGGAGAGCAGCACAATAAACAACTAATCCCAAGGTGTAGCTGTGTACAATTTGGTATTTCTTGGCTTTGCGTTCAGTGTCATTGATATTCAGACAAATTTAAAGACCATGAAGCCTGATTTTACTTTTTTCAAGATCACCCCAACATTTGGAGGAAGTATTTTCAACTCTGCTTCTCTTCTTTGGACAAAGATACTGTATATCCTTACAAGGAATGTTTATCTCTAATGTTTATCAGCTGACCTCTCGCCCAAGCAAATATCTTCAAAGAGGCAGCAACTACAGGAGACAATACTAACATCTGAAGTGATAAGAGCACAGATAAGTGAGATTCCAGTTAGGATGCTCTGTGCTCTTTGGGGATAATTTGTGCACTCAGAAGTGTGAATGACACTACAGTGAAAATGTGCCAGAACAACAATTTATAAAAACAGTTTTTTGAATAACCCATAGTGGTCTGGTATGGGGGCTAATGTTAAACTATTCTGGGATGATTATTAAACTATATTGCAGATTGATGTCTGATATTGAGGTAAACCATGTAATAATATGGAATTAAATTTAAATATTAAATTTGAAAAGAAATATGCCCTCTTTACTGTTGTTGTTGTTGTTGTTAGTTGTGAAGTTGTGTCCGACTCAAAGCAATCCCATGGACAACATTCCTCAGGCCTTCCTGTCCTCTACGATCCTCTGGAGTCCATTTAAGCTCATGCCTCCTGTTTCAGTGACTCCATCCAGCCACCTCATTCTTTGTCATTTCCTTCTTCTTTTGCCCTCAATCTTTCCCAGCATTAGGCTCTTCTCCAGTGAGTCCTTCCTTCACATTAGGGGGCCAAAGTATTTGAGTTTCATCTTCAGGATCTGGCCTTCTAAAGGGCAGTCAGGGTTGATCTCCTCTAGGACTGACCGGCTTGATTGTCTTGCAGTCAAAGGGACTCACAGAAGTCTTCTCCAGCACTATAGTTCAAAGGCCTCTTTACTGTATATTGTTATTCCCCCTCCCCCTAGAACAGATGGAAGAATTAACACAGTTAAGGTCAAACTGAAAGAAACAGTTTGACCTTAACTGGGAGGGATTCTTGATATTTGAATGAGAAATCAAAGGGTGGGAATGTTCTTCCCAAAAGAAGAATGATCAGAATACATTGTAGGACTCTTCAACCTTGACCCAGGCTTGGCACTACTTTCTGCCTGTGTACTTTCAAAACAGCCGGTATATATGGAAATGTCTATAAATTGTTGCTGTTTCTGCACAGCAGAGGAACGAAGAGATAATGCTGCAGTTTACAGAGTTGGTTGTTGCCACGTAGGCTGATTTTTTTCAGCTTGTCTCCCATAATATTATTTAAAAGAGTTCTCTCATGTTGGCAATCTTCTGATATGTTGGATTATAATATCCATCACCTCAGCCAACATAATGATTGTCTGAATGTGTTGACTAATAAATGGCATCAACCCAGTGAGCCCTGCTATCATTTAGGATGATGGGAGCTATAATCCAACATTTCTGGATTTGGAAGGCAATGGTTGGGGAAGTTGAGATGAACACACTGGCTTTGAAAAAAGGAGACTCAGAGCGAAATTGTTATTTTACTTACAAATGCCTGTGTCACTTGTGCTTTAACATACGGTATTTCAAAAGGTGTTATTGTTGAAAATAACATGAGATAAGTTTATTTTGCTGTGCTGGGCTCTTAGGTAGAAGATGGGTGTGATACAAATGTGATAAAACAAATTCTTTGGCTTTTTCCCCCTCTCTTTCCCCCTCATATTTCTTGCAAATACTTTTAAGCCTGATATCAATGAGTCTTTTTATGTTTTCTTCAGTAACTGTTAGCAGGATATATAACTAAAGCTGCCTTTGTTATTTACTTAAGAACTTGCAGTGGACAGTCCCTCAGCTAGTAGAAGAATTAACTGAAAAATAAATAGGTCAGCTGTATTTGAGATTATGAAATATTTGAGATAAATTTAACTTGGCTCAGCACTAAACTTACTGTGTTTCTTCCAAAAGGTTCTTCATCTCCGTTATGCTCTTGCTATTTAACAGCAGGTCCAGAAGGTTTTGGGATTTCATTGGTTCCTTGTATTCATTCATCAAGATTCCCCAAATATCAGCCTTCCCTGACTGAGGACTTTTCAGATTTGCTGGAGCCCCTTTGTATCATCTCCAGCTAGCACATCCATTCACTTAGGCCTGATCGAAGTTGTAGTAGGTTCTATAACTTCTGTCCATAAAGTCCATAGCCAAAACGGTTCCAGGACCTCACCATTCAGTTCGTAATATGTCCAATTTTGTAATGATTCCTTACTCCGTTTGCATCACAAAAAAGCATTTTTCCTCCCACCCTATATGCATACTTTCGTTCTCAATATATCCTGAGTATAGTCCAAATATTCCGCTATTGTGAAGGATTTCTCCCTCTACCTGACATCTTCATTTTCATGGAAATGGATCCTTTGGATCTCAATTTCTTTCATTATTCTTTTGCCTTTCTCTGTTGTCATTTGGGCATCAAGGCAGTCATGTCTAAAACAGGGAAGCAAAAGTGATACAGACATATATCATAGGTGTATCTATTCACTTATGTGTATAAATCTAACCTGCATAATCTTGGCTTCAAACATTTGGATGACCACCAGGAAATGGTAACTATTTGCTGCTATCTTTTTTTTTTTGAATAAAAGTTTTTTATTGATTTTACAATTTTATAATGTAAGGAAAGGGTAATTAGGGTTTATATTATACATTTTAGAGCTTCCATACCAGAGATGGTGACTGCAATTGGGTCCCCATACAATATCATGTTAAACAAGTAGTGTTAGGAGATATATACATTTAGCACATTTTTTTTAAAGTTAATACATTCAATCTTTAGTTTTACGTTTTCATCCGTTTCAAGAATTACAATAATTCAAAACTAATTATTTTTGAGATCTGAGCCTTTTTGCTATCGCACCTTCTTTCTCCATCCCCTCTTAGGGTGGGGCCGTGGCTCCTCCTGTTCCTTCTTCTTCGTCTCCCAGGATTGAGGAATGTTTTTTAAGAAAGGCTGCTATCTTTGTAGCCCAGATCTGGTAGCCTTGTACTTGGGAGTAATGTCTATAAATAGAAAAGCAATACACCTTACTAAAGCAATGAAAGCTGTGACCAGAGGATCAGAGAAATGCTTGATTTGTGCCTGACCTATCTCTGCTGTTTTTCCTACTTAATGGAACTTAATGTGTAAAAGATTATGTAGCCCTTCAAAGTCTTACGCATAGAAGACTATCCTCTATAAAGGTAGTCCAAACTTTTTCTGCCTTCATCCCATATTGTTGTTTTGCCTGTCCAATTCTTCTCAGCTTGGGGAAATGATGGATGGGACACTTTTTTTCACCAATCCACCTGAGAGTTCTTAGCATCTTCAGTGAGACTAACAATGGGCATGAGCAGAATTTGTGTGTCTGTAGATGTTACAGATGTTCATTTTGCCTAAAAATGCAAAAATACTCTGCATCCTGGATCTTCTGGAGGAAAAAAAAAAGAATTTCAGGGTAAATCTGATTCTTATGGCATCTAGCATTTTCCAAATTCAGCTTAATTGCAGAATCTGTAACTATAGAAATGAAACCTAATTTTCTACTTCAATATTGCTTTCCCCTTCCTTCCTTCCTTCTTTCTTTTCTTCTTGATTTTTTATCTTCAGGCCTGAGGGAAAACTTGAAAGCCTATATTTTGTTGATCTTCATAAAGGCATTGTCCAACTGATGATTTTCAGATGTTTTCTAACAGCACCCATGTGTCATTTGCATTGTTTGAAGGAGAATAAAATGTCCTAAGAAGTCATCATGGTAAATGTTCAGCCAGAGGGGAGAGATCAAGCACTTATTTTTTCACGAAGAAATTTGTTCATTAAACAAAGCCACAATTACTTCTGAAGAGGACTACTAGTAGTAGAGAAATAACTACTAGTTATTTTTGTTGTTAGCTTGAAGATAAGCTTTCTGAAGTATCCTGAAATTTTCTAGATTTGGAAGTATAAATTCGAAGTACCAAATACTACTGATTTGGGCAAAAACAGATTAAGAGATTGAAGAGCATTTGTGGGGACTTCTGTCAATAAAAAAGTATTGTTAAATTATGTGATAGCAATAGCACTTAGACTGATATACCACTTTATAGTGCTTTACAGCCCTCTCTAAGTGGTTTACAAAGTCAGCATATTTCCCCCAACAAACTGGGTCCTCATTTTACTGAATCTCGGAAGGATGGAAGGATGAATCAACTTTGAACCTGGTGAAGTTGGAACTGACAAATTGCTGGCAGTCAGAAAGCAGTAGAAGTAGCCTACACTCTAATCACTGTGCCACTGCAGCTCCTGGCATCATTGTTATATAGAAGATCAATTTAATATTATAATAATAATAATAATAATAATAATAATAATAATAATAATAATAATAATAATAATAATAATAATAATAATAATAATAATAATATCATCATCTTTATTGTCATTGTAATAATATTGTAATAAAATTACAATGAAATTGGTTTGAGCGCCGTGCCACCTGCACCAGGTGGGATACAGACAGCAGTGACAGCCACAACAGGAATCTCTCCAGGCAAACAAAAAGGCCGACAAATGACAGTTGAAACAAAATGGCCGACAAATGACAGTTGAAAAGGATCAACTGTACTCTGTCTCTTGTTATCCATCTCTTCAAATCTGTTTGGCATTTTAGGAGTTGGTGGAAGAGGTCACATCACTTTTTCTTTTTTATTTCTTGTTGCAATGATCTTTGAGGAATCGCACTTGGCATTTTTTCTTCTCTCTCAGCTTTCCCAACAGAAAAGGATGGAATTATTGGTAGGGGTGGTGCTCTCTGCTTCTTCATTTCAATTCTTGCAGTTGTCCCTTGTATATTCCCAAGAGATGATGATGGTGCCACCGTTACAGAACATAAACGTCATGAAGAATCTGTGATCATATAGTAGTCTAGAAAGTGAGAAACTGAGTTCTGGTCCTATGTTAGGAACAAAGATAGTTGGGTGATTATGGGACAGTCGCTCTTGCTCATCCCTAGGAGGAAAGCAATGACAAGCCACTTCTGATAATGTTGCCAAGAAAACTTCATGGATTTGTTCATGCTTTCACTAAGATTTCAGACTGATTCATGAGGCATTGGTGGTAACAGTTCCTAGAGTGCATTATGATGCCATCTAGCTTCTCATCTATTCTGTTTGCAAACTTTAATATAGGTACCATATATAGGATGCAAAAAAATGGACCCCATTTTCTCATATCAAAGTCATTGGGAAAACAATCTTACTTATTTTAGGTATTTGTTCATTTAACAAAAGTAACTTGGGTTTCCATACTTCTGGCAGAAAGTAAGCAAATCTAACAAATATAATGAATAAAATAATAGCACATTTTAAAACCACAATACATAAAGCAGATTTCAGAAAGGAAAAAGGAAATGAAAACCAAAATGCTGAAGTCTTTTTTCCCCCTCTGAATATCAGATCTGTAAAGGCTCCAAATTCAAAATGCAGATATTTTTTTTATGAGTACTCTGGAAAAAGGCTATCTTTTCTCACTCCTAATCAGGAAGTGAAACCATTCTAAATTGGTGGTTCCCCGGGGCTCAAAGGCATAGGTGTTAAGAAGATTGTTATCTACAAGATCCAGTTGGGTACAGAAATTAAATAAACATCTACCATATTTTCTATGCAAAGGACCCTCACTGTCTGTCTATACCAGGGATGTCCAAACTTGGGAATTTTAAGACTTGTGGACTTGTGAGCATAGCTGGCTGGGGAATTCTGGGAGTTGAAGTCCACAAGTCTTAAAGTTCCCAAGTTTGGACATCCCTGGTCTATACGGTAGCTTTCTGAGCTTCTTTTGCTTTTCTAACCTGTAAATACAGTTGTAATCTTTGTTCCTTTTTTCCTTAAGTTGTTTTTTTGCACCATTTAATTCAGAAGAAATATTCCATTTTTCTTGCCTGTGTGTTGGAAGCAGGGGTGGGTTTCTGGGGGTTCGCCTGGGATCGGGCGAACCCTTTCGTAAAATTTCCGGATCCCGAGCGATCCCTTTGGATCGTGGACCCGGAAGTAAGTCGCCGCTGCTAACTGCTGCTCCCAGCTGGGGCGGGCAGGCAGGAAAGCAAGCAAGGCGACTGCGCTGTCTTCTTTTTCCCTCAGCGAAGCGCCGCCTCCTCCTCGCCCATGCTTCGCTGAGAGAAAAAGAAGACAGCCAGGCCGGCTCTCCGAAGGGGTCCTCCTTTCCCCTTCTCCATGGGGGTGGGTGGTGGGGGTGGGCCGCTCACCTCGTCGCCCCACAACCTGCTGCCGCTGCTGCCGTGACAACTCCGAAGAGCAGCGCTCGGGCCAGGAGCCGCAGGCCAAAAAAAAAGAAAGCACACACACACACACAACCTACTTCAGGCGGCGGGAAACACGCAAGGAGAATCCACTCCCAGCTGTCTTCTTTTTCCTTCTGCGAAGGGTACTGGCCGCTGGCAAAGCGGGAGGCTCGGGAAGGCGGCGGGAGCGCCTTTCCCCCCCCCCCCTTCCCTTTGCTCAGCCACCTCTTCCCCCCTACGCCTAGCCGCGAGTGGATTCTCCTTGCGTGTTTCCCGCCGCCTGAAGTAGGTTGTGTGTGTGTGTGTGCCGCCTTCCCGAGCCTCCCGCTTTGCCAGCGGCCAGTACCCTTCGCAGAAGGAAAAAGGAGACAGCTGGGAGTGGATTCTCCTTGCGTGTTTCCCGCCGCGGGTAAGGAAAGTTGCTGCGCGCCCCAAAAATCCTCTGGCCCGCTGGCCGCGGTTGCTCGCTCGCTTGCTTGCTCGCTCGCTCACCCATCGGACGCCAGGTTCCTTCGTCCGGTGGATGGGTGAGAGAGAGAGTAAATACAGCCAGCGGGTTCTCTGGCTCTCTGGTTCCCCCCTCCCTCCCTGTCTCTCTGTGTGTCTGTCTCCCCTCCCCCCCAAACCTCCTCAGCTCCTGGAAGTAGCCTGACCGGCTACTCTCGCTCTCTCTCTCACCCATCCACCGGACGAAGGAACTTGGTGTCCGATGGGTGAGCAAGCGAGCGAGCAAAGGCTTTTGAAGCAAAGGCTTCAAAGGCTGCCGGCTAGGAACAGCGCGCTACGCTGCGCGAACCCCCGCCCCACCCCCTGCCAGTCGCGCTAACAGGGAAAGTTTTGCCGCGACTGGGGGGGGGGTTCGCGCAGCGTAGCGCGCTGTTCCTAGCCGGCAGCCTTTGAAGCCTTTGCTTCAAAAGCCTTTGCTCGCTCGCTTGCTCACCCATCGGACACCAGGTTCCTTCGTCCGGTGGATGGGTGAGAGAGGCTGAGGAGGCTTGGGTGGGTGGGGGGAGACAGACAGAGAGAGAGAGGCACAGACACACAGAGAGACAGGGAGGGAGGGGGGAACCAGAGAATGACAGACACACACAGAGAGACAGAGAGTGGGAGGGAGAGAAAGATAGACAGACAGAGAGAAAGAGAGAAAAAGAAAGAGAGACAGAAAGGAAAGAAAGAGAAAAAAGAGAGAGAGAAAGAGAGAAAGAAAAGAGACAGAAAGAGAGAAAGAGAAAGAAAGAGAGAGAGAGAAAGAGAGAAAGACAGACAGAAGGAAAGAAAGAAAAAGAAAGAGAGAGAGAGAGAGAACTTATCACCACAATTAAGCCCAAAAGTTTGGTTGCTAACCAAGACCATTGTTAAGTGAATTTCACATTTTCCAAATTGGCCGCTCCCACCCGGTCACATGGCTGGCAAGCCACTCCTACCCGGTCACATGGCCGGCAAGCCACTCCCACAAAGCAGGCCACACCCACAGAACCTGTTCCAAAAATTTTGAAACCCACCCCTGGTTGGAAGCCTTATTCAGCTGCATTGAGGCTTCTATTTCTGACATGATAAATATAGGGGAAGCTTATGTATCTTTTTTGTCATCTATTCCTAAGCTCTGCTTTGCATTCAACAGATTTCAAAACTCTAAGACAGTTTTACAACAGCTTTCCTTTATTATTACAGGTACTCCTCCACATACGACCACAAGTGAGCCCAAAATTTATGTTGCTAAGCGAGAAATTTGTTAAGTGAGTTTTATTCATTTTATGACTTTTCTTGCCCCAACTGTTAAGGGAATCACTGCAGTTGTTAAATTAGTAACACTGTTTTTAAGTGAATCTGACTTTCCCATTGACTTTGCTTGCCAGAAGTCACAACAGGGGATCATATGACCCTGGGGCACTGCAACCATCATAAATATGAAACCAACATCTGAATTCTGATCACATGACCCTGGGGATGCTGCAATAGTCATAAGTGTGAAAAATGGTCATAAGTCACTTTTTTCAGTGCAGGTTGTAACTTCGAATGGTCACTAAATGAACTGTTGTAAATTGAAGACTATCTTGTTTTTTTGCAATAGATGAAATGAGACCAGTCTATTATGGGTATCATACCACACTGCTCAGTTACCAAATATGGTTCTCAGATGTCCAGAATGATGCTGGATTGCCTGGATTGTTTTAACATCTGCTTCATGTATCTCTATGTTGCAAAACTCCAATCAACCATTGGATGGCAGCAAAGGCTGAGGTGTTCTGAAACCCTTAACTGTCATATGATGCCCCTTGGATTGTTGTAGCTCAAACATGGTAGCCCTACACCAGTGATGGCAAGCCTTTTTTTTTACGGCATACTAAAATTACACACATGCGTGCTATCCTACGCGCGTATGTGCCCACTATCTCACATGAGCGCATGACCTCTCAATCCTCCCCGCCCACCTGCACATGTGCACTTGACCCCCCCCTGCATGCATGCATGTATGCATGCATGTGTGCATGCCCCCTCCCCAGCCTCCGGAAGCTTTCATGAAGTCTGGGGATGGCAAAACAGCCTCCCCAGCCCTCCAGAAGCCAGAAATGATCTGTTTTCAGCTTATGGAGGGCCTTAAGGGAGGGAGGGAGACTCTTTTCGCCCTCCCAAGGCTTCACGAAAGCCTCTGGAGGCTGGGGAGGGTGAAAAATGGTCCAATCAGAAGGCCTCCCCTGGCTCTCTGGAAGGGTGAAAAATCAGCTTGGAGCTGACGGCTGGGGTGCCACCAAATATGGCTCTGCGTGGCACTTGTGGCACACGTGCCATAGGTTTAGATTTTTTAGGTTTAGGTTTTATTCAAATTTGCATACCGCCCTATCTCCCTTACGGGACTCAGGGCGGTGAACAGGCAGTAATAAAAACAACAATAAAACATCCAACACAATACATATATTAAAAATCGATTAAACACAAAGCCTGCTCTAAAATACCCTATAAAACTCCTAATAAAAAGCAAATTAAAAACTACGCCAGGCCGGCCGCACGAAATAGATGGGTTTTCAAGGCTCGGTGGAAAAGGCGCAGGCCTGTGGTTGTGCGTAGGTCAGGGGGTAGGTCATTCCAGAGGGCAGGAGCTGCCACAGAGAAGGCTCTCCCCCTAGGGGTCGCCAGCTGACATTGACTGGCTGGCGGCACCCTGAGGAGGCCCTCTCTGTGGGAGCGGACTGGTCGGAGGGAAGTATTTGGTAGGAGGTGGTCTTGCAAATATCCAGGTCCATTGCCATGGAGCGCTTTAAAGGTTGTTACTAACACCTTGAAGCGCACCCGGAAAGCCACCATCACCTACACTCTTCTGGCTTCTAATGGGACTAGGCTTGGAGGCAGTAAGAGGGGGTGACTTGGCTGGCTTCCAAGGAGAGTACAGTGGTGAGGCAGAAAGATATGTGGTGGGGTGAGTTGTGGCCAAATAAATAGCTGGGGCAGAATAGACCTTCCAATATTTTATCTCTTTCTGTACCACGATCTATTTAAAAAAAAACCTGAACATTTCATCCATATGTACCTACTGTAAGAAAGCCATGTTATTTACGGGCCAATAATAATTATGTCTCTTATATCATATAGCCGGATATCATAGTTGATAGTACTGAACAGCATTGAGAAATCTAAAAGGACTAAAAGGACCACTTGAAAGTCTCAAAGGACCACAAAGGCTGCATTCCCTCATCTAAGTCCCAGTAAAAATCATGTGCCAGAGCAATCAGTGCTATTTCTACCCCATGACCAGGTCTGAAGCCTAAATGAAGTGGCTCCAGATAACCCATTTGCAGCTGATTCCCCATCCCCTTGCATAAGAGGTAGAGAATGTACAAAATTGTCACATAAAGCCTGAATCAGAGATTGTAGTTGTTTTTCAGTTGGAAGTGCAATCAGCTACAAAAAAAAGCTCATGGCCATCATTCTTTCTTTCATTTTGACCTCCTTTCTTATGGGTTCTCTAACGAGTGGGTGGGTGGGAAACCTTTTTAATCTTCATAGGATTTTTGAATATTTACTCAATTAATCACCTGCCATTTAATCTATGAATTGAATCAGTGAAATTAACTGGCTTTTTCCCAGACTCCCACTTTCTTTTTAAGACACAGTTGAAAGGATAAAACATCTTACTATATTAAAAATGCAAAAACAAGTGTTCCAGTAATAATGGAAAACTAACTTTAATTAGAGGACAACCAACCTATACAAAATTTGCATGTTCTATGAAAGAACATTTCGATGAATACCTAAAGGACACCACCCAGAATTAAAAGTGCTCTTTTTAAAATTCCAGTCCAAGTGCACAACCAGTGGTGGGATTCAAAACATTTTATTACCGGTTCTGTGTATGTGGCATGGCTTGGTGAGCATAGCATGGCTTGGTGGGTGTGGTGTGGCTTGGTGGGCGTGGCAGGGCTTGGTGGGCGTGGCAGAGAAAGGATACTGCAAAATCCCCATTCCCTCCCAATCAGCTGGGACTCGAGAGGCAGAGAACAGTTTGGGGGGGGGCAGTGAGAGGTGGTATTTACCGGTTCTCTGAACTACTCAAAAGTTTCGCTACCAAGTCACTAGAACTAGTCAGAACCAGTGGTGGGATTCAAAAATTTTTACCCTGATTTCTGTGGACATGACTTTGTGGGCATGGCAGGAGAAGGATATTGCAAAATCCCCATTCCCTCCCCACTCTCAAAATTTCTCCAGAAAGTTCTCCAGAACCTGTCAGAACTGGCTGAATACCACCTCTGGTCAGAACCTGCTGAATACCACCTCTGTCACAACTATATCCTTTGGGAGAAGGGCGGCATATAAATCCAATAAATCCTAAATCCTATATAAAATCCTGCAATAATCCAATTTCTAATGCCTCGGGGGACTGAAGAAGGGTTATTCAGAGGAGGGAGCATTTTTACAGCTAAGGCCATGCTGATTTTAAAAAGAAAGTTTTTTAAAATCTCCTGCCAGGAAAGAGATTGACAGTGATGTCACCAAAAATGAAATTGACAGTAATGTCACCAAAAATGTGTGTTTTGCTAGGGTAGAAACTTTGTAGAAATTGTGGGAGGCTGGTTACTTTTTTTTTAGTGTATTTAAATATGTAAGTTTTGTGCTAAATGACAATATGTTTTAATTTTGTCTGTTAAAAACAAACTAAACTAAAATGTGTTATAATGAAGGTGCTCCTTGGGCCATAAAAAGAGCCTCGATTAAAGGAATCCCCACACACCCCAAAAAAGTCAGATATCATGTAATTAGTAAAGTCTTGGTGAAATCTGTCCACAAACTGAGCCAATGATGCAGGATTACTGTAATATCAGATAGAAAAACAAAATGTGCGGGTTAAGCTACAATGCGATGTGTTTTTTTTTTTTAATTTTCTATCGTAGTTGGTCCTACCTTTAGATAAGGAGCCTTATCTATTTTACGTTTATGGTTTGTAAAGGGTGAGTTGCAATTATAATTCTGAGGAGCAGCACAGGTTCTGCTCATGTGGGTTTTGCTAAGATTGATGTTAAGAAAAGAAAGTGGTTTGTTGTTTAAATGGGGGTGGAAGAGTGATTGTTGGTCTGACCTCTTGGCACAACCAAGAGATTTATCAAAGGGTGCATGTGACTAAGTTAAGTAAGAGACACAGCCCCAGCTTGAAGGAAACAGCTGCTCATTTTTGCTTTCACACTTGGCAGCTGGACAAAGAAGGGAGATGTTTGTGTTGAATACCTCTGCAAAACTCAGTACAGTAAGTGATTTTCCCTGTTGTCCTTGGGTTGGGAATGTGTTTGCATTTTTTTTTAAAGCCAGGAATACTTCTTTTTCTCTTGCAGCTTCTCTGCTAAAAGTTGAAATCTAGCTTGCTATCTGATGGATCTACCGTAGTTCCACAAACTATCTTTTAACTAAACTAATACACTAGGACCTGGCTTATTTTGCTTCCGTGAAAATAAATAAATAAAGCTAGCTTAAACTACAGCGTTGTAATTGCTTTTCTAGGGTATTCGGCTTGGCTTCCCATGTGCTTTTTAGAATGGGCGATGCTGTGTCTTTAAAGAGCAAATACTCACAGCTGCAGCTGCTGTTGTAGTGTTGCTGTTTGCCGGAGAAGCTGTAGCTTGTACAATTCTTCCTCCCCCGAAACAAGGTACAAGAATTCGGTCCTGCTTACGGTGTGCCGGCTATTGTTTCCTTACAATGTCACGAAGAGGCTCACGATGTCAAACGCCTTGTATAACAGTGAGGCTTCCTCTATGGCAATTTAGAAGAGAGCTCAGAACTTTTCAGTGGCAGCTATCTGGGGAAAACACATTGGTGACTTTGGGCTAATAAAAATGCAGCAGACGAATGCTATCATGTATCATGGTGCCAGACAAGACTTCCCAAAATATTGTTCCTGTCTGCATAGTTGTTGGGATTGCCAGGAGAGAACTCCTTGTAGCACGACAAGGAGTTCCTTAATTGCTACTAGCTGTTGGAATTTGCTTAAGCTCTTGATAATAAGGACTCTGTTGTCTTGCTATGTGCATAAATTACTTAAAAGTCAGAGGGTGGGGGGGGGGGGAGGAAAGCTGATTGTCTTTGGGACTGTTGTCATCTTCTAGGAGGCTCTGATTGGCCACTGTGAGAAATAGGATGCTCCCTGGGTGGACTTTGGGTCTTGATGTTCTTTTTTAACTCAATGAAACAATTCAAGGTTGCCCTTGGAGCCAGAACTATAGGAGCTGAAATGGTTAATTGAAATTGATGTAGCAAGTAAGCCACCCTACCAGGATTACTGCTAGCTAACACAGCAACCTTATTTTTTTTATAAATAATTTTTATTAAATGTTTTAATCTTTTAAAAAAATGAGAAGACATTACAAGTATAAAAAAAATAAAAAGAGCAAAACAACACAAAATACAAAACACATATAACAGTATACAATAATTTTACAGCTTTCTATACCGACTTTCCTGCTTAGCTTTTATAATTCTCCCTTCTTCATTACCTTCCTAATACTATATCCTTATCCTATAATGTAGCAAATATAATATTAACACTTATAATAATATTCATTATTTGTATCACCATATTCTCTATTTTCTGTTGTGGCTTCTGATTTCTAGCCACTTGTACATTCTATTCCATACTTTATAGAAGTCCGATTCTTCTCTTTCTTTTAGTTCTATTGTCATTTTATCCATTTCTGCGCATTCAAGTATTTTCCTGATTGTAGTTTCGTCTGAGGTTAGCACAGCAACTTTAATTCCTACCTGTGATAAGTCTTCTCTGCGTTTTATTATCACGGGTAGCAATTGAACTTGTCTCTATGCCTACATTTTTGCTTTAAAATAAATATAATCTTTTTCTACACGTAGCAGAAGAGTGAATGCAAAGTACTTTAAATTTCTGTAGTCAGAATGATACTGCAAGCTATAGAGGCTCAGATGATTTCCTGTCTTGTCCAGATTGACAGTTTTGATTGGACTACTATTTTAGGAATGGAAAAGTGAAAGCAAAGTGTGAAATGTCACGCTGGAAAAGGGAAGAACAGGAATGACATTTGTTTTGATTTTACAACAGAAGTCATGGCAACCTAAAGGAGTCCACAGTTATGATTATTAGGTATAAGTGGCTAAGATTGATAGGTGTAGCTTGGAGTAGTGCAGGGGTCAGCAACACACAGCTCTGGAGCTGCAGGTGGTTCTTTCATCCCTCTGCTGTGGCTCCCCTATCGCCAGTCAGCTCCACAATTGATAGGACTTTCGGTTAGGACAGTTAATGGAAAAACAATGCCGCGCTAGGAGGAGACTCTATGGTGGGGGAACCGGATTTCTGGTCAGCTCCAGAATTGAATGGGGGGCTTCAGGTTAGGACCTTTGTGGCTCTTTGGGTGTTTAAAGTTGCCGACCCCTGGACTAGTGGTTTAGACATCAACTTAAAAGTGAGAGACTACGAGTTCTGATTCGGCTTTAGCCATGAAAGCCAGTTGGGTGGACTTAGGCCAATTGTTATCTCTCAATTGAACTCATCCCAGAGGGTTGTTTTGCTGTGGGGAAAATAGGACCAGGAAGATGTGTTGGATAGGTTCGCCGTTTTGGATTATTTGTAAAAATAAAGGCTGAATACAAATAAAATAAATAATCGAGATCTCTCAGTTAATTGGAGGCATTATGTTGCCCATCATTTAAATGCTAGTATTGATTGCATGCATGGGAATTTCCATTGCTGTATGGAAACCCGATTGCATTCTGTTTCTTTCCATGAGATAAGTGATATAGTCACAAATTTCCTGCATTAATTCAAAACATTTCAAAAATTACTTGTTTTCAGCAGCTAATGTTTCTCTGTTCTATTGCAATAGTAGCAAAACAACAACCATTCTATGTCTAAAGCTAGCAATCCACCAAATTTTCAATTTTAAAACTTTCTGCCTGCCCATCTAATAATTGGGCATTCTGAATTAAGATTATCCTTGCTCTAGATAAGGGATTTAAGTCTTTCTCCCTTTTGTCATGAAAATTGGCTCTCAGAAGTACTGATTGCCTGGATTAGGGGAAATGCATGTATACATAAAAAGATACCTCAAGGGAATAGTTTTCAGCAGGAAATTGGGGGAAATGAAAAAGGTTAATCTTCCCTCCTTGTACCAGGATCTTAATCCAGATTACTTTTAAAGGGAACAGAAAAGCACTCATGTATTTTACAATCCTTTTTGCTAAAGAGATGCCCAAGGCAGATCTTTCAAGTCTACAACTTTTCCTCCACGGCCTTGTGGTTTAGGGAAAAAAATATTCAACACCAGATAGCCCACTTCTAAACTATTATGGAAGGAAAATAAGGAACAGAGTTTATTGGATTTTCCCAGAGAAAAACAATGGGTTTTTTTAAAATTTCTAATTCAAAGTTAGTACCCTGATCATTGATCCATCTCCTTTTCCCCAATGAGAGTTGAAACACACACAAGATTCAGGAGAAGATTCAGTCTTTAGCAAAAAAACATAGGACTCTATATTGCTTCTTATTTTCTCTGTTCATGCCAGTGAAATTGTATTTGTATTTAGTAACCCTGTGAGTTAAGGGATGTGGAATTCTATGAGAGAGACAAGGTGTGTGAACAAAAGATAGCAGCAAGGGTCAGGAATGTGTGAAATCACATTTAGGAGTTCCCAAACAAAATTAATGGATTTTCCATTCACATGGAAGGAGTTAATGTAATTGCTATAAATGGACAGGTGAATTTTAGTGGAAGAGAACACTGGAAACAAAATACTAGCAGGGAGGTCAAATAAAAGTGAATTCATGGACGTTCTAAACTAGAGAGTTTACACAAGCAAAGCATTGAATGTACAGTAAAGATGTGCCCAGGTTATGTCTCCAAGAAAGTCCCAGTATACACAAGGATTTGGAACTTCATAATATAGCCGAAAACTTCAAAATTCTGATATTCAGATATTCAGCCTCATCTTGAATCTTACTGGCTATGAAGTTACCAGCTTTTCTTTTGAGTGGCAATGTCTTTACCTTTGGCCAGGCTTATGGAAATATGGAAATACTTAAAAGCATCTTCAACAGAAGAAAAAGTAAGCACTCCTGTTTAGGTGGTATAGTTGCTTAAAGTTGGTGTAGGAAACAAGTTGTGTTTATCTCTTCAAATATATGGCTGGAAGAGAGCCTTGTCTGAATTCTAAAGTGAATTCAATTCCTATTTTGCATTATGACAATGTGAATCTTATCTGCAACAGTAACCTTCCCCTTCTAATTAAATTAAAAACATATTCAATTACAATGCACTCTACATGGCTACATTGACTGGGAAGGTGCCTGATTGAGGATGATACTCTATGGCTATTACATGTATTGCAATAGTTAAGGGTGGAACTTGGTTGCGAAAAGACTCAGAATTGTGTCCCTTATCACTCATGGAATTCACTGGGAGGGAAGACTGTGGCTATATGGATAAAATGAGGAGAGATCCTATAATATACTGCATACGTTTTCCTGAACTGGCATATTAAACTGATACAAATAACAGCAAAATACAAATTTGTAAAACAGAATCTTCGTAACGTAAGTTTTCACTTATGGAAAAAGCATAATTGTGCTAAGGAAATACTAATGTGATCATCATATACTGGTGCCTTTATGAGACCAGTCTATAACAAAAGTCCATGGTGAATATTCCCTCCAAAAATGGCTTGGGTAAAAGTGCTATTGCTATTGTGCCTTATTCATATCTGATGTTATATTCCATCTACTCCTATTATTTACAAATACTTCACTTTATTTCTCTTTATAGTGATTAAACTGTTTGCCAATTTTTTCAATAGACTATAAATATTTCAGATGAACAAATACAGTGATTGATTGCACTCTCCATCTTAAATTGACTATTTGTGTTTTAAATTTAGAGTCAGCAGGATAAGTTTTTTTTTTCTTGTTAGTACTTGTATTTCAGCAATTTCTTTGTCCGAACAAACTGGAGGAACAATTATTATTTATTTACAACAGTTATATCTTGCTGAGTCAAACAATATTCACAAAGCAGCTTACAATTAAGATAAATATTGCACTTATTGCACTTTTATTAACTGTTGTGAGTAATGATCATTCTAAAGTTGTGGCAAACCATCCATCAGGAAGGCACAGCTGCCTTCTTTTACAGTGGTTGCTCATCCTATTCTCACTTATCAGTTATGAAAGCTCTGCATAAACTGTTTCTGAGTTGCAACTATGCAGCTTTCAGGATCAATTCCCAAAAGGTGCTAGGAAAATAAACATAGCGGCTGTCCATTACTCTTTAAAGCAGCTGCATCTTATCCTGTTGCTATCCTGGGATAGCAACAAGAAAAGGCACAGCTGCTTGGACTTGGAGAGATGACCTACATTTAAACTGCCATGTGCCCTGCAACATCTTTTTGGAATCAAACCCAAAGCTCTGGACAGTTCTAATCACTTTCTACAAAGATGAACTGAATTGTAAACCCTGATGTAAACATCTCCTTTCTCATCATCTTTCCACAGTTTTTTCAAGTGTTACGAAGAATGCAACTTACAGTTATTGAATGGGGCCCTTCCTGCCTTTCGTTGCTGTGGTGAAAGTGTGGTTCATTTTTTTGACAAGGATCAAAGGACAATGGAGTCCAACACACTTGGAAAAGCTGCAACACTGGATGAATTATTAAATACCTGCATTAAAATGTTTGGTACAAATCTTAAATATATATTTTAACTCATCTGAACACTTTCCTCTTACCAGTAATTTACTGTGTGCTGTGTATTAACCCTACTTGTTGCCTAACGTTGCATTCACAGTGGCTGGGATTCATAGTATTTGGACTAATTCATTTAGTAGAGTTATATTTTATCTTAATATTATTTTAATTCAGGTTTGTTAATTTCAAAGTTGTTAGAACTTTCCCCATAAGCTGAAATTATGAACTATTTGAGGCTGGCCAACTTAAAGCATTCCATTGCAATACTGATCAAAATTAAAATAAATAGAAGGGTTTAATAAAATGCTGCTTCTGCCTGGCTAAATACAATCATATGTGAAAAATTGGTCCATATCTTGGTTGTCGTGGGAAAAGGTTATGGTAATAAAAAAGAATTGCTAAATTGGCCATTCTTGAAGTGTACATAATGAACTTCATCAGCCAAGCACACTAGGTAAAAACTATGTTCATCATAATTTCAAGTTTCTTATGCAGAGATTTGTATTGATATATCTAGTTCATCAGTCAGTTCTAAGAAATAGTACATAAATAGGCTGGGATATAAGACAAAATGACCCTGGTGGTGTGGGAGTTAAAATGCAGTACTGCAAGCAAACTCTACCCACAGCTTGGAGTTCAACCCTGATGGGGCTCAAGGTTAATGTACCTTTCCATCTTTCCAAGGTCAGTAGAATGACGACCCATGTTGTAAACCACCCAGAAAGTGCTATAAAGCACTATGGGGTCATATATAAGTCTAAGTGTTATTGCAATTGCCTCACTAGGACAATATCTGTAAAATAATTTTGTCAATTCGATACGGTCTGACCATACATTGGAAAGACTCTTTAAGGAAATTGAAGTCCAATACATCTAGCAGGCATCAGATTGGGGAAATGTATCCTAGAGCAGGGGTCCCCAAACTTTGCAACTTTAAGTCTGAAGGACTTCAGCTCCCAGACTTCTCCAGCCAGCTGGCTGGAGAATTCTGGGAGCTGAAGTCCTTCAGACTAAAAGTTGCAAAGTTTGGGGACCCCTGTCCTAGAGAATTGCCTGGTGTACCCACATTTTTACTCTAATAGTGTGTGTCAAATGAATGGATTTCTCTGATAAATTCATTTCATTCCACAATATAAAACTTTATTTTTATTTTTTTTTATTTAGAAACAAATATTTAGCAATATTTGTACAGAAATTTAACATTTGAATGTTTTTTCTCATTCAGTCATGTTCACTGTTTTGTTTTCAGTTTATCTGTTTGTTTTACAGATGACAAAGGGGAGCTGAATGGCAATAATTTGCCGAGAACTTTTCTTTTAATGCATCGATGGTATCTGTCATCCACAGAACTGGCAAATAAACTTCTCTCCCTATATCCTTTCAGAAAGTTATGTTGATGATTCTAAGAATCAGTTTATCTGAAATATTTTCAAGGTATAATTTGATGATGATAGTGAAGCCGTTTGACAAGCATATTGTAGTATAAGATGCACCGGAGTATAAGATGCACCAAGATTTTGAAGAGGCAATTTTTAAAAAAAGTTCTTGCATTCTGCAGAACTCCCCAAAACAGCCCATTTTTTTTTGCCAAAACGAGCCCGTTTTGGGGGGGGGGGAAAGGGGTGTGTGTGTGTGTGTGGGTGTGTGCACAGCCCTTTAGGAAGCTTGTAGAGTGCTCCTAGGGGCTGGGAGGGCAAAAACAAGCAAAAATCGGCCCATATTTCACTCATTTTTGCCCTCCCCAGCCCCCAGGAGCACTCTGGAAGCCTCCTAAAGGCTATGCACGGCCATTTTTACAAAGGGGGGGTGGTTGGGAGACTAAAAATGCTGTATTCAGTGTATAAGATATACCCAGATTTTCACCCTCTTTTTGGGGGGGGGGGAAAGGTGCATCTTGTACTCTGAAAAATACAGTAATTAAAATCTAAAGACAATTATTTTTATTTGGAAGAAGATAAATGAACTCTAAATGTACTCGCGGTTGCCGTCTTCCATACATCCCTTCGTCCGCTCCGCTCCCACAGAGAGGGCCTTCTCATGGTGCCGTCGGCTGGGCAATGCCGGTTGGCAACACCCAGGGGAAGGGCCTTCTCTGTGGCAGGTCCTAACCTTTGGAACGACTTACCCCCTGAACTACGTACCATCTCACACCTCCGCCTCTCCCGCCAGTGTCTTAAGACACACCTTTTCCATCAAGCCGGCCTAGCGTAAACTCCCGTTGTGACCGCTCTTAGATAGTTTTAATTTGGGGGATTTTATACGATTTTAGCACAGGGTAGGGATTTAATAGTTTTTTAAATTTTGTATTTTGTTATATTTGTTATGTTTTTAAATTTGCTGTGCGCCGTCCTGGGTCCTTTTTGGAGAAGGTGCGGGGTATAAATTTGAATAAAATTAAAAATTAAAAAATTAAAAAAAATTGCAGGCAGCTAACATTTCAAGTCAACTATAAATTTCATTAAAAGCCCTTTTATGTTATTGAAAAAAGTAAATAATAATGGTTAATTCTTATGGAACAGAAATGAAACAATTGCACATGGTATAAAACTTCATTTCTTCTGGAACTTCAGTGAACTTCTATAGACATTCCTATTTGTTGAAATAAAAAAAACTGGGACAACACTGCCAAGCAGGTGCTAAACTGCAACAGATTATTAACAATGTATTATAGATTTTTTCTTTTAATCAATGAATAGCCTAAGGTTGTGTCCAGTTTCTTCAAAGTGATCATGATGGAAAATTAAGCTGTCAACCTTCAACGCGCCATAACTTGCATAAGTTATGTAAGAATATATAAGAAATATATAATTCTTAATATTGTATTATGGTATTCTATCAGAGATGGGTTGCTGTCGGTTCGGCCTGGTTCACACGATCGGCAGCGACCCAGGCTGACACGCCCCCGAACCAGTTCTCTCACTGTTGCTGATGTCGCTGCCATGTTGGATTTTAGTGACAAGTATGCAGAACAATTTACATTGAACATTGTATATATGTGCAGTACGCATCTGGTGCACACACAATGCAAACCGGTAGTAAAACCAGCAACAACCCATCCTGTAATCTATCCCTATTCATATTTTATTACATTGAATATAGCTTTACGTTTCTATTATAATCTTTGTAATAATGTAATAATGCACTGGAACTTTTTTAGTCAAACATATTTACATCCTGCATATTATTCTAATATTGTGTGCATATTTAAGGAGAGAAGCACGAAAGAAATATTAAGTGTCAGATTCAATTACAATTAAACAATGCAACTGTAGTAGCTTAATCAAAATGCTCTGTTTAAGCAAATTTTTAAAAAATCAAAGAATTTTTTTAAAAAAATCTCTTTAACTAATTTACATATAGAAATGCCAATGGAGGAAACTGCAGTGAAATCCGGTTAAAAATCTGTTACTTTATGAGGTAAATGGAATTTTAAATTTTACTAGAAATGTACTTTTATAGTTTTCAAGGCTTAAGGGAATGAATCCTCCTATTTAAATTGAAACTGTTGGAGCTAAATTAGGTGCAAAATGATTCCAAATAGCCACGATAGAAGGCTCCAGAATCAAATCTGCTCATACTTCTATTTAATAGGTAATTTCCACTAGGCCTGGAAAGACATCCTTCCATGTCTCTTGAAGACCTGTTGCCAGTCAGAGGATGTGATTAGACAATTGGTGGCCTTATTTGGGATAAACCTCAAGGGCAGTGATGGCAAACCTTTAGGACTCAGTGTATCAAAAATTTAGGAAATACCAACTTTGGTGACCACATCACCACTGCCACCCTGCCTCCTGGACAAAAGAGAAATGAAGAGCAATAAATTATATGAATGCATTATTAATAGATAAATACATAATTGTAAATATTTTTTCAAAATGCTTATTTAAGGCAATTTTAGATTGCACAAAGCCTGGATACTTTGGAGAATGTTCTTGCTTGGCCTTGCAATCTGCCAAAAAGAGCAGAAAATCACCTCACATTCTTACAGTATATGTAGAGACCTCAGAGGCTCCATGAGAGCAGGGCCCTCTCACTTGACTTCTAGCGGGTCCAGAGACCTGGTGTATCTGTAAAAATGTCATGGCATGTCACCTGTGACACATTTGCCATAGGTTCACCACAGTGGTGGGTTTCAAATTTTTTAGAACCTCTTCACTTTGTGGGAGTGGCTTGCCAACCATGTGACCAGGTGGAAGTGGCTTGCTGGCCATGTGACTGAGTGGGAGTGGTTTGCCAGCCATGTGACTGAGTGGGAGTGGCTTGGCAGTCGTGTGACTGGGTGGGCATGGCCAACTTCTAAAATGTGGTGAAACTCACTTAACAACGCTCCTGCTTAGCAACCAAAATGTTGGCTCAGAAACTCTGGCATTTGAAACACGCAAGTCTTAAAGCTGTCAAGTGACAAGACCCTTGCATCCCTAACCCTTTAGGAAAAAACCCTCGGGGGTGTTCAAACTTGACAACTTTAAAACTTGTGGAGTTCAACTCCCAGAATTTCTCCTCTCGCTCTTCATCTTGATGATGTGTGAACGGGTGGGGGGAGGGAGCTAGAACCGGTTCTAAACAGCACTGTAGATTTATGGAACCTCTTCTGTAGAAGAGGTTAGAACTGGCAGGAACCCACCCCTGGTTCACCATCACTGCTCTAGGGTGATTAAATACTGTCCCAGAGTTGAGAAGAAGAGAGCAGAACTTATTTGAAAGGTAATACTTTTTGAGTTTTATAGAATTGCTATGTATAGGTGTTGTTTCTCTGTTAGACACAGTAAATGTCTAAAGCTGAATATTTAATATTCATGGAGCTGCTGTTCATGGAGTAGAAAACATTCAGTGGTTGAGAGAACACATAGTGGTATAATGGGATCCATGCCCAGGCAATATACGCAGTTGAGATAATTGATTAAAAGTACTATCTTCTCTGGTTCTGAATTCTGTTAATACATAGTATAAGAAATCCATGGGCAGATATATGACTAATTCTTGTGTTAACAATTTCAGGTACTGGATTTTGGAATTTCCTGCAGAATTTAATCTGGATCTTGGTTTGGTTCATCTGACTGAAGAGTTTCAAGAATTAGCTTGCCATCTAGGTTATGAAGAACATATACACCTTATTGACATTTCTAGCATGTAAGGATTATCACCTGTGAGGTACCATTATTAAACTAGGATTCTCAACATCATTATAAAGAAGCAAAAATGAATTGGTGTGGCATATTTGAAATGTCCTGTTTTATTATATGCTATATAAAAGCTTTTAATAATCTTCACATCAAATGCTAGCTACCAAACTAATATTGTCAGTCATGTCAAATTATTAGTAATGATGAAGAATTATGTAATAGCTGCCTCTTTAGATAACTGGAAAGAGAGGGTTCCAAGTAACACTCCAACAAAAGAAAAAAACAAGGCATGCAGAGGGTTTGGGAATCCTGCAGAGTGCAAAAACCTTTTTAAAATTTTACTTCTTCAAAATCTTGGTGCATCTTATAGTCCGAAAAATAGAGTATATACGCTATATATGTTTTCATAGATTTTCACGGGAGTAGGCATGCTGGTCTTGTTGTATTCGGGTCTTTTCCCGTGTAAGATTACACGGGAAAATCTTACACAGGAAAAGACCTGAATACAACAAGACCGATAGGCAGGCAGGCAGGCAGGCAGGCAGGCAGGCAGGCAGGCAGGCAGGCAGGCAGGCAGGCAGGCAGGCAGGCAGGCAGATAGATAGATAGAGGTATACATATACATATACATATTGTTGTGGCCCAGCCGGCTCCGGGTGAGCTGCTGATGGATTCCTCTAGTGAGAAGTCCTATGAGTCGGCTCTAGAGGAGGAAACCCAGTTTGTCCCAGATGTCAGGCTAAGGATTGAGAGGAGGCAATTAGCAGAACAACACCATCGGGGATAATCAGTATCAGCTGCCTAATTGCCTGGCCCTTCCCAAGAGGCTTTAAAAGAAATCCTCTGTGAAGAGTAGGTTTGCAGGAAACAACAGAGAAGCTACAGAGTCAGAGAATTGTGTCATGTAATCTTTCAGTCTACTTCAGGCTAGTTCAGGCAAGCTGCCAAGTAGCAGTCCATTTAGTTAATTATTTTGTGAAGGGAGGGAGTCAGAACACATATACATATACACACTATTGTCACTATATTCTGCAGAGGTATAGTGCTTTTCTAATAGTCCATTCAATTGGCAGTGATCAGTCTGACTAATAAAGTATCAGGCTAGCTTTCTATAGTCAGCATCAAAGTCCTGAAAAGAAAGAAAAAGCACCTTTCAGGCAATATGTCCCTAGATATGCAGAAGGCACCGCGGTAAAACCTCAGAATGTGGGATTCACATTTTCCAGAAATGCGAACAATCCCCATTTTTAAAAACATCTCTCAGGTGTCTAATGTATTCTTAATTAGATTGTGTTTCTGCTGTCAAATGTTGGTGTCCACAGTTCTAAATCCGAAGTACTGACTACACTCAAATGCCTCTCAGTGTTTGCACATATTGTTAATGTTGACCCAATATGAGAGACTGTTCTACAAAGATTTCAAAATTGATAGTATTTTGAGGTAGTGCACAATAGATATATAATTATGTCACATTCCAGCCTGATTTCACGGTCTTGAAAAATATTTCTGGAAAAAAAGTTGAAAACTATCTAAAGAAATCATCTAGCCCGATCAGAGTAAGTGAGCCTTCTCTAAGACGATACTCTTTCAATGCTCTGGATATTAACTTCCATCATTCCAAACCAGCATGCCTGGGGTTAATTTTCTGTGATTGTGGGTAGTGGAATTGTTTTGAGTTATCCTTGTAAGAAAGGGGGGGGGGAAACCAATCATGGCTAATAACAGTGAACAGAGGGACTTTCCCATTCCAGAAGTAATAGCAATTTAAACAATTGCTTCTGGAAACAGAAAAAAGGACCTTACATTAATGATTTATTCTTGTACCGTATTTTTCGGCGTATAAGACGCACCTTTTTTCCTCTAAAAAGAGGCTGAAAATCTGGGTACGTGTAATACATCGAATACAGCATTTTTTTTGCCTCCTGAAACCCCACCCCTTCACCAAAATGGCCATGCGCATACCCTTATGAAGGCTTCCAGAGAGCTCCTGGGGGCTGGGGAGGGCAGAAATGAGCAAAAAAAACAGGGCATTTTTGCCCCCTCCCAGTCCCCAGCAGCATCCTATAAGTCTCCATAAGGCTATGCATGCTATTTTTCTACCAAAAAATGGCCCATGTTCACACAAAAACAGGCCGTTTTTCCTCATTTTGGGCCCCCCACCCCTCCCAAGAGCACTCTGCAAGCCTCTCCCCCAAGGCTTTTCATGCCTTTTATTTGGAAAAAAGGGCCCATTTTGGTGAAAAATGGGCCGTTTGGGGGAGGTTTGCACAGTGCAAAAAGGGGTTTTTTCCCTTTCAGAATGCTGTTTAGTTAGAGTGATTGATGAGAATTACGTTGGTCAAGTACTGTGCCTGCAGAAACAAAGATTTGTTCTAAAGGTGGTCAGTGATTTCCTTCTCCAACACATGGGTAAATACACCTGGAAACATCTACCTACCTACCTATCTACTCATTCTCTCTCTCTCTCTCTCTCCCTACCTATCTACTGTATTTCTCTCTCTCTCTCTCTCTCTCTCTCTCTCTCTCTCTCTCTCTCTCTCTCTCTCTCTCTCTCTCTTCTCTCTCTCTATCCCTCTAACTACTTATCTATCTACACACTCTCTCTCTCCCTACTTACCTACCTACTGTATTTCTCTCTCTCCCTTTCTATCCCTCTATCTACCTACCTACTTTTTAAAAAAAATTGTCTCTTCAAAACCTGGGTGCGTCTTATACTCCGGTGCATCTTATACTCCGAAAAATACGGTATTTCCTAGAATCATTTGGCTGGGTGGCCATTGCTAGATCAGATATTCTTTTGCTTTGATCCACAGACTTCTGCTTATATCCTTATACAGGTAGTCCTCGACGTACGACCACAATTCAGCCCAACATGTTTGTTGCTAAGTGAAACATTTGTTAAGTGAATTTTGCCCCATTTTATGACCTTTTTGCCACCGTTCTTAAGTGAACCACTGCAGTTGTTAAGATAGTAACATGATTGTTACGTGAATCTGGCTTCCCCATTGACTTTGCTCGTCAGAAGGTTGCAGAAGCTGATCACATGACCACTGCAAGTGTCATCAATATAAATCAGTTGCCAAGCATCTGAATTTTGATCACATGGCCACGGGGATGCTACAACAGTGATAAGTGTGAAAAATGGTCATAAGGCATTTTTTCAGTGCCATTGTAACTTCAAACTGTCACTAAATGAATTGTTGCAAGATGAGAACTATCTGTACTTGTCTTAACACACTGGCTCAGAGCAACTCTCTCACTTTCCTTATAACATGTGAAGATTTTAAAGTCTTATCTCTGACTTTACACCAAAAAAGAACATGCAAGTCTTTTTCTTTATAAGCCTTGACAATGGCCATTGTTTTCTTCTGGGGCATCAGATCAAACCAGGCTCTATATTCTTTCTTTCTGTTTTTTAACAGACCCTCTTACGATTGGATGAGAAGAATCACACAAAGGAAAAAAACATCCAAGAAAGGAAAAGCTTGTCTATTATTTGATCACCTGGAACCCATTGAATTAGCAGAGCATCTCACTTTTTTGGAGTATAAATCGTTCCGAAGGATCTCTGTAAGAATTTTACAATTTCTTATACTACTTTGAATTCATGGCCAAAAGTGCCTATAGCTTCGAATCTGACCTTATGACAAAGGTTCATTTAAGTGTTATATCAAAGTCCAATTGCTAATTCATGCATGCATTCTCACTACCTATTGACTGTAGCATCAAGAGATAATTTTTTTATTGCATGTATGAAGTATCAGCGATAAATTATTAACCAAATCAAACAGAATCTTTTTAAACAGAGCAAATTAATTTTTGTACCATCAATTATTAATTAGGATGCCATAAACACTATTGCAAGTTCCTGTCTATTTAAGAGAGAGGCAATTATTATGGATTTGCCTTCCCATGATAGAATACTTCTTAATAGCTCTTCTCGTTGGCTCTGTGAATGGTTATTTACCTAAACTGTAAATAGCTGGTGTGTTTAGCAACTTCTGTGTGCAAAGCAACAACTATGGGGTGGACAGATGACAGATTCTAGCAGAAGTTGAATTAAACTACCAATGTAATCTTTAAAATCTTATAATTTGCAAAACTGTCAATCTGATTCCACTTACACTTTGTCTCTAAGTTTGTAAGTAAAGCTAATATTATAAAGATACTCCAAAAAATTCTCATGCAAAGAAAATATACTCATTAGCAATACATCCCTTCATCAATTTCTTATCAGCAACTGAAGCAGAGAATATTTAACACTGGATGTTTGTTTCATACATCCAGGTATGAGCCAGTATGTTTGGAATAATCTTTGCAGTGACCAGATTACATGCAAAATATATGCAAATAAGTTTAGCTTGCTAATTATCCCACTATAGAGAACTGCTTCTGAAATCCAAAGTCAGCACAGCCATGTAAATTCTGAAGACTGTTGGAAAAGATATGAACGAAGGTTTAATCATTGTGGTGATGATGTTTACATTAACAATAATAATTAAACTGCACATACTCAAAATACATTCCTTTGGATGAGGGCATCTAAGGAGTAGAGCTTTTGTAGCAAATGTGGGAATTCTTGGATTTGCTTTCGCAGCGAACCTGGAGGGCACCATCTTGGGGATACATTAATATGATTTGAGATAACCACATGAGAGTGAAGCTCCTCCCTTTGACTAGTTTACAGATTATCAGAGCTATGTGATCCATGGCTGCCTGGAGAACAATCCGACTCTGGAAAGGTCAATTGCTTTATTTAATGGCATCTCAAAGTGGGTCCAATTGATGGTTCTGAGCAAACCAACTCCTCAACAAAGAGCAGACGTTATCACAAAATTCATCAATGTTGCACAGGTAATTTTATGCTGTTGGAGCCTGATTTAATCCTGTGGAATAAAATTGAATGAAATGCAGGTTTAAAAAGAGTCTGTTAATGTTTTAAACTGTTTCATATTTAATGTATTCTCTTAGGGGAGAAGTCCTTAATGCTTGGACGCTGCTGAAATATACGGTATATGGAATTTTAAAAACCAGGATGTAGGTACTGTCAAAAAAATGGCTGTTAGGCAGGATTTCCCCCATTGCAAAATGTCAGACTTATAAGGTTCATCATCAGGTTCATTTTGTAAGCCGCCCAGAGTTGTTTCAATAGTGAGATGGGTGGTATATAAATTTTGTAAATAAATAAAGCATCAATTTACAGAAAACTCTTTGACACCCTTCTAGGCTCATATCCAATAGGATATTCCCTTTATCTCTGCTTATTTTTCAATTTCAATTTCAATTTATTAGACTTTTATCCTGCACCTATCTCCCCGAAGGGACTCAGGGCGGCGCACAGGCAATTAAAATAAATATAAACATGTAAATAAATAAAAACACCATAAATACTACAACAATAAAAACTGATTAAATTAGAATACCCTGTGCTAAAATTCAATAAAATCCCACTAATTATGTTAATTTAAAACACAGTCTGATAAGATGATCTCAGGGGCCTAGGCTAAGCCGGCTTGATGGAAAAAGTGCCTCTTCAGATGCTGGCGGAAGAGGCGGAAGTCCGTGATGGTCCGGAGTTCGGGGGGAAGGTCGTTCCAGAGGGCTGGGCCCGCCACAGAGAAGGCCCTTCCCCTGGGAGTCGCCAACCGGCATTGCCCGGCCGACGGCACCCGGAGAAGGCCCTCTCTATGGGAGCGAATCAGTCGAAGGGATGTGTGAGGTAAATTTTTATTCTTTTGAGGGAGATTGGCAAATTTCCAAGCAAAGCACTGGGCAATCACTGCCCATCATTCTAGAGGATGAAGTCATATACCGTTGCTTTGCTTTGCTGTGTGCCAGCTTCTCTAAAAATAATATTAAAAGTAAGAGCAGAAGAATATTGTTGGATGCCATTGGAAAAAGTTGATAAAAGGCATAGCATACATTTAACTTCTGGTCTTGATGATCCTCAGTACGTTACCTCCTGGTAAAAAAAAGACTATATACATAAAAAAGGGTGAACCATTTTTCAGAAATGTGCTGAGTATACTTGTATGTGTATCATACAAGCTACTTCCCTCACTGCAGACCAACAATATCAGGTTCCAAAATGAGAAAGGGTAGAATCTGAGGATCTTCCTGGAATCTTTTTGATGATGGGAGTTTACTCTAGAACAGTGGTAGTCAACCTGGTTCCTGCCGCCCACTAGTGGGCGTTACAGCTTTCATGGTGGGCAGTAGGTGTTTTGTCCAATACTGAAGCACTTTCCTTTTTTAAAAAATCTAATTGACTTCCCTACTTTATAAATCCCCATTACTGTGGAACCAGTGGGCGGTTAATTTTTTTTACTACTAACAGAGATACAAAAGTGGGCGGTAGGTATAAAAAGGTTGACTATCCCTGCTCTAGATCATCATCTTGCAATTCCCTTCTGATTGATTTATGGATGGCCCTGCTAATAGACCTTTCATGTAGCAGTTCCACAAATGTCACAAGAGCATGAGGTGCAAATCATTGTGCCTATCAAATCAGGTTCCAAATAAAAAGTGTAAAGACATAAAAAAAACCTTTCTAATAAATTGTGCACACCAGTCTCTGCAACAAAGGGAACAAAGGAATAAAACTGTGACTTCTACACTTGCATTCAGTATCAGGACACAAGTACCAAAAGGTGAAGAGTGCATCGTGATGTTGCCACATACATTTCTTCATTACTTCTTTTTTTATCACTGTGGTTTATAAACAAATTCCTATGAAAATGTGTAATGGAAATATATGTAAATGTCATTGATTCAATATGGAAAATGTTGATCAGTAGATCTGTATCTAACTTTATTTGTCTCTATAAATATGTTACAGTCATTGATTTAAATCTTGAAATAAATAAATTCTAAATAATATTTAAGCTTGTAATGAATTTTTCCTTCTTTTTTTTAATCATTAACTTTATTCAAAAATCATTTTAATTTATGGATTTATTGACAGCTCTATCAGCACTTGAATTTCAAATATAAACTGCTGAATCACAATTTAACTCATTACTTTTGATGTTTGGTTGTGAAATAACACTCCTGAGTCACAATCCCAATGGTGTAAATTACAATAAAATTGTGTGATTTCACCATCTGAGATAGTTTATTTGTATTCTTCTCTTCTGAGACCATAATTTGGTCTAGATCAGGGTTTCCCAATGTTGAAAACTTTTATATTTGCCAGGGAGTTCTGAGAATTGAAGTCCACACATCTTCAACTGAAGTTCCCAAGTTTGGTTTAGATGAATAATGGAACAATGTAACCTTTTAACAAAAATGTTCTAATTTCTCCACAGAAACTTCTTCAGCTTCAAAATTTCAATACACTGATGGCTGTTGTAGGAGGCCTAAGTCACAGTTCTATTTCACGTCTGAAAGAAACTCATTCTTTCCTTTCTTCAGAAGTTACCAAGGTATGAGAATAAACTCACATTTCATTTCTAAATAGAGAAAAATATACCACTGAATTTTTAAATATCATATAGTATTTTTCCACCAAAGTAAGGAAGACTGAAAGTATGGATTTTTCTTATCAACCATTGATCCATCTGATCCATCCAACTAATTTCATTGTAATTTTAGTACAATGACAATAAAGATGATTATTATTATTATTTAATTACTGGCAGCATATTACCACCGGAAGATTTTTTTTAAAAAAATTCTAAAGTTTTCTAAACTTAGATTTTTTTTTTAAGCAGTTTATGTATTTACACACAGAACTATGACACTATGACTCTGTCAAATATATACAGGAATCAATCATCTGGTTTATTTTTGCAATTGGATAATGATTCCCTTTACAAAAAAGTTAGATTTCTAGTCATCCAGTGTAATTTTTCTAAGTTTCTTCTTAATCAAAACAAAACCAAGAATGTCTTGCTTTTTCTTGTAGGATTGGGATGAAATGACTGAATTGGTCTCTTCCAATGGAAACTACTGCAACTACCGCAAAACATTTGCAGACTGTGTCAACTTCAAAATCCCCATCTTAGGAGTCCACTTGAAGGATCTAATAGCAGTTCATGTAGTTTTTCCAGACTGGATCAATGAGGACAAAGTCAACCTTGTGAAAATGCAGCAGCTTACAGTCACTTTGAGTGAGCTGGTAGCCCTGCAGACAGCATCCCACCATCTTGAGCCAAATATGGATTTAATTAATCTACTGACGGTAAGATTAATATGCCTTGTGCAGTGCTACTTGAGGATTGTTCAAAAATTTCTGCTGGTATACTGTGGAGCTACTCATAATATTTGGTAGTATGGATACATAACACAATACTGTACTATAAACCTGGGTTTATCATTTGTGTATTTTTTAGCCAAATTTAATGATTGGTAATTAAATGTAAGCTTTAAAAAGCGTAGCCAGACTTTGCTTTAAGGGCTTCCTTCATTTCATTCAAAACAGTCTCAGAGGTCCTATCCAGAGATCTATCATCAAAACCAGTTAGACTGATAGTCATTATAGACTGTGCCTTCTCAATTATGAAGTTCCCTTTTAACTGCTTTATGTATAGACCTTCAAACAAGTATTTTAAAAAAAAGCGATGTTCTCAACATCTTTTTCTTAATAATGTTTTGTTGTTGATGATCTGAAATGTCTCTGAAAGATCTTTAGAAAATCCTCTGGTTTTTGGTTTGGTTTGATTATTGTTTGTTTTACACTGGAATTGTTTTATACGTTCACACATTTTTATGGAAGTTGTGTTGGGAAAGCTATACCTTGTTTTGTTTTTACGATGTCAAATTAAACAATAGAAAAATGATGGGCTGAGAGACCAGTCCAGATCACAATCTCTTTTAAACTTGATTGGAACAATTGCATCTTGAAAAGATAGTGTAATTGCCACTTTTTATTCTAACGTGCATCTCCTCTGAAACGTTGAATCACACCTAGAATGTGGAATGATTTCAAGATCAATGAAGAATCCTCTTGGAATCATATCGTTAGCAAAGTTTTTGTTATTGCGAGAATCTCTTTAAATTGAAACTCCCTGTGTCTAATATAAGGTCACAAACTTGATCAGTCATGCTTCTATTGCGGTTTATTGTTGTTGTTGTTGTTGTTGTTATAACAAATGCTGCTTTCGTGAATAGCCAGGGGGGAAAAGAGAGGGGAAAAAGTACTATGTATCAGGGTTCTATCTCTGTTTTCTCTTTATCATGTTGGGGAGAGGCGAGGTAAACATTCACTCCTCAATTAATATAAATGTTATAAATGTTCCATCTTGGGATACTGTACCTAGAAACCATGGGATGCTGGACTCTTCGGTGTAGTTTTACTATTTTTAAAGAACATTATTTTTCTTCTGATGATTGGAGATTAGTAAGCAGAGGAGAAACATTAATTCTGTTTCAAATGCTATGAAATACTAAAAAGCCCACAAACTGTTGAGTAGTCCTCAGTATTTTGCACTAAAGTGTTTTAATTCAAATTAAGAATAGGGTCCTGTATTACAAACTCCTCTTTCAGTGTCATTCTGATTTTCTGTTGGGCATATTGTTGCACTTTAATGGGTTTTTTTTTTCTTTACTGTTAAGTTTAGCCCGAGTGAAATAACTATAACAAGTGTATTTAAGGGAAAGTAGAGTGAAAGAAGACTGCGAGCATTTCCACTTACTACAGCAGTCTGAATGCTGGCAATGATTCTTCATATTGTTGGGCTCTCTCCCAATTTTTAAATATAATTTATTATGTAATGGGTTGAGAGCATCTTTCAGATTTGATTAAATTTTAACAAGAGCAGCTGTAACCACCTTTTTTTTGCAACCACAGTTATTGCTAACTTCTCCAGAACTTTATTTTCGTTTAAAAGATAAAAATAACCAAACACACACCCAGACATACATGCATGCATACATATACAATACAATACAATACAATACAATAGCAGAGTTGGAAGGGACCTTGTAGGTCTTCTAGTCCAACCCCCTGCATGGGCAGGAACCTTATACCATTTCAGACAAATGGCTGTCTAACATCTTTTTAAAGACTTCCAGGGTTGGGGCATTCACAACTGCTGGAGGCAAGCTGTTCCAGAGGTTAATTGTTCTTACTGTCAGGAAATTTCTCCTTAATTCTAAGTTGCTTCTCTCCTTGGTTAGTTTCCACCCATTGCTTCTTGTCCTGCCCCCAGGTGCCTTGGAGAAAAGTTTGACTCCCTCTTCTTTGTGGCACCCTCTGAGATATCGGAACACTGCTATCATGTCTCCCCTGGTCCTTCTCTTCATCAAACTAGACATACCCAGCTCCTGCAGCCGTTCTTCATATGTCTTAGTCTCCAGTCCTCTAATCATCTTGGTTGCTCTTCTCTGCACTCTTTCCAGAGTCTCCACGTCTTTTCTACATCATGGCGACCAAAACTGCAGTATTCCAAGTGTGGCCTTACCAAGGCACTATACAGTGGCATTAACACTTCACGTGATCTAGATTCTATCCCTCTGTTGATGCAGCCTAGAACTGTGTTGGCTTTTTTGGCAGCTGCTGCACACTGCTGGCTCATATTTAAATGGTTGTCCACTAGGATTCCAAGATCCCTCTCACAGTTGCTACTATTGAGCAAGGTACCACCTATACTGTACTTGTGCATTTGGTTTTTCTTGCCTATATGTAGGACCTTACTTTTTTCACAATTGAATTTCATTTTATTAGACAGTGCCCAATGTTCAAGTTTGTCTAGATCCTTCTGTATCTTAAGCCTATTTTCTGGAGTGTTGGCTATTCCTGCCAGCTTGGTGTCGTCTGCGAATTTGATGAGTTCCCCATTTATCCCCTCATCCAAATCGTTGATGAAGATGTTAAAGAGTACTGGGCCTAAAACAGAGCCTTGGGGGACTCCACTGCATACTTCCTTCCATGTAGATGCAGTTCCATTGAGGACTACACGTTGAGTGCGGTTGGTCAGCCAGTTGCAAATCCATTTGGTGGTGCTGCTGTCTAACTCACAATTTTCTACTTTATCTAATAGGTTATGGTCTACTTTATCAAATGCCTTACTGAAGTCCAGGTAAATTATATCAACAGCATTCCTCTGGTCCACTGATTTTGTCACTTTGTCAAAGAATTCAATTAGATTCGTCTGGCATGATCTGTTTTTGACAAACCCATGTTGGCTTTTGGCTATTACTTTGTTTGCTTCTAGGTGTTCACTTATTTGTTGTTTAATTATCTTTTCCAGAATCTTTCCTGGTATTGAGGTCAGGCTGATGGGTCTATAGTTTCCTGGATCTGTTTTTTTCCCTTTTTTGAAGATGGGAACCACATCTGCTCTTTTCCAGTCTTCTGGCAGTTCCCCGGTGCTCCAGGATCTCTGAAAGATATAGTTCAGTGGTTCTGAGATCTCGTCTGCCAGTTCCTTCAGGACCCTGGGGTGTAATCCATCCGGTCCTGGTGATTTGAACTCGTCCAGGGCAGACAGGTGCTCACTTACCATTTTCTTCCCTATTTCAACTTGTGTTCCTAATCTGATATTTGTGGTGCTGTTTTTGATTGGTTGGACTGTTTTATCCCTTTGTGTAAAGACAGATGCAAAAAAAGAGTTAAATAGTTCTGCTTTCTCCCTGTTGCTTATCATCTTCTTGCCATTTTCTCCCAGCAGTGGACCAATTGTTTCCTTAACCTTTTTCTTATTTTTAACATGTTGGAAGAAGCTTTTTTTGTTATTTTTTACTTTTTTGGCAAGCCTTTCTTCATTGCGAGCCTTAGCTTTCCTCACTTCATCTTTACAGGCTCGGGCTATTTGCTGATATTTTGCCTTGGTTATGTCCCCCTTTTTCCACTTTTTATATTTATCCTTTTTGTCTTTCAATTTGTCAGAGAGTTCTTTATGCAGCCATGCTGGTTTCTTTTGGGAACTGTTATTTTTCTTCTTCATTGGTTTAGGCCAGCGTTTCTCAAATAGTGGGGCGCGCCCCCCCAGGGGGGCGCGAGGCTCCGTAAAGGGGGGCGCGTTTGATAGTCAGGAGCCGCACACCCGGAAAGACCAATACTGCCGCCGCCGCCGTCTTGGCATCCCAGGCCCACTCTGCGGCGGCGGCGGCAGCGGCTGTAGGTAAAGCCCGAAAGGCGTCAGAGAAGGAGCAGCCGGAAGCCGTGCCTCTTGAGCACCGCTAGGCTGGACGAGGCAGAAAGCGGACGCGGGGATAAGGAAGGGGATGCGCTTCGGGCCAATCAGCGTGGAAAGGTGAGGTCGAAGGAGGGACCTCACGGTGGGCGGGTAAGGAAAGTTGCGGCAGCGCCCAACAATCCGCTGGCCCGCTGGCCGCGGTTGCTCGCTCGCTTGCTCACCCATCGGACGCCAGGTTCCTTCGTCTGGTGGATGGGTGAGACAGCGAGCGAGCGAGTAAATACAGCCAGCGGGCTGGCGGGCCGGTCAGGCTACTACTTCCAGGAGCTGAGGAGGTTTGGGGGGGGGGGAGAGACAGACAGACAGAGAGAGGCACAGACACACAGAGAGACAGGGAGGGAGGGGGGAACCAGAGAGTGACACACACACAGAGAGAGACAGAGAGTGGGAGGGAGGGAGAGAAAGATAGACAGAGACACAGAATGAGTGATTTAAGTGCCTGAATGTGAGACAGACACACACACACACAGAGTAACAGATGGGCAAACAAAGGAGAGAGAGACAGAGAGAGAAAGAAAAAAAAGAAGGTGGGAGAGAAAGAAAGAGAAAGAAAGACAGACAGAGAGAAAGAGAGAGAAAAGAAAGAGAGACAGAAAGGAAAGAAAGAGAAAAAAGAGAGAGAAAGAGAGAAAGAAAAGAGACAAAGAAAGAGAAAGAGAGAAAGAAAGAAAGAGGAGAGAGAAAGAGGGAAAGAAAGAAAGAGAGAGAGAGAGAAATAGGGAAAGAGAGGGGGGGAAAGAGGGAAAGAAAGAGAAAGAAAAAGAAAAAGAAAGAAAGAGAAAGAAAGAGAGAGAGAGAGAAAGAGAGAGAGAGAAAGAGAAAGAAAGAAAAAGAAAGTGGGAGAGAGAGAAAGAAAGACAGACAGAGAAAAAGAGAAAGAAAGAGACAAAGGAAAGAAAGAGAAAGAGAGAGAGGGAAAGAAAGAAAGAGAGAGAGAGAAAGAGGGAGAGAGAAAGAGGGAAAGAAAGAAAGAGAAAGAGAAAGAAATAAAGAGAGAGAGAAAGAGGGAAAGAAAGAAAAAATGAGAGAGAAAGAAAGAGAGAGAAAGAGGGAAAGAGAAAGAAAGAGAGAAAGAGAAAGAGAGAAAGAGAAAGAAATAAAGAGAGAGAGAGAAAGAAAGAGGGAAGGAAATAAAGAGACAGAGAGAGAAAGAGAGAAAGAAAGACAGAAGGAAAGAAAGAAAAAGAAAGAGAGAGAGAGAGAGAGAGAGAGAACTTATGACCACAATTAAGCCCAAGACCATTGTTAAGTGAGTTTCACATTTTCCAAATTGGCCACTCCCACCTGGTCACATGGTTTGATATGTCCAATCAAAAAATGTTTATAGTTTAATTAAGGATTTAATGCACTTTAAATCTTTTCTGCTACAGTTAATAAAGCTATTCTTTGTTGTAAATTGATCCACATTTCTTTCTTTTTTTTATTCTCTTATACGTTAATAAGGATACAGTGTTATGCAGAGGTGTACTAACAATTTTATAGACAAATGATACTATTTACAGTCGCGCGGGGGGGCGCGAAATGTTTTCTTCTTCCTAGGGGGGGGGCCTGACAGAAAATAATTGAGAACCACTGGTTTAGGCCAATGAAGGCCATATAGCATTTAGGCAGTTGCATTATGACTTTACACTTAATTATTTCCTTGGCTCAGCTGATAAAGGAGGAGAGCTTGTGGTTTAGAGGCTAATGCAACTGCCTAACATGTAAAAACAGCCCAGATTCGAATCCCAGTAAGGGTATGGCTAGCTGATGAGAGCTAAATAGCTTGAAATAGATCTATACTAGTCTCCCTTTATTTATTTATCAACACAAAAATGGTTTTCTGCCTGGAAGGCTCCTACTTGGTTTTTAGCGCAGGATTAATTTAATTCATTTTTAATTTTGTATTCTGTCTGTGGTTTTAACTGTATTTTTAAGTGCCTGTGCCCCGCCTCGAGTCCCTTTGGGGGCAGAGAGCGGGATATAAAATTAAAAATTATTATTATTATTATTATTATTATACGGTGGAGCTGAAAGGCAAAAGAGAAGCAGTATGCTCCCTCCCATATTTGGGCATACCAGGTGCTTTGACATCACACACACACACACACACTCTTATAGAAGCATGGTTTTAAAAAACGATCAAGATCCTTGATCAAAATAAAATAAAAAAGGATATTTATCATGCGATAGCCAGGAGATTAGATGGGGGAATAATATTTGAAACAGAAGCACTATTCAGCTCTCTCCCTACACCTGTTGCTCCAATGCTCAAAACACTGTTCAGTCCCTTCCTTAGATGTTTCCCCTGTGCCATTAAGAAGTGCCGTAGTAATGGATGACCACTGCAGCCAATGTACAATTCACCTCCCTAGGGTGATTGCTGAAGGGCATCCAGCAAAGCAATGCCATGCTTTGGAGAGCTGTACGGTTTAGGTGCAATGAAATAAATTCCTGGAGCAGTGAAAGTAGGTTGTTTGGTCCTAATTCACTGTCGATACATGTCCAGTGTTCAGCTGGGCTCTTTGGTTTCATTTGGTCTAATGCAGAGGTCTCATTCTCGTGGCCCGCAAGTCAATTGCGGCCCGCGGGCCAATTGCGGCCCACAGGACGGTATCTTGTGGCCCCCACCGTTATATGAAAGTATAATATTAGTATTAATATTAATATAAGGAATCCCTTATGTGGCCCAGCCTCACCCAGCCTCTGCCTCCAGCGGCCCCCAGGTAAATTGAGTTTGAGACCCCTGGTCTAATGGTAGAAGAAGTTGGTGTTCAGGATTCCATGCATAAAGGAAGGAGTCCTAGCTTGGATGATTTGGGTAATCATTGGAGATGATTGTGATGTCCATACATTTTGCCTGAGAAGTCTCTGTCTTCTGGCCAGAGGAAACCTGCTGCTCTATTAATTTTTGAACAAGATGACTAAAATTAATTATACTTGACATCATTAAATGTTTTTCACTTACTTCTGGTAGCGCCAATGGCCATTGCTAGACTGGAATCATTGTAGTTAAATTTTTACACTTCAGTTTTGTTCCATTCAGTTACTGGTCAAGCCTATGTAACTCAAAGAATTTGGGATCGCCTAAAAGAATTACCGTATTTTTCAGAGTATAAGACGCACCCTTTCCCCTCAAAAAAGAGGCTGAAAATCTGGGTGTATCTTATACACTGAATACAGCTTTTTTTTGCTCAATTTTGCCCCCCCCCCTCAGCCCCCAGGAGTACTCCTAAAGCCTCCTAAAGGCTATGCATGCAATTTGTTTGACAAAAAACAGGCTCATTTTTGCAAAACAGGAGCACTCTGCAAGTCCCCTAAAGGCTATTCATGCCTTGGGGGGGGGGGAAAGGTTTTCGGGAGGTTTGCAGAATGCAAAAACATTTTTTTAAAAAAGTTGCCTCTTCAAAACCTTTGTGCGTCTTATACTCCAGTGCGTCTTATACTCCGAAAAATATGGTACTGCTGCTTGCTGCATGAATCTGACAAACGTTCAGGCATGATCAACAGGACTTCCCATTTGAAATTAAAAAGGCAATGGATGAAGAATCTTCTTGGCTATGGGTCTCTTATTTGTAGCGTCCTCTCCTTTTTTTAGGGGTGGACATCTTAAAATCTTTTCTATTTGAGTCATTTAGTCTGCATCACTATTACTTTTAAGTTTTTAAGTCTTCTGGTGATCACAATTGCTTCCATTGTTTTATGGAATTTCTCTTTGAATGCTATTTATTTGTTGTAATTTGATCATGTGCTACTGTAGACCTTTATCCTAGTAAATCTATTAAATCTGAAAATGTTTTGCAGTAGGATTACTTCTAACTAAACCTGCTAAGGAAGTTACTGCAACTAAAAGGAAATAAGCAGGGTTAATCATTAGCACTGTACATAGTATTTAAGATTGCATAGACCCATCTGATAAATTGGTTATTTGTTTGATTGTTTATTTAAAATATTTATATAGCCATCCATCTTACAACAATGAATCTGACAGGTGTACAAAGATTAAAATCATCATAACAGTATAAAATGATGCCCCGGGTTGAACAACCCCCAGAACAAAAACATAGTATCCACAAAACTGACTTAACTGCCTGACTTAAAAGCCTGGAGAAACACACTGATCTTCAGAGATTTATGAAAGGCCAGCAGGGTTGGGCTGCATCTCAGTGGATGCAGCTACAGAGAAGGCACAACTCCCAGATCCATTGTTAGATGGAGGGGTTCCAGAACATGGTCTCCCTATTAGGTTTCGTGGGACAGCAGAAAGTTGTCCCACCAAGTTACATGCGAGATCGCCTCCTGCCCCATACATCCCTCAGACCGATACGCTCCCACAGAGAGGGCCTCCTCAGGGTGCCGTCGGCTGGACAATGCCGACTGATGACACCCAGGGGAAGAGCCTTCTCTGTGGCGGGACCAGCCCTTTGGAACGACTTACCCCCTGAACTCCGCACCATCTCCGACCTCCGCCTCTTCCGCAAGTGTCTGAAGACACATCTATTCCATCTAGCCGGCCTAGCGTAACCTCCATTACTGACTCCTAGATAGTTTTAAATTTGGGATTTTTAATTCGGTTTTAGCACAGGATTTTATTAGAATATGTTTTTTACATTTTTATTATGTTTTGTATGTATTTTAACATTCCTGTGCGCCGCCCTGGGTCCGTTTGGAGAATGGCAGGGTATAAATATAATAAATAATATAATATAATATAGAAAGAATGGAGGAAAGATGGTCCCAGAAATAGCCTGCTCCTTTGCCATGTAGAATTGAACAAATGGTAACCCTTTGGCAACCTACTGAGAGCCAGTCCACTCATGAAGCTATATATTTTATGAGAATATCAAGAATAGTCAGAAACTTCAGATGGTCCAGAATGCTGTATGTGGGCACACACCCACATTCTGGACCATCTGAAGCTTCTGTATGTTCTTCAGGGTCAGCTCAATGTAAAGGGCATTATTCTAATTTAAATGGGAGATGACTAAGATATGAATCACCATGAGCCAGGCTTCCAGTCCAGGAAAAGATGAACCTGTGTAAAAGCCCACTTATTGCAGCTGTCTCCTGCTTTTGAATAAAATCTGAGACTAGGAAGACCATCCAAGTTGCACACTAATTCTGAATGGAGAGGTTTGTCCTCTTTCAAAACTAAAGATGGAAAACCTGCAGGACTTAAAACCTACAGCCACTCAGTTTTTCCAGAATTAAATTGAAGCCTGTCTTCCTCCATCCAAATCTCCACAAACTCTAAGCACCCTTTTTTTGCAGTGGTTGTTAAACAAATCAGTTTTCACAAATGGGCTTTTTTTTTTGCTGGAAAACAAAAGTAAACCACAGAAACTGGCAAAAAAAGACCAAAAATCACGATCATGCAACCACAGGATGCTGCAAATGGGCATAAATATGAACCAGTTGCCAAGCACCCAACACCGGGGAGGGAGTACAGCCAGTAGAACTTCAAAAACAGGTTGTAGGTTGCTCTGGAAAAGTTGTAACTTTTAGTTGCTGAGTGACCAGCTGTTGAGCAAGGACTACCTGTATTATGTTGCTATTTCTTTTCAGGATCATCCTTTATTTTCCTTACCTATTCTCTGTTCCTTTCCTACTGTCAAATGTTGCAGTCAGGAATATAAACTCTGGTACCAAATTAAAACTTGCATGTTTTTTACAATAAATATATATATATGATACCAAATGAACAGTATTTTATTCTCAAAGTTGCTATCAATGACAGAAAGACCAGGAGGAACAAATCGATTTTGGAGTTGTCTTACTATGTCTCACTCTTAATTAACCTGTTCTGAAAATATGCAAATGCCTGGAAAGCCCCAGTTGTTTTTACAGTTGAATGAACATGTGTAAACTACAATCTTTTAGAAAATTTCAGATTGAAACTAACTCAGGAAATCTGTTTTTAAAAGTGAATTTTAAAATTAGGTGAGAGGTGAATTTGCTATAATCATAGTTTTACACCAGGGGCCTTCTGGATCTTGTTTATTTTTTGCTTATTAGATTTTTATTTTGCCATTATTACTTTATAATAACGTAAAATGTGTAACATCAATGTTGCAGTCAGGAATATAAACTCTGGTACCAAATTAAAACTTGCATGTTTTCTTATAATAAATATATATATGATACCAAATGAACAGTATTTTATTCTCAACAGTATTTTATTCTATGATTGTTGGTGAAAGTTGTTGACAGTTGTAGCTGTTGTACATTCATCTTGTTCAGTAGGTTCATTTTGTAACTTTGCACCAGATATGAAAGGCTGAAAGCTTATTATCCTGCTCTAGAGCTCAAATACATTTAAATTTATCCTGTCTGGATGAAAATAATTGAAACCATCTATAATTATATCAGTTATTCTGTTTTTCTGATTTCTTCCTTCATCTCAAGAGTTTCTGGTATTTTCATCAGTCAGAGGATTTAAGTGCTATATTTTATTATGTGGAATTGTTTACTACATGTTTCTGAGCAAAAACCATATATACCCCACTAGTTTATCAGACTTCAGATCCTTTCTGACATTTACAATTTCCAATATGTATTTCCTTAGTTTTTTTCTTTAGATGTTTAGGATAATTATGTGCCACTGATTTTTTATTGAGCCCTACAGCAGGGTGAGACATCTATGGTCCTTCAAATCTGGCCTCCCTGATTTATTCAGGAATGTCCTGTTAGAATACCGAACGGTAGCCACCATGGCTGCCACTGAACACATGTCTCTCTTCAAGGCTTTTTTGGAGAGACATTGGGGGAATAAATAAAAGAAGTATTTATTTATTAGATTTATATCCCGCCCTTCTCCAAAAGGACCCAGTAGAAGGAAACATATGAAGATTGCAAAGAGAAAGTGGGGTTACCTAAATCTTTTGTAAATTCTCTAAGGAGACCAGGTATTCCTTACCTAATAAATAAGTCCCTTACCTTGAAGTCAACTGTAATGAGACTTGGTACAGTAAAAAAATAAATGACATACAGTTATTCCTGAAAGTAAATGTCTAAAGAAAGAAAAAAGGAAGGCACATTGAAAATGATGCAATAAATGTCACAAAACATAAATCCAATAAATTAGCAGGTTGTACTTCCCAACCAGAGATATAGAAACATCTGCATCTAATAAGATGACATTTGGGGGCCTTCTTTATTTTCCCTCCCAATCAAAATGGCAAGGATAATCTTCAGATTAGGAAAAAAATCAAGGAGGCATGAAGAGGAGTAAATGCTGTACAGGTAGCTCTCAGCTTGCAAGAGCAATTGGGACCAGATTGCCATTGCTAAGCAATGTGGTTGTAATGCAAGACATCTCATGACCACATCTTTAGCAACAGCAATGCCAGCAGTCTTGGATGTTGTCGTTAAGTGAAGACTATAGGGATCATTAAGCAAGGACTCGCATGATTAAGACTTCTGATTTCCTACTAGCTTCCCCATTGACTTCGCTTGTGGGAGACTGACAGGAAAAGCTTGTTTATGGCTACTGAGATTGGCCAACAAAGCAGCCTCTGTTTTAGCAGCAACACACCCTCATCCCCTGCAAAAGTGAAGAAGCCTGAGGTGGAATGTCATGTGATTATGACACTATCAACTATTAAGTTGAAATCACACACACATGCACACCAATTTCTGCACAAAACAATTCCCAGTTTCTTGTCATGCTTCCCTCCTGGAGTATTAATGTATGTCAAATTTACAAACATGCTTTGCAGATTTATATTTGCATGGGAGAAGAGGTTTCATGCATTGAATGATGGCAAATGGTCATGCGATGAACTGCCCCCCAACTGCTTCTTTTAAGAGTGGTGTTCCTGTAACTGAAACAGCTATTAAAGTTTATTACAACATTTATGGTTTTTTTCAAATGTATTAGGTTAGTGACAGTAATTAATATATGCTACGTTTATTTTTATTTGACTTTCAGCTTTCACTGGATCTCTACCACACAGAAGATGATATTTATAAGCTTTCACTGGTGCTGGAACCTAGAACATCTAAATCAGTAAGTTTGGTGGTGGTGGGGGTGGGGGTTCTAGTGTAAGAGAAAATATAACATTACAGTATTCGAGCAATGAATATACTTTTTTTGTGTTAAGATTCATTGATTTCTCCATTTCTCATGTTTTGCTTTTCCATGATAAAAATGTGAAAGTGTGCTCTTACCTTGCCTTTCAACAATCATTTCATTCTTAATTGGCTTTACTATGCATTGCAGAAGATTAAACAGGATAATCCTTGTGGCCCACAATTGTACAGATTGAATAGGAAAGAACTATTATGCAAAATTTAGTTGTTTAATTTGTAACTTTGGCTTGTGTATCTCTCTCTCTATCTCTGTACTGTTTTTCTTTTCTTAAAAAACAACTCTTCAGAAATCTTCCAGAAAATCAATTTCTTCTGAAATTCATTCATACTGAATTTTTTTAAAAAAAATGTTTCTCTGTTTTCTTTTACAGCCTACCTCTCCAACAACCCCTACTAAACCAGGAGTACCCCTTGAGTGGGCATCTGGTGTAATACTAAAGCCTGACCCAAGTGTTATTAATAAACATATCCAAAAGCTAGTTGATGTGAGTATTGACAGTAGAATTCCAATTTATTTTCCTATCTTCTCACCTATTTCATAAATGCATGAAGGTTCTGTATTCTCTCATTCACTCCACCATATTCAGTGTTTTTTAATTGACTATAATTGTATTTGTGGTATAAAATAAAATTTTACTTTCATAGAACACTTAATTATTATTATTTTTTAAAAATTAGGATATGCACAAACAAGTAGGGCCTTTAGTGGAGTTTCCAAATCTGAAATCTCAGGTACAAAACCAAACACGCATATGCACATATGCACCTTCAAGTCAGGGTTGACTATTGGCGATTCCCTGGACAACTCCCTGCAGTAAACTTGGCAAGATCTCAGAAGTGCTTTGCTATTATTTCCTTCCTAACTGAAACAGAGTGACTGGCCCAAGGCATCTTCGTGCCTAAGAAAACTCATAGTCATCTGTTGTCTAGCCTGGTGCTTTTAACTATTGCACCAAACTGACTCCTAAATATTATAAGGTAAAGGTAAAGGTGCTCCCGCACATGAGAGGCGTGCTCATTTCTGTTTCTAAGCCCAAGAGCTAGCGCTGTCGGAAGACGTCTCCATGGTCATGTGAGCGGCATGATTAAACGCTGAAGGTGCATGGAGCACTGTTACCTTCCCACCAAAGGTGGTCCCTATTTTTCTACTTGCATTTTTTACATGCTTTTGAACTGCTAGGTTGGGAGAAGCAGGAACAAGTAACGGGAGCTCACTCCATTATGTAGTGCTAAGGATTCAAACCAGTGAAATCAGCATCTTAGCCACTGAGCCACCCCGTCATATGTTATCATACAGGCACACAAGTTGCCTCCTGAAGCAAATGTGGCATTTGGTTTATGCATTTGTCAAGCTCCTGTCCCACCAATTAACAACAATGGAATTCAGAATGAGCTTCTGAAATAGAAGACTGACTATTCCAACTTTGGCTGTTTTACCTTAGGTGACAAAATAGTTGCATGTATCTTATCTATGTAGCATTGTAGCATAGCCGAACAAAGGTAAGTTTTGTTTAGTGCTTAAAGAGTGCAGTGCTGAATCTAGATAGGTTTTTTTCTGGGAAGTGAGTTTCACAGATTCCAGACCATCCAAAGAAAGCTCTGCTCCTGGAAGACCCCAGCCAAATTTCAGTTTCAAAGGCATCAGATTAGGAACTTTATTTATTTGTTTATTTATTTAATTACATTTGTATACCATCCTTTCTCCCTTGCGGGACTCAGGGTGGTGAACAGGTAATAATAAAAACCACAATAAAAACATCCAATAATTCATTAAATATACTAAAAATTCTAAAACTAAATTAAACAATGGGCCTGCTCTAAAATACCTTATAAAACCCCTAATAAAACAAATTAAAAACTACACCAGGCTGGCCGCATGAAATAGATGGGTTTTCAGGGCTCAGAGAAAAAGGCGCAGGTCCGTGGTTGTGCGTAGGTCAGGGGGTAGGTCATTCCAGAGGGCAGGAGCTGCCACAGAGAAGGCTCTCCCCCCAGGGGTCGCCAGCCGGCATTGACTGGCCGACGGCACCCTGAGGAGGCCCTCTCTGTGGGAGCGGACTGGTCGGAGGGAGGTATTTGGTAGGAGGTGGTCTTGCAGATACCTAGGTCCCTTGCCATGGAGCACTTTAAAAGTTGTTACTAACACCTTGAAGCACACTGGAAGGCCACAGGCAGCCAGTGCAGCTCACACAGGAGAGGTGTAACATGGGAGCATCTAGAGGCCCCCAGAATCCCCCGCGCGGCCGGTTAAATGTTTAACTGGCAGAAGGTTTCATAGATGAGCTTGCTGGCGAAAAGGCTGGATGAATTTGCTTAATATTGCCCCATAATTAATTAATCCTCTCTCAGTCTTGTTCTTGTTTAATAATTTAATTGTTTCGATTGGTTTTTTTAAATATTTTATGTTAATAGTTGGTTGTATTATATGCCACCATGATCATCTTGCATGAGGTGGGAAGTCATGTAAATTTAATAAATAAACTGTTAACTGCATTAATACCTATACCCACGCAGCGCCCACTCTGTGGGCATGCCATCGGCCCAGTTCAACTCTACCGCGCATGTGTATTCACCTCCTGATATCCAGCTGGTTGTTGGGTCTCTGCAGTGGATTTGTTTTAGTTTTAGTTTAGTTTTATTTGATTTATATCCCGCCCTTCTCCAAAAGGGGGTGGGGCCCTTCTCCAAAAGGGGGTGGGGGGGCATGTGCAGGGGGCACATGTATTTGCGGGGTGGGGTGCATACATGAGGACCATGTGCGCATTGAATTTTGGGGGTTTGGGCGCATACACACTTTTGGCACTCTGTCCAGAACAGGTTAGCCATCACTGACCTATACCAAGCATTTATTTTAGGATGCACCCCTCTGCTTTGTTGTCTATAATCATTTGACATTTTCTTCTCTTTTTCTTATTTCCTTGCATCTTCAGTCTGTTTTTAAGAATTATGACCATGACCATGATGGCTATATTTCACAAGAAGACTTTGAAAGTATAGCAGCAAATTTTCCTTTTCTGGACTCATTCTGTGTATTAGACAAAGATCAGTAAGTATCCTGCTCTTGCAATCCCATTCGTGTTCAAAGGCAATGATATTCTTGAGTCCTCCCCCTCTCCCCTCCCCTCCGGCTCAGTTTCTGGTTTTCTAAGGCTTGATGGAGTTTATACTTTCTTCTTCCAAGATGCTTTTTTTGTTCCATTGTAACTTTCACCTTTGGCATTTCCTGGTGATCTCCTTTCCAACTGCTAACCTGCTATGTCTAGCTTAGTTTTCTTGGAACTCAGCCCAGCCAACTATCCCCATGCACATTTATCAAGGGTAAGACTTTATTTTCTCAATCAGGCATATTCTCAGTTATATGTGTACAGATCTGCAAACTTAATTTCTGAATAAATTTTCAAAAATGGTGTTCATTTTATGAAGGAAGGCAAATATACATGTCCCAGGGATAATGTTGCAGGATACACCTTCTAGTAGAGAGCAGTTATACAATACAATACAATAGCACAGTTGGAAGGGACCTTGGAGGTCATCTAGTCCAACTCCCTGCCTAGGCAGGAAGCCCTATACCATTTCAGACAAATGGCTATCCAACATCTTCTTAAAGACTTCCAGTATTGGGGCATTCACAGCTTCTGGAGGCAAGCTGATTAATTGTTCTAACTGTCAGGAAATTTCTCCTCAGTTCTAAGTTGCTTCTCTCCTTGATTAGTTTCCACCCATTGCTTCTTGTTCTGCCCTCAGGTGCTTTGGTTCCCTGAGGATGGGCTCCAACACAAATCCAAAAGTTTGGAAGACTAAACCTCTAATCCCAGTGACCAACCCAGATTGGATCCTGCAGCGTTCTTTTTTATTTAATTATCTTCTATAATAATCAAGATTGATATCAGTCTTTCTCTTTCTCAGTCATCATCTCAATACTCCAAGGGACAGGGGACATACAGGCAGTCCTCAGCTTATGACCACAATTGAGACCATAATTTGTGTTGCTAAGCAAAACAATCGTCAAGTTATTTGTGCCCAATGTTATCACCTTTTTTGCCACAGTTGTTAAGTAAATCACTGCAGCTATTGAATGAATCGCACTGTCATTAAGTGAATCCAGCTTCCCCCATCAACTTGGCTTATTGGAAGTTGGCTGGGATGGTTGCAAATGAGGATCCACAACTGGCATGCCACAACTGTGGTAAATACATGCTGGATGCCAAGCACCCAAATTCTAACCACATGGCCGTAGGGATTCTTTAGTGGTCATAAGCGTGAGGATTCGCCATAAGTCACTTTTTTTCAGTGCCACTGTAATTTTGAACCATTGCTTAATGAATGGATATAAGTTAAGGACTACCCATAGTCCCATTTTGCATTACAGTACCTTTTCTTAGATCATTTAATACAAATGGATGAATAAATCAAATAAAGATTACCTTTGGGGGGAGATAGATTTAATTTACAGAATTAACTCAGCATATGCTAGAATAAATGAAGTACCCAGAGAGATTCATATTAAATTTTTAAGAAGGTCCACAAGGGATGAGATACTGAGGGTGCAACGAGAGAGGCCTTTGAAATATGAACAAAAAGACATTTTCATATTGAAGCAGATTCCAAAAAAAATAAGAGAAGCGAGAAGGAAATACTCCTTCTTGTCCACAAAATTATATAAAAACAGAATCTGGTTCAAATGGTTAATGCCTGAAGGAATGTTGGTATTCTGGGATGGAGGTAGGATTAGAATTAAAACAGCAGAAGAGGCGAATGCCTTTCTTAAAAAACATTCCTCAATCCTGGGAGGTGAAGAAGAAGGAACGGGAGGAGCCATGGCGCTGCCCACTGGGGGGAGGGAGGAGGAAGACATAATAGCAAAGAGACTCAGATCTCAAAAATAATTAATTTTGAATTACTGTAATTCCTGTAACGGATGTTATTGCAAAAAGATTGAATGTATGAATTTTTAAAATGTGATATATACGTATCTCTTGCCATTAGTTATTTAACAATGTGATGTATGAAGACCCGGATGTAACCACCTTTTCTGACATGGAAGCTCTAAAATGTATAATTATACCCTATATACCCTTTCCCCTATTATAATTTGTAAAAGCCAATAAAATTCTTTTGGGGGGAAAAAAACAAAAAACAAATGGATGAATAAATCACAGTCTGAACCCTGAATCCGCTAGCTCCCAAGGAAAATTTATGGACAAGTAATTCACAGTCAGCATTACCCATATCAACTAGTTTGGCGGGGGGGAGGAATATGTGAAAGATTGGATCCAGGGGTGGTATTCAGCAGGTTCTGCCCAGTTCTGGAGAACCAGTAGTGTAACTTTTGAGTAATTTGGAGAACCGGTAAGTAGCACCTCTGACTGGCCCTGCCCCTATCTATTCTCTGCCTCCCATGTCCCAGCTGATGAAGAGGATATGGGGATTTTGCAGTAACCTTCCCCTAGAGTGGGATGGGAATGGAGATTTTACATTATCCTTCCCCTGCCATGCCCACCAAGCCACACCCATCAAGCCATGCCACTCCCACCAAGTCACACTCACAGAACCGGTAGTAAAAAAAAAATTGAAACTCACCATTGGAGTGTTTCTATGCAAATTTCTGCTTGGAACATTTTTTTCTTGACCAAAAAAGTATCAGAAGGTTTTGAAATCATATCTGGTGAAGTACCACCTTTCAGAAATTGGACAAATTAACCCCTTGGGAAAAGAGACAGAATTCTGTTGTTTTCTCTAGCATGGTGATGACTGATTTCCCCTTCCCTTCCTGACTTTTTTTTTTTTTTTTTTTTTTTACAGGGATGGTCTTATCAGCAAAGGAGAAATGATGGCATATTTTCTAAGGGCGAAATCACAGCTACAATGTAAAATGGGACCAGGTTTTATACATAACTTCCAAGAGATGACCTATCTTAAGCCAACCTTCTGTGAACATTGTGCTGGATTTGTAAGTATACAATGGTGGAAGGGGGGGGGGGGGTTAAGATGGGTTAAGGCAGGGGTCTCCAACCTTTGCAACTTTAAGTCTGAAGGACTTCGGCTCCCAGAATTCTCCAGCCAGCAAAGCTTCAGACTTAAAGTTGCAAAGGTTGGAGACCCCTGGGTTAAGGGATAAATAATAGTACCTTCGTACTTGAGCCTGACCTATTTCAAAAATAATGTTCAACACACACACACACACACCCTGCCCCAACATAATATAAAAGAGAGGGACAGGTTTTTATTGTCTGACTATGTGATTTGTGATTTTGTGATTTTATTCGATTTGTATCCCGCCCTTCTCCAAAAGGACCCAGGGCTCCATGTAGTTTTACAGGTTGTTAAATTGGTTTTACTTCACATCTGTTTTTCCATTATTGCTGTTTTCTATTTTTTTTTTTTTACTGAATCAGAATCAGAATTGAGCTGAAAGAATCTTTGGAGATCTTCTAGTACTTCTAGACCAGGGGTGTCAAACTCACATTGCCACAACGGCATCATGTGATGTATCGGCACATTTCCTCCCTTTGCTAAACTGGGCGGGGGCATGGCCAGCATGTGACGCATGTGGCCCCTGGACCGGGAGCTTGACAGCCCTGTTCTAGACTGTAATAAGGGGAAAGCAGAATGATTGCACATGCTTTTCATCCCCATCAGAGAGACTTGAGAGTTGAGTGTGCCTCTTTCCAGATAAGTCAGTACAGGACTGTAGCCTTGTTGGGCGCATATGTGTATATTTTCAATATTATTGCAGTGTAGCAAAACCACACTCTATGGGGCATCAAAGTCTCTGAAAATGGGTTTAGTAGAAATGCAGAAACAGACTCTGATGAAGAGTCTTCTGCTGATTCACTGGGAAAGCATTTGTGTGATCTGTTGAATCAGTTGTGTGCTGGTTCATTCGTAGGCAATGGAATGTGTGGGCAAAGTCTCACAGTTGAATGGATAGTTCTTTCTAACAGGAAGGGTGTTGAGTGGAGTAATTTCCTGTTTGTGCTTTTGTAGCCATTGTTACTGCGTTCATAAGGAGGTTGTGTTCCTTCCGGCTTTCTTTTTTATTTCTTTTGTCTTTATTACAGCTCTGGGGTATAATCAAGCAAGGCTACAAATGCAAAGGTAATGGAAATCATGCATGGCCATTTCGTTTCTGGGTGTGTGTGGTTTTTTTTAATATTCAGCCTTTTGATTGCTGGCAAAATGTCATTCAATACATTTTTGCATCCAGGTTAGTCTGAATAAATGCCATCCCTATGCATGCCTACTCCTCTGCTATGCTTCTGAATTACAGCCTTGTCCAATTTTTCTGCTGCAAACATATAACTTTGAACTAGTAATCCACTCCTGACCACTAGTACTTTGGGGGAAGCATAAAAATGGAGCATTCTCACATGCCTGACTGCTTCTTGGCAATTTTCCATGCTCCTGGCAATTTTCCATGCATTCACCCATAAATCTTATTAAGAAATTAGAGCATAATCCTTTCTGCTCAGCTTTAGAATCCATGCAGAATACTTCCTGACTTAATTTTCCCAACATATATAAATAGTATGCTGCTTCCCTTAACAGCAGCCTGCAGCTGTGACTAATAATGCTTAAATGCATTACATCTGGCAGTATAAAGGAGCCATGACTGGCAGAAATAGCTGGTAGTCAAGATAGGGAAAATGCATTTTAGAGGGGAAATAGCATGCAGGATGTCACATGGTCTATTTTCCTTATATTTTTATATTGAAAATGGACTGATCCTATCCAGTTAAGCAAGTGGTTATTTGAGAACAATTAATATTCTGAGACAGGTTGGAATGTGATAAAGGGATTTTAAAGTAAAGAATAAATCTATATGTAGAACTCTTGTTTTTGTTTTGTAGAAAAATACTTTTGGACTGAAGAGTTTCTTCTTCAGTCCATATTACATGCTGCCACAGTACCTCCCCATGAGATTCCAAACCTATTTTCTCCATAGCAATATTTGTACCATTTTGGCAACCTATTTAAGTTGCATTACAAGTGCCAAAAAAGTTGGAAAGAGCAAATATGTCTGCCATTATTTCATAAGCATAGGAATATGCCCAAGTACCCCTTTCAATGTCACACTGCATGTTCTGTTGCCATGCACATAATATCAGTTTTCCAAGGTTTTTACTTTTGAGTTTTGAAAATGTTTTATAAATGCAAAGCTTATGCTGGCCTACCTCATTTTGGAAATAGCAGTTTACCAAAACTAACTATTCTTTATTCCTTTGCTGGTGATTTATTCCAGACTGTGGTGCCAACTGCCATAAACAGTGCAGAGATCTGCTAGTTCTAGCTTGCAGGAAATTTTCCAGGGGGACTTCACTGAACAGTGGCCATGGTTCTTTGCCCAATAGTCCATCACTGCCTGCAGGTAAGAGATGACGCCATGTCTCATGGCTGATTGTTTAACCCATGCTTTTCATGTCCCAACAGCATTTTAAATAAGTGTCTTGAATGCACTAATTATTGTCCTTTTGAAATAAAGAGTCTTGGTTATGATTTGAGATGACCCTCTTATTTAGCTTGCACAGTTGCGTAAGAAAGCCTGACATAATTGTAATGGGGGATCCCCTCCCAATGAGATTCACAGGGCTCAATCTGCATAGATGACAATTCCAATTCTCCCACTCCTGGCTAAGGATACATCACTATACAAAGCACTCATCTATACTTGGCAGCGACTCAAAAGTCTGTTAGAGATTGCATACGAGTTTTATCATCACTGTCGCATTTCATATGGAAGTCTTGCTGTCAGTAGAAGAGGATCTGTGTAGTTGCTGCTTGCAAGTATGCTGAAATGAGGCCCAGTATCTGAAACAAAGAGTTCAATTTTTGTTTAGGGTCAAATATGCCACAACAGTAATAGACTATTTTTGTTTCTTATGTTCACCTACATAATTTCCAATGTAGTTATCTGATGTGTGAAGAGATCTCTTTTTGCAAAGGTCAAAGAAATGGTGGTTTAAAACACTGGCTTTAACTTTGAAAAGTTTACATTGTTAGGAAGTCCCTGAGAGAGTCAAACCATCTTAATATATATATATATCTGTTCAGACATTAAGGTCTGCAGAAGAGTTTCTTAAAAATAACTTACATATAACAGGCAGGTAACATTGCTGCAGGATGCATTTCCTTGGCAAATGTCTATGGAGATTCTCAATCATCCAGGTCATGGTTGTCCCAAAGGTGCTTTTCAGAAGGCAACTGGACTTTCTTGGGGTGGGGTGGGGGGAGTTCTGCCTTGAAAATGTTTCACTTCTCATTCAGAACTGAAGAAGCTTCGTGGATGAGAAGCAACATGTTTTCAAGGAAGAAAACAACAAGAAAGTTCAGTTCCCACTTTTTCGTCTTTCAGGAAACTCTATCTCTGTGGATGCCCAGAAAGATAGCTTATAAATTAAAGAAACTTAAAATGCAGTGGTGGGTTGCAGATGGTAGGCCCCGGTACGGGCGTACTGGAGCCTGCCCGGAGCACAAGATACCATTCTGATACAGTGCCCCGGAGGACCCACCCATGCACCCTTGTTTCTTACCGTCCTTTTACGCCTTCAGTGCTTCTGCGCATGTGCACAGCGCATACAGTGCCTGCGTGATGCTCCGTTGAGCAGCTGGAGCATCGCGGAAGCACCAAGACGCATGTGCATGCTGAGTGTGTGTGCATGCGCACTGCGCACGTCCATGTGGACGCCACCCATACCGGTTGGAACGGAATCTGGAACCCACCACTGCTAAAAGGGTATGTTAAGGATAATTTCCTTGCCTCTTATAGACTTGGATTTAGATTATATGATTTTATCGATGTGGAAAATAAGTTAGAAAAAGTATGAAATACAAATCTACTTGTACAACTTTGCTTTTGTTAGGAAATAAATGTGATCTTCCAATTTAATGAAAAGAATAAAAAATAGCAAAACATTTCATGGGTTTGAAAAAAACAGGGTTTTTCCCCCATATAAGAGAGATGCCAATGTGGAACTTCAAAATATGCCTGCTCGCTATCTAGATTGATAGTGCAAATCATGTTTGAACTTAAGATATTTAATGGTATTGACTGCATTGACTCATTTAAGGTTTTGAAAGGAAGATATTCTTTGTAAAATTATTAACTGAGATTAACTGGTTTTGAAGAAATTGGTAGGATTATTGGCTTACTAGGAGTTTAAGTGTTTGATTTTTAAGATGACAGCTTGGAGGTTTATTTATTTATGTATCAAATGTCACGCATTTAATTATTAGTTAGGTCAACCTTCCCCAGGTCTATGCTTTATAATCTAGGAGTATTTATTGTAGGTTTTGTCATATTGAGAGTTGTGATCTCACACTTCTAGAATAAACCAGATAGCGGAAGTAATTAAAACTTTTCTGATTTACCAGTATTTACCAGTATGATGGACAGAACTAAAACAGTGTTTAATTCTATCAAAATTGTGGGATGTGAAATGTGTATGTATTTCTTAAGAAAAATTGTGTGAATTACATGTGCGGTATATACTTTCCAGAAGACTTCAAATTAGAGATGTTTTCATTTTTCCTAGCTGAAACTAATTTGCTATCTGGTTTGTTCCATATTTGTACTTCACATTGACTTCATTGATTTGTACTTTGTTATATTGCAGTACAAGATGAAGTATTTAAATTCCCCACTGTAAGGCCACAAAATCAGGATCTTGATAGCAGAGCAATCACACTCGTAACCGGCTGCTCTCAGAAGATTTCAGTTCATCTCCAGCGGGTAACCACGAGTCAAGCAACTCAGACAGAACCACTGTGGAATGAACCAGGTTGGGGTGATGCAGGATCACACACTTTCCCCAAAATGAAATCCAGATTCCATGGTAAATCTGGAAAAAATAAAGGTTTTGCAAAATGGGAGAATGAAAAGTCTAACATTCCACTCAACAGGGACACAACAGTGCGTGTGATGGATCAAAATGGAACAGAAACTCTCCTAGAAAGACAGGAAGTCAAGGTTTGTACTATAACATTCTTAGGGATTTAAAACCCTGTTCTATCTCTATCTGTCTGTCTGTGTGTCTGTCTGTCTGTCTGTCTGTCTGAGCCAGCAGTGTGCAGCAGCTGCCAAAAAAGCCAACACAGTTCTAGGCTGCATAAACAGAGGGATAGAATCAAGATCACGTGAAGTGTTAATACCACTTTATAATGCCTTGGTAAGGCCACACCTGGAATACTGCATTCAGTTTTGGTCACCACGATGTAGAAAAGACATGGAGACTCTGGAAAGAGTGCAGAGAAGAGCAACCAAGATGATTAGGGGACTGGAGGCTAAAACATATGAAGAACGGTTGCAGGAACTGGGTATCTCTAGTTTAATGAAAAGAAGGACCAGGGGAGAGATGATAGCAGTGTTCCGATATCTCAGAGGGTGCCACAAAGAAGAGGGAGTCAAACTATTCTCCCATGATAGCAGTGTTCCAATATCTCAGGGGTTGCCACAAAGAAGAGGGAGTCAAACTATTCTCCAAGGCACCTGGGGGCAGGACAAGAAGCAATGGGTGGAAACTAATCAAGGAGAGAAGCAACTTAGAACTAAGGAGAAATTTCCTGACAGTTAGAACAATTAACCAGTGGAACAGCTTGCCTCCAGAAGTTGTGAATGCCCCAACCCTGGAAGTCTTTAAGAAGATGTTGACTAGCCATTTGTCTGAAATGGTATAAGCTTCCTGCCTATGCAGGGGGTTGGACTAGATGACCTACAAGGTACCTTCCAAATCTGCTAATGTATTGTATTGTATTGTATTGTATTGTATTGTATTGTATTGTATTGTATTGTATCTATCTATCTATCTATCTATCTATCTATCTCTGTCTCTGTCTCTATCTATCTATCTATCTATCATCTATCTATCTATCTATCTATCTATCTATCTATCTATCTATCTATCTATCTATCTATCTATCTATCTATCTATCATCTATCTATCTATCTATCTATCTAAATGGCTGTGTGTGTGTATGTTCCAGATAACTCTGGAACTCCTCTAGCAATTTCAACCAAACTTGGTACACTTACTCTCTGGAAACAAATACTGTGGGCGTAAGACACTCCTTGGTGTGTGTGTTTTGTTAAGATACTTCCTATTGTGCCTTAAAATGGCTTCTACTATACAGCAATTGGAGCTGCCATGGTAATGGTTTCACAGTACTCCACAAGGAGGCTCCCTCTGGTAAGAGGGAAAATCCAACATTAGAAATTATGTTTGGTCCTGACATTTCCCCCCTATAAATAAATACCTGGGCAATGCTGGGTTATCAACTAGTATATTATAATTTTTAACATGCCATTTTTGCAACTGTAAAAAGAGAAAATTATGCATTGTGGGTGACATATATATGTAGGCATGGCATATACATCTGTTCAGCATATAAATTTAATAACTAAATAAGTAAATAGTCACCAACAAAGACTATTGCATATCTTCAAGAACTTTTTTCCATTAGCTGAAGTAATATATTTATGGAATTTACTGTATATATCCTTCCTATTATGACAATGTATTTGAGGTTGGCCACTGCAACGTATACTGTGTAGAATTTTTATATTTAGAATTCAATCCTCGAGATAAAAATGATTACTTTGAAGGTTATCTAATGTGGCAGTATCAGTCTCCATGAAGAAGTGATGGTTGAGCCTGTCTTTGAAAGAGGTGGTGTGTGCCCTCTCCTCAGGAAGTCACTGCTGGACTCAACAGTCCAGAATAATTTTTATCCAGTTTCCAACCATTTTTTTTTGTAGAAAAGATGGCTGAATATTGTAGTCAGTCAAGCTGGGGCTTCACATGATCCTGGAGGGATCAGAGTATCTAAACCCTTCTCAATCACTTTTCACACTGGGGTATATCAGTGAGATAACAGTGGTGATAATTGTTGATGATCACTAGTGGAGCCAAGAGGGGATAATTAATACCTAATAGCTTGGGGGAACTGTCCGTGGTTAGTTGCTATGATGTTGCCTGGAGGGAAAAATTTGTGTGTAAAGCTCCTAAAATATGAGCTGCCACGGGGCTCAACATTCTTACCCCACCTGTTTTAACATCAAAATTAGACCACTAAAATGTATGGGGATGTTTCATTACTTTGTCCAAATATATTGTTTTTCTTATATTGTTTTCATGCTGTTTTCATGCTGAATCACTATGGAGTGTGAAGCAACCTTATAAATTATACTGAAATAAATAGTACAATAAAAGCTACCTAATGCGGTTTACCATTTCAGACTAAATGGCTGAATATGTTAAAAGTTTCCTGCTGGCAGAAAATCAGCATGCCAAAGAGAATAGATAAGCCATATTCTTATCCATAGCAGCAAATAAATATTAGTATACAGCACAGGCAGATTAAAGCACAGAATCCTTGCATGTTGAACTGTAGCCTGGCGATACTATTGATTTTGTGTCTGTCCTCCTGAAGTATGTATATCAATCTCCTCTGAACAAAACACTGAGAATTGTTTCCTCTGGTTTATTATAGGCTTGTTGATCTGCTGCAGAAAATCTGCTGTCGGAAGATAGTTCAAGAAAACAGTGTGATATTTTACAAATCGCCTGGATATGGCTGAACTTCATACCAATGTTACATTCATCAGATTTTATCATTGGTGACAGTTGCTTAATGACAAGAGTACACTATTTATTTTCTCACACAAGTAATTTGATCAATCTTGCACTGAATGGAAACAAAGGAACATTATAACTGCAGAACATCTGCAATTGTGTTGCCAGCAACAGAATCCTGGCTCTGAAACTATCACTACCAAAACCATCACTACCAAAATCACGTGGGCTTATAGACGTGTCAGCTACCAAAATTCCTGGATACAAATTTTGTCAGCCTTCCACATTCTGAGGCATCCCCCATCAACAAGTGAAAGCTTATTTTCTATCTGGAACCAAGGGCTCAGATTGCCCGGTGGCTGCATTCACATATTAGAATCATTAGGTCGAGGGCTTTCTTTAAAAAGTATTATTTCTCAACACAAGTAGGAAGCTATCTAAATTTTTATATTCAGTTTGTAATAATCCACAATGTGCGCTTGCTACGTACTTCACGGAACTGGATGAAATCAGATTATATACTTGGCATACAGAGATTGTGGAATTCAGGTGATGTAATTTAGCCTAGCTTTCTTCAATCTTAATATCTGCCAAGTGCAGTTCACAATTCCCATCATCCCCAGCATGGCTAAGAGCCAGCTACACCTGGAAAGCACCAAGCTGAAGAAGTCTGAAAGAAGAGTAAAAGTTGGTCTTTCACTGTTTCCTAGAATGATGTAAACATGTATTATGTTTAATTTCATGGTTTCATGGAGCGGTTTTGTTGGTTTTCACACCTTTTAGCAAACTGGAAATAAACACTGGATTTTATAAATAGCAAATGATTTATAATATACAGAACATTGGATGAAAGTCAGAGTCAATAGAATTAGTATCCTTACCTAGAGATTCAGTAACATTGTGATGTCTCACCTTGCTCAGTGCTGTAACTTTGAAAAAGACTAGCTAAAATCATGCATGTGCTTGAAACATTCGTTATCTTGTAGGCTAGTGTTGGTCACACAGAATCCTCCCACAATAGTATTATTCTGTGATATGGCCACAAAGGTATTTATTTGTCTTCTGAAATCGTAAAATTGTAGCCTTGACAATATGGAAATCTGGCTATTTAAATCCAAATCACTGGAGTGATTTCAGTTCAACTTATTCTCTGTTGCAAGATATAAGGAAACCTTTTTAAAAATTAATATTTAGAAGATTATATTTCTCTGTAATATCTGGCACTACTTCCACCAAATTGCCAGAAAAGGCTTTAATTTGGAAACTGAACTGCTGGCCTTAAAATCATCCATAAGATTTATCCATTTTTAAAAATTCAACATTGTTTGCATTATTTGCAAGCAACTACAGTACAGTATAGTGTTCTGGTGCTTAGTCTATTGAAATTTAAAAATTAGATGTTTTGTATCTTCTGATTATTTTAGCTGTTCGGGGGGGGGGGGGATGAGACTAGCCTTTGTGCTTAAATAACTAGTTTTCAACTTCATTTTTTCACCATCTCTTGGCTGACAGATTATCACACATCATTTAGGCAGGCATATATACATGTTTTTTTCTTGGAAGTTATACCATCCCTGGTGGGGGAAACACATTTATTGCAAGCAGAATAAGTACCTTTTCCTACAAATCAGTGACTTATTTTGGATCCAAATAAGGACCCGTATATATTACTACATAATTCACACCAGAGGGGGTTAGGAATAGAACCACATAAAATGATCAATTCTGCTTAAGAAGCCTTTTTATATGTGTATCTATATCTCACTTCTAATTGGCCAGGTACCAATTAACATTCATTTTCTATATCTTTGGAAATTACCTAGGGTACAACAAATGTACAATTGATCAATTTTGTTGCCCTTGTGCCAAAGAGTTCAATTACTGTTATCTTATTTTAACATATGTTAACAAATTGCGTTGGACCTAAAATATTGGGTGTTCTGTTGACTAGACCAGGAAGTCAAAGAAAGCCCCCAATAGAGCCTTTCCATGTTATCAAGAAAGTGCAGTCAATGACAGACAAGCTCAATGCAGGGGGCGGGAGATGAGTGTTGAGCCTGCTTATTTTAGTATAGGTAGTCCTCGAATTACAAGTTCATTTAGTGACCATTCAAAGATACAACGGCACTGATAAAAGTGACTTATGACCGTTTTTCACACTTACGACCTTTGCAGCATCCCCATAATCATGTGATCGAAATTCACACACTTCACAAGCAACTCAAATTTATGACGGTTGCAGTGTCCCAGCAGTGTGTCACGTGATCCCTTTATTCAATGGGTAAAGCCAGGTTCACTCAGCAACCACATTACTAATTTAACAACTGCAGTGATTCACTTAACAACTAAGGCAAGAAATGTAAAAGGAGGCAAAACTCACTTAACAAATGTCTCACTTAACAATAGAATTTTTGGGCTCAATTGTAGTTGTAAGTTGAGGACTACCTGTACATACAAAACAAAGAATTGAAAAACTGCTTAAAGTTCAATTGAGCTCCATAATTTTTGTTACTGTCACATAGCAGGCTTCTTCCCATCGTGATTTCATGCCATCATAGTTCTTATATAGACTGAAATATCTTACACAGGCATTGCCCGCCTGTGCTAGCTGTTCTGTAATTCTTATTATATGTTGACAATATTGGTCAATATGCACAATACAATGTACAAGCTGTTAATTCACTGTTATAATTTCTCATATGTTTTTGATTCATCTAATATGTTTACAGATCTCTAGAAACAGTGTCCTCACCCATCTTAAGTGGTAGTAATTTTCAGGAAATTCAACAAAGGTATCCAAGATACCAAACTACTTGAAATGTTATTTGAACTATTGGCACCATGCACAGAAGTCTCTTTTAAAAAAAAAATGTTGCCACAAAAATGTAGAGACATATATACAGAACTTTCTACATGCACTATGGAATACCGTCCTTTAATCCAGTGATTAGAGAATTAATTATTTTTAGTTGTGAATCAGGAGCAGCCCCTAGTGGAGATTTTTAAAACTGTGAACTATTTTATGCTGCAAACATCAGAGCTTTTAAAAACTATTTTATTGAGCTATAAATATCTTATTTTCAGAATCTAGTGACCCGAATTCTCAATAGAGTTTTAGCACCTTGACTTCAAAATCGTCATATGAAGCGGAACAAATGCGCTTGATGAATCACAGAATGCAATACAAACCTGGATGAAAAATTAGCTAGTGCCCCTGTAAAGTGAACCAATATATTTAAGAGTGGCTTCAGTATGTTTCTTCTGGCATTCCCATTCTCACAGCTTTCTAAAATTGCTCTGCCAGAAGTAACTTAGTATCAATAACAGAGCACTGCTAGGTGAGAATGTTACTCATCTTCTTCCCATCTCCAATTCTGTTTACTGCAGAACCCTGTCCACCAATCCAGTGCTTTTTTTAGTCTTAAGATGCTTCTTCCACCTCATGCTAAAGAAACAAAGCAATTTATTTTTGTAATGTTAAGGACCAATAAGCCAAAGGGAGAACAGATTTTTTTTTATTGCTCACCTTTTACAAGAGCACACCTTCAGCCATTTTCTTTCACAGCTTGACAATATTTCTATTTGCAAATAAACCAAAAAAATAATAAAGGCAAGGCGCACTAATGCAACTTTTAGTGAAGAAAAATGTAACAAACTGAGCAGAAGGGCACTTCATCTCCAGTTAAGGTGACAAAATGAAACCATTCCGCGTTTCAGGTTGAGTGGTTTTAATTAGTGCATAAAAAATGGTTCCAGGCTGCCATTACTGCTAGATAGTTTCAAGTAAAAGTTAGGCTGATCAGGGGGACCAACTGGTTTGTAATCGATGAGAGCAAGGTGGACGTATGGGAAAGCATGGGGCTATTTCTAGTCTCTCTTTACAACTTAGCTTGACTAACTATGATTTTTGCATGGCATGAGTGGCAGGACATTTGATTTGACATGTGTTTTCAGTCAGAGCAATAAGGCTACTTGAACAAGTTACCAGCAGTAGAGCTCATATAATAAACTCCAGGACCTAGCAAAGAAGACTGCCATTCTTTGCATAGTTAAAATGCTTAAATCCATCTGACTTAACTGGACTTATGCACAGCTAACTACACAGATGTGCAGAGTGACAGTATAGATCTGAAGCCAGCAATCCAATATGGTATATAAATAAGAGAAGCATTTACATGGGAAAAACAAGTCCATGTAAAAAGATAGGCATCCTGGTTCTCATATTACTTGCATGAACACCCCATGCTTTCTGAGTCTCCAGCTTACTCTTAAGATATAGAACCTCAGCTGCTGGATTGAAGTTCTGAGTCCTGGAGAAGAAAACTGCATTTAGACTTGGGCAGTGTATCCATATTTTCATGTATGCTCAGAAGCACAAATAGTTTGAAAGGTCAGCCTGACATGTCGACTGATATTAAGTCAAAAAGAAAAAATAAGCAGACTACTATTACATGAGCTCTGCCAATTGAGAAACTTTTATAGCCTCAACTTGTGAAGTGTCTTCCTTGTCCAAATCCAGATTGATTGTACTGATATCCCCCTTGCTGGAAATGCTGCTCAAACTGACCCCCCTGATTAATGTTCTGTGCACCTCTTCCACCCCAGCCACCTCCTTGCCCACGATTGCCACGGCCTCCGCGGCCACCTCGCCCTCCTCGACCGCCACCTCGATCACCGGTGTGCCCATCTTGATATCTGTTGTCTTGTTGATAGGTGCCACTTCCACCTTGATATCCACTTCCTGAATATGATTGGTAACCACCATATCCGCCTCCTTGGTAGCCACCTCCACTGCCGCCACCATGGTAGCCACCAGTTTGAAATCCGGAATCTCTGTAATTATTATCCCTATAGAGATCTTGATAGCCACTTCCTCCACCATCGGTCCAGCCACCTTGAGGTTTGCCTCCTCTTCCTCCCCCTCTGCCACCATGGTCATAGCCACCACGTCCACGGCCTCGTTCATGACCCCCGTGTTCATGACTTCCTCGGTTTCCATATGATGAGTCATACCCTCCTCGACTTCCTCTTTCATAACTTCCTTGGTCATATCCTCCTCGGCCGCCTCGGTCATGACTCCCTTGGTCATAGCCTCCACGTCCTCCATACGATGACTCATAGCCACCTCTTCCACCTCTGCCCCCACCACTTTGCTGTTGAGGACCATCTTGCCTCTTCTGCCATGGTGGCATCTCAGGTGGAGGTGGCTCGATTTCATTGGGTCTCCCACCTCGGTCAGGCACTCGGCCCATAAGCACCTAAAGGGAAACAAAACCAATATGGTGGAAAAGTAAATGCAAAAGTATGCCAATTTATCATTTTTATTTTCTAAAAAAAACTATGTAAATTTGAGTCCATGTAAGGGGAAAAAATGTAAAACATTGCAATGAAAAATACAAACTGATGATTTAGCAAGGGAAAAGAAGCTTCCAAAGAAAAAAAATTAAAAGCACGTGGAAAATATTCTATAGCCAAACTGTTCAAAGCAGACTAGCCAGTTGAGTATGCTATGCTTCAATTAAAGGGCAGTAAGTTAAGGGGGAGAGAAAGGGAAGGATACCTTGGGAATATGATCAGGTATGTTAGGATACAGGCATGCAGAAGAAGAGAGGAAAGATTCACCAGTCTTGCTTACTCATTCTATTAGCACCCTGTAATATCCTTCCAGATTTTGTCTTGGCTGAAAACCAAAACATTCCAATTTTGCTCTGGCCACATTATGACTGTCTTCAAACAATCCAACCAAACTGTCAAGCCAGAGTGTGGTTTGTTCATGCACAGAACAGTAATTAATTTTGGAGACAGTTAGATTTAAAGAATATCATAATCACAATCATGAATTTACAATACAGCTCAATTCAAACAGTGCGGTTTCGTTATACAAAGCTCTGAGTCTGAAATGCTAAATAATATTACATATGTTTTTAATCTCTGAAAGAAAAACAGACTTAAACTGATCGATATAGTACAAAAATAGACTGGGCTATGTACACAGCTTCCAAAGGTATCAAATAAATCCTTCAGTGGAACGAACCTGGCATTCACTCCTTTCTAATGTCAGATGTAATCTACGGTATCTGTTACAGATGATTTACTGCAAGCATCTTTACATCCCTGAATACATCTGTAATCAAGCACTACATTACTTTTTTATGAACTAGCTTGCTAGCTGGTACATCAGTACATCGTAAGACCATATTACAAACTTAAACCTTGCTTTTACATAAACTGAGTAACTGAATTGCCATTAAGGACCAATAATTTCCAGCTCACAGAAGTCAGCTCTGATGTGATAACGTCATAAATCCTAGAGAGGGAGGGAGGAAAGAAGGATGGATTTTGGCAAAAGGAACTAGGAAAAGGATGGAAGCTCAATGTTCATATATACACCGAAAACAATGAAAGTTTGCATGAGTACAATTTTTCCCAATGCATTTCCTTAATAAACATAGATATATACAAATTTAAAAAAAACATCATCTGAACAACACAGATACCTTATTAATGGCGCATGCAGTCTTTTCTCTGATAGAGCCACTGCTAGTCCTCATTATCTTTGATAAATCCTGCCGAGCTGCCAAGAGGTGTGCAACAGATATAGCACATTTAGCAGATAAGATGGCACGCTTTGGCTGATAGACTTTAGCCAATTTCTCTGTTTGGCTCTATTACACACAGAAAGAGAGAGAGGAAGTGAAGAGAGTCAATTGTATGAAACATTCAGTTAAACAATTATTAAGCATGTAGGCATATGTTGAAACAACATGTGAAAAGTGTATAACAATGGCTGTATTTACTCACAAAGTAGTATATGATGAAACAATACACTTTCTCGTTGAACTAGAACTCTATCAAACCAAGTTCATTTAATACGTTCAATCAGAAAAGGCTAAAGTAAGCACAAAGTGTTTTACAATGAATGGGATACAAGCTGAAGAAAGGGAAGTTAAAAATTGGACAATAAAATGAACAGACATAGCTCAATGGTGTGCAAGAGCTCTTAGTTCAAACCCTTTAATTCTATAGGTAGGACTAGAAAATGAATATCGTTTCAACAGGCCCTTTTCAACTTGCTGCCTTTCAAATATATTAAGAAATAATAAGTGGAATGGAAGGCGTGTTGAGGGTAGCCCATCACTCCCATCCAAAATACCCAGACTTTCCTCCGTCCTGCTGCTGCATTTCCCTCCTGCCCCTTCTCTCCCTCTTCCTGGTCTTTCCATTTGCTTTCCCACTTGTTTTTACTACTCCAAATAGTGCTTTTCACTCTGTTTTTCTTCTGCTATTCATTCACAGGGAAAGGGAAGAAAAGCCACAGGATTCCATTGCGAGTAGTAGAGGGGGACTTGCAAATGGTTTCTTACCATAGATCCTTCTACTAGAAAAAGAAAATGCTGCAGAGTTTTACAAAGCCTAGCATGGCGTTTTTCCAAGACGCAGCCCAAAGAGAGCACAGTATATGTATTTTCTCCACAATAATTAGGGAACTCTACTCTGTATTATTTGTTAAACTCGCATTTTATTATTTGTGCCAGAAAAAACTAATATGTATTTAAAAGGTTAGCCATTTCTCCTCCCATTCATTAATTAATTACATTTATAAAACTGATTGGCTGCATAGGGTAACTCTCAGCAGCTTACAGTCATAAAAAATATCTCTAAATATGTCTAAAATCAAAGACATTTGGGGAGGGGGGGGAGAGGTGGGATCTGTTGGTACTCAATCGAACACCTCCACTATGCTATTCCCCCATTGGGGCGCCAGGCCAAGTGGCAGAGCCAGGTCTTTAGGCCCTAATGAAAGGATAGAAGGGGGGACAGAGATGTTCCAGAGGGCAGGAGCAACAGCAGAGAAGGCTCTCATCCTAAACCCCACCAGCCAGAATGATCAGGTTGGCGGGACATGTAGCATGCCTTCTGTGCCGGCATGAGTAGTACGGGCCAATTCCAGTGGAGTGAGATGGTCCCTCAAGTAACCTGGATCCATGTCATGAAGGGCTTTAAAGATGATAATATTGAGACCAGAAACTATATTATTGTTGTTAATTAAGGAATCAGAACTAACAAATTATGAGAAAGAATTGGTTAGAATTATGATTATAACGGGAAGAATTATAATAGCTAGATATTGGAAATTAGAGGTGAATTTTAGAATAGAAGAGTGGTACTGTGAAATGTGGAAATTAGCTTTAAATGATAAAATGACATGTGATATTAAATTTAGAAAGGGTGTTTATAAAAGGGACACTTTTTGGAAAACTTGGGAGCCATTTGTGGAGTATGCGTTTGGAAATTTGGATGCTTCAACACCTGTACCCAGAGAACGTGGATTTTGGAGATCGTGAAGATATATCCGAAGGACCAAGTCTTCCTTTCCTATGTATAGCACAGGGTGAAACATTGTATTGTATGATGTATGTAGTCTTTGTTGTAATGTTTTAAAACTAAAAATAATAATTAAAAAAAAAAAAGATGATCACCAATACTTAGAATTGCACTGGGAAGCAGACCGGTAACCAATGCAGGTTGTGGAACAGTGGTATTATAGGGGGCCCCCAAAACTGTCCATGCTGCTGCACTCTGTACCAGCTGTAGCTTCAAAATTCCCTTCAAGCCCCAGAAGACAGGCCTAAATCCTGACTGAAAGGAGTTAATTACAAAATACAGTTGTTGTTTAACTATAGACAGATAATACACATTCAAAAACACAATTTGACTACAGAAAGAAAACTATACCTTTGCTCGATCTGACCAGCCGAATGACTGTACAGTTACATCCAGACGTTTCACTAATAATTTTCTCCGGACTTCATATTCATTGGCTATGGCTTGATTAATAGCTTCGATTTTTTCCTGAAATGAAAATTCACACATATGCTGGAGTTTCTCAAAACCTTGTATTACAGTAGGATTCAGTTCAAATATCTCAAAGAAGATCACTCAAGCAAAAGTATCAATCGCACTCATCCCTATAACAGATTCTCTGTGTGTGTGTTACAATTCATGTTTTTCTTTGATAGATGAAGAACAGAGTAAGACTCAGTAGGGCACAAACTCCAGAGAACCTCTAGAGCAGGAGTGACAAATACTATCCTGTTGCAAGCCACAGGATTTTGTTGCCCCTGGGGAGCTGGGGTGGACGTGGCCTGGTTGTCGTAGCCAACTGGATGAGCATGGACAGGCCCAGAACAGCAGGGGCTGGTTCCTCACCGTCTCTGAAATGGCCCGAGGGCCAACTCTGCATCCTATTGTGGGTCGGATTGCTCTAGAGCAGTGGTTCTCAACCTGTGGGTCGGGACCCCTTTGGGGGTCGAACGACCCTTTCACAGGGGTCTCCTCAGACCATCGGAAAACACATATTTTTGATGGTCTTAGCAACTGAGACACCAATTTTATGGTTGGGGTTACCACAACATGAGGAACTATATTAAAGGGTCGTGGCATTGGGAAAGTTGAGAACCACTGCTCTAGAGGTTCTAAACAGGGGTGTCCAACCTTGGCAATTAAAAGTTGTGAACTGGGTGGGGAATTCTGGGAGTTGAAGTCCATAAATCTTAAAGTTGCCAAGTTTAGATACCCCTGTTCTAAACTATATTTTAAATCTGACAACAATCAGCATTATTTTTCTGAGCTGTTTTTTCCAGCACTTAGCTTATTTTGTATTGTGTCTCCTAGATAGAAAAAATGTAAAAATTATTTGAATAATAATGCACTTGATAAAAAAAAAATATCTAGAACACTACAGTGCCATTAACTGAATTCAATCTGTTGTTTGATTCAATGTATTATTATGGGAAATAATGACCATCCACATGTACATGATTCTGGGCAGTTAACCAGAATTTAAACAATATTCGAATGGTCGTATTTGGAAAAATATGCATACAATTCCATAACATATAGTACCCTTACTAGCTGTTAGGGGATACCCAACTCCTCCCTCAGCCCAATGACTAAGGAATTCTGACTATAACATGTCAATTTCAAAAAAACTATTTCACAGGCTTTGTTATTTTTATACGGATTAAGTACAGCAACAGTGGCCAATGAATAGAATTAATACCAGTAGTGATCTTTATAAGCAAATCCTTACCCAATGGACTGGACCCAATGGTTTAGACAATAAAGGTTTTCCTACATGATTTGAAGGGACCTTTACTAATGTTTCTTTTAACTGTAACAAAATAAATTGTATTAGTGGATTATATAGAAAAAAAGCATAAATATGCAGATATTCAAATTTGTGTTTCAGATCTATGTATAATGAACATAATACAGGACAAGGTTTGTTCGAGGACATCTTTTCAACCCCGTTGCTCTCCCAACAATTATTCCAGATGATCACCCAATCTTCCACTATTTTGAGAAGAATGTTGGACTGCAGGAGCAGAGAAGGAATTACCTCCTCTCTACTTACAAATGGAACTGCTTCTAAAGAATTTTAAAGAATTCCATGTGGCATTATATTTTTTATAACAATTGCATGGTATAATACAAGTATTGTCTTGATAAAATAGGTAACTGTTGCAATGTTTTAAAAAATAAAATGTATCAAATCAAAATAAAGTAAAAAGAATGATATAAAATCCATAGCATGTCAGTACCATTGCTAACACATCATTTAGTGTAGGGGTCCCCAACCTTTGCAACTTTAAGTCTGAAGGACTTCAGCTCCCAGGCTTCTCCAGCCAGCTTTGCTGGCTGGAGAATTCTGGGAGCTGAAGTCCTTCAGACTTAAAGTTGCAAAGGTTGGAGACTCCTGATTTAGCGCAGCAAAACTTCATATTTAAGGAAAAAGATATAGTATTCAAAAACGGGTCATAGCTTCTTTATTCCAGCAATCTTAAATACAGTATGAAATCTGCTGAGCATCTAATAGAGCCTAACATAATTGTTTACTACCTCTCTTCATTTTCTATTATAAAATTAATATTATGAAGACAGCTACTATGCTTTCCCACATGGATCAATACCAAACTGGATGATTTTTGAAGAGCTCAATGTTTGTACCATTTTGGTTGGCATTATCTATGGATTCTTTAACTTGTAGAGGGACCAAGGGATCATGTGTTGTTGTTATTTTACATCAATAATATATTTTAAAATCCACAGAAAAACTTCAGTTCAAGAACATTTACAATTTATTTCAAGTAATTCTGAGAGGCAGGGGGGAAATGGAAGACTCCTGCATTAGCTGAAATAACTGAATGTCTTAAAATTAAGATTTTTTTTCTTTTTCATATTGTCATGTTGCTGATAATTATGAAGAAGTAAGAGTTTATTCATAACACCTGGACACCATGTTCTACAAGCCAAATTGGGCATACAGTGGGATAATCGCTAAAGCAGGGGTCCCCAACCTTTTTTGCACCAGGGACCGGTTTCATTTTTAAAAAATTCTGCGGACCGGCTGGTGTAGAGGAGGAGTGGGGGGGGGGGGGAACAGGCGGCGCATGCACACGCAGGGGGGAGTCGGCTCACTCGGCCCTCTAGGGCCTCCAACGGCGCGAACGACCGCGCCTGCGCTCTCCCGCATCTGGTGCGCGCTCTGCCCAGGGGGCTGCTCCCTCCTCCTCCTCTCCGGCCCTGCGGCCCGGTTCCTATCAAGCCACGGGCCGGCACCGGTCCACGGACCGGGGGTTGGGAACCCCTGCTCTAAAGGGTCTTTTTTTATACCTCTGCCGCTTAAAATGAGCCACCTAAAATAATTATAGAAAGGTGATCTTTTTGGTAATATTGCTACAATTGTTATAGCTATTCCCATTCCCAAGAAGGCTTACTATGTGCCTATTTTAATTACCTTTTCAGAATAATATGCCACAGTAATCACTACCTATGGATTGGAACTTACTGTATATTCAAACCTTTAGTTCTTACCTTTTTTTCTATTCCACTAAAGAACTGGAGCATTGTTATGTTGGCTGGGGGCTTTGACATGCCTAAAGCAATGCATATGCCTTTTAATTCCTGAAATACTTCACTACCAGTGCCTTCCTGAGCTTTTTTCGGGGGAGCATTCACATACAGCATTTTAGCAGCTTCTAATTCTGAGATGAGGTATGCTGAAAGATGAAAAGTTAACCATTCAGTGCAGCAGAAGTCATTTTTAAAATGATTGCTTATTTTAAGCCAAGAATATAATTTTACATGCTACATTGTGAGAAATGATTACATAAAAGAACAGCCTTAAACAGGATGACCTAAAGATAAATCCATAGCCAGTAACCATCCTGGCTAGAGAGCAGAGAATAATTAATTGTTGAGTCAGAACATGGCATTGTTCATATAATTTTAAGGAAAATTAAACAGTGTAAATCACATACCTAAAATGGGAATTTATTTTTATGTATTTTTCATAAACCAACCATACAAATTTGCACTCAAGAACAGTTTATATTCTAAACCAGGGGTCTGCAAAGTCGGCTCTTTTAAGACTGGTGGACTTCAACTCCCAGAGTTCTGGGAGTTGAAGTCCACCAGTCTTAAAAGAGCCAACTTTGCAGACCCCTGTTCTAAACCACCAAAATGATGACTGTTCTAAACCACCAAAATGATGATGCAGAAAAACCTTCTGTTTCATAACATCACCTGTGAATTTCTTTTAACTGTCAAAGCAGATCATCTTGCCAGCAAATTTTATTCATAACAAGCAAGGGAAAATGTGCTTATCTTGATTCAACAACCAATACTGTAGCTACATGACTTCTGATTTACTTGGGATATGGCACAGTGGTACTCAAATATTCTTGGTTAATGTTATTCCATCCTATGAATAAGAGCAACTAACAAATTAGGATAGTACAAAATCTTAGTATTAAATTATTTCTTTTCCAGCAAGGTTAAATCTAGGTTCCCACTACAAATAGCAAAACATTGATGAAGGTGTCTTGTTTCTACAGACCAAAGGAATCAAGGCTCAATTAACAACAGCACAAGCAGGATTGTCCTGCTTCCTAATTAAGCAAAAATTCAAAAATTTTAATCTACTACAGTATTCCATGCATGCATTACCCATAGCAGGGGTCTCCAACCTTTGCAACTTTAAGTCTGAAGGACTTCAGCTCCCAGACTTCTCCAGCCAACTTTGCTTTCAGCACCTCCAATTTCAGTCTCTCTCCAATTACCATAAATCCCTTCCTGTGATTCTAAGCGGTTTACCACCATTTGCAGAATACTATAAGGGTAAAGGTTCCCCTCGAACATATGTGCTAGTCGTTCCCAACTCTAGCGGGAGGTGCTCATCTCCGTTTCAAAGCCGAAGAGCCAGCACTGTCCGAAGACAGTAGTCATATGGCCGGCATGACTAAACGCCGAAGGCACATGGAACAGTTACCTTCCCACCAAAGGTGGTTCCTATTTTTTTCTACTTGCATTTTTACATGCTTTCAAACTGCTAGGTTGGCAGAAGCTGGGACAAGTAGCAGGAGCTCACTCCGTTACTCCCTAGCGGTGCTAGGGATTCAAACTGCCGAACTGCCGACCTTTCTGATCAACAGAATACTATACTAACTGTATAATTATTTTCTTCATTTTTTACTGTTTTCTGAAGTTTCATTTAACTTACTGAGGAGCAGGAGGCAGTTTTTCTGATTGAGAAGGCGCTTGGTGACGTCTCCTGATGTTAGTGTTGTATAAGGACAATTCATTTCACCTAGTAACCCACTAATTTCAAGCTGGAACTCATCTGCTTCACTTGGACCTTAAGACACAGACATATTTAGGTTATAAAAATATCTCTCTCATTAAATGTTCAAATAGTCAACATTGATTATTATTATTATTTTTTTATTACATTTATAGACCGCCCCCTCTTCCCCATGGGGAAGTTTAAATTGCACCGCTTTTCTGGAAAACACAATGAAATTGAAAGCTGGAATGCATTGTGAGCAAGGGGGGGGGGGGAAGGAATGATTCAATAGTAAACTAACATTTTTGACTATTCTTAATAAATATATGCACATAAATGGAACTATTCTTATTAGCTGGAGTGCTTAGTAGTTTTTTCTATCACAAAGGTACAAAACCTGTTACATTTATACTGAAGGAGAGATATAATAAATGTCAGGAGTACTAAAAATGACATAACTGTATAAATGATGCTGATTACTCACTGTTAGTTGCTTGTACATTTTCCTCTAGTTTGCAATACAGCCTCAACTCTGAAACCAGCCAAGCACAGAGTTTGGTATATTCAGGGGAAGTGGCTCCATCAGAAGCTGCCAGGGTCAGAGCTCCATCTTCTAACAATGGACCTTTGTAACTAATAAACAAAACAAACACATGATCTCTCAAATCCCTTCTGCGATGTATACGATACTCAATTCATTGTATATATAATAATAGAAATGACAATAAAGATAGTCCTTGGATTGCGCCAGCAATTGGGACCAGGACTGTGGTCACTAGGGATGTAGTCATGAAGTATGTCATCACATGACTCCATAGTTTAGCTAGGCAATCCCAGCAGTCCTTACTATCTTAACCCCAGGAATGTACAGATCATTAAGCAGGGGGAAGGAAGAGTCACAGAAAGGTAAGAAGCATGAGGGACTGGGGGCCCGGGACCAATGCTGCAGGCAGGGGCAAGATAATAGCTGTGGGCAGGCAGCGGGAAGCATGGGTGGTCGAGTGAAGGCTGCAGGCTAGCGGGTGGGGCTGCTGAGGTTGTGTGCTAAGATCATGGGCAGATGAGGGGGGGTCAATCTCATACTCTGTAGTGGGAGTCTCCTCAGGAGAAAAAGTGGCAGGAGTGACTTATGGAAGCGATTTACATCTTTCCTTGCCCATTTCCCCATTGATTTCCTTGTGGGAAACAGACAATGAAATTTGCAAAAGGCGATCACTTTACGATGGCTCACTGCAATGTCATAATTGCAAACTGGATATCAAGCATGCAGACCACAATCATGGAGATTCTGTGATGGCTGCAACTTCACAGATCAGCTTTAAGTCCCCCTCATTCAGAGAGGTTATAATTTGAAATAGTTGAACAAGTGATCATAACTTGAGAACCTATGTAGAATTGGAAATAATTACTGATTTTAAGGAAACTTCCTGCCAAATAAATGAGCTTAGAAGTATCATCTCCAAGAAATTCAAAGTTCTATTACATGCATGTTTACTTTTTCCTTGTTTCAATGATGTTCTACCCTTATTTCTTTAACTTTTTGAGCTCATTGTATCAAGGACCTGTATTATGCAACAATGGGGATATCAATGGGACAAAATGCCAAATTTGTGGTCAAAATCATATTTGGGGGAAATGGTGCTAGATATTCTATTGATTGTATATTACTTCAGTATTTAAAAATAGACAATACACTATCTGTCGAATTGTTGGAAATGTATCAATCAAGTTGAATAGTTTTTCATTTTTGGTGGCAATACTGTAAAACTCACTTTTGAAAAATAATTTTAACACAATTAAAAAAAGTTTAAGGATGGATTTCTCTTCAAGTTGCTACTAAATATTACTAAATCTTAAGTAAGTGTTTATACTTTTTATATGCTTATTAAATTCTGTCATGTTCCATACAGACTCTTATGTAATACTTAAATTTAAGAACAAGATATAATATAAAGTCATAGACACTTTATTAATGAAAATGTAATTAAATTTCAAGGTTGGAATTTAAGACAAAAAAGTTTTTTTTAAAGAAACTCTCATCCAAATTACTGATGTCCTTATACATCCAAAATAATCTCTCAGCTAAGTCTGTATATCACAGTGATAGCTAACCTTTTTTGGCTCGCGTGCCAAAAGCAGGGGGCCCCCGCAGGGGGGGGTCGTGCATGGGCGTGCCACACCCATAATGCTATGTGCGTGACCCCCTGCTTTCGGCACGCTTTTCTCGCCCTCCCCAGGCTCCAAAGGCTTCAGGAGCTTCCCTGAAGCCTCCAGAGGGCGAAAACCGGCCTCAAAAGAAGGCAGCTGGCTAGCACACACATGCGCGCTAGTGCTGACAGGGCAACGCCTCGCATGCCCTAAGAAATGGTTCCACGTGCCACCTGTGGCACCCGTGCCATAGGTTCACCATCACTGGTATATCAGGTTAATTACAGATTTTTAAAAATGAGATTCCCTGAGATTCCAAGTCCATACATATGTGACAATTCTCAATGGTTATAATGTCTACAGAGATTCTCAGTCATCCAAGTCATGGTTGTCCCAAAGGTGTTTTTTTTAGCTCAGAGCTTAAGAAACTTCTTGGATGAGAAGTGAAACATCTTCAAAGAAAAATCAGAAAGTCCAGTTGCCTCTTAAAAAAGCACCTTTGGGATTAATGGTTATAATATTACTTCCTACCGTGTTTCCCCGAAAATACAACATGTCCTGAAACTAAGGCCATGCCACATTTTTCAGATGGGCAAAAATATAGGCCCCACCCCTGAAAATAAGTCCCCTGGACAACCCCACCTCCGGCCAGGCAGAGCGCCACTCACCAACCTAGTGGTATCCTGAAGGAGCCAAGATGCGGGAACCAGGGGGGCAAAGGCGCTCGCGTTGCTTGGTGCCTTCGGGATACCACTAGGTCAGTGAGCAGCATTGTGCCCAGCTAGAGAGGGGCTGTTCCGCTCCCCGATCATCCGCCTCCCAGCCTCACAATGCTCTGGTCCAGCTCTCCCTGCAGAGCCAGGTCATCTCCACTGCCGCCCGGACACCCACGCCGCCGCCATCCCAGTATAGCTTTTTCTGCAGAAGTAGGCGGCTGTCTTCCGGCAATAGGGTCTGGGCATACACTCTATGGTTGTACGCTTTGCCAGTAGCCAGCCCACAATTTCTCTCTTTCCTCTGCCTTCATTTCTCTCCCCCCATTCTCTCATTTGTTTGGAGTCTCATAAAGACTCATTTCTAGCAATTTTTACCAATGTAGAGGAGGGTGGCGGGGGGGGGGGGGGAGACGCCAGGCGCGTGTCCTAGAGCTCCTGAAGACTGACAGCTCCGCTGAGTTCCTTGCTCTTTCGTCAAGGGAAGCCCCTTGTAAAAAAAAACCTCATGAATTCAACTTGTGAGGTTTTTTTTACAAGGGGCTTCCCTGGACGAAAGGACGAGGAATGTGATGGAGCTGGAAAGGTAAGAGGCGCGCCTTACTTCTTCCCCCCCCCCCCACCACCTGCCACCCCTCACTAAAGGGACGGCAGGGAAGGGAACCAGGCAGGCTGCCTTTACTATTGGAGCAAGGTGGACGGTATTGAGCCGTAAGGCGCACCTCTTACCTTTCCAGGTCCGGCGTGGTCCTCACCATTGTGTCCAGGGAAGCCTTGGTAAAAAAAACAAAAAACCCTTCTCACGAGTTCAAGAAGTTTGATTGAACTCGTGGGAAGGATTTTTTTTTTTTACCAGTGGCTTCCCTGTACACAATGGCGAGGACCGCGAAGGAGCTGGAAAGATAAAAGGTGCACCTCGCTTTTTGCCTGCCCCAGAAAATAATAAGCCCTCCCCCTATAATAAGCCCAAAGCAATATTGCGTGGGTCAAAAAAAAAAAGACCCTGTCTTATTTTCGGGGAAACACAGTACTTCTAGTTACAATGATTAATGATTTGTACTGCAAAATAGATCACCAATGGTTCTTAAAAAAACCTGTTAGGCACTTTTTGTCTTTGGTGATCATACAAAACTGCTGATTCTATCCATTTACAACAGCTAGAAAAAGATCATTTCAATAAAACTAATATAGTGTAATTATTAGAGCACTGGACCTAAATCATGAAAATCCAAGTTCATCTCTCCTTTAAACAACAGAACTCAGAGTTTGGAAGTTAAGGCATTTTCTCAGCTTATCTAACCAAGATGTTGCTGTGAGGATAAAACTAATGGAGAAGTCCATAGATGCAACTTTCAGTTTCCGGAGAAAAGGAATGATGAAAGTGCAATAAAATATCACTCAGTGATGCTGTAGTACATATGGTCCTCATTTAATAACCATTCCTTTGGTGACCACTTGAGCAGTCGTGGCACCAAATAAGTGGTACTTACAACATGTCCTCAAAGTTCTAGCTGTTGCAGGGTCCCCCATAGTCACATGATTGTGATCTGGGTGGTTGGCAACCAGTCTGGATTTCTCACCACGGCAGCATCCTATGGTCATGAGATCACAATCTGCAACCTTCTCTATTGGCTTCCACAACAAATTCAATGAGGAAGCCAGCAGGAAGTCGAAAATCACAATCACTGCTGTCGCTAAATGATGTGGTCTCATAATGATGTGCTTTACAACATTGTTCAGCTACGGAAATTCTAGTCCTGACTACCATTGTCAAGCAAGAACTACTTGTATAACCATGGTATTTTATCTGTTCATAGGGCTTCTTTAGGGTACTGAATAATTATCAAAGCATGTTATGTTTTAAATTTGGAGAACACATTTCTGTGTATGTATAACTTCTATTGTACTAGCTGTGAGCACAGTAGCTGTATGAACACAGATCCCTACTATATGCCACAAAAATAAGGAGAATGGTAACTCCCACACTATCCTGTGACATTTTAAAAAGTTACTATAAGATTGTTCAGCTCCACTGGAGAGTCTATCAGTCCAACCTTCCTTAGTTTGATTGGTGCCTAGATGTAGTTCTCATAAACACATCTGGAAGACATTATGCTAGTTAAGCTAATCTAGACATTTTTGCAACATATTGCTGACATCAGCTCGCTATCAGAAGCATTCCAAATTGGTGAGTGTGACTGATTGAAACCTCACTCTTTTCAACCTGTATTGTATGCACTGGATGCACATGACAGGAGGTAGAGCATCAATAAACTGGTCCTTCCTACCACTCTGATTCTACAGATGCGCCTCTCTATCCTGCATAGAATAATCTTCTGCACATTGTTGAATCTTGTGTAGATATTAGTTTAGTTACAAGTTCTAAAGTGTACATCTTCTGCAAAAAGTGCATACACCATCATATTTTCTACAGGACTCAAAAGTATTACATTTGTATCACAGATTACCACCTTACTATTTTCAATAGTCTAAGATTAAAGCCTTCAGGAATATTTATTGCAAATATTACTAAAACAGATGCTGTGATAACAAGAAATCAATCCTACAGTTATTTAGGTGTCTGGATTTTCTCTGCAATGATTTATTATAATATTGTAATACTAGACAGATTAAACATATATACTCTACTCTCTCGAGCATTGGGCAGCAACTGCATATTCTGAGATCCTCCTCCACCATCATAAATATACTTATTTTGCCCTTCCTTAGAAGGAGTTCCTAGCTGTGTTCCATCTAGATTAGTTCCATTCTAACTTGACTTCAGTTACCATCAGGTATTCCAAGATCATTAACTGGAGTGAAAGGAGTGGATCTTCCTGTATATGATGCAAATTTTGTTTAAAAAGCCAACTGAAAGATCAACTGATAAATCTCCCACCCACCCCCCATGACAAAAGACATTTCAAAGAAGAGTCAGCAATTAAAGTTAATTGATTAGAGGAGAATCAGCCATGGGAATTAAGTGCCAGGAAAAAGAGAATTATCTTCAGAAGACATTGTGATCAGCCCAAGAGAAGGAGAGCATGCTAAAAAACAAAACAAAAATGGTTTTATGGAAGAATTTAAAAAAGATCCAACGATAGATAGATAGATAGATAGATAGATAGATAGATAGATAGATAGATAGATAGATAGATAGATAGATAGATAGTTGGGTGTGCTTCAAGGTGCTGATTACCATCTTTAAAGCGCTCCATGGCACGGGACCTAGCTATCTGCGAGATCGCATCCTGCCCCATACATCCCTTCGACCGATTCGCTCGCACAGAGAGGGACTTCTCCGGGTGCCGTCCACTGGGCAATGCCAGCGGGCGACTCCCAGGGGAAGGGCCTTCTCTGTTGCAGGCCCTATCCTATGGAACGACCTACCCCCCCGACCTCAGAACAACTCCGGACCTCCGCTCCTTCCACCGAAAGCTCAAAACATATTTCTTCCAACAGGCCGGCCTGGCCTAATCTATCTTTCACACCTCCAGTCTGTATATTTAAATTTTAATTGGGTTTTTAGGGGTTTAGTGTTTTAGGTTTTAGCGCAGGGTTATTGTAATTTAATTTAATTTTAGATATTTATATTGTTGTATCTTTTTATGTTTTATATTCCCTGTGCACCGCCCCGAGTCCCTTCAGGGAGAGGGAGCGGTGTACAAATAAACATTTCTATTCTATTCTATATATATATATATATATATATATATATATATATATATATATATATATATATATATATACATTTCTCGTACTCACCCGAGGTCTTCAAGTGACTCTAAAATGTCATTCTCCATGAGTTCCAACTCCATCCTGGGGCTTCAGAATGAACACAAAATTGAAAAGGAAAACTAAACTCTGGAGCCTGCAAATGATTATGGGGGAGGGAGAGAGAAAAAAAGATTCAATGACTCTAACCGACTCCAAGTGGAATGAGCCTTATCCTCCACTGTCTCCTCCCTCCCTCCCCCGAATAAGGGGCGAAATCTGGACGCCTTGTATTACGAGACCCCCACCAAATTCCGGCTTTTTTCCCATCTACGGTGACCCCAAATTAAGCCGCCACCCCGGTTCCACACAACCTCACTATCTTATACAGTGCTTGTATTCAGAAGTAGGTCTTCCCTGTTCCCCTTCCCTGCAATGCGGGGGGGCGGGGGGCGGAGGGGCTTCCATCACCCCCTCTCCCTGCTGCACCCCCCCCAAGTCCCCCCCCACCGCCTTCACCCACCTCCTGCGCAGCTGCTACGCCGCGGAACGCTGCTGGGTTGGCATGTCAGGGGGGGGGGAGGGCGGAGACAAGGAAAGCCCCCTCCCCCCCATGTCTGACCTTTCACCTGCCTTTGAAAGGTCGCCCAAGCAAACGCCTGGTTTAAATAGGTTGCGCTCTGCGTGTTCTGAACTTGACGGCTTTTTTCCCCCCTCGCTTGATTAGAACGTGTCAGTTTCAGAAAATTCTTGCCTTTGTCTCCGACGGTTAAAAAAAAGTCAGGTTCGACGCGCACTAGGAGTATTCTGGCAGGCATAGCCCAGGACAGCCATACAAAGAATTCCTTTTCTTTTTTTCTTTTTTTGCCCGTGTGAGGAGACCACGTTGGAAAGCGTTAGGCCTGAAAAGGAAAGAATGACGTAGAGGGATAAGTGACAAAAGTACTTCAGGCGACAGTCGTTCTCTTGAGGAAAACTACAAGTCCCAGCATGCCATCGGGTGGTTCTGTAACCTAATGGAGGTGGTTTAACGCTCGATTAACCTTTCGAGGCAGGAGCACGTTTTGGCTCCCTCGATTGAAGACTTTTGTGAAAGTAAGCGGGATCAGAGGAGTATCTCGACGCTATATTTCAGTTTAGGTCCTTTATTACCACTAGGTGGTGCGTTTTTGAACGCATAACGCTAGCCACGTTTGTGATAGAAAAGCAAAATTTGAATATAGATCAATGCTAAGATTAACTGCAAAAAGAAAAAAGAATTGAGTTGGAATAGGACATCCTAAACCGCCGAGCTCAACTATCTGCTCACTGCAGGAATCCAAAATTAAACTATTTGGGAGAGATTTAAATATCAAATTAAGGAAAGCCCACCTGTAATTTTCTATTCCAACCTGTCTTCTTATAATTGAAAGTCATTCTGTGTTCTGCCTCTCGAATGTTTCTCCAACTATCAAAATTTATATTTTTAGGTGATTTGTACTCTAAAAACAGCATTTCTTTTTGCTTCTATCTCAAAAAGAAAAATTCAAAGTCAGTAATTATTCCAACCTGTCAGGATTCAGCAGTAAATTTTTGCTTAATGTAAACTTATTTTCTTCCAATAATGGCTCATATTGATCACATCTACTTTGTCCAGAAAGAAAATGTTTTCCTGTTTTAAATCCATGATAGCTTTCTTCAGCTTAATCAGTATCCTTCTTAAATAGCCTTGTGCCATCTCTAATTTTAGAATATACAACTGGACAAATATGGACATCTTTTGTAAGTCATGAGATACTTGATTAGATGAATTTGGTCGTGCACATTGCATGTATTCTCAGCAAGTAAAATGAGTTCCAACACTTCTATTATAAGAACAAAGACATTGAAATGGATAAAGAATTTCATTGTAATACAGGCTGTTGTCTGTTTTGTTGGTCATTGTCCAAAATGAAGATGTAGTGACATTTTCTTTTCATTTTATAGGGTTTATATGAGTGATCCATTTTTTTTACTGGCTGGAATTTTTGGCTCACCTATCTTGCTAGTTACTTCCTATTTTCCACTTTTAGCCACTGTGTCAACACAGATGCTATTACAAAAGGTATTTTGTAAGCAATGGGGTGAAGGAATCCGTATAGCCCCAGGAAGGTAGCTTAACTTGGCAAGCCTCAATGTATTGTGGAAATGCCATGTGTGGTGGAAGTTGCCTAGCAGTACATAACATGAATTGAAAATAAGACATTTTGTTAAAAAGCAGCCAAGTTTACTAGGTGTAGGTGTGTGCTCGTAAGTAACCAAGTGCATCTTTGCTTGGCAACTCTAATCAGAACAAAGTTATTGCAAATTCACTGCCTTCACCTGCCATAGTTCCTGAACGTTGGGCCAAACATCAAGGTCTGTCTGTGCTGTTGCTGATATTTAGAGTGGGGAAGCAAGGAATGTTGTGAGTCCCAAGGAGGTAAATCTGATGGGACCCAGAAGGGCCTTGTTCATGTTCCTCCTTTAGGAACATCATTCCCAGAGGTGAGATAGGTGGAAATAAATTTTATAAATCCATAAGTGGTCCATTTGATTGATTGTTGTTGCAAGGGAGGTTGAGGGTGACTGATATATTTGTTTGTAAGCTGCATAGAGTCACTGATAGTGAGTGGTGGCCATATAAATCTAACAAACAAACTTCTAATTTTAAACTAAATCCAAGAGAAAGCTCTATCCAAAAAACCTTGCACTACTTCCAAAGCTTTACACAAGGTAGATTTTTTTTTGAAGCTTTGCTTTTCTTAACTGAAAAGTTTGAGTCTTTATTAATATAGCTGAAGTGCTACATGGATACATAAGATATCCACCATAGAAATACTTAGTGCTTTCAATCACCCACTACCCTTCCCACCCAAAGCAATTGCAGGCACATCTATGTAAGCAACATACGGTAATCGATATACAACCTGAACAGGGCCCCAAATCAGTTAAGTTTTTTCATGTCAGGCATAACTGTTTCTTCCTCAGAATGCAGAATGACACCCATCCATTATTTCTGCTGGGTTATCTTTATGAATCTCAAAGAGGGAAAGTGAGGGAAATAAATTTCAACATCTTTGTATTTCCTCTATGCTTTTCACAGACAAATGAGATATAAAGTATTTTGTGTTTCCAATAAATAAAGTATTACTTAAGTAATTGTCTTATTAGCCACCTTGCCACACTCCATATAAATTTCATTGCTAGAGTTGGGAAGTATACGTATTTTATAAATGATATCTTGAGGAATTATTGAACTATTAAAGAGCTACTGACAATCCTAAATAGAACAGTTGACAGAATAGCCAGGCACCAGGGTAATTTTGTAATAATTTTAATGAACTTAAGACATAGAAATAAACACATAATCTATAATCATATTATATTCTAGCAACAGGCAATAAAACATTTTCTGCAATATCTACATCTCTTTATCTTAATGTACAGCTCATATAAAATACTTTGCTCCATGTTTTCTCCCATACAAGTAATGTCAGGGGGGAAAGGTCTGCATCAAATCAAGTTATAAAAGCAAAACCTTAATATCATTAAAACCCACCAATTCAAATAATCATAGAAAATTAAGAACTGCCTCAGTAAAAAATAAAAATGAGAAGAATTAAGTCTATCTTGAATATTATAAATTGAGTGGCACACTTTGCATTATTTTTCAAGATATTTTCTGTACTTTCTAGAAATATTTGAAATGATTAATATTTAGCAGTAAGATTTTTAAAAATGAATTGAGATGTTACGTAGAGCAAATATTAATGGAATAGTACAAATTATTGTTTTTGTTGTATCATTGTATATATATCATGGTGGCCAGCAACAGAGAGGGGCCTGGAAAGGGTCTGAACTTTTTATACACACACAAGCCTGATCCTCCATCTCTTTTTCTTTCTTTTCTGTCTCCGAATGTCTTTCTGTCTGTCTGTAAATGCCAGACAAAGTAAAGGTTCCTCATGGTCCTACAATTCTTTCATTAGTCCTATCAAAGTTCTTGAAAAACTAATGTGTTGCTTTCACCACAGCTATGTCTTAATTAGAAGCAGAATTTTACCAAATATAACCTCTCACAGATCAACAGTAAGATGAAAACAAAAACAGGTACTATGGAATATATATTATCAAATTGAGCTTAATTGAACTTACCTTCAATTAAAACTGAAGTCCCATCATCTATCCCTATAAATGATCTTGTCTGAAGGTTTAGATCTGAATTAGCTGATCCACACAGAATTATTTTAAGATTATGAATCTGATAAGTATTTTCAGTTCCACAAGTTACTGGTAAATTCCACAGAATTGGCAAGATCACTTTTTTATTGCAATGATTTTCTAAAATGTTTTTACATACACATGCAGAGTTCTATTGCTATATTATTAGTGAGATGGGCAGAATAAAAGTTTAAATAATAATTAATAAAAATATTAAAGCTGCTATAATATAGCAGGAGAGGGAAATTTCAATCAGAACCAAAATAACTTATTATGAAACATTATTGCTTCTAACCAAAAAGAATGATTTCTTAATCAATCTATTTCTCTGAATTTAAAAAAATTAAATTAAATTACTGAGATTGATGGACGTTTAAATGCATTTAAATGCACATACTATGGTAAAAACGAACAATCTGAGCATGACATTCCATAATTGCTTCAATCAAACATTCTTACTTGTACAATCCTTGCAATATCTTATTTTCTACAAAATGTAGAGAAATATAAATACAAATTAATGAAGAAAACAAGTTTCCAATAGAATTTCAATACAGAAAATTTATGTATTTATGCTCAGATTTATTTATCAGAATCCAGATTTCTGTCAAATTGTCTTGGAAACCTGAGCTTCTTATATTTTGAACTATTACTGTGAAAACTTAATGTTTGGGGGGGGAATCATATTTTAGACATTCATCACTCAGTGGGTAGGTATAGGGCTTCTGATGTGCATTTCTTCAACTATTTTTTTTCAATTTACAGTGATTTTCAACCAGTTGATTGTTACGCACTTCTAAGTTTCTCAAGCATAGGTGTTTACCCTGTTGAATAGCAATAACATTGTTAACATGGAGAGTGATATGCATATAGCTTGATATTTTTTCCAGTATGTAACACAGCATGTGGAGATTTAGTATCAGCTATCATTATTTTGTAAAGTTCTCCCTCTCTTTCAAAACATTATACAGGATGAGCAATACCACTGTACAGAACTTATTTTCTATAATAGGATTTTCCATAACACTCTCATGCAGCAGGCTTAATGCAAGAAATCAATAATGGTGCAGAAAGAATAAGTAAGAATAAAAGTTCACTGTGACATACCTCAAGTAAAACCTGATCTTGTGCAACGTTCCAAAGTTAGAAGTATAGATATCTGTTGCTTGAAACTGTGTGGCATCAGCAATACTGCCTATGTGTAGCTTGTCATTTGGGCAGATCTCCATGATCATGTTTACACATTCTAAATGCATTTGCAACCTGGTCTAACACTTAATATAACGAGGGAAATCAGTTTGTCATGAAAATCCCTCCAGAATGTGGATGATGATACCTTCCCTCTTCACTTTCAGCTAGGAAAATCTGGAAGTTGAGCCTTCCTGCAGTTTTTCACTTTGGAAAATACGAACAGTGCCTTAAACCAGGCCTTGGGGAATTAGCACTTGCAACCACTTCAATAAAGGAGAAAGGTATAAGCAGCTGAAGCTGGCTGTCAGAGGAGCAACATTTTGCTTTCAGCTGCTCAAGTTGGATGTGTGCACGATAGATGAAAGAGGAAAGGATTTCTCCACTTCATTTCATATTTAGTTACTTTGAAAGCTAAGGTCATATAAGGCTGAACCTACACAAAAGTATAATCCAGATTCCATATTAGAAAATGTTATCTTGAAACATCTGTTTCAGGTCAACCACTAGCACAACTATTTTGAAATAAAAAGGGAGCTAAAATCTTTTAAGCAGTTACATTTATTTCTGTTAAGATATTTGAAGCAAGGGTCCCTGCAAATTTTCAACATTCAGAAGACAAGGCAAAAAATTATCTGTAAAATCGCAGTTGTTACCCGAATGGACAGAAATAATTTATTTTGCATTGTTCTTGAAGTTTCTAAAATAATGTATAAATAGTTCAGGATATTTTAAAGATTGTCCTCAGTTATACAATTTCACACACATTCTTCATTTGCATACAAAGGTATCTTCCAATTATTAAATATAAGCTTATCCATTAAATGCAGAATCAAATCTCAGCCATGTTTTCAATACTAGTTGATTTAGGCTACTTGTAAATATTTAAACTACAATTCTGTTGACATCACAATCAACAATGTTGTGTAAATAATATTGTGATGTCAATAGAATTGCAGTTTTAATATTTACATGCAACCTAAGTCAATGGTTCTGATTATACTTGATACTTTTGACTATTAAATACTTCCCAAAGATCTAGGATATTGTTCAACATATGCACTCTTCCAAGTAATGTTACTTTTTTGTAATTGATGAGCTGAGTCTGACCATTCATATTGTATCCAGTCATTTTCTCAAATCTTTTGATATAGCACCAATTGCCACCAACACTATTTTCCCCCCACATTGTCCATTTGAAGGTATTTATTTACAAATTTTTCTAGTTTGTTCTTATTGGCCTTTCTATCTGCAGTTGGTGCTTATTATCCATACTTGTTTCTTTGTAACTATACTCATCCCTGGCTAATGGACTAAAAGATGATGATTTTCCTCTTGAAGCTTGCTTGCTTGCTTATAATATATAATAGAATATGTAGGAATTCTACTCAGAATCTTCAGAAACCTTAGTCAGGATTATTTATTTTTAAGATGTACAAGGCCTCCCAAATCATAAATAATAAAAGCATACAATAAAAAACACCCTTAAAACAAAAACTAGACTACATATAAATACAAACTATAAAATGGTTACCAAACACACAGCAAAACAGGGGGACTCCCACTCAACTGACCTTGAATGCACGGGGAGACAGAAAAATCTTAATGACTTTTGTAAAGGTTAATGAGGAGGGGGGGGGTCTGTTATATATTGAGAAAGAGATTGCTAAAATAATCTAATCCAGGATAAGAGAAATTATGAGATCCGGTTTTATGTAATGAACACAGTCCTGGACTGAGACTGAGGAGACCCTATAAAGCTCAGTGCCTAGCCCTGGGCCATTTGCCATCTCTTAAATCTAATATGCTTTATAGTCTTGTTGTAAAAGTTACAAAAAGTTACTGAAGGGAGAAGAAAAGATTGTACCTTGGTAGGATAATGCTAGGGAATGTAATAATTTTATTAGAATAACATTATATATTCAACTTGCTTCTCAACCCCTTAAACCAGGGGTGTCAAAACCGCGCCCCAGATGCATTGCGCGCTGGCCACGCCCATCCCGTTTAGTGAAGGAGAAAAAAGTCACGATACATGACAACATGATGCCATGCGTTTGACACCCCTGCCTTAAACCATCAGCAGTATGCAACAAAACAGTGAAAAATGAACAATTTTACATCCCTTTACTTACTTGCGTTCCATGCTTAACAAGTTGACGTAGTAATGTGGGGTGCAAGCCATAGCATCTCATGATGTTGCTATCATTATTGCTACATTATTATAATTTGTAAGTTATTTTGAATTTTGCTGGATTAAACAGGATATATAAATATTTATTACATGAATACATTTTATATAGACATGTTCAACAACTGTACAATTAAACCAATAGAACTGGCCATGTAATTCCTAATTACCTTGATACAGACAATTTCATCTTAGCTATATTTTTGATTTTATGCTATCCTACATCTGATAATTTCTATCGTTGTTACCATGTGCTATTTTGATCACCCCAGGTTGCTAACTGGGAATCTAAATTCTTCTTGATCTTGAAATTAGGAAATTATTAATTCTCTTACTGCTTAGTCATAAAGCCAGCTAGGAGACTTTGGGCCAGTCGTTTTCTCTTAGCTCTAGGAATAGGTCAATAAATCATTTTTCAAAAATGTTATGAAAACTACAAAACCTTATCCATGTAGATACCAGGAGTCAAGACAAAAAGAAAGTTGTTAGTAAAGCATTAGATTTAGTAACATTTCATAATTTAGGAGATTATACATTCACAAGAAACGATTTCTAATATTGCCATTTTATTTCCACTGAAGTATATTTTTTCTTGTATTTACAAAGTATTTCACATCTTCTATCCACACTGATCTTGTATGATGAACCAGTATGTTTAAAATTCAAAGCAAGTTTACTTTTAAAGTTTTATTTTAAAAAGGAAAAGTATATAATTCTTTGCAATGTTTAAGCAAAGTTTTCTCTTAAGATCAGATGAATTTGAAAGATGAAAAACTTATTTCCATCAGCTTTATTTCAACCACAGAATCCAAACACTATTTATAGAAGTAGACATAAAAAAGACACAGAAATAGTATTTATCATATCGCAGATCATCATAGGTTTATTTTAGATTTACAGATATAACCTTTTAGATAAATCCATGCAAACATCACTGCGTTTCTTGACAAGTTGTATAACTGAAAACCTTCACACAACAGTATTTTTGTAGCTCAGGGATTCATTCAGGCATGTAATGTCTGGTTATATGATGGAAATCCAATCCAGAGAGCAAAATTCAGATCTTCCATTTCTTCTGAGTTAGGCAGCTGCTAAACAATTTAACACAAACAGTTACTGTACCACAATGTAGTAAAATAAAATGTGATTTTTAAATCATGCAAGTGACCTCAATATGCAGAGTCCAATTGATGGGCCACAGCCTTACCAAAGATTTTCTTTCTCCAAAAGTGAGTTGATAGATATTTCTCCTTTGCTCAGTGAGATGGCATCCACACAGGATTTTATACAATATGGCATCACAGTCTTGATTACAGGTGCAGTTCAACAAGATAATAACAAGTAAAAAATGCAGAACAATCTTCTGCATAATGAAAAATGCAGAACACTTTTCATGCATTTTACATTTTGTGCAATGAAACATACAAAACGTTTCAAAGAAACTTTCTGCTTAAATGGTTCAGCAAGAGCCTTCTTTTTTTCTCAAGTCCTGAACACCTGTCCTTGCACTTGTCAGTGTTGCACTTGGAATGTTATTTACAAAAGCTGTATAAATCAGAAACCATAAAAAGTCAAAGAACAATGTAAAAAGTAGTCACAGTTTTACAGAAATAATAACTGAAAAAAACCAAACCATAGCCGAAACACATACTACAGATGAGAAATCCATTTTTAATGGCTGGAAGTCCAAGACTGAAAAAGAAATATTTTACACAATCAGATATATACAATACAGTTTACATTTTAGTCAGAATTTTAGATATTTTTTGGCAAAAGACTATTGCAAGGTATAAATTTTCAACTTATTAAGCTAAAATATAATATTTACAAAATTTCAACAATTGCTGCTTAAAGACTTGGAACAATTTTGTCTGTACTTACCAGGTGCTCTGCAGATTTGTCAGTTACTTCTGAAGCCAACTTATTTTTAACTTCACATTTATCTTCATTCTTTTCTTCCTCTGTCTTTGTTAGTTTATCTATGGATGTCTGCATCTGATTCTTGAGACTGTACAATTCATTGTCACCTGAACCCCCTGCTTCTCCAGATTCCTTTAGTTTTGGAAAGAGGGATTCCATGCATGTCACAGTTTGGTTTTGTATATTTTCCCCACCACAGCTCCACAACAGTTTATCAGGCGTGTCTCCTTTGCTACTATATGGGGGTTGGGGCATGGAAACAGAAGGCATATCCTGCAATTGAGCAAGAGGCATGCTTACTTCTACCATATCAGCCTTTGATGCAGGAGACATCACATGTGGAATAATTACATCTGAAACCACTGAGCAAAATTTCTCCTCTTGATCATCAGGGGTAAATGAAACAAAATTAATTATTTCGGATTCAATCACTGGTTGGTCAGTGTCCAACTCGCTCATTTTGCTGGACTCTAAACAAATAGGTGCAACCATTTCTAACTTTGGACTGTCTGTATTGTCCTCGTTTAAAATTTCAGTTGGCAGAATATCCACCACTTCATGTTCCACTGTAATATTTCCCAGAGTGAAATCAATGGGTTCTAATTCCAAATTTGGTTTCAGTCTGGGAGAATCCATAGCCTTTGTTTCATCAGATTTTGGAGAGACTCCTTCATTTTCTAAATCCAGAGAAAAAGTAGTAGACTGTTCAAAACTAAGTTCTGGATATGTATTGTTTAGGTCAAAATTATCAGCTGTTGGGGTATTCAATACTTCAGTATTCAAATCCGTGAAGGAAAGGGTCACCTCTCCAAGATGCCCAATACTGATTTCTGTTGGAAGAGGATCTAGTGATTCTTGGCTCATTTCTGGCTGAAGTGTTGAAAAAGTAGCACTTTCTGTTTCTACAGTTCTTTCTTCAGTGCCACTTAATTCCAAGTCAGAGGCAGAAGATTTTTGTGTATCATGTTTTATAAATATGAATTCCACATAATTAGATTTAATTTCATTTGTAAAAGAAATACTATCCAACGCTTCTGTTTTTACCACTTGGAGTTCCTTGCTTTCACAGCTTAATGGGAATGGATCAATTTGTTCATGTTTCTCTTCTGTGGTACTTATTGATGTTAAATTAACAAAGTTCTCATTTGTAATCTCTTCAGATTCTAGAACATTAACTATACTGAAATCCTCACCATCCTTTAACTGAGAACCATTCAAATCCTCTTCATTGTTTATAAGGAAAGAGTCTAATTCAACTTTGTTTAGCTCTGAATCTAAATACTGGACCTTTGAAGGCTGAGGACTTTTCTCATTATTGCATTCCTTAGTGTCCAGTTTTAGATCAATTGATAATTCTTTAGAATAACTGTCATTTTGCACAGAATCAGAGATAGTTTCTGGAAGATTGTTAGAGATTTCTGAGATTTGTGTGATGGATTGATCATTAGAAATGTCATGTTCTGCTGTCTCAAGACTGACAGATGGGTCAGTAAAGCCATCCAAAGGAAGAGGGCTCATTTTTTCTATCTCCACAGCTAACTCACTTTTCTCAGGTTTAGATGATTTCTTGTCAAATTCAGATGGAACAGGAATTCCCATTTCTTCCTCATTATGGAATGGATAAGAGGTACTTCTTGCTAAATCATCTGCGTCTGACAGTGCAGATTCCATATCTAAAAAGGAGACTTTTTCTACGTCCCTCTCAACACTGGTTTTGATTTCAATAATTTCATCAGTTGTCATCATTTTCTCATCTTTTACTTCCTCTGTTTCTGGGTTCTTAGCCGAGGAAGTATACACACTGCAAAGCGATTCCTCTGAAAAAGGATTACAACTTGGCTTGGAATTTACCTGTAGACTTGTATTTTTCTCCTTCTCCGTAGGATTCAACTTTCCTTTTTCTGAAAGTGCAGAATTCACTAGCTTGCTCTCAGCTGGATTCCTCCCACTACTGTTGTAAAAAATGTCATATAGATCTTTAGCATTACCTGCAGCCAGAGAAGAGTTATTTTTCTTTAATTTTTTAACATGCTCCCCAAAAACAGTTGGAGGTGGCAAGGGGCGAGGACACATGGGCATTTCCAATATGTTCTTATCATCCTCCGATACACCAGGTGCCATATCATCTGCCAGGATAACCAATTGTTTTGGTGGTGGAGGGGGTGGAGGGGCAAATACTATTGGTGGTGCCTGTGGTACTGATCGTGACAGTGGTGGTGCTGGAGGCAGTGACAGCTGAGGAGGGCACCTATGTGGCCTCTCAAGAGATTGCTCATTTGCTTTTGTCAGGTGTGAGACATCTTGTTCTTTCACCATTGCTGCAAGCTCCCGTGCCTTTGCCTGAGCTTTTGCCACCACCTCTGCATGCTCTTGGGCCTTTGTTACATGTGTATGTTCCACAGCCTTTGTCTCACTTTCATTCTTGCCTTCCTCTGCTTCTTCCTTTGTATCTTTTATATCCTCCTGTGATCCCTTTAGAACTACTACTTCTCCCCCAAATGCTTTTGATATAATATCTGGTGCCAAAACAATGTCTGGATTCCCCTCTTTGACAACCGGCAGAGGTTTGGCAGAGGTACCAGATGATTTTATGGACAAAAAAGTATTTAGGGGTGCTGGCTTGCTTACTGTTGTAACTGCAGTCTTCCTTAGAACCATCACTGGGATTGGTAAATTGGGGCGGATTTTGGTTTGTGATGAAGTTGAAATAACTGGTGTCCAGGGGCTTGTATGTGGAATTACGGTTTTTCCAGATAATTTAATTGCAATGGGCTTTGAATTTTGCTTTCCAGATTGGGACTTACTTTCTTTACCTTCCTCAGGGCTCTCTTCTCTTAAAACAGTTATATCTTTCCCCTGGTTTTTTTCATCTCTCTCACTCTTTCTCCAACTGAATTTTCCAAAAGTGGTTAGTTTTGATTCCTTTTCATATTCCTCTTTTCTCTCTTCCTTCTCCATTTCTTTGTCATCTTTCTTCAAATTACGTTTAATCCCACATTTTTCACCATTAGAGATTTCTTTCCTTTTACTAATTTCACATTCATTATTCCCATCTCCTAATTCTTCAATATTCTTTGTTTCTTCTTTCTTCACTGTTTTTGTTGTCTTGTCATCTTTTTCCTCTTTTTGTTTTTCAGAGAGTTTCCGTCTCAGTCTACGTTCAGTTTCCTGAATCACAGATAATCCTGCCTGATGATCCAGATTCCGCCTTTCTTCATAGAGAGGATTCTCATCCACATGTTTCTGTGGGATGAAAGGAAACATTTCAGCACCGTTACTTAATGCATCAATTAGCCATTGGAATAAGTCTGGATTTTTAATTTATTTTAATAAATTAATTTATTTCATTTATTTATTAATTTCTTAATTCCATTACCTAATGAATTAATTGTATTTACTGGGAAAGAGGCAGGAGAGATGACAGAATTTATATTTAACTAACACAAGTCAAACATTAAAAACTTTCTGAATTTCTACTAAGTTAAGAATATTGAGATGGTATTTCTAACAAAATGAAAGACAAATTGCCAAATAGCAAAATAAATATTAAAAAAGTGAAATAAAGCCACGTTCAAGTTATAACCTGCTTTATATTAAATCATATTTCTGAATATTCAGCACAGTTTGCACTTGCAGGCAATAACTCCCTAAAAAAATATCATGCCCCACCTATACCTAGAGATGGCAAAGATGGCTTTGTCCCACCTTGCCATTAACAGAAGTCAAGAGGAACAAATCAGCTTTTTAAAGATAACACTAATTATGATATGCACTGATGAATTATATGAAACTAATATCCTGGACACTAACCTTATATTTCTCATTATGTAGATGACTTTTGACATGTTGTTCTGCTGATATCTGGTCTCCAAAGAATTCACTGCAGAGTTGGCAGTAATATCCAGTGACTGGGATAAGAAATTCAGAACCTAAAATGCCCCCCCCACAAGATTCAATCACAAAAATTGATTAAGAAACGATGTAATTTTAGCAAGCACAAAGCAACAATTAAAATATTATCCACAAAATATACTATGGGTCCTAAACACAATTCTAACAATTCCTGTTAGAATAATCTGATCTGACATTTTAAATAAAAACCTATTTTTGTCCATCATTCTTTATTATAGTTATTTCAACCAGTGGAGAGATCAAATATAAATTGCTTTTCCACTGCTATTTACTTCTGAAGTAAAGCATTAATCAAGAAAAAAAAAAATGCTTAAAACTTAGAAAAGAATCTAAAGAGTCACCAGAATCTTGAGATGGGCGACAACTAAGTTTGATAAATAAATAAACAACAAACAAAACTGTACACTGCTTAACATTTACAATAGCCTGTGACAGTGTGCTTTGAGCAATTAAAGGTAAGACAGACAGCATACCTTTGGCTGGAACAGGTATTTTGTCAATTCGTTTTGTGACTTCCTGCTTTGCTTCATTTTGAGTCTTTGCTGCCCAGGGTCTGTTATATGGATCCAGGGTCTATTTGCACAATGACAAAAACATATAGATTTATACATGATAAAGAGGCTTGGTCAAAGTTAAGTTTGTCAAAAAGAAATTGATATCAGCAGCATACAGTATGTGGAAGAATTGCTATTCCTCTCTCTCTAACTTACTACAAATGAAGTAGGGCTGAATTACGTATTATCCTCTCATCTGTCCTCCTACCTATTTCCTTAGATTCTTATGACTATAACTTTGTTGTTATTGTATGTCATGATTTCTTTTAATACCCTATTATGATTGTTTAGTATCCCAGAATGTTACTGAGTGTTGTATCTATGATTTATGATTATTACATTTTATGATTATGATTATCACTTGTTGTTTGTATGCACACTGAGAGCTTATCCATCGGAGACAAATTCCTTGTGTGTGTCCAATCACACCTGGCCAATAAAGAATTCTATTCTATTCTAAAATGGTAGCTTTTCTGAATTTGCTTATGGTAGAGACACTATAGAACAGGGGCATCAAACTCACAGCCCATGGGCCGGATCCGACCCATAGGATGCCTTGATCTGGCCCGCAGAGCTGCCCTGGAAACAATGAAGAACCGGCCTGCAGTGGCTCTGCCAGCAAAAACAGGGTCCCAATCTCCATTTTCAGCTGTGATGGCCTCCTGCAACCCTCTGTCAGCAAAAATAGAGATTGGGAGCCTGTTTTCACTGGCAGAGCACTCAGGCCACCATAGGCACCCCTTACACGAGAGAAATCAAGATGGCCACACCTACCCTGGCCATGCCCACCCTGACCCCCGGGGTGAAACACAACCCTGATGCGGCCTTCAATGAAATCAAATTTGACATCCCTGCTATAGAATATACTGCGTAAGTGGATTTATTCCCAAGTACTTTGGTCAAAAAACAAGAGATTTCACATATCACGTAAGAAGCCACAAAGCTTCCGTTTCCATAAGAGTTTAGGCTTTAGTGACATAGTATATTGATAAATATAGATTAAATAATAAAGTCCAATACTGGCTGCTATGCAAGTCAGATTTAAGTAAATATAACAAATTTGGTACATAAACAAGCCAACAAACTTTTTAAAGGCATACTTAATTGGCATGGGACTCTGCCATTAAAATATTTATTTATAGCTTATATACACGAATGACAAATTGATGAGTGGGCACATACCTGTCTATGTTTCTTATTATGCATATGTGTGAAGAAATCAAACATAGTTCCACAGGTAGTATTGCAATCTTTACACCAATGGTTCCCTGTATCATAGTAGTCATAAACACTGGTCTCTTGGATTGGCTGTGAAGAAGATTCCATAGGCTTTGGACTCTTTCCCTTGAATCTGTCACTATTAGTTCTTGATTCCTACATTACAAAAAACATCTATAAGGTATATAATAAGCGAGTTCCTTAAAACCAGCTTTTAATATAACACACACACACACACACACTTTGTTTCTATATGTGTGTAAGAGACAGAGAGGCCAATTGCAGTATAGATCACATACTGGTCAAGCCAATGAAAATTTCATTGAGCTGGAATTACCTCTTTCTCAGGCCTAGGAAAGAGGCAATGGCAAAACCATTTCTGCAATGTTACAAACAAATCTGCAGGGAATTGTCCGGGCAGTCAACATGGACTCAAAGGCACACACACTCTTAAAAATAAATGGCAAAGAATCCCCTTTCTTTCATACAGGCTATAATAAGTTAGCATCAGTTCCTAGAATTTACCTTGATTAGATCAGAGGTTTTCTCCTGAGTTCTTGTATTTTCTGAAGAGTCTTTACTTTCTGAAGATAGTTTCCGGGATTTCTCAAAAGTATTAATCCCCAGGATCTGGGCTACCTTGCCAAGTTCAGATTGTTTCTTCTCTGCAGCATCAGCACTCATCTTCAGCTGAGCTATTTCCTTCGCAATGTTGTCTTGCAGTCGGTTGATTTCTATTAGCAAGGGGTCTTTATGTCCATCCTTCTCCCTCCGTTTCTTCCGCAGCAATTCCCCTGAACCAAACAAAGTGGTTGAATACAAAAGGGAAGAAAATTATGTTCACAAATGCAAAATGATTGTAATCATTGTTATTAGATATCATGGCTCACCAGAATGTCACAAGGGGGGCACCACTGAGTCTAAAGCAAGCTAATTGCTTATACTCATATACGATGCACCTAATAAATTCTGGGATGCATGTAATAGAAAGGAAGCAAACCCATTTAATCCATCTGACTATATAATATCAAACTCTATTTTAAATATCCCAGGAAAAATGGGACATGAGAAGAAATAGTACCTTGTTGTTTTGAAAGTCTGTTTAATTCAGCTCTGAGATAATGTAGTTTTTTTTGCCGTGCTTCTTGTTCAGCTTTCAACTTCTCAATTTCTTCTACTACCTAAAAAAGTGTTGAAGAAAAAACCCGCATAAACCACCATCTTCCTTAGCAAAAGGTTAAAGCAACATTGCAAAAATCAATGTGGTACGGTACACCGCACCTTGAATTAAAGTGATCTGAATAACCACTTTCAAGTAATCATTTGAATAATTGGGGAAATTTAGCTTTTATCAGAGATAGCATCTCTTTTGTTATATGTTGCATCTGTGTTTATTTTTCAGTGAAGGATCCCATCAAAGTTTTTTAGCATTAACTATCTTCTGCTGGGAAGCACTGTGTGGCATATAAGTAAATTTTAAGTAAGTCACAAGTCATGCAGGATAAAGTGCATTTAAACCTATTGAAATTAATGAACTGAATAGAAGCATTTTAAAATGTGTATTAAATAACCCAATGTATTATGTTTGAGTTAAGCATTCACAATTTTTCAATTTGTAAATGGTCTTCTTTACTACTGAATGAAAAACAAGCAACAATATAAGGAAATTATAATATAGCATAATTTTTCACCATGAATTTAATTCACTTAAAACCTATCTCCACACTTGGTTTGTTCCTTAGCTAATATTTGTTAATTTAAATGTTAATATTTATCATTTTAATGTTTAATGTCTTCTATTGTTATTTTCATTATGTAGTAAGCTGCCCAGATTCATTTGATAACAAGATGGGTAGTGTATAAATTTAATTAATAAATCGGCATATTTCCAAGATTATGATCTAGTCCAGCGGTCCCCAACCTTTGCAGCTTGGTGGTCTAATTGGGCCACACAAATGATGGGCTCATGCGCATATGTGAACATGCACAGCTCAAGTTGCACAAGTTGAGCTATGTTTCATTCTAAAATGCTAATTATCCTTGAGATCAGGATCTAAAACATTTTTAGCTCAAAATATTTCAAGGTTGAAATAAAATACTCTTTTGATACCACAGCAAAATATTCTGTTTTATCCCTACAATAAAAGAAAAAAAATGCAAGTTTCTGGTCACAAAAGCAACGTTTAAATGAACTATTCATTCATGATATGGAATATCTTGAGTATTTCAAGCTCAAAACAGAACATATTTTTATGTCACTTAAAATATGTTTGGCTTTATTTTGTCAGAAAACACAAACAACCTGACCATTTCAATATAACAGTTTAAGTGATGCTATTTTGCTCCAGGTTCAAAATAATATTTGTTTCTCATATTATAGATATTCCTATTAGAAACACATTTATGAAGTTTGTTTACCAAACCAATTTTACAGAGCTTACTTATGAATTACAATATAATTAAAATAAATGCAATATAATCAATTTAATTTAAATTCCAGCATAAGCACCTACATTTTATTGAGTTTGGCACTGCTAGTTATTTTCTTGTAAGTCAAAAATTTACTTGCTTCCAGAACACCAGGAGGCTGGGAACATCCTTATCTCAAGGGCTAAAATATTCCAAACAAGTTAAACTATTGCAGAGAATGCCCATTGTTGCATCCCTTTCCAACATACCTCCTGGTAGCTGGAAGCTCTTAGCAGCCCTTACTAGATGTTTGTGTAAGACAGATAGAACTATTGAGGAAAGGAATTCCCTAAGATAGCAAGGCACTAAGCAATAAAGGTCTATATTGGAAGAGACCAAGATTCTATTCAGAAACCTACTGATAGCCAGTGCAGTTCTCACAGCAGAGATTAAATATAGCAGCATCATGACTAACTATCCAATATGCCTGCTACTGTGTTCAGGAGCAGCTTAGATTTTCAAATGGTCTTCAAGTAACCATAAGATAAGCAAAGTTCAAAAAGAAAATTTAGTGAAATTGAAAAATATACACAGATGTTCATCATTTTAGGCCTTTAAATTATATATTTAAGATAGATATATTTTAAAAGGTACCCACCTTTTGTTTCCTAGAAGCTCGATTTTTTTCATCAGGTATTCTTTCTGTGGAACCTCTTAATGAAGGTTGAGAGAATGGAGAATGTAATTTTGAATAAGGATCTACTGTGGGGATTTGCACAAGCACAGAGTCATCTCTTTTGCTATTAGAAGTCCCTTTGGCTGTGGAAACTGTCTCAATAACTCTAAGATTGGGTCGCGTTGGATTTGGTGGTACCGATAGTGTGACAAGCCCATGCATATCTGTAAGCCCAGGGTCAGTCTGCTGAGCATACATGGGCCAGCCTGAAGCTGCATAAGCCATGTAGTGTCCATATGCATCATAGCCAGGAGGGGCCATTGTGGGAGGAGGATAGTTTTGCGGTAATTGTGGTGTAGGAAAAGGTGAAAAGCTTGGAAGTCTGTATTGGGGAACAGAGGTGGGGGCAGGTGGCAAATTAGGAAGAGATGGTGGAGCTGATGGAATTAGAGACATTGGAGGAACAGATTGCTCAACTGTGTCAACATGATTATTTCGTCCTAACATTTTGTTTGTATTGTGGTCAGATTTTGTAGCAGAGGATATAACTTTAGATAATGGGTAAGAAGCAGTAGGTGAGCAAGAGTGCTTCTGGTTTGATTCTGGAGAATAAGTTTCACTGCGATTGCGTCGCCTCTCCCACATTTCTGGTTTGGAAGAAGCTCCTGAATAACGATCAGGTGAACGAGATGACTTTTTTCCATGAAGACGTTCCTGAGTACGAGCAGCAAGTTTACCTATTTCAGCCACCCCAATATCAAGACCAATAGTTTTAAGCAAATCATGAATCTTCTCATACTCTGGTCTGGATTCATCTAATGGTTCTGGATTTACAGATGGAGGTGGAGAACCTACTTTTTGGCTTACAGATTCCTTCCCATCACTCAATGTTAGTTTTTGAGTAGATGGAGAGCTGGTATTACAATCATCATCATCATCGTCGTCGTCATCACCATAAAGAAATTTCTCTTCATCCTCAAGGTCATCAGGAAAACTTTTTTTTTCTTCTGTATTATTATCTGCCATGGCCCCCAAAATGCCCAGAATACGTGAAAAGCCACTTCCATCCTGGCTGGCTCTTTCATGAGGAAGCAGGAAATCACCAGGGTGGTCAACAGACTCTGATGTTGACTCATGAGGCTCTGTTTGTTTTAGAAAATTTTCAGAGTTTTGTTCAGCAGGAAGTGTACTTTGATGTGGACCAGAAAATGGTCTCCAGTCAGGCTCACGGCCTTGAGTTTCCTTACTGGTAGACTCTGCAACTGCACTTTTGTTGAATTGTTTGAGGAAATTCTCTACCTCCAATGAAAAAGGAGCAACACTACTACGCTGGGACAAAGAAGAATGATTTGAAAGAAGTGGGGGCTCTTTAAGAGAGGAAGAACTGCTAGAAAAGACTTCAGGCTAAAAAAGAAAAAAAATTATCATTTGTTACTGCATTCCATTATTAATGTAATCAATAGTCCATTTCATAAGACAACATCTTCATATAGTTGGATTACAGTCAATAGTTTAAAACCCAAACAGGAAATTATAAAAAGAAAATGAGACTGAAAAACTCACACTGGTACATATTTCAAAATATTATGTGGTCACAGTACTTTATAGGTATTGCACAATTATATCTGAGTCTATATCTAAAGTCACAACATTTATTTCTTTGATAAAGACGCTCAGAGAGCTACAAAAAGTGGTAAGTATGAGATGAACAATGGTAACATGCTCCAATGCAGACCAATATATTTTTCAATGTTGTGCTGCTAAGAAATAAAACTAATAATACAACAAAAATAGTGGCAATTTGACTGTCTTGATAATAACCATCCCTCTCCCATGTAGGACAAGAGGAACGATTGACTTGTCCTCAATCATACTTACACAAAATCAATTTTAATTGGTTTGGTGATCCTCATGCTTATACCTTGATCCTTGATTATTTGGAATCCCCTAACAATAAGTAATCTTGGCTTCGACATCATCGCTTCAAAATCTAAGGTAGTGGTTTGAACAAAACTCAACAGCACTTTTTCTTGCAGCTGTTGATTAAAAAAAAGGATCGCTGACATGATCGCCAATGTCCAATGACAAATATGGCACAAGAAGAACAATAATTAAAAAGGAAAAAGGAAAAAAGCTTGAGCAAAGGAGAAACGTAGTGACTAAGAAGAGTGAAAATGTTAAAAGGTTGCTTTGAGGAATTGAAAGGGGCATTTTACACTTCCAAAGACATTTTAATACTAAATTTGCTTTTCAAAATCAAAACTAGTTGCAAAAAAGACCTCAGCATATTAATATACCTGCTAAGATAGATTGGGCCCAACTTTGACACTCTTTCACAAGACTCTGAAGACATGGTTCTGCCAATGGGCCTGGGGACTCCAGAATGATATAAATGATATGTGTGCATTAAGTGGCTCATTTGATCATTGTTGCCAAGGGGAGGGGTTATTGCTTTTTACAGTTTATGCATTGGGATTTTATCCTTGTAAATCACTCAGAATCACTGAGAATAAATTGTGCAGCCATATAAATTTTCATAAATAAATACATAAAAATTAGTATCTACTATTTTTATTTTGTTCTCTAAAAATTAAAACACAATATTTAGATTTTACCGTATGTCTGTGAATATTAGTAAGGTTCATTTTTGGGGGCAGAGTTTTATGTCTGTTTGTAGAATAAACAGACCTTCAATTAATAATTAACATTATTTAATTTGGCTTACATTGATAGCCCTTGATTTACAACCGATCATTTAGCGACTGTTCAAAATTAGGACCTTGGGGGAAAAAGTGACTTATTACCTGTAATCACAATTGTGACTGCTGTACCTTCCCCAGGATCACGTGATCACAATTCAGATTCTTGGCAAGTGGTCACGATTGCTAATTGCAACGTTTTGTTTTTGTCAATTCTGGGCAAAAAGCACCCATTAGGGAAGCTGTATTCTCTTAATATCTATGTGATTCGCTTATAGACACGATTTGTTCATCAAATGCTTTAATTTACTTACCCACCATCATAAAAATTGTCATAAAATCACGTCCAACTTGACTTACAACCATGAGTTACAATGGAAATTCCAATCCCAATTGTGGTTGTAAGTCAAGGATTACATGTACTTATTTTTTTCTCAAATATGCCACTTAAAATTAACATCAAATTTAATCTTTCTTTCTCTGTTGTATCTTATCAAGGAGCCTGTGGATTCTGCCGAAAATAGATTCATTTATATATTTTATAATTTTAAAAAACAAAATCAATCTGAAGTCAACACAATATCAGGTGTCCTTGAACAGCCTATATTGAATGTCTATAATCTCCTTCTATGTAGAGGATAGAAAATGTTTGTCCCACAATCACAACCCTTGAATCAGAATCTGTTTAGATACTTGTATATTCTAGATAATGCAGACCAACTTAGAAAGACCAGAAGAAAGGCTGGGAACAACAGTGATTCTCAGTGCATTCTTTATGAAAGTGAATAACTAAACAAGTGAATTCAAGGGGAAATGTCTTCACACTTCCAAAACTTTTATTTCAATGGGGAAGAAAGCTTTCAAGAAATTAACCACTTGCAAGATATCTAATGTAGAGTCATGAAAGTTAATCAAACTGATTAATCTAGAATGAATTATGACATACTGAGATATATGTTAATTTAAAATGTGTTACATTTGTTATTATGTTTTTATTTTGCTTTTCTTAGCCATATTCTTCAAATTGGCAGCCATATATTATGAATGAATGAATAAATGAATGAATGAATGAATGAATGAATGATGAAACAGGTGACTCATAGGATGATTCTACCATATAGAAGAATCAGATTGGATCTTTAGGAAAATATATCTGTCTTAATTTCTGGTAATTGGTCCCTACAAAGTGTAACTTCCACTTCTTTAAAACTTATCAGATCATGCAGAAAAGACTACCTTTTAAAGCAGCTTTTTCAACGAAGCCCAACCATTTAACTGCTATCTCTCTGCTGTGCTAATAGAAAGAGCATGGCTTTCTTGGCTGCCACTCTATTATATCCATAAATTCATGCTCAAAGTTTCTGTATAATTTCTGGATGACAATATTTCTGGAAGAAAACCTAAGGGAATAGAAAACTTTCTTTTCGGCACTTTCTTCCTTTTCTTCACCATGACCTAACTATTTTAGGGTATCCTGCAAGACTAAAGCAAATCAATACAGTATCTTCTTCCCCAATTTTCTCCTTCTACTACGGTACTTCTTTCACAGTCTTGACACTCTGATCTGAAGGCCAATAGAAATTACTAATCAGTTCACTACTTAAGCCTGATTAACCACAAGTTTATGTTACAAACTAACATTTGTGTATAGACAATTTGCTCTTTGTATATTTAATAAACTAAATTTGTTTATTGCAGAGCCCAGTGGGAAACCAATCAAAATTCTGGACTGCACTTACTTATACTAGTATATGTTTAGTTTCCTATTTTTTATTAAGTGAACTGATGTACATGTTAGTAAATTAATTGTATAATATTACATGAATATATAGATATGATTCATTTTAATTAGAATATAGGACAATTGCCTTCCTTTTTTTTCTTTTCATTTTGCATATAAAATTAAATGTTTTTTGCAAAATATATAATCTCACATGCTAGTTTTATTTAAACAGGCTGACATCTGTTCAGCCCTTCCAAAAGCTGCAAACCAGAATGTCATATTTAATGTGGCAGCATAAGAAAATATAACATGGGGCATTCTATGAAGATCTATAATGAAAATAGGGTACCCTAAAATGTGCTGCTCCATCCTCATTCTGTAGCAGATAGCACCAAATTGGGGAGTCACACAGAAAGCCCATGAGGGGTCCTTGGGGTTCTCTGAGCTTGCTTGTTTTCTTGCGGTCACTAGCACTGATGATGTTACCTAGTATGGGTAATGAAAAGTCTGCAAGAAAACGAACAAGCTCAGAAAGCACCATGAGTCCCTTATTTTAAACCATATTCTCTTTTATTGATACAAAGCTCATCTCTGTATTTTCAGAATATCAACAGAAGAAAGTTCCAACATCCAGTTAGTTAAAAATATCCAGGGTTAAAGTGAAAAGAAAAAATGGGAAGCAGATCAGAAAACAAAGGAAACATAAATACAGGAAGGCCAGTTTCCCTCTCTCCACTGTAGAAAATGGACCTTCACAGTAAATCCAGTATTATATTTCCAACAGTGAAGAAGGGCAGCCTATAGCGGGACATACCAAAATAATCTCACTGTGCAGGAATATGCAGAATGCAATCAGACACAACCTATCCTCTGAAAGATATATTTGCCAAAGAAAGCAGAAATTTGAATATTCCGTTTGCAGAAACAAAGACCATGTGCATGTGCCTGCTTGGAAGGCATTAGTAGAGAATGCAGATGAGACTACTGAATTCCTAGTTGAAGGTGCCATTATCAACTCAAAACAGCAAAACACAAACACTTCTAAGCCAAAGTCATATACAGACACCTATCTGGATATGGTTGAGATAGAAATCTTGCAACTTAATACAGACTCTTAAAATGACATAAAGCAGTAATCAAATGCTGTTGGGAAAAAGATCTTAGCAGGGTGGATAAAAATTGATGATTTTTTTAAAAAAAAAATTAAATCAGATTTTTTATTCAAATCAGATTTAAATTATTAAGTTTTTTAAAATTTAAATCAGATTTTTTTTTAAATCAAATTTATTTTAATAAAATGCTTTTGGAGTAAAAATCTATGTAAAGATAGTTTTTTATTTAAGATACTGTACATTAATAATTTAATTTATTCAGCATGAAATAAAGCATAGTTATATAGCATGAGGCTGTATATTCTGCCATATTGGGGCTGTTGTTGAATCAACTGCGGGTCAGAGGAGGAGCTGCTGCAGGAAAGAAATGACAGTTGTCCTTTAAAAATTATGATTTATATCGAGTTGATTTAAATCAAGTCTTTTTACTAGTGATTTAAATCATGATTTAAATCCACCCTGGATCTTAGTAGTTCCTCATATGTTCAAAAAGTCATTCCTCCTCCAGGAGGATTTCTTTAGGAGATTTGGGTCAAAAATATGTTTAATCACAGCTGACTTTTGTGAAAGATTTTTAGAATGAACACTGGGTCTGGGAAGAGAAAAGAAATTATTACACAAAGATTCTTCTTTGAAGACAAAGTTCTAAGTCTCAGACTTCCTTGAAGAGATGACAGCCCTCAAAAGTATTACTTTTGAACACAGATACGGCATCAGAAATTTGACAGTTCCAGAGTCGCTGTAGCTAGAATGAAGGACTGCTGAGGGAAAACAATTGGGAAAAAACACAACTAGTAGTAGTTACTCCTTCTGTCATGACTGTAGTGGTTAGAAAGGGCTTACACTTGCCAAAACAAACAGGACAGAGAAAAGGTAAAATAAGAAGAAATAGAATCCTTGGCAAAGCTTTGGGAAAATGCTTTTTTGTAAGAACCAAAAAGTCTGACTTAGAGTAGAACAAGTGAAAAGACCAATCCACTATGCAATCCATTTAGGGAAATGACTTAACACACAAATTATGTCTAGAACTTGTTTTGAGTCCTGCATATATCTTCAGCCTGGCCCACCAACATTTGGGATTGCTGCTCCTGGCATGCCACTTAATGATTACGTGAGACTTATCAGCCTGGAAAAAGTTGCCACCCTAGTTTCCTGCATACTAGCTTATCAATTCCTTATGATAAGTTTTATGAATACCAAAAGTAATCACTTGTACATTTTGAATCATACAAATATAAGTCAACAATACAACCTTTTAAATATATACTTTACATATATACTATTTGATGAATCTATTAATATATACTTCTATCATCATTAAAAAAAAACTTTTTGTGTTTAGCAAATGTGTATTTTTAAACATAAGTTTAGAGAGTATGAGTGGCAAGAAATCCCACTTTTTATCTTGCAGGAGTTCAGTAAAAATTTAGATGGTCATTTTTTTCCATTCAATCTTCTTGTAAACAAGGAGTCTTAAAAGCTCGCATACTTTTCTGTGAATTTTGTAAGGCTAACAAAGGCATTTCCCCAGCGCCGCCCTGGGTCCTTGTTAGGAGAAGGGCGGGGTATAAATTTGAAAAATAAAAAATAAAAAATAAATATTTCCAAGCATATTGAAACTGAACATGTAGCCATTAAAAAAATAATATATTCTTTAAATTCTAAAATGTAGTTCACTGTGTATCACTAACTTTAGAAATACTTCTCTAGAATGATCTTAATTGCTTAAAGACTTACAGACTGTTGCCCTAAATTTTAAAACAAGTAAAGTCCTCATTTAGAACAAATAAAATCAAGCCAATAATTATAAAGGATTCATACTTAAACCAATAATCTTCAATGGCACTTTAGAAAAATATAACTAACACAATTTCAAACTAACACAGTTGAAATTTAGCATTAAAGAGATTTTTAAAAATTGCAACTGATAGTAACAAAAATGGAGTGGAGTGGTGTCAAACCTGTACAGAATGATCATCCACACGTTTCTTCAAAATAGATTTTTTGGGCATTGCTGGTGCCTCATCAGGTCTATAAAGGTACTGAGGCTCAGACGATTTTGTTGGATTAGTTGAACCAGTCATCACATAGCTATTGCCAGATAGTTCCCGACTCAGATTTCTGCTCAGTTCCTCTTCTTTTCTTTTCCTTCTAGCACTTTCAAGTTCGCGAAAATCTTCATTAAGATATGCTGGACTTGGACTTCTACTAAAACTTCGTTTACGGTACTTTCGTGCTCCTGACAAGAAACCCTGTGGTTCCATGTTCATATCAAGAAATCTGTCATTTCTGTCATATCGAGGTCGTTTTGGCTCCCGCCCTCTATCGTCCAATGCATATAAGGATTTTCTATGTAGTTCACCTTCCCTATCAGTTTCTCTTGGTTTATCCTCATAGTTCATGCTATAGTCTGATTGATGTAGGAAAACATCCCTATTGTGATAGTCCTCATCATGTCTCCTACTGTAAGGGCTAGCCTGATTTTCCTCACGAGAAGGATATCTCTCAAGGCTCCGACGACGTAAAAGGCTTCTGCTAAATATTGGTCCATCAGCCAAATCATCCCTGATTAGAGAGATACACAAATTATAACTTCATTCACAAATCTGAATAGTGTCAGTTGAACAGAAATGTTGAAAAGCAGCCTGTTTATGCATAATCACCATTTTTCCTTTCAACCTAATGCAGTCAGTTCCAAAAGTTTTATAACTTTCGCAACAGGTTCATATCCTATCACAAACCAACGTATTTTGTTCTCAATTAAATAACTTCTAAAACAAGTTATTAATGAACAGAGGAAAGCTAAAACTTAAACATAACCTGCAAATCCATTCACTAAATTCTTTATTCAGTTCAGGTTACTTTATTGCTCTCCTCCCATCTACACCTTTTGTTTTCTTTTAATCTGTTTTGTAATGTCCGTCAGCCATTAAGGCAGATTTGTCAAGAGCAGGAGAAGAGGAAATCCATGGGTGGGTGTTATTCCATCTACTGGACATAACTTACATTTCAAGGTGGGGGTTAGATCTTACATAAAGTGTGCACCAGAATATCTTGATTTTCAAAGATTGCATAAAAAGGTATTAGCAGAAAAATAATAAATGTTACTGTTCTTTTGCCAGATATAATACTGAAATATCAGTTCATGATGAACAGCAACACTTCATCATGTTTATCTCTTAAAGTAGTTTTATATACTTTCACTGTAAGAATGATATAGTAGTGTACATAACAGTCTTACTTGTTTGACCTGCACCATTGTTTCCCAGTTAATGGAAAAATTCATTTAATCATTTTTTTCTCTTGTTGATTTAGAATCACCTTCCATTTAAATTAGTCCATCCTGTGCCATAACAAACCACTGAGGTTCTACCATCACATGCCCAAAGTCAGAGAATACAGATGAAAATCGCAATGACATTCTGTTATGCATTCTGCATTGATTCATCAGAGGGTTCCTGAGCCAGCATTTGTTGCCTGCCTGCCTTACTGAGTTCAGTTCTTCTTATATCAACTGTTCACTGACTATATTATTTGTTTACAACAACTTTCCTTCACAATGAAGGGGGGGGGGGGATTCTATCAACCTATATTTGATCTCTCTCCCTAGTATATGTGCTTTTTAAGTTCAAACAGAGTCAAAGGAGAAATTTGCTAGCTACTTTTCGATATAACACAGCAGATGGATTATTGGGAATTCCTACTGGCAGCTTTTAATCAAAATCTACTCATAACTGCTAAGTACCTGTTTAATCTCACCTTTCTACACACTACAATGCTACCAAACTGCTTTCCCACGGCAATATTGGAAGGTATATATATCTAAGATATCTACAAAATATATTTTGTAGAAAACCTTGCCCACATTTTCTTCCATTGCCCCTGCTGTGATAGTATACACTCTATTATTTTAACATGTCAATAGAATTCAATCCCACCTACAGGTAGATGCTGTTCTTCTAGTTTTGCAAGAACAAAATTCAACATTATGAATATAGTGGCTCTTAATTAGTTCCTATCTCAATTAGAGGGGAAATATTATTTTTACCCTGATGCTACAAATATTTTGTTACCAGCTCTCTAATTCTCTGGATTTATCCCTTTTTTCTTTCCAGATTTTGTTTTATTTTATTTGTATTATATTTTTAATTGATTTTTCATACTTGCTCATCCTAGAATGAATCTATTTATATTTATTTATAAATTTCTACAACACTCATCTCACCTATTACACAAGTAAGTTTAATGAATTTAACTGGAGTAACTCTGTTATATATTCCACTGAAACTACCAAGATTCTTTTTTCAAACCAGCCTTTTAAAGTAACAGTTGGAAAAGGTTTGCCATTTGTATCCCTAATTGTTAACAACATTAAAATTCCTTTAGAATAATGGCATACAATAGAAATATCCTATTTAGTAGAATTATTTTTCTCACATGGATCATTACAGTATGCAGATGTGTTTATAAAACATCAATAGGTTTAAGAAAAGTCTATTGTCTCAACAGAATTACCCCATTGAACACCACAATTATGCATAACATATTCACTGGATGCAATATGCTGACCATTTTGAAAAACAAACAAACAAATCAGGAACATCATGAAAGACAGCATGACTAATTTATTCATGTCTTGAATAGGAACCTATAATATTGTAATGTTGTGCTGAATACTCAGTTATAGCTTCCTTATTTTTAATCTAGTTTTTCTACGTTTTGCTTAATTTTTGTATCTCACAAACATATTCTCATTTTATACTTTTACAGGACCTCAACTTATGACCGCTGATTTAACAATGGGCTCAGAAAAACTGACTTTATGACTTGTATTCACACTTACAACTCTCACACCAGCCTCATGGTCATGTGATCACAATCAGATGTCTGGCAATTGGCATTTATGTTTAAAACCTATTTTGCAACCTTTTTGCCAATTTCTGGCAAAAAAACCCTGGAGTTTTCACTTACTGACTAAGTGATTCAGTTAGCAAGTGAGGTGATTCACTTAACAATCACCATAAAAATTGTCATATATTCACTCGACTTATGACATGGGTTGCAATAGCAATTCCATTCCATTTGTAGATAAGTCAAGGACTACCTGTATTGTATAACTAGTCCTTAACTTACAACAATTTGTTTAGCAACCTTTCAAAGTTACAACATTGCTTGTGACTTATTGCACTCATGACCACTGCAGCATCCCCATGATTATGTGATCAGAATTTGGAAGCTTAGCAATTGATTTATATTTATGACAGTTGCAGTGTCCCAGTCATAGGATCATTTTTGGCAACCTTCTGACAAAGTCAATGGAAAAGTCAGATTCAGTTAACAACCCTGTTACTAACTTAACAACTGCAGTAATTCACTTAACATCTCTGGCAAGAAAGGTCATAAAATGGGGCAAAATTCACTTAACAACTGTCTTGCTTAGCAATATAAATTTGTGGCTCAATTGTGATCATAAGTCGAGAATTACCTGCATGTTTAAAAAACAACAGAAAATCAGCCCTTTTGGTTTAGAAATAAAACCTTCCCCAGGGACCAGGGTTTTTCATTTTCAGCACTGAAATACGTTAAATGACAGTTCTATTTGAATGCACATCTGATTACAGATCACCAAACAGCTTTCACTGCAAACGCATCGTGTTATTCAGTGTTCAAAAGGAAAGGAAATATTTTACCATTATATCAAAGATTCATGCTATTTGAAAGATTCTTTTTTTCTAAATATATTTTTCATATGCCTTTACCTATAATCTTATTGAAAATAGAAAATTGCTAATAGTAAAAACCATCTGCAGATGAAACACAGCCCATATATTAGTTTACAAAAACAGGATGTTTGAATTCTGTTAAACTGTAATCTATTTTCTACATAAGATTTTGCACCTGTAAGTTTAGCAAACTTTAGTTACTAAATTTTCACCAGGAAATTCATTAAAAGAGCACTTCTTCATTTTTCTCCCCATCTTGTCAAAATAAAAAAAACAATGGTTTCAGTTCCACATTTGATCTTAATGCTTACTTCTTAGAGAAGAATCCACTTGATAAAAACAAGAAATTTCATAAAAATACTGTTGATTAAAGATGAAAAACGACTTCCACCAACAAATAATTTTGCTCATTCGTCAAAATACAGAAATATTTTCAGTGCATTTTAACTACTTACATAGATGCTATTAGAGTGAATGCATTTACAATCTATTGCTTTGTACTTGTAAAATTATGAAATGAAATAAAAGTAAACAAAACAAATCAAATAAATGAATATTTATTTATTAAATAAAAATTATTTTCATTTTTGGAAAATTAAAAATAGAACCTAACAGCAGCCGAGTGCTCTATTTGCACATCTTCCCACAGAAAAGACAAAGATAAGTTGGGAGTGGTAAGGATCATTCCATAGGAGGAAATACGAAGCATCTTTATCATTTTGCTTTTGAGTAAATTGATACCTTAGACTATTATCCAAAAAGGTTAAATCATAGCATAAACTGAACCAAAGTTTATTAAAACTGAGTCGGTTAGTTACTCATCCAATTAAAATGAATATTTGGGTAGTCAGAGTGTCAGAGAGTTGTTGGGATGAACCAACTCTTGCCATAGAGACTGCAGGGTATTTCTCCCCAAAATGAAAAGCAACATACAAATAAAAATACACTCACCCAGCATAGATTTAGACCTTTGTATTGTGAACAGTCAAGTCCCATCTCCCACAGTATCTATTTCACTTGAGCATTCTTAATATACTATTAAACTTCCAAATATACCCATCAACCCAAAAATGTACATTGTATGTGACTGATAACCCATTCCACATATTTAGCATGACTGAGGTATTACCCATACAAAGAACATTAAATATAAACATTAAATGCGAATACATACTATTATGCCACAGAACGTTTGCTTTCATCATTTAATTAATATACAGAAAAGGGACAAATCTATCCTTAATGAAAATCCAAATACTGATATTATACCAAAAATGTTATTTTCTTTTACACTTTGGTCAAACAACTGATTATACTACACATAATCAGGTTGTTGAGAGTGTGGTGGCACAACAGTTTCCCCGTCACCTGGAGGAAGTTGATTATCTAGACCCGCGCCAGTCCGGCTTTCGGCCCGGGCATAGCACCGAGACGGCATTGGTCGCGTTGGTCGATGATCTCTGGAGGGCCAGAGATGGGGGCTGTTCCTCCATCCTGGTCCTATTAGACCTCTCGGCGGCTTTTGATACCATCGACCATGGTATCCTATTGCATCGGCTGGGGGGGTTGGGGGTGGGAGGCACCGTTTTACGGTGGTTCTCCTCCTACCTCTCTGGCCGATCGCAATTTGTGTTGACAGGAGAGCAGGGGTCGACCCCGAGACCCCTCACATGTGGGGTGCCTCAGGGGTCGGTCCTCTCGCCTCTCCTGTTTAACACATATATGAAGCCGCTGGATGAGATCATCCGTGGTTTTGGGGTAGAGTACCATCTCTACGCTGATGATACTCAGCTGTATATATCTACCCCAAACCACCCCAACGATGCCGTAGCGGTGATGTGCCAGTGCCTGGAAGCCGTGCGGGTCTGGATGGGAAGAAACGGACTCAAGCTCAACCCGACCAAGACCGAGTGGCTGTGGTTTCCGGCTGCCCGATTCAACCAGTTGACTCCATCGCTGGCCATTGGGGGCGAACATCTTGCCCCAGTGGATGGGGCGCGCAACTTGGGTGTCCTCCTGGATGCCCGGCTGTCCATGGAAGATCAAGTGACAGCCGTGGCCAGGAGGGCGTTTTACCAGGTTCGCCTGGTTCGCCAGTTGCGCCCCCTATTGGATCGGGACGCCCTTCGCACAGTCACCCATGCTCTCGTGACATCCCGACTGGACTATTGTAACTCTCTCTACATGGGGCTCCCTTTGAGGTGCACCCGAAGACTTCAGCTGGTCCAGAATGCAGCCGCGCGAGCAATAATGGGTACCGCAAGGTATACCCATGTAACACCGCTCTTGCGCGAGCTGCACTGGCTACCTGTCGTCTTTCGGGTGCACTTCAAGGTGTTAGTTCTCATCTTTAAAGCGCTCCATGGCTCGGGACCTAGCTATCTGCGGGATCGGATTCTGCCCCATACATCCTCCCGGCCGATTCGCTCCCACAGAGAGGGACTGCTCCGGGTGCCGTCCACTAGACTTTGTCAGCGGGCGACGCCCAGGGGAAGGGCCTTCTCTGTGGCGGGCCCAGCCCTCTGGAACGACCTTCCCCCCGACATTAGAACAACTATGGACCTCCGCTCCTTCCGTCAGAAATTAAAAACTCACTTTTTCTGCTTGGCCGGCCTAGGTTAGTCTCTACCCAGGGATTAGGGATTGTTAATTTTAAATGGGAATTTTACTGCAGGGATAGTCAAATTTAATTTGTTTTTATTGTATTTATTGTATTCATGTATATATTTTATGCTGTTTTATTCCTCCCTGTACACCGCTCCGAGTCCCCTAGGGGAGAGGACGCGGTTATACAAATAAATATTCGATATTCGATACATGCATTATTTTATTAAATTCTTTTTAAATGTACTGATGTTTATTGAAATACCGCTTTACTGTATTATTAACATTACTACTTTTGTAATGGTATATGAACAAGTTGTCATATTCATTTTGAAATTATGAAATATTCATTTTGGAATTATGAAATATCAGTCTGAGAAAGTACACTAAATATTCTCTTCAAGATCTGCAATTCTCAATATAGCTTGGCCAATGTTATTTTTCATTATGTCTTATAAGATTGTGGTGTTTTATATCAAGCGTGGATGTGAGAAACAAGTCTTAAAAAAACCTACCTATCCATATCACTCAGGCTATCAACTGGTGAGCCCAGTCTATCACATAACCTCTTTCTCTCAGGTGTATCAATACCATAACGATCATTGCCAACAGTGATCCGTAAATTCTGTTCCACTGAAGATTCAGAGTGTTGACTTCTAGAACGCCGACCCGGAGAACGTGAGCGCCGACCCGGAGAACGTGAATGCCGACCTGGGGAACGTGAGCGCCGATCTGGGGAACGTGAGCGCCGACCCGGGGAACGTGAGTGCCGACCCGGAGAATGCCTCTGTAATGGAAGAAAAATTTGCTTCCGTCACATTGGCTATGCTATAAAATAAATAAATAAAATATAACCAGAGGTTTTATATTGGAGTACATAATATAATTGAGATTCAGTATGGAACCAAGATATACATACATACATACATACATACATACATACATACATACATACATACATACATACATACATACATACATACTGTGTTTCCCCAAAAATAGGACATATCCTGGAAGCCGCTGGAAACAGGGAAGAGGCCAGTTGGGCCAGCCACCTGCTGCCTAGTTTTACAAGAGCCAGGGCAGAGAGTCTTGTGGCAGTGGCCACTCTGGGAGTGTGCTTCCCACTCTATCGTTCTGCCCCGACTGCCAGAAGACTCTCTGCCCCGGTTGTCGGAAAACTTGGCAGCAGGCGACTGACCCAACCGGCCTCTTTCTCGCTTCCAGTGGCTTCCATCCGGGGGTTTGGAAGCCTTAGAGGAAGCCATCCTCAGTGCTGGGATTGCAGCAGCAGCCCTGGCGGGGGAGCTGGCCCAGGCCATGGCTTCCAGATGGGTGCTGGTGGTGGGCGTCAGCAACATCGGCTGTGAGCTCAAGGACCTGATGCTCACTGGCCTTACCCACATCGATGTAATGAGGACTGGGAGAGGTGGGGGGTGGACAGGCACTTGTGCAGCTTGGCGCCTTCAGGATACCGCTCAGCACTCTGCCCGGCTGGAGAGGGGAGCTTGTCTGTTGAGTGGGCACCACATGGCACGAGCTGCCGGGTGGCTGCTCTCTTGTGCGCGGGCTCCTGAAAAGCCTGGCACAGGGACAGAAGGATGTGGGCATAGCCTCAAGGGCGAACAGCTGACAAGAGACTGTGTTGCGCTGTTGCAGCAACACAACATAGCAGCCATGAGGTGATCACGCTCGCTGCCTCCTGCACCCCCAAAGTAATACCTCCCCCAATAAGGCCAAGCCCTTATTTCGGGGGTCAAAAGAAAATTAAACTCTGTCCATTTAAAAAGCAGTATACACAACAAGCTTGCATTATCTATGGGATAAATGCACAAGTTGTCCTCAACTTACAACCATAATTGAGCCCCAAATTTCTGTTGCTAAGTGAGACATATAATATTTCCTCTCCACGTTCTCCTTGGAGTAGGATTAGTAGTCCTCACTATAGACCAGGGGTCCCCAACCCCCGGACCGGTGCCGGTCCGTGGCTGGATGGGAGCCGGGCCGCAAGGCTAGAGAGGAGGAGGGAGGGAGGGAGGAGGGGGCTGCCCCCTGAGCAGAGCGCGCAGGAGAACGCAGGCGCGGCTGTTCGCACCGTTGGAGTGTGACTCTTCCTCCACCCTCGTCGACGGAGGGACTCCTGGACGCCGCCGGACCGGCCACCGATTCCCTCCCCTGCTGGCATGCCGGCCACTCGTTTTCATCCAGGGACTGCGGAGGCTCTGCGGGCTGGGGTGGGAACTGGCGGGTTGCTCCGGCGGCGCAAGGAGTCCCTCCGTTGACGAGGGTGGAGGAAGAGCCCCCACCATCCTCCTGCGTTCTCCCGCGCGCTCTTCCCAATGGGCTGCCCCTCCTCCTCCTCTCCAGCCCGGCTCCTATCCAGCCACGGAGCCTGACCGAGCGAACGAGCGACCAAGCCTGGCAGGCGGGATGAGGAGGCTGGGGGCGGGGGGACGGGACGACGATGACGACGACAGACACACATAGAGAGACAGAGGGAGGGAGGGAGAGAAAGATAGACAGAGACACAGGAGTGATTGAATGAATGAATGCAAGACAGACAGACAGACACACACACACACAGAGTGACAGAAATGGGCGGATGAAGGAGAGACACAGAGAAAGAGAGAAAGGAAGAAAAAAGTGGGAGAGAGAAAGACAGAGAGAAAGAGACAGAAAGGAAAGAAAGAGACAGGAAAAGATACAGAAAGAGGGAAAGAGAAAAAGAAAGAGAAAGAAATAGAGAGAAAGGGAAAGAGAGAAAGAAAGAAATAGCGAGAGAGAAAAAGAGAGACAGAGACAAAGAAAGAGAAAGAAAGAGAGAGAGAGAAAGAAAGAAAGAACTTATGACCACAGTTGAGGCCAAAAGTTTGGTTGCTAACCAAGATCATTGTTAAGTGAGTTTCACATTTTCCAAGTTGGCCACGCCCACCCAGTCACATGACTGCTGAGCCCCTCAGCCGGTCCGCAGAATTTTCTTTAAAATGAAACCGGTCCCTGGTGAAAAAAAGGTTGGGGACCCCTGCTATAGACCACACCTATGACCACAGCGGGGATAGGCGGCAGCAATCCTCACTGCTTGGAACAGGCTAAAAGCGGGGCATGTGAAGGCTGAAATTGGGGTGCATGTAGACAACGATGGGCAGCGGTGGCGATCCCTGCAGCCTGGAACAGCTGATAGGCGGTTTTCCAGGGGGCAGATCCAACTGCCAATCCTAAATCAGGCTGTGCTGAAGCTGACCAGGCTGTTTGCTGCAAGGCAAATTGCTGGGAGGCAGAGGCAGATTTTTTTTTCCCCTCTCCAAAAGCTAGGTGTGTCATAGTCCAGAATGTCTTATAGTCCAAAAAATATGGAATATGCAGGAAAAACACATATTGAATATGAAATGAATGAAAAGTAGATATTATTCCTATGGTTTAGCTAGGAAATACTCCCCTGAGTATTTTCTGCAATTATATCTGCCTAATGTACATTTTTAAAACTATTTTCAAGGAAGCTTGATTAGTCTTATGTACCGAGTTCCTAAGGGTGCAGTGACTCAGCGGTTAAAGCCCACTTGGAGACCCCGGTGCTGTGTGATGGGGTGAGCTCCTGTTACTTGCCACAACTCCTGCCCACCTAACATTTCAAAAGCATGCAAATTCAAGTAGATAAATAGGTACTACTTTGGTTAGAAGGTAACAGTATTCCATGCACCTCAGCGTACAGTCATGTTGGCCACATGACCATGGAAAACGTCTTCAGACAACATTGGCTCCTCAGCTAAGAAACAGAGATGTGAACTGCTCCCTAGAGTAAAGGGAAACCTTTATCTTTACTGAGATCCTAATTTATAAGTTGAGTTGTGCAGTATTGTAATTTAGTAATAGAAGCAAAATCTAAAGGTAAATTCAGCAGAATATAGTAAAACCCAAAATGAAAAAACTGTGGTGGAAGTAGTTGAAGGCAGTTCACAATTAACAAGGTTGTGACAAGAAAAAGTGCACATTTCTTCAAAAATATTCATTAATCTATGTTAGCTTTTAATTAACCTTAGTACGATTTCATAAATATCACTTCAATACATTTGTGTAATGTACCATCATAAACAGGATTACAAATCTAGCTGTTAAACTCCTTAATATTACTGAAAATAGATTTAGGCCCCTTCTCATGTAACTAGAGTGCTTTTTAAACTCTTGAGCTAGCTATGGAATCCCTGAATTTTTCATTCCTGCCTTTAAAACATTCCATTTGTTCTAGAACATGGCTATACAGAAATACTGTAAATACATAAAATCTTATCTGGGTTCTTGTATTATGCTGAGTTATGATTGGTTTAGCATGTGCTGTAAAATCAGGACTGTAGTTGTAAATGACATTTGATACCTTAGTGTATATTGTTACCTGAAATCAATTGTGATTTACATTACACCAGTTTGGATGGGTGAGCTCTTAGTACAATGATTAAATCAATAACTTGACTAAATATACAAAGAGAAATTCCACTGAATTCATCTGACACTTTGGACTTTAAGCAAAATTCTTTCATTTGGTTAAAAGACGACTCATTAATAGCACTCAAGAGATCCCAAGAGAAAGTAGGAGATGCATTATTCTTTGGGTTCTTTCTTGTATCCCAACAAATACTTTTACTATAGCAGGTATGTAATTCAGATCTATATATTATAGAAATGAGAGCCAGTGTGGTGTAGTGATTAAGGCATCTCATTAGAAATTGGGGGATTGAATCCTAGTCCTGCCTTAGGCACAAAGCCAGCTAGGTGACATTGAGTCAGTTATAGTACTTTAAGCCCTAAGAAAGAGGCAATGGCAAACTACTTTTGAAAAAGTTTGGGGGGCAAACCCTGAAGGGACTCATTCAGGAAGACTTTGAAAATCAGAAATGAGTGAATGGGGTAAAAAATACTACACAACTACTTTAACTACTTTCACATTATATCATAGTCTTTTTATGGTATTCACACAATAAATCCATTTCAGTTGTTATAACAAAGTATGCTCAAGGTACCACTCCCTCTCACTTACAATTGGAATATCAGCAAATTTTGTGCTGGTAAGCAAACCTCTTCTCCCTTGTGTTGTGCAATTAAAAACAAATCATGTTTACATTACAACTTGTGGATAAGGCATTCCTTTTTTTCCACAATTTGTACTACAATATGGATTTAAACACATCAAACCATATTACAAAATGCCTCATCTTAGAATAGACTGAATTTCTTTTACAGTAAACGTTTAAAGTCTCCTTTATAAAGCCATGGAAGGATTTATATTCTACAATTTCAGTAGAACATCCAAATTAAAGTGAATTATGATTATTTCAAACCCTACAAAACAGACTAAATTCTCAGTAAAGAACCACACGTTAATGGCTGGCGCATAAGTGGCACACAGCTGTACAACCTGTGATTTCTTAGTAAATATCATTCACACATGGCTGTCCCTAATTTCAATGTCTATCCTCATGGCTGTCTATTCAAACAGTTGTGGAAATATTCTTTTCCATAAAAGAATCAAAGATTTTCCATAGAAAAATCTAATATTTTCTGTAACTATGATTTACAAAACACTGATATCTAACTTCTACTCAGTCCTTATTAAGCATTGTGCTAATGACATATTTTAAGTTGAATTAAAAATTAGAATGAATTATATGCTAAAGATGTTATGCTTACATAAACATGTTAAAACACTGACTTGTTGTAAGCATGGTGTATTAAATGCGTTTACATATTGCATTAAGCCTAGATCTATCACATAATGATTTTCATAATGAAACCAGGAAATTCTTACTAGAAAACAAGTTCTATTTAACATAAGAAACTTGCTTTTAATTAACATTTATGATTGCACTATATGTCCAGTTTTCTTTACAGAATAAAAAACAAAATACCAAAGACTAAAAATTATGAATTCAGAAATACCAAGTAGCAGGGACTAACTTTCTTGCTTGTATCCTTAAGATTTATATTGATATTGATAGTTTCCTGGTTGCCTATTTGTACCCTATGACTATCATTAAGTGCTGTACCTTATGATTCTTGACAAATGTATCTTGTCTTTTAAGTACACTGAGAGTATATGCACCAAAAACAAATTCCTTGCATGTCCAATCATACTTGGGCAATAAAGAATTTTATTCTATTCTATTCTATTCTTTAATAATGAACAAGATAAGCAAGTAACCCAAAGGGAAACAAAAAATACATAATCATAATTGTAGAAATTACTTGTCTGTCTGGTAAAAGAACTGCCCTTTTAGGTGCCTTCGTACAACACACTTAAGTCATGGCTTGCATCGCCAAATGTTATTAATTGCCTAAGTTCGCATTAACACATCCGCATAAACCACAAGGGCTTGATAAAAACGAAAAGGCACAAATAAAAGGAGGGAGAGGGTTTTTTTGGCTCAGCGGCCCGGCGCCAACTTTGGCAACGTGTGATTGAATTTTCCTACTTGGCAACCGGCGGCCGCTTTTTCCGTGTTTCCATAGGGACCCTTTTTCCACCTTTGCTTTCAAAGGTGTGCCGTGGCGAAATTAACTTTCCCACAGGCCACCTTGTCATCGTTGCTCAGGCCAAACCGAACCAAAGACCCGGGATATCGAGAGGAGCCTTGGGGGGGGGGGGGGGGGAAGCGGGTTTCCTGGGACATAAAGGGAGACGTGGATGCTCTCTGGAGGCGAACGCTTTGCGGGCCCCGAAGGCGAACCGGTAAAGGAACCGTTACCACAGACCACGGGGAGCCCGCGGGGGTACACGGGGCGCGTCTGCCGAGGCCGAGGCCACTCTTCGGCCAATTCCCCTCGGAACTTCTAAGACTTCGCGCCCCCGCCCCTAACGGAGAGCGTACCCTGCTACTGCGACGGGGAGATGGCGAGCGACGGGAAGAGCGACCGGCGGACGGCGAGCGGTGGTGGCGGCGGCCCCGTGGAGACGGAGAACGGGAGCGGCGCGGGCTACGGCCTCGACTTGACCCGCTGGTCGGCGTGGTGGAGGCACCGGACCGGGAACATCGGGAGCCTGAGCTGCTGTTCTCTTTGGGCCTGCTGGAGGACATCATGCTCGAGCGGCCGCAACCGGGACGGTACATCCTGCAGAGGCAGCGGCAGCAGCGGCGGCGGCATAAAAAGGCTCCCGAGGCCTCTCGCCCCCCTCGCGTTCGCCTTTTTTTATCCCCCTCTCTCTCTCGACCACCCTGCGAGGAACGCGCATGCGCACCGGGCGCCCAAGGTCCGGAAGCTTTCTGCGTGCATCTTTTCAAGATGGCGGGAAAAGAGCGCGAGTCGCGTGAAGGAGGCGCCGCGAGATCTGCAAAACGAGGGCGCGGCGGGTAGAAGACAGAGGGAGGATGGGGCGTCACCTGGCTTGCGCAATGACTGGGATGCTCGCCACTCGGTTCCTCTGAAAAGGGAGCCTCTCCCTCGCTCTGTAGAAAGTCGTAGCCCTTCGTGGCACCTTAAAAGGCCGTCGCATTTATTCAAGCGGTGCTTCAGTCCGCAAAAACCGTATCGCAACTGGGGATAGCGCTTAGTTGCACTTAAGTTAAAGGGGTAAATTCTGGAGGCAAGCAAACTTTCCACTTGAATCTGTAACCAGATTTGTTTCTCGATACTGTCACCTGCAAATAGGCCTCTCAACTCTGCAAGTATCCACAGAAATGGTTTTGCAGAATTCAACTGCATAAACGAATGTGAATTCTGTTGGTCTGCAATAAAAAAATTATATTTACTGTAATTCATGTGGCAGACTTTAAACTGTCCTGTAACAAAATTTCCAACTAGCAGTTCAAAAACTGAGTGGGTACCTACCTACCTACTCTCTCTCTCTCCCTACCTACCTAATGCATTTCTCTCTGTCCCTCTCTATCCCTCTATCTACCTACCTACTTTTAAAAAAAAATTGCCTCTTCAAAACCTGGGTGCGTCTTATAGTCTGAAAAATACGGTAATCTTATTTATCAAGGCCCTCCTCTATAAGGTATACAAATTGCCTTCCCTACTGCTATAATGGCTGGAGCTGAAGCTGAATTGAGACACTGCTGTCCAAATTACCACCCACTCTTCAGCTAGGGCAATTATCACTAGAAGAGAATATTTGTAGCTGGAGGTTGAACTGTGGGATCCTTAGCTTGGTGGTTTTCTTGGACGGTTCATTACCAAACTAGATAATATCTTTAGTGCTAGTAGTAGTATGGAATGGGGTTTGCTCTCATTTGATATTTTAATGCAGATGTAGGAAGTTAGCACCCACCCTCTCCTAGGAAAATGAGATGTTTTAGGAACTATTAAAAGGGGAGAATAGTTCCCCTAAAAGGGAGGCAGAAACACACATACCCCCTTTGTCAATGGACCATTAAGGCCCGGGCCAGCCTATTCTACATAACAGATCTACCTCCTTCAGGCAGAGCCATAATAGGAATCCCAAAGCCTTTTCATTACATCATCACCCAGCAAGAGTCAACCAAGCTTGGGACTCAGGATAGCCTACAGAGTTTCTCCTGCATGGCCCCATGGTATTCTGACAACCAATCAGAATGCAAGCTCAAATTCAAAGCCCAGCAGAGGGTATAAAAATTGTGTCTCTCTCGCTCTCTCTCCCTCCCTCCCCCATGTGCCTTTTTGCCCAGGATCTCAAATCCTATAGTCCTGCCCACCACCATTAAACCATCTTTCCAAGCAGTCTCCATGTTTCCAGTGTCTTCCCATTTGGAACTGAACCCAGATGCACATTTCTTCCAACACACTGGCCCCCAACCTTTTGGGTACCAAGGACCAGTTCCATGGAGAAAGATTTTTCCATGGACCGGACGGTGGGTGGTTTTGCATGCTGCCTGCATCCCGCAGACGGCGCTTCATTCGTTTGTGCAGCCTGGATTCTGGCATGCCACAGACAGGTGCCAATCCATGGACTGAGCACTGGAAATCCCTGTTCTGGTGACTTGCCCTGGCTGTTATGGTAATTATGCTGGTCAGGTATTCTGACTTTTTAATCAGTGGTTACCTTCAATCAAGAGTTTCCCCTGCTTCTTTATGCCTCCTATCCATCCTGGGAAAGGAAGAATTCTGACCATACATAATTTCCAGTTATAGGCTTTTTGTGTACCCCCCCCCCCTCTTCATATTTGGCACATTCCTGTTCAGGGTATCCAGAAGTGGATTGATGAAGAACAATAACACCACTAGTATACCTATCATTCTGTCATTTGGCTAGAAGACAAAACTGATGGAACTCTTTGAATGTTTACCCAGTAAAAGGGGGGAAATCATCTGTGAACATGGTTAAAAAAAGAAGGGGAAAAGTCTAATGATTCACTGGATCTTTTCTGACCAGCTATTGTTTGCTCTAATCAATTGTATTCTGATTGCAAGTGCAGATAGAAATTAGTGAACTGTACTTCATTTATCAAAAAGAAATTGTATAGAATCAGTTTGGTATAGTGGTTAGGGCACTAGGTTAGAAATTGGGAGACCTTCGCTCCTTCCGACAGCTATTAAAAACTCACTTCTTCCGTTTGGCTGGCCTAGGGTAATTTTAATTTAAATGTTAAATTATTAAGGGGTTTTTAGGGATAGTTATATTTTTATAGAAGTTTTTAGCGCAGGGTAAGTTTAATCTGATTTTAGCTTTGTATTTTGTTTGTTGTTTGTTTTTAATTTCCCTGTGCCCCGCCTCGAGTCCCTTCGGGGAGAGAGAGCGGGATATAAATAAAAAAAAAAATTATTATTATTATTATTATTATTATTATTATTATTATTATTATTATTATTATTATTATTATTATTATTATTATTATTATTATTATTGCCTTCTGGGTGTGAAAGCTGCTGGGTGACTTTGGGCCAGTCACTTTCATTCATTCAGCTCTAACAACATAATAGTTGTTATGAAGTAAACCGGATGAAGGAAGAATAATTAGGTATGTTCATTATCTTAAGTGGCCAATTTCAACATGCATTACTATAAATTAGGATTATGGCCCACAAGGTTAGGGATGCTGGGCTAACAGCAGGCTGACGTTTTGAGACCCAGTTGCTGCCACAGAACCGGATGAACTCTGTCACACACTCTAGCTCCAGCCAATCCAGCAGTTCGAAAAAGTACTTCTTTCCTTTCCCATTAGTTAACTTGTTTCTAATTCTAAGATTATATTATGTTATGTTATGTTATATTCTTATATTATATTGCACACATACAGTTTCTACCAAAATTCAGGGACATAATTTCACATTATACCACAATCAACTTTCCTGGCAAATGAGAAAGGGTTTTGTGTAACAGCCTGCAGTCCACAAATTACTTTTCCAAGCTTTACATTTTTTTTTATTTAAATGTAAATTAAATTTGCCCCTACAAGTACTAATTTGTAAACAACATTGTTAGTTGAAGTATTCAGAATTAAATACTAGGATGTGGTTAGAGTTCAGTACTGCAGGGGTACTTCTGCTGACTGCAGGCTGACTGCAATTTGGCAGTTCGAATCTCACCAGGCTTAAGGTTGAATCAGCCTTACATACCTCTGGGGTAGGCAAAATGTGGACCCAAATTGTTGGGGGCAATATGCTGACTCTGTAAACCGCTTAGAGACGGCTGGAAAGCTGTGTATAAATCTAAGTGCTATTGCTATTGCTATCTCTTCAGGAGCCTAAATTTACTATTGGATTGCAACTTCTTCAATCTTAATTTAAAAAGGTATGCTAATCTTTCTCTATCCAGAAAGTGCAGTACAGTAAATGAACATTTGATCCAGTCTGCTCTCAAGTTGGTATAAAGTACATCATTCTAAACAGCAGAGGCCGCTCGACTGGAAAATAAACACCACATCATCCAGAGCACAAAAACCTTCATAGAGAAAAAAATGTAGAATAACACACCTATCATTTCCTGTTCAGTGGAAAGTTGTTCAAGAAATTCACTCTTATGAGGATGATGCCATAAGATTTGCTATAACATGAGGTGAATTTATATGGGTTAACTCACACACCCCTTCATTCAGCATAGCAGTATAAATTAAGACATATACAGCCAGTCATAGCATGGGAAAAATTGGCTTTGACAATAAAGAGCTGACGGCAGAAAACTATTTTCTCTCCGAAAACGTTTATCAAGGAAATCATGTGTAACCTCGTGTTTTTATTTGAACCAGTCGATTCTTAATCAAATCGTAACAGCAGCCTCCCTTGCCAAATCTTGTTTTTTAAAAGCCATGCTAGGATTTCCCAGAAGCAAGGGAAATTCTACTTCGTTGACATCCTACATTTCCCCTTGCCTCGGTCACCAGCAGGCTCTTTCTTAGAGCCCAAACAAAACAGCGCAACAGAAGAAATCCGGAAGTTGCGTTCCCATAAGGAAACTTTTGTAAGATCTGTGTTAAGGTTTAGGAAAGAAATCCGGCTTTCGAATTCCGGCTTGGCTTTTTCTTCCTTATGAATGAAGCGGGCGACGTGAAGGGAAACGGTTCAGATCAACCCTCCGATCCATGAAACCGAAATCACGGAAGGTGTGAATGTGAAGCGTCTGTATCGGGCATGTGCGGGTGGCTTCGACTGCCTCTTCTTGGCTCGTGGGAGTTTTGGCTAAAGTTCTTATAAAGCGCTCAAAGTTCTCTCCCACCTACCCATCCCCGGCCCTTCCTTTAACAGCTGGCCTTTTGCTTCGGGGCGAAGCAGCAGCATTTGTAACGTGCAGAAGCATTCTGGTCAAGGCAGTTTTATGAACCCCCCCCCCCCCCGGGCAGAAAGAATGAACAGATATCGCTTTTACGTCTCCTGTATGAATGTCTTTGGCTGATTCCAGAAAGATGTGCAGAGGAAGAGAATGGAGCCAAGTTACTGGATGGGAAGCCTTGATCCTGGTGGTTTAAGGGGCTGGTCTATGTAGATCTCTTGACAGCAGTGCGGTTTGCTATCGTTTTCTTTCTAAATAATCTCTCCCTCCCCCCCCCCCCCAAGATTTCTGATCTGCCTTCAAAATCTGTTACTGTGTTTCTTAAAGGGATTCTATCAAACCAAATTGGGTAGCAATCCTTATGCATTGCAGGGAGCCTTCATTTCTCCCAATGTTTACATTTGTTTACATTTCGTTTATTTGTTTAGCAAATTCATCTATGTAGTTGAACGTGAGACTGGGCGGCGTAAAACCAACAACAGTTAAAACAATATCATGCTTGCATATTGATTTCTTTATTTGGTTTGTTTTTCTTTAGGAATTGTTTTTCTTGATTGTTATTATATTTTCCTGGAAGTAGGATGGAAGAGATTCTGGCTGATCTGTGTGGGACTAGTTCCATAGATCCACTTCCTCTCTGGGTTCATAGCAATGTTGGACACTGTTTTAACCAGCTGCTTTTAAATATGGTTCCTCATGTCATCCTTGCTGTAGCCAGTGCCTGCTACATAGGAACACCAAGGTATTTTGAGGTCTCTAAATTAACTCCTCACTCATACATCTTTTATTTAATTTGAAATAATTGCATGCTGCTATCTTCTATGCATACTACTAACAACTTACTAACATATATATACATACATACAAACATTCATGCACATGCCTGTTATAATTGGGAGTAGTTATTTTCTCCACAAAAAAGATATATTAACTAAAATTTTATGTTAGCTAAAATGATCATTTGTATGGATTAGAAAATATGTAAGACATACTTACCTATCACCCCACCATATCACTCTCAATTACCCAATTAAGTATTTGCAAACAAAGCTATTCTTTAAAGCAGGGATGTCCAAGCTATGCTGGCTGGGGAATTCTGGGAGTTGAAGTCCACAAGTCTTAAAGTTCCCAAGTTTGGACATCCCTGCTTTAAAGAGACGTTGGTGATTAACCAAAGCTATTTAGATTAAGTGAAAGTTCTTTTTTTTTTTTACAGTCATGTATACATTCATATGCATCAATGCAATCTTTTATGGGTAGAGAGAGAGATTGAGATATCCTGGACAGGAATTCTGTGCTAACCTCGTTCCTGGGGAGGAATTCTGTGCTAACCTTCAAAAGACATTATGTTACTGTTTGGGTTTTCTTTCCTTGACAGATTTGTTTGTTTGTTTGTTTTGTTTGTAAGAAAAATGGAAACATAGTGAGGACAAAAGTTTTACACAGAAGTCCATGAATAAGATTTGGCAATTGCACAATTAATATTGTTGAATAATTCCTGTTTAGCTTTCTTGCTCTGAAAGATGTTTCCACTGATTTTATCACTATTTCCCCTGCTGGTGGCTTTAAATTTTGCATCCAATAGTGTTTCAATGCCTGAAATGCATTAACAATACAATCCCAATAAATCTTATTTAGGAGTAGACGTCCTTGAAACATTCTTAGTTTAAACCACATAAATAATGTTTGTTGATAAAACATTCAACTATATATCTACACAAACACAATTTAAGAGATTAATCATTCTTTTTTCATTAAATAATGTTCTCAAACACACTAGATAGAGCAGCTCTTTGTCTGAATCATCATTCACTTCAGAAACGAGAAATATACCATTTCAAGAATATGGGAGGGAAAGGATATTAGAAGAATACTAAAACCCATTTAATGTTTTCTTTTTTCTCCTTTATTAGGTCTTTTGGCTCACAATGTGCATACAGACCAGGATGGAAATGCAGGATTGCTGCATCTTTTATCCTTGCTGGTTTGTCCATCCTCGATATAATCCCAGCAATCCTTTGGCCACAGAAATTGGATCCTTTCTGCCTGAAAGTTCTAACAAGTGGCACAGCTGCACTGGCATGGCTTACTCACAGCCTGGCACTTCTTGCTCTCTACAGATCTCCGTGCAGTTTCAGCCGTGGTCCTGCAGTCCTACCGATCCTTGCCTTCTTTCCAGTCCCATCTCTTGTTATCACATTGGTATGGCACTGCCAGACAGAGTTGGGTGAGCAGCCCCTTCAACTTGCCACAGCCCTCAGGCTCACTGTTCTCTGCCTCCAGTTAGCTTTTCTACTTCTCTGTTTCGTTGGGTATATCATCCCTGTAGGAAATAGGCAAGATCTTTTCTCCGTCAATGACCCCTCGCAGCAGGAACCCTTGATCACAGCTGCACAGTTCTCTGAATCCACTTGGGAGGCAGTGGCAGAGGATGGGGAGAGCTGGCTGTCACGTTTCTCATACGCTTGGATGAACCCTCTTATAAAGCGTGGCTACCAGTGGAAGCTGAATAAGCCACAAGATGTCTATCAACTCCCTCAACGACTGCAGGCCAGCAAAGTCTGTGAACGCTTTTACTCCTGTTGGCTGAAAAAGGCAGAAGATGAAAGGATGTCTTCCACAAACCGCTTCTTTGCCAAACGCGATGTGAGACATAACGAACTTTCAGCAGGTCCTCAAAATGCTCCCAAACCTGTGCATCTCCTCTCGGTGCTGCATGCAGCTTTTGGCCTACGATATTATGGTCTCGGCTTTCTGAAATTGGCCGGTGGTCTCTTGGGATTTTCCGGGCCTCTGCTTTTAAATCTGTTAGTCAGTTTTATGGAGTCACGTAAAGAACCTCTTAGCCACGGAGTGTTGTATGCACTGGGACTTTTTGCTAGTTCCTTCCTTGGTGCCATTTTACGGAATCAGTTTAATTATGAGATAAACAAAATTATACTTACTGTACGTACTGCGGTTATTTCCGCCATCTACCAGAAAGCTCTGCGGGTAAATGGAAGTAGCCTGGCTAGCTTCACCACAGGTGAAATTGTCAACTTTATGAGCACCGACACTGATAGACTAGTCAATTTCTGCTTTAGTTTCCATGAGCTGTGGAGTCTTCCTTTTCAGTTTGCTGTCACTCTCTACCTGTTATATCAGCAGGTAGGCATAGCCTTCCTGGGAGGACTGGCTCTGGCTGTGCTACTTGTCCCCATTAATAAAGTCATTGCTAACTGCATCATGGAGAAAAACAAGGAAATGCTGAAACACAAAGATGTACGGGTCAAGGTAAGGTGAGAATATATGTCAATTCAGCCCAAAATGTATGTTGATAAGCGAATTTTGCTCCATTTTATTACCTTTCTTGCCACACTTGTTAAGTGAATCATTGCAGTTACGTTAGTGACATAGTTAAGGGAATCTCGCTTTCCCATTGACCTAGCTTGTCAGAAGGTCACAAAAGATGTTCACATGATGCCGGGACGCTGTGACCGTCATAAATATGAGTCAGTTGCCAAGTGTCTGAATTTTGATCATGTGACCATGGGGATGCTGCAATAGGCGTAAGCGCGAAAAATTTAACTTACAATTGATCACTCTTCAAAATCATGAGAAACCCCCTCCCCAAAACTACCGTATTTTTCGGAGTATAAGACACATCTATTTTCCTCAAAAAAGAGGCTGAAAAGCTAGGTGCGTCTTATACACTGAATACAGAATTTTTGGTCATCTGAAATCCTGCCCCTTTTGCAAAAATGGTCATGCATAGCCTTTAGGAGGCTTCCAGAATGCTCCTGGGGGCTGGGGAGGGCAGAAATGAGCGAAAAGCAGGCCGTTCCCCCTCCCCAGCGCCCAGGAGCACCCATAAGCATCTTATGCGTGCCCTTTTTTTTCTTTTTTACAAAAATGGAACAGTTTTCACAAAAAAACGGGCCATTTTTTGCTCATTTTTGCCCCCGTCCTCCAACCCCCAGGAGCACTCTACAAGCTGCCTAAAAGCTATGAATGCCTCTCTTTTTTTTTTTGACGAAAAATGGGCCAGTTTTTGCGAAAAACGAGCCAGTTTTGGGAGGTCTGCAGAGTGCAAAAACATTTTTTTTAAATTTGCCTCTTCAAAATCTTGGTGTGTCTTATAAACCGGTGCATCTTATACTCCGAAAAATACGGTACTTATGACTTGGTTTCAAATTTACAATGGGCTTGCAGACATATGACCACATTTTAGATGCTGGGTAACCAGCCAGCATTTACAGATGTTTGCAGCATCCCACAGTCCCATGGCTTCATTTATGGTATTTTTGCTGGAAACGGCCTTCTACTTAGTTTCCATCAGGAAAACCACCCCATAGCAAATAATAGGTTTGTTTAACGACTGCCACTTTTGCTTAACCACTGCCACAAAAAAACTTGTAGAAATGACATTGACAACCATCATGACTTAACGATAATTGCCAGGCTCCGTGACAGATAAGTTGAGGATGACTTGTAGTAGAAGATTCTGAGTGCACATTATTGAATAAACATACTAGCTATGATTCTTCAACTACCAGCTTTATTTTTATTTTTTTCAGCTCATGACAGAGCTCTTGGGTGGCATGCGAGTGATAAAGTTCTATGCCTGGGAACCGCATTTTGATGCTAGAGTGAAGGCATGCCGAGCCAAGGAATTGAAGAGCCTGCGAGCAATTAAGTACCTGGATGCTGTGTGTGTCTACCTCTGGGCAGCATTGCCTGTGGTTGTCTCCATTGTCATTTTCATTACCTATGTTTTATTAGGACACCAGCTGTCTGCCACGAAGGTGAGAAGTGCTGCTGTTCTGAGCCAATCCTTCTCTTTGTTATTCATTAGTGACTTGTCCTCCAAGTCATCCCTATTCTTTCAGAATGAATTATTTGCTTTCCAGAGTTATTACTGGAGCAGGCAATAGACTTGGTAGTTTCTACACAGGCAATGTCTTCATTTAGGTTTAGGTTTAAGTTTTATTGGTTTTTTATACCGCCTTACTCCCGAAGGACTCAGGGCGGTGTACAGCTAGAGTAAAACAAATATATAAAAGTTTAAAAAGTTTTAAAAGACATATTAAACAATTTGGCCTAACAATGAAAAAACCCAATCAACCCTCATTAAAATTAATAAAAATTTGTAATTTAAAAATCATGTTTTATGCCAGCCCGGCTTGTTGGAAAAAAAAGGTTTTGAGACTGCGGAGGAAGGTGCGTAAGTCAGGGATAGTTCTTAATTCCGGGGGCAATTCGTTCCAGAGGGCAGGTGCTCCCACGGAGAAGGGTCTCCCCCTGGGTGTCGCCAGTTGACATTGTCTAGCCGACGCACTATGAGGAGACCCTCTCTATGGGAGCGTACTGGCTGGTGGGAGGCTCTCAGTGGCAGAAGGCGATCTCGTTTGTTTGTCCCTTACATTGTCAGTTTGGTGCGGTGGCAATGTATAACCGCCGCCCTGGGTCCTTTTGGAGAAGGGCGGGATATAAATCGAATAAAATAAATAAATAAAATAAATAAATAACTACCCCAAACTGTTAACAACCTCTCCCAGTAGCTTATTAAAAGCAGAGGGGAGAGTAATGAACCCTGCAGTACCCCAGAAATGAATTTACCTGTTAAACCATATTGATTGAAGTGGATCCATATAATCTAGAGTTATTGTAATCTACAAAATTCTCAATAAACTTTACTAAAATGGTAAGACTGGAGACCAGGCAATAGTGATCCAAATTGGTCATCTCCAGGGAAAATCCCAATACAGTATGTGGAATTTGACATGCAAGACTGAATTCTATCTGTTCTGCTCAATGTTCTAATTCTGTAACTCTCAAGTTTCCCTTCCAATCTGAGAATATATTTCTAACTCTAAATGTTTTGAAGTGTAGTTCAGACTTCTTGAGCAACTTAATATACGTAGGTGTAAAAAACACAGTCACAACTTCCAGACTTATATTTAGTGCTTTATGTGCTGTAGCTGGTCAGTTAAAATTGCCAATTGTGGTTATTCTTGCTTATTATTCTTGGTTATTCTTGCCACCCAAGAACAATAATTCTTTCATGTTCGAGACCAGTGGTAGTCAACCTTGTCCCTACCGCCCACTAGTGGGCATTCCAGCTTTCATGATGGGCAGTAGAGATTTTGTCCGATATTGAAGCACTTTCCTTTTTTTAATTTGATTGACTTCCCTATTTTATAAATCACCATTTCTGTGGAACCGGTGTGCAGTTAGAAGATTTTACTACTAACAGAAATACAAAAGTGGGTGGTAGGTCTAAAAAAGTGGGTGGTAGGTGAGATCATCCGTGGTTGTGGGGTAGAGTACCATCAGTACGCTGATGATACTCAGCTGTACATATCTACCCCCAACCACCCCAACGATGCCATTGAAGTGATGTCCCGGTGTCTGGAGGCCGTGCGGGTCTGGATGGGAGGTAACAAACTTCGACTCAACCCGTCCAAGACCGAATGGCTGTGGTTCCCGGCGTCCCGGCATAACCAGCTGATTCCATCGCTGGTCATCGGGGGCGAGTCACTGGCCCCCATGGAAAGGGCTCGCAACTTGGGCGTCCTCCTGGATTCACGGCTATCCCTGGATGACCCTGGATTCCCTGGATTCACGGCTTTCTACCAGGTACACCTGGTACCCAGTTGCGCCCCTTTCTTGACCGGGACGCCCTCCACATTGTCACTCAAGCGCTCGTTACGTCCCGCCTAGACTATTGTAATGCTCTCTACATGGGGCTCCCCTTGAGCTGCATCCGGAGGCTCCAGTTAGTGCAGAATGCAGCCGCGCGGGGGATTCTGGGAGCATCCCGAAGCTCCCATGTAATACCTCTCCTGCGCGAGCTGCACTGGCTACCGGTGGCCTTGTGGGTGCGCTTCAAGGTGCTTGTTATGATCTTTAAATCGCTCCATGGCACGGGGCCTAGTTATTTGCGGGACCGTCTCCTGCCACACACCTCCCATCGACCGATCTGCTCCCATAGAGAGGGCCTCCTCAGGGTGCCGACCGCCGGTCAATGCTGGCTGGCTCCTGCCCAGGGGAAGGGCCTTCTCTGTGGCAGGGCTATCCCTCTGGAACGACCTACCCCCCGAACTTTGTACTATCACAGACCTTCCTTCCCCTCTTTCACCGCTCACTCAAGACGTATCTTTTCCAGCAAGCCGGTCTAGCTTAGAGCTTAGAGCTCAGATGTGACACAATCATAGCCAACAAGTAAATGGGTTTTAGAATTTTAATGGGAATATTTTAGCACAGGTTCTTAGTTTAATTCATTTTAGATATTATTATTGTATTTATTGTTATTTATTGTTGATTTTAATTCCCTGTGACCGCCCTGAGTCCATCTCGATGGAGAAGGAGCGGTATATAAATCGAATATAAATAAATAAATAAAAATAAATAAATAAAAAGGTCGACTACCTGTTCTAGACAGATATTTGCATTTGCTTCCGCTGCTTCACTTTCTGCTGAGTCTGCTGGTATTGTATTCATTTGGTCAAATGCTAGGATTACCTCTAATTTATTTATTTTTCTCCACCGTAGGTTTTTACAGCTTTGGCCCTTGTCGGGATGCTCATTCTTCCCCTCAATAATTTTCCTTGGGTGCTGAATGGGATCTTGGAAGCCAAAGTATCCCTAGATCGAATCCAGCACTTCCTAGAGCTCACAGACCAAGATCTGCAGGCTTACTATAGCAGAGGTACAGCAATAAAGAAAAATAAAGAAATGGTGGGATGAGACAGCAGAATGACAATATCAGTTCTGGTTCATGTGAAGTAAATGTGAAAAGAGAGAATAGATACTTGATGCTTGAAGATTTATGTTTGCTGGAAAAAAATATTAATGTGATTAGCAATGTTGTGGCCCAATGCAGTTTTCTATAATTAGTCCTGCCTACCAGTGCTCCAAAAATCCAGGTTTTCTCCTTTTTCTCTTTTCCTTTAACCCATGTTTTTAAAAGCCAGAGCCCAATTTTTCTGAAAATCCATCTCTTATATGGGAAATCTATTAAATAGGGCAAGCAAAATTAAATATGCGAGCTTCAACCTATTTTGCATTGTATGATTGAACATCCATGTTTCTTATTAAAGGCAGGGAGCTTCCATGGGTAGCTCTGAAAAAAATCTTAATCTTGGGTAAGGTATGTGCATCTGTGTGTGAAATCAATTATATCTATATAGATATTATATATATTATTATATTTATGTGTACTGTTAGCTACAGATTTTATAACAGCTGTACTGTTCTTTTTCAGTTTGTCCTTCGAATCCATCTTCTGCCTTGGAAATGCACAATTCTACCTTTTCATGGTCCCCAGAAAGCAAAGAAACCTCTCAATCTCATGTACCAAGAGGAAGCCAACTTTTCATACAGAATCTGTTGGTGACAAAAGTGAGTAATTAGGGGGAATTACAAAGGCAAGTACCATTCTAGATCATTTAAGAGGGGTGCCTTGGTATTTCATTGTATAGAAAGATAAAGGACATGCTCTGAATGAATGAATTAAAGTTTGCAAAATAACAGAGGAAGACTGCAGGCTAATCTGTGAAAATCTTTATCTTTGTTTCTTTCTAGGGTGCATTAGTAGGGGTCATTGGAAAGGTTGGATGTGGGAAGAGCACACTTCTTGCAGCTATCACTGGAGAACTTAGTAGGTAAATAGTCAGTCATACTTCTTGTAACTTTAAATTCATTACATTATTTAATTTGTTATATTCAATACAGGTAGTTCTCTATTTACAACAGTTCATTTAGTGATCAAAGTTTCAATGGCACTGAAAAAAAGTGACTTATGATCTTCTGAGTCTGTAGATGTCTCTAGTTTGGCTCTCAAAACCCCAGTATCTCTCTACAATTCATTAAAGCAGTCACTTCTTTTTGCAAAGATAATGGCAGTCATTTTTAAAACTGTGAGCCTGAAAAAAAAGATGCTTCTGTTTTAAGAATCACTTTAATGGGCAGATTCCTTAAAACATTAGCATCTGTTTTCAGACTTATGAAGAAGCCCAAAAAAGGATGTAGCTATTGACATTACACTTTAAAAGATGCCACTGCCTTAAAGAGTCAACTTGTTAAATTATTGTGATGCACAACTACTCTGTCTTCTACGAATAATGCAGGAATAGGTTGGAATTGTTTCCATTACCACAATATCATTTAATCTCCAAGGGGTCTTTCTCTCTCTCTCTCTCATATCATCTTTTTATCCCTATATACGTACGTACATACATACATACATACATACATACATACATACATACATACATACCATGTTTCCCCCAAAATAAGACAGGGTCTTATTTTCTTTTGACCCCTGAAATAAGCACTTGGGCTTATTTTCAGGAGGTCTTATTATTTTTGAGGGTAGAAGGCGATGAGCCACTTCATGGCTGCTGCTCTGTTGGAATATTTTCAGGGAGGGCTTATTTTCGGGGCAGGGTTTATTTTAGTGCATGCACTCAAAAGTCCAATTAGACTTATTATCCGGGGAGGTCTTATTTTCAGGGAAACAGGGTACATACATACATACATACATACATATGCATAACTCAATGGAGTGAATATACCTAGTAAGCCTGCCTCATATTTTTCCCCACAAAAAACAATCTGTAAGGTGGGTTGGGCTGAGAGAAAGTGAAGGACTAGAACTCTTTGCCTACTGCTTTCTAGGCCAGCACCTTAATTGCTTGACATTCAGGAATGTCAAACTCATGTTGTCACGGCAGTGTCAGGTGACATATCGGGACTTTTTTCCTCTTCGCTAGACCAGGCGTGGGTGGGTCCAGCATGTGATGCATCCTGCCTGTGGGGCGGGAGTTTTGACAGCCCTGCTCTAATTGAATTGTTGCTTTCTTTCCCAGTGGTCTATCACAGTGGTGTCCAAACTTTTTTCAAAGAGGGCCAAATTGGATGAAGTGAACATGGTGGAGGGCCAAACATTTTTCCGAACATTCTTTGAACCATTACAATTAAATGCAAATAAATTATTTTATGCCAAGTTAATTGCAAATGACATACTTTTCATTTCATAACATTAAGATCAACTGACAGTTGAGTTTTCACAATGTATTGAAAATAAATTTAAAAAAAACTTACCTACCTCTTTCTCTCTTTCTCTCTTCCTCTCTCTCTCTCCATTTCTCTCGCTCTTTCTCTCTTTCTTTCTCTCTCTCTTTTTCTCTTTCTTTCTGTCTCCCTTTCTCTCTCACTCTCTCTCTGTTTCTCTCTTTCTTCCTCTCTCTCTCTCTCCTTTTCTCTTTCTCTCTCTCTCTCTCTTTCTTTCTGTCTCTTTCTTTCTCTCTCTCCCTGTTTCTCTTTCTTTCTCTTTCTCTTTCTTTCTCTTTCTCTTTCTCTCTTTCTCTCTGTCACTCTGTGTGTGTGTCTGTCTGTCTGTCTCTCACTCACTTAATCAGTCTCTATCTGTCTCTCCATCCCTCTCTCTGTCTCTCCCTGTCTCTGTGTGTGTCACTCTCTCTGATTCTCTCCCTCCCTCCCTCCCTCTCTCTGTATGTCTGTCTCTCCCTCTTTCCCCGTCTGTCTCTGATTCAATCCGATTCCGATTCATTCTCTATTTGTGTCTCTCTCCGTCTCTCTCCCTCCCTCTCTTTCTCTCTGTCTCTGTCTGTCTCTCTGTCTTTCCCTCCCTCCCCTTCTGTCTCTCTCTGTGTCTGTCAGTCACTCCCTCGCCACTCGCAGCGGGCGAGGGAGCAGGCGGGGTGAGCACCCAAGGCTACCGTCATCTTAAGCACCACCGAGGCTGTCGCCCGGCAGGGGTGTCAGGCAGGGAAGCCGGTCGCGGCTCCATCGCGGCTCCCTCTGGCAGGCACCACGGCTTACGTTCTGAGGCCGCACGTCCGTCTTCCCTGCCTGACGCCCCTGCCGGGCGACCTTGTGCGGCGGGAGCCAAACGGACGTTCTGGGGCCGTGCGTTCACCTTTCTCCCAGCTTCGCAGCCCCAGAACGTGCAGCGATGGAGGCGCGACCGGCTTTCCTGCCTGACGCCCCTGCCGGGCGACAGCCTCGGTGGTGCTTAAGATGACGGTAGCCTTGGGTGCTCACCCCGCCTGCTCCCTCGCCCGCTGCGGGAGGAGGCGTCCGTAACCTCCGTCCACCTCCCTCCCAGCCACACAGCCCCAGAGACAGAGGGAGGAAGGGAGGGCCACATTTACACAGAGCAGGGAGGGCTGTTGGAGGGCCGTATTAAACCGACCCCCGGGCCGCAAATGGCCCCCGGGCCTGACTTTGGACATGCCTGGTCTATCATTAGCAACTGATCAAGTTTGCACTTGGTCTGGGTAATCACAATAGGCCTCTGGTAGACTAAAGCTTCATTATCAAAACCATGTGACTTGACATAATGATATCCAGTATTTCCATAATTGAATGAATTCATTTTGATCCAAGCAATTGACTTCTGCATATATTGCTGAATGTAAAGATTAACCGGCCCCATTGCCCATAATCATTTGGATCGCTATTTTGTATGCCCTTTCCTCACTACTGATATGTTTGTAGTCAAGGTGAACAGGTCTATGTTTGGGATTTGGAGAAAGGATTTGGGTTGGCTGCTCAAGAGCCCTGGATCCAGTTCACCAGCATCCGTGAAAACATCCTCTTTGGGAAGGAATATGACGCTCAATTTTATCAGCAAGTAATAGATGCCTGCGCTCTCTCTGATGACTTGAATGTGAGTATTCCATAATGTACAAAATAACTCCTATAGGTTCTTCAAGGGAATTAATTAATTAAGCAAGAATTACTTAGTGCTGCCACAACTTCCTCTGGGCCCCAGAGTCTCCTACACATGAAGGAGCTCCTCCCTCCCCCACCAAAAGTATGTAAACATTTTGGTATGTCACTATTACAGCACAGGTATTTTCAATATATATATTGAAAATACCTGTGCTGTAATAGTGACATACCAAAATGAAGTTAGACGTTCTACTCCCCCTCCCCACTTGAAAAGAACTCTATTCTGCCACTTGGGCATGGGAGTGGCCAGCGCATGACTCATCCGGCCTGCAGGCTGGGAGTTTAGACATTCTACTCCCCCTCCCCACTTGAAAAGAACTCTATTCTGCCACTTGGGCATGGGAGTGGCCACCGCATGACTCATCCCGGCCTGCAGGCTGGGAGTTTAGACATTCTACTCCCCATCCCCACCTGAAAAAAATGCTCTGATGCTAAGCAGTTAGACTGAGGGAGAGAAGGGGAGAGAAGAGGCGATCTTACTCATTAAGTAAGATCTTACTACATTTTCAAGCTGTAATTGTCAATTTATCAAGACCGATCACATAGTTTCATAGCGGAGCTCAGGTATCCAGCTAGTTTGCTTATATACTCATACAGTGGTGCACAAATTTGTACTTGGCTTGATAAAATTTGCACAATTCTTTTTCTCTCATATGTGGCACATCAGAAATTAGAGGGAACAGAGCTCAGGAATCATATATCTGGGAAAAGTTTGTTCCAAAGGGCAGGAGTTGCTATGTTAAGTATCTCCAAGTTTTAACTTATTTCCTGTGTTCCCCCTGCCTACCCAAGAAATTGTGGCATTAGCGCATGGTAGTTTGCGGCTGAATTTTCATTGGTGTATTGTTGGGGTTGATGGAAGAGGTGTTCATGACATGTGCCCTTTGGCCTACGTGTTGCCTATTGATATAATGGAGTTATAAGTTAAGCATCCAGGAGTTTTAAATAATTGTCTTTATTTCAGTACATCCATTTAGCAACTGTTCTGTTAATTATAATTTATCTGTTTAACTTCTAGATTTTGCCATCAGGTGATCAGACAGAGGTGGGTGAGAATGGAGTCACCCTCAGTGGGGGACAGAAAGCTCGTATTGCACTTGCTAGAGCTGTTTACCAGGTATATAAAGGACTGGATGAATGCTGTTGTCCTACGTGATTTTTACTTGTGTATCAATTTCTATAGCCATCTCAGCAAAGTGACTCTGGGAAGCTTACAATTATAGAAGAGTTAAGAGAAACTATTATTTGGATGGTTTTATTATTTTAATTAATTAACATACAGCAACCAAATAACCTACTGACAGTAAAGTTGAGAAATATGGCCCATAACACATTCAGAGCCCTAGAGGAGTAATGGTTTTCTCTTATCTTCGCTACTGGTTCGGAATCAGGAGCGTGCGTGTGCACGTGCTCGCTTTGCTCATGCTCCGTACTTCTGCGCATGCATAGAGTATCCATGACGTCGGGTGGGCAGAGCCTCCTGCCGCCGCTACCAGTTTGCCCAAACCGGGGTGAACCGGCAGAATACCACCTCTGCCGCAGACCCTGTACTCTGCCAAGTTTTTAAAGCCTTACAAAAGTCCAAAAGGGGTTGGGGCAATTCTAATCTGCCAGGAAGAGTACTCCACAAAGAAGGGGCTATAATAGAGAAGGCCTGTCTTCTAGTTCCCAACAGTCATCATTCTTTGGCTGACAGGATCTGAATTATACCCAGTTTGTTGGATCAAATTAAATGGGTAGAGATTTTACAATTCTAGGTGGGAAAGGGCTCAGATGTCATTACTCTTTTCTACAGGAGAAAGAATTATACCTTCTGGATGATCCACTAGCAGCTGTTGATGCAGATGTAGCTAATCACCTTATGCAGAAGTGTATCCTAGGAATTCTCAGACACAAAACTCGGATTCTTTGCACCCACAGAATTGAGGTTTTGGGAAATGCTGACATGATAGTACTGATGGATAATGGCAGAATTCTCAGGGCAGGTAAAGCCTGATGCCTTCTACTGTTCTGTTTGCCAAGGGCTTGAAATACTTACCTCAGAAAAGGAATTCAGAATGTGAACCAGACTCCTGTTTTTTCTTGGGAGCTTTGTATCAGTTCCTGCATGCTTATAAAGAAGGATCACTGGTTCTTTCTCAATTCCGATGGCTCTTAAAATTGCCTGGAGGGCTTTTCAAACTTTGCTGCATTGTAAGGTCCAACAAAAAGCTCATATAAGTACAATTAACAAAATGCACAGGTATTTAGTAAAAAATATCGGCTTAAGAGAAAATACTGAATTAATTGTTCTACATAACAGAGAATTTGTTTTCATATTCATAGCAAGCATACCCCGTATAATACAAAAAGGGGAAAAAATATGCTGGTGAGCCAATAAAATTAAGGCTGAGGGCATTGTTCAGAAAAGTTAATAAAGCACCATACAAAAGACTTAACAGTTACAACAGGAAATGAAATGAATGTTTGTTTGTTTATATTTGTTGATTTATTTGTTTGCTGCCCATCTTGCTGTAAGGTGATTCTGGGAAGCTTACATCAAAATAAAACTCACTCTATATTTCTAAATAGAAAGGATTAAGAATTAGAAATGTTCAATGTGGAAGCAAATGGAGCAAATGTTCCTCAAAAAAGAAAATAATAATTGTTTCATAAAAATTAAAATAGACCCTAATCCAGTGAGTTTGGTTTTTCAATAGAAATCCAGTTCTTTCAGATGGAGAATAATGAAGTGCTGTTAAGAAAGAAGCATAGTGGAGGACTGTAAACAGAAATATAAACATAGCAAAATCTTCCTATTTCACTAGGTACTCCAGCAATCATTCTTCCATTGGTAGAAGCTGTCCCTAAACTTGGAGCAGTGACCAAGAGAAGAAAGGACACAAGTAGGTACTAGATATTTTCATCATGGTACAGGAATGGGTTTGTTGAAATCAGTCAAAATAATATAAGTCTGGGGTAGTGGGATAGAGAATAACGCTAGTTTAGAAAATCAATTGAGCCCACAAGATAGATAAGCATACAGGGCTTATTTATTGTTTTCTTTTCAAACATAATAGTAGAGACAGGAAGCACTAGCCCACTCTTCCTCTGATCAGGTACCCTCCAAATGTGTTGAGATTGTAGTTGTACTTCCAAAATTGCAAGCCAGTATAGCCGTCTTGAGAATCGTCCTAGTATAGGTAGAGGAAGCTGAGCTAATGAATCTTGGTGATTTCCCAATAAGTAAAATAAATCTCCATGTGCATAACATACTTGAACATTTCTTTGGAGAGGAAACAGAGCTTCAGATATTTGAAATCATGTGGGGGAATGAGAGCACCTCCTACTTCTGCACTACAAACTAATGCCATGAAAGCGAAGATACAAAAATCCACTGACAACCCAAACTGCCGACTTTGCAATAACAAAGTCGAAATTGCTTCACATTTAATATGCGAATGCAGCAAAATCACACAAACTGATTACAAAACTAGGCATGACCAAGTTGCTAAATAAATCCACTGGTCATTATATAAAAAATATGATTTACCTGTATCCAGAAAGTCATGGGAACATAAAGTGGAAAAAGTTATCGAAAATGAGATGAAAGATCTTGTGGGACTTTCGAATACAAGCGGATTGTCATTTGGAGCACAACACACCAGATATCACGGTTGTAGAGGGCCAAAGTGTACAGTTTATTGATATTGTTGTTCCTGGAGATGCCAGAGTCGAAGAAAAAGAACTAGAAAAAAAAATGAAATATCGCAACCTGGCCATCGAAACTACACAGCTGTGGATGAAGCATGTCACAGTGATACCATTTGTCATCAGGGCACTTGGCACCATGTCCAAGAATTTTACAAGATACCAACAAATTGCAGCTTCCTACAATAACACCAGTGGAACTGCAAAAAACTGCACTACTTGGAACATCTTATATTTTAAGAAGGTACTTGGTTGATACCTAGGACGCTGGCAGCAAACCGTTTCAACCCTTAGCACCAGTCAATGGTATTTGCGATGCATTTTTGATTGTTCAGTTGGATGAGTTTCATGTTTAATGAATAAAGTAAATAATAATGATAATAATAATAGATATTGAGTTAACCATTATTTGCAAAACCTTTTGATTACAAGTTTAGGAATAACTAGTTATTATTGCCCTTAGGGAAAGACAGGCCATATATTTCAATAAAAAATGACTGACAAAGAAGTAGGATTCAGGTGTTTATATCCAGGTACATTCACTTGAATATCTTATTTACTGTCTGCATTAAAGGTGAATGAAGTTTGCTTCTGAGTAATAAAATAGGATTAAAGCTTTGCAAAAGTCATAAGATGTCCTATGGTTTTGGGAATAGGTGTTTCCAGTCGAGAATCTTCAGTGTCCTATTATTGTTATTCCTGTTTCCTGATATTATTATTCCTGTTTCAGAAGTAGACACTGAATGCAATGAAATGGAGGAAGTGAAACATGAGGAAGAAGAGCCGGCCCAATTAAGCTGTTTTCCTAAGCAGGAGGAAGAGAAAAAAGAAGGGGCAGTGGCTTTCAAAGTCTACAGGGCATATTGGCTGGCTGTTGGCAGCTGCCTTGCATTGTCCATACTCCTTTCGCTGCTGCTCATGCAGGGTAAGCTGATAACATTGCTCCTTCCCTGTTCAGGTTTCTCTCTGCTCTTAATTGCTGGCTATTTCTCAGCATTTCGGAATCTTTGGTTCAAAAAAAAAAAAAAAAGACACCTGTATAGAAACTTGGACATTTTGCATCAATTATGAGAATTGTTGAAGACCTCATAGTTGCTCCAGGCATTGTGGACAGAATGTTTGTCGAATCCCCCCTCTCCCCCCACTTTTTTTTTTTTTGAGAGAGAGAACATGTATTTTGCGTGGTTTTTGTTTTTTTGTACTTTGTTTTTCTAGCAGTTGTAAAAAATAATAATTAGGAATTGGTTTTTTATTGTAACCCACCTACAGTTTGGGAATTGGGTAGACCAGGGGTCAGCAACCTTAAACACTCAAAGAGCCACAAAGGTCCTAACCCGAAGCTCCCCATTCAATTCTGGAGCTGACTAGAAGTCCGGTTTCCCCAGCATAGAGTCTTCTCCTAGCGCGCTGTCCTTTTTCCTCTAACCAAAAGCCCTATCAATTGTGGAACTGACCAGAAACCCCCCCCCCCTTGCCATAGAGTCTCCTCCTGGCTCACACACACCCCAAACTGGAAGCTCTTCTCAAAATTGTGGTGCCAACTGGTGATAGAGAGCCACAGCAGAGGGATGAAATAGCCACATGCGGCTCCAGAGGCACAGGTTGCTGATCCCTGGGGTAGACTATAAATTAAATATAACAAACATATAAGCCACCTATAAAATAGATAAAACTTGCAATTCTCAAGTTTGAAGTTTCTACTTTTAAATAATAATAATAATAATAATTTATAATAATAATAATAATAATAATAATAATAATTTATTACTTATAAACCGCACCCTCTCCCCACAGGGACTCGGGGCGGTGCACAGGAGGAATAAGAACAATAACTATATACATATTTCATTAAAAATACATTAAATTAAGTGACCTGTGCTAAAATACCCGTTAAAACTATCTAACTAGAGATCCCCAATAAACCCTAAAGACAGAGGAGTAACTATCCCAGGCCGGCAAGGCAGAAAAAGTGTGTTTTCAATTTAAGACGGAAGGAGCGGAGGTCCGTGGTGGTCCTAATATCGGGGGGGAGGTCGTTCCAGAGGGCCGGGCCCGCCACAGAGAGAGCCCTTCCCCTGGGTGTCGCCCGCTGACAAAGTCTAGTGGACGGCACCCGGAGAAGTCCCTCTCTGTGGGAGCGAATCGGTCGTGAGGATGTATGAGGCAGGATCCGATCCCGCAAGTAGCTAGGTCCCGAGCCATGGAGCGCTTTAAAGATGATAATTAATACCTTGAAGCGCACCCGGAAGACGACAGGCAGCCAGTGCAGCTCGCGCAAGAGCGGTGTTACATGGGTGTACCTTGTGGTACCCATAATTGCTCGCGCGGCTGCATTCTGGACTAGCTGAAGTCTCCGGGTGCACCTCAAGGGAAGCCCCATGTAGAGAGAGTTGCAATAGTCCAGTCGGGACGTCACGAGGGCATGAGTGACTGTGCGAAGGGCGTCCCGATCCAATAGGGGGCGCAATTGGCGTACCAGGCGAAAGATCAATAATATTAAGTCTTTATGATAACAGAACAATGCTAGTGATTTACTGGCAGTTTTTGCATTTAACAGCTTTATAATCTTAAGTATAGGAAAAATTTGATTCTCCAGCTTCTTTCCAGGGAACCCACTGTGTGGATTGGTTCAGAGATACCAGGAATAAATGATTTCCTGCTATGTGAGCAAGTCTGAATAAGCCACAGGCTTTCACAAAGTTCCACATAATTTAGGAGAAGGGTTTTGCTAAAATTTAATTTTCACTTAAGGTAATTTATTTGTGGCATGCACATATGTTTGTTTATTAGTGGCTTCTATGCTATTTAATCAAACAACTCAAAGCCACTTACAGTGTTATAATACAACCAAAAAATAACAGTAATCATTTTCCAATATGGTCTATTCAGCATTTATTCAAACAGTTTGTAGAGGCACATTAAAAGTGCTTTCAAAGGGTCTCTTTATTATATTAAAATTGATAGGAGGAGTTGCTTTGTGGCGAGTTCTTCACCTCAAAGTCATTCAGATAGGCTTAACTTTTATTTAAATAAATAAAGCCTCACTCACTGACACTTACCCATTTCTGCAGCTTCTAGGAATATTTCCGATTGGTGGCTCTCAAACTGGATATCCAGCCTACCTCATACTGAAAATAACTCCATCAGCAGCTTGGCAGCCCTTCCTTCTTCATCTCTGCTGCTCTTCTCCCATGAGGGACTCATGTACGTCAATCAAAGAGCTTGGCTATGTTTTATTTGCATCTACTCACTGCCCAAATATACATGCTATTGAATCAGATTCTTTCTGTCCTCCTCCCTAACTGCCTCTAGAAGTGAGGAGTGAATTGGGAATGCAAAAGGGAAAACCTCCATCACAGGGCTTTTCTTGCTATGATTAAGAAGCTGAACATTAACTAAACAGCTTCTGACTATGCATAGACAGAGCAACTTCCTGGGGGAGGGAGCATGGAATAGGGGAGGTGCACAATATTTGCTGAAACCTGATGGGAATCAGCAGGTTTTCAATGAGAGGATTGGAATGGCCAGTTACTGTGTAGGGTTCGAGTAATCATGCTTCCAGTGACTTCTCCCATTTGCTGCAAGTTCCCTTATAAACAGATGGCTGGATCTTTCAGATGTCTTCAAAGGTAGAAAAGATTAGATAATGTGACTGGCAAAAACTTGAGCTTGACCTCAGTCCCTGAAGTGAGTAGATTCGAGTGAACGTAGGACTTCCAAAAACTCCTAGGCCTGAATCTGAATGCCAGACTGATAAGAAGGCACAGGTGGAGCAAGGACTAAAAGTAGGAGGTGCTTAGTGCTGTTGGTGGGAGGAAGCTCCCTTTCTGGGAGAGAGTTATTGCATTTGGTCAAAACGGGGAGGGAAGCTGACTTGGAGGAGTAATTCCACTTCCAAACTGATTTTACCTGTCTCTTCAGTTCTCCAGTCTTGAGCTCCATTTCTTCAAATAGCACTTTGAATGTGAATTTTTACCTGACTGTGTACGGCTGCATTGCTGGGATAAATTCAGTCTTCACCATCCTGCGGGCCTTTCTTTTTGCCTGTGGCACCATCCACGCCGCGATCATCATTCACAACCGACTGCTTAGACGGGTGATGAAGGTAATGACCTGGGAGCCCTTATTGGGAAAAGGAAGAACAAGAGAGAAAGATAAAAATTGATTTTTTCAAACATTTAGATTTTTGAAAATAAATAGAATAAAATAGAATTCTTTATTGGCCAAGTGTTATTGGACACACAATGAATTTGTCTTTGGTGCATATGCTCTCAGTACATAAAAAGACATGAAAAGATACATTCGTCAAGAATCATAAGGTACAACACTTAATGATAGTCATAGGTACAAATAAGCAATCAGGAAATAATCAATATCAATAGTAAGGATACAAGCAACCAAGTTACATTCCTGCAGTCATAAGTGGGGGGAGATGGTTGATAGGAACAATGAGAAGACTAATAGTGCAGCCTTAATGAATAGTTTGACAGTGGTGAAGGAATTATTTGTTTAGCAGAGTGATGGCATTCCAGAAAAACTTTCTTGTGTCTAGTTGTCTTGGTGTGCAGTGCTCTGTAGCATCATTTTGAGGGTAGGAGTTGAAACAATTTATGTCCAGGATGCCAGAGGTCTGTAAATATTTTCACGGCCCTCTTTTTGACTTGTGCAGTGTATAGGTCCTCAATGGAAGGCAGGCTGGCAGTAATTGTTTTTTCTGCAGTTGTCCTGTTATGATATGGTAGGAAAACATTAAATAATAGGATCATTGTATTATAATTATACTTCATTGGCTCTACAGTTCCAGGAACAATTATTGGCCCTTTTGGGGATTTTCTGAATGCTTGCTTATCTCAGAATGTTGTCAGAGCTGCCTGCAGCTCCTTGTGCTCTATAAGAAATAATAATTGAAATAATTGATGTTGGTAGCCAGCAAGACTTTTATAAGTGGACATTAACTTAGCTATCTTTTTATTATATGAGTTTAGTCACATGATCCCCCTTTGAATCGGAGTCTGTTTCATATGATCCCACAGACTTTGACCATTGGACAACAAACATAGTTTAATAAAAACATCATGAAGTACCAATGGAAACTTACAGCCCTATTACATGAGAATGTTGCTTTAAAAAAATAAAAGATAGTCCTGTGTGGGACTTCAGTGAGACTAAAAAGAAGAAAATAGCATTGCAATACACCAGGATAGTTCCAGTACATTCTAATATTGCAAAGGTCCATAGCCTTCTTTACTATTTTTTTTTTCTTTTCTATTGCCAGGCTACCATGACCTTCTTTGATACCACACCAACAGGTCGCATTCTTAATCGCTTCTCTTCAGATCTGTACTGTGTGGATGATAGTCTCCCTTTCATTCTCAACATCTTCCTGGCCAACATCTTTGGACTGCTGGGCATGCTGGTGATGATAACCTATGGGTTGCCTTGGATTGGGCTAGTCTTACTGCCCTTGGTGGCCATCTACTACTCCATCCAGCTTTATTATCGACGTACCTCCCGTGAACTGAAGCGTCTCTACAGCATCACCTTGTCGCCTATTTATACCCATTTTTCAGAGACCTTGACAGGCCTCAGCACTATCCGGGCAACCAGGATGACTGGGAGGTGAGTTTTTCTCTTCAGCTGGTAGAAGTGTAAATTCACCTGGCTATGTGGGAACTGTTTCAAAAGTTGATAAGAACTGCATGAGAAATTCTTCCTAATGTTAATCTTTTGGCTGAACCCAGTCTAGGTTTGAGACAGAGAATCAAGAACAACTGGAACTGAACCAGCGTTGCCGTTTTGCCAGCAATACGGCAATGCAGTGGCTAGATATTCGGCTGCAGATGATTGGAGTTGCTGTGGTTACTGCCATTGCAGGAATTGCCATCATCCAACACCAGCGGAAACTGGGTGATCCAGGTGAGCTATAGAATTATGGACTCTGCAAGGACGCACCAATCCTTCTATGCCATCCTTGCCCACTGAGTCTTTTTTCTTTCACTCACAATATTGTTCCTTTCATCAGTGATATTGTCAGTTTGTGAACCATCTCTATGGATACTATCAAACTGCCGTAGAGAGAGGGGGGAATTCCAAACATACCTGTGGTCAAAAAAGAATCTCAAACTGGCCTGTGAATGTGCATGTCTAAACTACCATCTCTCATTGGCTGTGATTTATGACGAAGGCTGAGAGGAGGACAGTAATGCGGGCAAAGTTCAGAAGCAGATAAAGAAAGCAAAAAAGATGGCTGCGACAACGAAATGCCAGGATGTTAATCCTAATAAATGATTGGATTTCTTTTGAACCTTGTCTCAAGGCTTGTAAATTTGTGGGAACTTGACAGATATTATATGTGGATTCTGGATTTTTCTCCCTCCGCCGAAGAAAGGATAATAGTACCAATGCTGAAAAAGAAAAGTATTTTTGCTCATACAATCAGCCTGCATTGTATGTGTAGACAGACAGGTTGTTTTTCTGTTCCTTTATCTTTCCCTTAAAAGAAGAGAAAAATAATATTGCAGTCAAATGAAGTCCATGTGAGAACAGGTAAAGTGCAGTGAACTACTAGAACCAGTTTTTCAGCATGGCAGGCTTCTTTTTCTAATCATCTCTATAAAGTTAGACCAACTGTCTTAAACCGAGGGTATCCTTCAGATGTATAGCCTCCAATAAGCAGTTCCTACCTTACAACCATAATGGAGCCTTAAGTCATGACAGTCATAAAGTGGGTCACCATATGGCCGGATCCATTTGTATGACCTTATGAACAGAATAATTATCAGTGCTTTTGATCTGGAATATTAGGAATCCTAGAAATACCTTTCCCCCCAAAAATAAGACAGGGTCTTATTTTATTTTGACCCCCGAAATAAGAGCTTGACCTTATTTTTGGGGAAGTCTTTATTATTTTTGAGGTGCAGGAGGCAGCAAATATGGTCACCTCATGGCTGCTGCTGTGTTGCAATATTTTTGGGGAGGGCTTATTTTTGGGGGAGGGTTTATTTTAGTGCATGTGCTCAAAAGCCCAACTGGGCTTATTATCCAGGGAGGTCTTATTTTCAGAAAAACAGGATACTTCTTTCTGAAAATACTTAAAGCTGGATAAACCAGGGTTTTATTTCAAGTAGTGGGCATGTGTCAAAAAAAGGAAAGAACAGATTCTGGATCACTATTTCTAAAAAAAAAAAAGAAGTTGGAATATTAGTATCAAAATCACTTCAACAGTTCCAAGGAAAACTTTTCTTCACATGTTGGCACCTTTCTGCCCTTCACCTTTGGAGATGGATTACTATCTCTTATCATCACTAGTTCTTTGCTTTTTTTCCTCAGACGGTAACTTTCAATTTTGTTTTATTTTGTCTTTTTTTTTTGCCCCTCCAGGTCTTGTGGGTTTGGCCCTTTCCTATGCTCTATCTGTTACAAACTTGCTGTCAGGACTCATCACCAGCTTCACTCAGACGGAGACCATGATGGTGAGCGTGGAACGGACCGAAGAATATGCAACAGAAATTCCCATAGAACCTCAGGAGGAACTGCTTCCAGTAAGGCTGCCTTGTCTAAAATCATTTGAACAATTTGTTTATCTAGATGTAGAGTATTCATTTTCATATAATGCCAATGTAGTGATTGCTCTGGGCTGTCTTTGCTTTTGTGGTGTCCTTGAAAAAGCAGTTGGTCCTCTTGAAGGACCGTAAAGAGAGGGTGAAGGTGAACTCAAATCTCCAGTATTTTTTCCATTCTTCCAAACTCACTTTGTTTTAATAAGCATAATTTGGAGTCTGAGGAGGCACACTGAGAGGGAACGATTTCAATTAATCTCTTGATGCAGATTTCCTAGGTTCTGTAGAATTGTAATTTCATTGTAATTTTTACAATGACAATAAAGATTATTATTATTATTATTATTATTATTATTATTATTATTATTAATTGCTGAAGAGCACAGAAAAGTAGGGTTCCATTCTAAGAATGAAGCTCATGTTAGGGACGAAGTCCATGCTATCATCTTGAAGACTGCAACAAGGGCAGTTCAGTAGAAAAGTAGTTGATGCCAAGAGGGCAGGTGAGCCCAGTCATCTTCCACCAGACTATAACATCTAGAGTGGGAAGAACTCAAAATAACATTTACAATAATTGTTTTTACGTGATACTTCATGATTTGATTTGCTGTATTTCTACTGGTGATATTAAATAATAGATCGGAACAAACTGCATAAGTTGTAGCTATCTTTGCTCATTTCTAACATTGTTTTTTTCTTCCTTTAAGGTACCCCCAAACTGGCCGGTTAGAGGGCATATGGAATTCCAGCAAGTAATATTAGCCTATCGGCCAGAATTACCCAATGCCCTGGATGGTGTTACCTTCACTATCTATCCTGGGGAAAAAATAGGGATAGTTGGACGTACAGGGTCTGGCAAATCCACTCTCTTCCTGGCCCTTTTCCGCATGGTGGAACTGAGAGGTGGACACATCCTCCTAGACAGTATTGACCACTGCTCTGTAAGCTTGAAGGAGCTAAGGTGAGTCATTTTCAACAATAGTGGCTCTAGGTTCCAGGGGTTATTAATCCTTCAGTTGTTGGTACCATGATTCTCAAACTTAATCATGCTTAAATTTTGCAGATAAACCACTTAAGCGTGCCTCAGTTTATCAATGGTGATGTTAGTGTTCCTCAAACTCCTTTGCATCCATTTGAGAAGTAAATTTAAGGAGATAGTAAAAGAGTTGTTTAATGTATCAGTTGTGTGCTTGCTATTATTTCCTGCTGTCTTCTTTTTAGATCTAGATTGGCCATAATTCCCCAGGACCCTTTTTTGTTCAGTGGGACACTCCGTGAAAATCTAGATCCCCAGCAGCAACACACGGATAATGACTTGCATCAAGTTTTGGAGCAATGCCACTTGCACACATTAATTACAGACATGGGTGAGTCTTTTGTTTGGGGTAGAAAAAGGAGCTGCTGGAGCAAAAGGCATCAAAACCCTAATAAACCATCCTTCAGATTATGAGGTGTTGGAAAACTGATCAGAGTAGTTAAAAAAAGAAAATAAATTAATACCCACAGGGTTGTAGATTCTCAGGCTGCCACAGAATGATACATTTTGAGCTTAAGAGGGTTAACTTTATTCAGAAAAATGTTATCAAGACAGAGTGGGATGGAGCCAAAATCAAAAAATCTGAGGCCAGATCTTTTTCCTACTTCACTCTTCCCTCTTTTCATCTCACTCCCTCACTTTAGTAGACAAGCAGAGGAACAGATCTTCTTCAGAAACATGTTATCATGTCAAAAAGGTGGACTTTTTCTTTTGCCCCTCGTGTGCAGAAATCTAATCATTGAGGAAGAGCTACTTGTTCAACTTTTTCCACTTTCTGTTTTAGTGGGGTTTTTCTCTCTCTCTGGGTCTCTCTCACTTTCGCATAAAATACTGGATGCTTCAGTCTGCTGCTGATAAAATATTTAATAAAAGATGCCAAGAATCTTGATAGGAGATTCCTACTTGGTGGGGGAGGAAGGGGCTGTTATTTTTGAACTGTTTAAAAAGTGTAGTAGTTAAAACCCAACATGACTAACCTAAGATATGGCTGATTGCAAAATGTATGGATGCTTTCTGTGTTATGTATTCAACACCCTTTAATATTTTTCCCTTTTTATATATATGCTTTATATGCATTTGTATGGACGGGCTCTCTGTAAGCTTGTTTGCTTAGTCAACATGCATGCACATTCTCTGGTTACTGTAGTTTTTCCTATTTTTTATGTATTTTCTCTGTGCTGAGGTTTTCTCCTTTCCCCATTTCATTTCTAAAGCGGTGAATAGTTTTTCTTATAAATTTGGAGAAAATTCAGCTTTCCCGTCCATGAAATGATTGAGCTTCATTCATTTGCATTAGGGAGTTACGGGGGTAATTGGAAAGGTAGATGAAGAGTGACCTGCATCACAACTCCTGTTCAGAATACGTGTTCTAAAGCAGGAGTCTCCAACCTTTGCAACTTTAAGTCTGAAGGACTTCAGCTCCCAGAATTCTCCAGCCAGCAAAGCAAAGCTGGCTGGAGAATTCTGGGAGCTGAAGTCCTTCAGACTTAAAGTTGCAAAGGTTGGAGACCCCTGTTCTAAAGGGACTTTGCAGTAAAGGAATTTTTCACCGAGCACACATTGTTAGTGCTTCGTTGCTGCAACTCAGTTTTCTCTCTCTTGAGCTTCAGATGCAAATGAACTAGCACAAAAATTTTAATCTCACATTTGTTTCTTCATGCAAGGTGGGCTGGATTGTGAACTGACTGAGAGAGGAAAGAGTCTCTCAGTAGGACAGAGGCAGCTGGTTTGTTTGGCAAGGGCCCTCTTGACTCAGGCCAAGGTGAGTGGTGTTCATTTTCTTTCTTTGTACATCCTGCCATACTTGGAAGGTGTCAAAACCATTATTTTGGAACTGGAAAAGTTGAAGCAAGTTTGGAGCATCTGTGCTACGGAGAAGAAAGGCTACATTGTTCTGGACTTTTCGTTAGGAAAAAAGGTAATTTAAGTACATTATGTAGGTTTACAAAACTATATATATGGAGAACTGGGTAGAAAAGAAAGTATTGTTCTCTTGTAACTCAAGATTAGCTGCCTACAAGGTTCAAGAAATTAATGGTATTTATTGTTACAAAATGTAGCTCCTGTTCATGAGTAACAGATCCATGATATCTAAATGGAATTACCACAAGAGAGAAGTTGCTTGGGTTGAAATCGAGAGCAAAACCAAAAGAACTATTGTCTTCATGATTTGAGACTTTCCAGAAGCACCTTGCTGTCCACATTTGGACTTAGTAGATCCTTGCTTTGTATGCCAAAGGTTTTTATTCAAAGTAAGGGCATCCATCAGTTTCTTCTTGTGTTGGAAGAATGCTTTCTGCTTTGTCTCAATCATAGATTCTGTGCATTGATGAAGCCACAGCAAGTATTGATCAGAAGACAGATAGACTCATCCAGCAGACCATTCGCCAGCGATTTGCAGATAAAACTGTTTTAACTATTGCCCACAGGTAATGTTTTATTTCTTCGTTAGCCTCTACTCTTCAGTCTGTATAACTGAAAAAAAATCTAATATCTTATATATTTCTGGTAGTGACTGACCAAAAACCATGTTATGCTGAATATCTTGAAGGATGTTTCTACACCAACATTTCAACTATTCACCCAGACCAACTGCCTAACTGCTGCTTTTCCTCAAAATTCAAGTTTTTCCCTGCCAGCATTTCTTTTGAGTACTTCTGCCTGATTCTAATATCTCTTGATTGGGGGAAGTGATTTCCAGATTAGGCTGCCCTAAAGCTTGTCTTAGACTGGATTTGGGTAGCCACAGATACCAAGAGATATTTAGTTTTCTGTTTTTAAACCTGTTTGAAATTGGCACACGGGAACATTTTTACATTTTTCAAACATTTTAAACTGGGTCTTCACATATCTGTGGATAAGACTCCAAATAATACACACAGCAACAGTTGTGACCATCAATTACAGTGCTATTATGTTTTTTTAAACACAAATGACCTTCCTAAAACCACCTGTTTTCCATCAATTGAAATATTGATCTCTGCCTCATGCTCACATTTGAAAAACAGATGAACAGTGCAATTTACAGAATATGCCCAATGAGCAGCAATTGTGTTTTAAATAAATATTACTTCTGTCCTGCCTCATACCTGAAAATGGTTCCAGTGCAGATCCTGCTCCAGAGTACAGGTGTGAAAAAGATTTCACACTGAGGACCATTTTACTGCCAATGATGATGTTATCCATTCAGTCGAATCTGGCCCATAAAATCTTGATTTTATGGGCCAGGTCTCTCCAGTATTCTGATCTTGTACTACTTCAAGTTTTTCTATGTTCTGGCTGATATTAGCTTTGATGGCGTTCAGCCACCATGTTCTTTGACAGAGGGGTTTCCTTTTACCACCAACTCTTCCTAACATAATTGCTTTCTCCAATGAATTCCCCAAGACATAGCCAAAGTTAAGTGAGACAGTTTTGTGATTTTGCTTTCTAGTGACATTCTTGTGTTACTGTCAATATTGCAATGCTTTTATACAGCTCTAGTGCCTACACAGGAATATAATCGTCCAACTAACAAACCCAAGAAAAGAAGGCACTTTCAGGAACTTTAAAATTCCAAAAGAAAAACTTTATTGAATACATCATTTTGGCATTGAAGCAAGCAAAACCAACTCTTAAATTTTCCCGCGCAAGCTTGCATAGTCAAGAAATAGGTTTCACTGCTCCTCCCATGGAACAGGTCACGTTGTCCAGTTAGGAAGCGTTCTTTTGCTTCGATAACAATCCATGTCTTGGCTGCCTCCTGAAGAAGTGTCCTTGGCTCTCACGGTTGAAGTCTGGAGCCTCTGCATTCCATCTCCCCCTTCCCTCCCCCTACTTCTTTGACAAGTTGAAAATGATAATAGTCATAAAAAGTTTAAGTGTTTTTCAATCTTGACACTCTGACCTGTAGAAGCCATTAGTGTCATCTTCAACAAATAAAAACACAGGCAAAAACTCTAATTCACATGAACAGCAAAAGAACTGATTAAACCTGTTCCCAGAATGTATCATCTGAGCCTCCTAACATCCTTTTTTTAAAAACAATGTGGCCACCTCATCCACTGTCTGCAAAATCTTGAATTATATTAAGAGGAGCATCAAATGCATATCTGGAGTATTCTAGCACTCTGCCTATGCTATTGTGTTTATTTCTACCAGGTTGAACACTATCCTGGACTCAGACCGAGTATTGGTGATGAATGCTGGGCAGGTAGCAGAGCTTGATTCGCCTGCTGTACTCAGCCAGAAACAGGACTCTTTGTTCCAGCACCTTCTACAGTGTGGATAGCAATAACCTTCCTGTGGACATTCTCAGACTTGAATTGATTGTACCTCATGACTGCAAGCTTTCCTGTCTACAATACGGGCCTTATCCACAAGTCAATCTCACTCCTTTCAGATCCACCCATTGACTTTAGAGTTTCAAAAAGAACACAGGGCAGGTCTTTTCTTAGTAGCCTGAAAAACTCCATTTTTGTGAATTTGCTAATTTTATTTCCACTCAATTGTCATTAAAATACTCAATTTTTTTTTGAAAGCTGGTTTTTATTCATTTATCATAATGCAATCAACAAAAATGATTCAAAGCAGTTTAAGATTCTTATCCCACGTACAGTATGCTGCTTCAGACTCAAGTTAGGTCAGATCCACAATCTTTACATCTTTTCTTCTACTATCCTGCATTTCACCTCTGGGAATATATATATATATATATATGACCTTTTCTTATAAATAAAAATTAAACAATTCTCATTTTTAACTAACTCATTTTTAAATAAAAGCTTGCTTTTATTTTTAAATTTCACAAATAGCACACAACATATGTTTGTGCTAAGATTCTCAAGACAATCTCATAACAGATATGCTGTGATTCAGACAATCTCTAAAAGAGAAGAGATTGTATTTTAAGAAATCCAACTGGATCATCCAGAAGAGTATGCAGTGTTATCCGGTATATTTGTCTGTTAACAGAAAGGGGCTTTGGTCTCTTGTAATACACATTTGAGATACAGATAAAAGTAATTAGAATTAAGAATGTCACTGTTGTAGTCTGGTAAAAGTAGAATAAAATTGCTGGTAACCTAAACTACAAAATTAAAGCTAACTTCCTATGTACTAGGTTTATGTTTTTCTTTCTAGAGAAAGATTAAACCAATCTGGATGATCAAAGATGGTTCATTCTTTCACAAAACAAAACAAAAATGACATTTATGCTTGATTCATGACAGAAACTTTAAGCAATCTGATGGTCCAGGTATCATTTTAAGTAAAGTGGTTTGATAGCTTTTATGATTGTGGCCTGAACAAAATTGTTCACGGTTGGTTTCTTTAACTTTTAGACTGATCAATTTAAAAATTATCCGTTGAGTTTTGTTGGCAGAATAACAAAAAATTAAGGTCAGGTTTAGCACCTAGTAACTACAGGTAGTCTTCACTTGCCAAGTACAATTGAGACTACCAATTCCATTGCTAAGCATCATGGTCATGAAATGTTATGTGACTTCTCTGAACTTATATTAATTCCAGTGCAGTCATTAAGTCAATTGCTGCAGATTGTTGAGAAGTTGCATGATTGCAACTTCCCTGGTTCTCCATTGACTTTGCTTGTTGGAAGCCAGATGTGAGTTCACAAATGGTGATCACTTGACCATGAGATGATGTGTCCATTGTAAATGCATGCTGGTTATGAAGTGTCTGAATATTGGTCACATGAAAATAGCAATGCAGCAATAGCTACTGATTCAAGGACTACTTGTAAACCTATTTCTTCAGCACTGCATTACATCAAATAGTTGCTAAGGGAGGCAATCAGTAAATGAAGAATATTCTATGGGTGCAATATACCTCCTATCATCATGTGCCTGAAGTACATTTTTGCTTTCAAATCCAAAGTGTCATATAGTCCTAACATATGCTACTTCTGCAATATATTGCTTACTTTCTAGTCTAAGGGATTCATATCAAGTTAAGCTCAAGAGACATTTGTTTGCATTGCTGCCAAATCACTATTTCACAACTTTTAGAGAAGATACATTCCTGTTTTTGTCAACATTTTTATCAATTAATACAACTTTTTATTATAAATAAAATAAAAAGAGAAATATTTAAATACAGCCCAGTATAGACTGAGGTTGCTGGGAGTCACAGAATGCTGATTTATTGCTACTGAGGATTAAAATGAGATAAAGCAGGAAGATGAAATATAATCTCTCATTTTGACATGTCACTTGTAGGTTAAGAACCAATTTTACGTGTTTCCCAGGGTCATAAAGTTAGCCACAGAAATTGTTAGATAAATCTAAGATTGTATTGCAGTTTCAATTGCCCATCTCAACCCCCTACATGAAAGCAAAGGAAAAATTCCTGTTTAAACCAAATTGCTTGGGGTAAAGCTTTAATAAATAAATATTATTATGTAGCTCACTGAGCCAATTGTAGAAATCTTTACACTTGCAAACTGAAGTTTGGAAATATTTGTTTCTGGACATATTTATCAGAGCTTTATAGCATAGTTCATACTCAATACTTAACAATTCTGCAATGATATCCAGAGATATTAAATACTATTACATTAAGATCTGACTAATGTTCAGAGTTACTTTCTTTGCATACCTGCCTCAGAAAAAAAAATTACAGGCACCTTAACAATCTGGTCCATGTTTACATACAAAGCCAAACATATAGTCTATTTGCTCTTTATCAGATGCAGCAATCTACACAAATTGCTATGTAAAACTTCTCAGGTCCAATGAAGCATTCAAATGAACATCTATGGGGATTCTCAATCATCAAAGTCATAGTTGTCCCAAAGGTGCTTTTCAAAAGGTAGCTGGACTTTCTTGATTTCTTCCTTGAAGATATTTTGCTTCTTGTCCAAGAAGCTTATTCATATGACAAAGTAATTCATGCTAGGGTTAAAAGTACAACTAATCTCATAGAAGTTTTTTTTAAGGCAGAATTTGAATTGCTTTCGTAGAATTGGTAATGCTACAAAATATATTATAGAAATGTATTTGCTAATATTTATTAGCAAATATTTGCTATTATAGAATATTTGTTAAAATATTTTCAGTTTGTTCTCAGTTAAATGTAGATTGAATCTCCATGTAAATTTCAGGAACACCAAGAAAACCATAACCTACCTTTGATTAATTTATTTGTGCTCCCATTCTTCAGTAGATGTTATTTCCCATCAGATCATTTATCTTTAAAGTACAAAGGAATGTAATTTGACAAATGAAGTAGATAAGCCATCATTTATATATTTAAGGCTTGGATGTACAGCTGCCTGAATCAGCTGACATTTAATCTCAGGAATCCAAAGGCAAGACATATAATAGACAAAATCTGTAAATTCTTTTCACAATTCATTTTCTAGCAACACTTAGCTCCTGCAGAGGTTACCACAGCCATGATTCACAAACCATGGTCCACAGAGATCCACCAGATATTCTGTAGCTTTGGTAACCGCAGCCCAATTACTATCTTAGCCCTCGGGAGCCTCACTAAGAGAAGCTGGGGGACTTTGTCTTTGTCAGGAACAGATGTTTGCTTTGCCTTACATTATTCCCCCTAGCTCTGGAAAAACTTAACTCTGCCTTGACTCGTTTTTGCCTCTGCCTTGCCTTGCCTTTGCTTCTTGGACTTGCCTGAATCTGTGGAATCACCCTTGCCTTTTGGACCTTGACTCTGGCCTTGCCCCTTTTCTTTGGACTTCCTTTGCCTTTGCAAATTTGTTTTGGTTGTTTACTGGCTTGTGTTTCTGGGACCGAGGATGCCTCCCTTCAGAGAAAGTGGGGTGGAGCCTTACCAGCCACTGTAGGACCATTTGTTGTGGCAGTTATCAGAGCAATAAAGGACTCTAATGATGCCTGTCTCTGCCTAGTGATGTGTCATAACAATGCTGCATGATTTCCAAGGATTCTTTTCTGTTGAGAATGATGCTGTTTGATCAGATGTTGCTTGAGGCTTTCAGACTGACTTACAGCATGACGTGGTGGTATTTATTTCATTTATGTTAAAAAAAGGATCAAGATTGTTTTTAGGAATGCAGTGAGATGACCAAATGTTAGTTAGAAACACAATTTCTATATTTGTATACTTCAAAAGTTCAGTCTGGTTTCTTTTATTAAAATACATCCATTTATTATCTTCCACTAAAAATCCAAGAACATATATCAGATTAGTGAATAGATAGGAATTAATTACTAATATTTTTCAACCAAATATAAATGTACAGATTTTTGACTATATGCAAACTGTGTTGCCTGACCTTTCAGTGTGAAATTTAGGTGTTATTCAATTGGTTAAAAAAAAAAAATCAGTTTCAAAAAAGAGCTCCAACTTTGTGTTTTCAGAAGATGGTAGGATTAGGTAGGCCTATCCAGTTGTAAAACATATTTCAGTCAGATAATTAACTTTTTTCTGTTTCCAACTGATTAAGAGTCTGACAACTTTTAAGATTTTTTAATGAATTACATCTGTAGTTTCAAAAACATAATTTAATTAAGATTTTTTGAGTAATTTTATTTAAAAAAGTAAGAAGGAAAATAAAACTAATGTAAATGTAAAAAGAAAAGAAAAGAAATAAATCAAAGAGGAAAAGTAAAAGTGCAAGAAAGGGGAGGGAAGGAAAAATAGAAAAGAAAGAAAAAAGATAAAGTACCTTCCAATCTTCTTTTTAGAAGTTACAGATAGTCCATGACTTATGACATTCATTTAATGACAATTCAAAGTCATGACAACCTTGAAAAAATTATTTACCATCTGTCCCTACATTTGCAACCATTGTATCAACCCGCCTCCTCCCCTCACATTTATGACCAAGTACAGCATCCTATGACCAAGTGCAGCATCCTATGATCATGTGATTGTGGTTTCCAACCTTCCCAATTGGTTTCTGACAAAAATTATGGAAGTTGAATTTTCTTAACAATCATGTGATTGTGCTTAATGACCACGATGATTTGTTTTACAACCACCATAAAAATGATCATGAAATCTTGTCTAATCACTTGATAACTTATGACTGCACCAGACATTTTGGTCCCAATTCTGATCATGTTGAGGATTATCTGTATAGATACATTAATAAATTCTCTCTGTAGTTACAATGTGATTATATTCTTTCTATAATGTATCTTGTCTAATAGTTAAAAACCACAAATCATACATTTATTTTTTCTGTTTTGCACAAAAAGTCCATTAGGGGTTTCTTGTCCGCAGTAAACATAGAAATTGTCTTTTCGCTAAACAATTTTGCCATCTCAGCAAGTTCCATCATCTGTATCCAATATTCTTCCATTATGGGGAATGCCAAATCTTTCTATTTTTGTGCATATAAGAACTTTGCTGCATTTATCAAGTACAAAAACAAATGTCTAAGACTTTTTTCCAATTGTTTGACCATCAATTCCAAAAAGAAAAGTCTTAATTTTCTAGCTCTTTTACATATCCATTAAGCATAATACAACGTCTCTTCTTGTTCACATATCCCATATGAATGAAGTATTTTATACATTCCAGGCAATTTCTCCGGTGACGTATATTTACGAAATATCATTGTATAAAAAAATATCTTTATAACATAGTGAAAATTTTGATCCTCTCAACCACGTTTCATCTGTTTATTATAATTAAAATAATAGCCCACTTTATCAAACTTTCCAAAAATTGTTCTTCTATTTCACATATCAATAAAAGTTTATACATTTTAGCAATTACATATTCATCATTTGTACACAATTCTATTTCAAATTTAGCCTTATGATGTTCTTTTAGCTACTTTAAATCTTTCTGGTAATTGAATATAAGAAAACCACTGTCCCACTGCCATTAGTTCTTTATTTTACATTCTTCCTAACACAATATTAGTATCTCACAATAAGTTAGCCAAATTTGTTTGCCTATTATTTCTTGTCTATAAAATGCTTGTTATGCTAAGAGCCAGAAAGATGATTTTTGAGCACAACCTGGATTTGTATCTCTTCCATTCTCAATATAGCACAAATAACATAATTATTTTTCAAATCCAATGAACTTCAACTTTATTGTATCACAAATATCCCTGCCATCTTAATCTCATGTCCTTTTGATTCAAAAGCCTTCTATTTCTCAAGAACACTTACTCTTTCATCCAAATGAAACAGCAAGAGATGCTTCTTTCAAAAGTTTGTGCATACACACACTTCCCAAAAACTGTGAGAAGGGAGAAGGAAAACCTATCTTTTTCCGATATGTGTGTTTTGTAGGCAAATAAGATTGTTTTAATTTTTTCAAATAATGACTTTTTTTTCACTTTCGGGGAGCATTTGCAATATTTATATTTTAATGTAAAACATATAGATCACTTGTAATCCATAATCACATAAAAAATAAGAATCAACACTTATAAGTACCAATAATTATAACCAATACTAATCCAGTATATCCCTTTCAGTTTCCTCTTGCACCAGTTTGAGTTTTTATGTCTTCTTTGACACTTTCATTTGAATCTCTTCCAATTCTTTTTTGAATTTTTCTAGAAATCTCCACACCTCCTGGACAGAATTCAACTAAAACCTCTGCTATTTAAAAGTAAAATTCATATCTTCCAATTTGTTCCATCAAAATGAGATCCTTTACTGTTTTAATCTTAGTCAAAAAAACAAACACTCCTTTCTCTTACACAAAGTTATAATGACAATTTAAGAGCAATTATAACTATATTGCCAATACTTAATGCAAAACTTAATCCTTTTTTCCTGACAAAGTGCACAAAAGCATTCCTTGCGATATTTCTTGTTCTTGCAAATCTTGAATTTATTTTATACATTTTTATCAATTTATGCCTCAATACACTCCTCTGCCCAATCCCCAAAAAATGCCGGGACTTTAATAATCTTCTCTCTAATATCTTCACCAGAACCCTATGGCCTTGCTCTAAGTCCTAAAACAAATTCTTATTCTCTTAATCAAATATAGCCAGATTATCTAGTTCTCTTTCCAACTCCCTGTCAGGAACTTCTGTCCTTCTCTCTAAAATTTCTACGTTGATTTGTTTTATCTCGCCAGACATTTGTTATAGCACTTTCCATCATCTTGGCTTCTTCTTCCATCTCCTCTTTCCTCTACAAGTCTTTCATCCATATTTTTTTCTTAAGCACTATAAATGGAGTATCAAGTGATTTTATCTTATTTGCCCATTTGCTAACATTATTTCTGAAGCAAACTTGGTATAATTCCTTTTTCTGCAGGTTGCTCTAGTGATTTCCTCTCTTCCATTCTTGCTGTTTTGCTGGTAGTTGTCATTGTATTATAATCCAAAAATGAAAGTGTCTCAAACAAGAGAAAATTAAAGGCAAGCTTCCTATATTTTATGTCCTTCTGTGCTTTCATCCCTAATAGCACTAATTATATTCAACATCACAGTCAAAAACTCTATAATTAGTAAATTTCAGAGTTTGGCTCATTATCTTAATGTTATTTTTCCTTTTGTGCAATCCACCAATTGTATGCATTCTTTAAAAATAAACAAAAAAAACATTCCCACAAAGTCTAGTTCTTTTGGCTAATTTAATTCTAATTTATTTAAAAGCACTTTTGCAAAAAAAAAAAATCTTTCAAAATAACCATCCCCTCTATCTGTTTTTTTTAAAAAAAAATCAAATTTCCATGTTTGCTTCTACATTACATTCAAGGAAGTAGTGTAAAAACAAAGCTCTATCACATGTTTTGTTTTCCAAATGCTCCAAAGCCTACTGGAAGATTAAATATTTAGTTAGAGCTGAGCTTAAAGTTGTGAAGAACTTTTCAGCAAAAACTAATAGAACACTAAAAAATCAGAGAAGATATGATGTTTTACTTACTAAAGTTTTCTGAAGGCTTCCAATGGTGGAGATTTGTGTTTGTAGATGTCAGGAGGAAAAGTATTTTGTTTTTTTAAAACATTTTTTCTGACCAGAAGGAAATAAATATGGCACTATGACTTCTTTCTTAGAGTACAATGCCATACAATGTACTCATAGAATAATGTGACATTCTTTTAAAATGTTCTTAAATGATCCATTCTTTTAAAATAGAATAATATGGATAACAAGAAGCATCATAGGGTGACATTATCCAGGGGGGGAAATGAGGGATGCTTTTATTTTCTCATGATAACAAAAACACATTAAGCTTCCTGTTAGCATCTTTTATACACAAAAAAACTCTCCTGAAAAGTTTTAAGAGCTGTGGCAATCCAAAAATTAATCAAATGTTCTCACAACTGCAACCTGAAAATCAGGTTGTAGTAACCTTTCAGATTATCTCCAATTTAAGGAAACTTTCAGCTATTCAGAAAATATAGAACTTAATAACTTCTTTGAGGAGATACCATTGATAAAATATATTATACTGATATTTAATGAGCCAAGAGACAAAATTTCTTAACTTTTTTTTTTTACTTTTCTTGAAACATAAAATAAATTTGAATAAAATATAGTGCTTGAAATCATGACAGAATAAAAATATTTTCTAGAATTGTAGTCTTCATCTCAAAATCTTACCACAGCTTCTAACCTCTAAAGTCAGGTCAGGTATAGGACAGTCTTTTAGGTTTTTCCTTCTGCTGGTTTCTGTCCTTGCTCCAGGTAAACCATCCCTTATGAATAAACAAAAAGATATTTATATAAGAGAAAGTCCTCTATAGAATTTAATTACAAAATATCTTAATAGTTATGTATCACAAACTATTGAACACAAAAATAACTTTTTTTGTTTTCATCAGTAACTTTCTAAGGATTTGTTGTTTTGTTCATTCCTATTTGCTACAACATAATCCTTTTCAAACATCAAAGTTTTCTTCTAGAGCAGGGATCGGGAACCTTTTTGACTGAGAGAGGAACGCCATATATTTTAAAATGTAATTCCGTGAGAGCCATACAATGTTTAAAACTAAATACAAGTAAGCGTTTGCATTTTATGTACAAACATCGCCGGCGAAATAGCCTCCTTCCCTCCCCCTTTCCCCCCTCCCATGTTGCAACGGCAGCAGCTGGGCCATCACGTGACCCCCCCCCCTACGTGTTCCCCACCCTCCCCTCCCAAACAAACCCGCCTATCTGCTTCTTCCACACCCCTTTCTCCTCCCGCCCTGCTCGCCAGCCGCCCGGCATGCGCGCAGAGAGCCCGCATCACCTGCGCGGACCCGCCTTCCTCTTCCTCCTCTGGGTCCCTCCCGCCCGGCTGCTCTTCTCCCGCCCTTCCCTCCCCCCCCTCCGCCGCCATCTTCGCTTCATTCCTTTCTGCCTGCCTCCCTGCCGGCTCTTCCATTTTGCAGGATTGTAGCTGTCAGCCACGGGTAGGTGAGACAGAGGAGGAGGAGGAGGAGACGATGACGACGACAGCGCAGAAAACGACACCTTGCTCCGCAGGGGCCTTCTCCGGATCGCCTTCTTGCAGCACTCCCTCCCTCAGAGCTTCCCACAGCCGCTCCTCAGTGGTCTCAGCTCGTCAGGCCCGGCTGCCAGGCTGCGTCGGCGCCGCTTCGAGGCCTTCCCACTCACCCACCCCTCACTTCAGCCTGCTGGGCTGACGGCCACCCCCCCCCTCAACGCCGCCACCATGAGCTCTGGCACGCCGTATATCGGGAGCAAGACAAGCCTCATCTCCAAAGCGCAGATCCACTACGAGGGCATCCACAGTGTCTTATTTGTCTGCAAGCCAGATGCAGCCATCAAAAGAGCCATATCTGGCTCGCGAGCCATAGGTTCCCGACCCCTGTTCTAGAGGAAGGCAATTATTTAAAAAATTCATCTTATCTAAAGCACTGTTCCTTCTTTTGATATCAGTGAAGTTCTGATCAAAACTGACCTATAGGATTTAATTTAATTTAATTTATTTAGATTTATAGAACCGCCCTTCTTCATTGAAATGGACCCAGGGCAGTGCACAGGAAATTAAAATCAATAAATAACAATAAATACAGAAAAGTTAAGAATAAATTAAACTAAAAGCCTGTGCTAAAAATCCCAATTAAAATTCTAAAATGCATTTACTCATTGGCTAAGCTAGGCCGGCTTGATGGAACAGATAAGTCTTAAGTGAGCGGCGAAAGAGGGGAAGGCCTGTGATGGTCCGAAGTTCGGGGGGTAGGTCGTTCCAGAGGGATGGCCCAGCCACTGAGAAGGCTCTCCCCCTGGGCCACCGCTAGCCCGCATTGGCCGGCGTATGGTACCCTGAGGAGGCCCTCCCTATGGGAGCGGATCGGACAGAGGGAGGTATACGGCAGGAGACGGTCCCGCAAATAACTAGGCCCCATGCCATGGAGCGATTTAAAGATGGTGACAAGCACCTTGAAGCGCACCCGGAAGGCCACCGGCAGCCAGTGCAGCTCACGCAGGAGAGGTGTTACGTGGGAGCTTTGAGATGCTCCCAGAATCCCCCGCGCGGCCGCATTCTGTACTAGCTGGAGCCTCCGGATGCACCTCAAGGGGAGCCCCATGTAGAGATAGTTACAGTAGTCTAGGCGGGACGTGACGAGCGCTTGAATGACTGTGCGGAGAGCGTCCTGGTCAAGAAAGGGGCGCAACTGGCGTACCATGTGTACCTGGTAGAAAGCCCCCCTGGTCACGGCCGCCACCTGGTCATCCAGGGGCAGCTGCGAATCCAGGAGGACACCCAAGTTGCGGGCCCTTTCCACGGGGGCCAGTGATTCGCCCCCGATGACCAGCGATGGAATATAGATGTTAAACAGGAAGGGTGAGAGGACCGACCCCTGAGGCACCCCACAAGTGAGTGGTCTCGAGGTCGACCTCTGCCCTCCTGTCAGTACAAATTGCGACCAACCGTAGAGGTAGGAGGAGAACCACTGTAAAACATTCCCCCCCAGTCCCAACCCCTCCAGTCGGTGCAATAGGATACCATGGTCTATGGTATCAAAAGCCGCTGAGAGATTTAACAGGACCAGGATAGAGAAAAACCCCTATCTCTGGCCCTCCAGAGATCATCCACCAACGCGACCAATGCCATCTCGGTGCTGTGCCCAGGCCGGAAGCCGGACTGGCACGGATCTAGATAAGCAGTTTCCTCCAGGTGCCAAGAGAACTGCTGTGCCACCACACTCTGTACAACCTTCGCCAAAAAGTGAAGGTTGGAGACCGGACGGTAGTTAGTTAACAATGCTGGGTCCAGGGAAGGCTTCTTGAGGAGGGGGTCTCACCATCGCCTCTTTAAGGGAGGCCGGCAAGAACCCCTCACTCAGAGAAGCGTTCACAATTTCCTGGAGCCAGCCTCGTGTCACCTCCCAGGAGGCCAGTACCAGCCAGGAGGGACACGGGTCCAATAAACCAATACCTCCCTCTTCTGTAGTTCTCTGAATTCCTCCAGCCATATGGAGCAAATTTTGGCAAGTATATAAGGGGTCATCATTTCCACTATGAACATCAATCCCAAGTAACATTTAATTTCACTCTTTCAGAATAAGCACAGATATCAAACAAATCTGAAATTACGAACTATGGTTTAAGGTTTTGCTTATTTTGAAGTTGTGAGCTAAATGAGGCATAATGAAAGTTACCCGCAATTACAGACATTTACTAACATGCCCTTGTGGCCTCTCACGTGGCGTCGACTCACCCAGGCTTCATGGTTTTCCGAGGAGCTGAGGGAGATGAAAGGCCGCAGGAGACGTCTAGAGAGTAGGTGGAGATCTTCTCGGTCCAAATCTGACCGAACACTGGCAAGATCCCACTTGAGGACTTACCTAGTGGCGATAAGAGTGGCCAAACGTGATTATTGTGCCACTCTTATCGCATCCGCAGATAACCGCCCTGCGGCCCTGTTTGGGGTGACCCGCTCCCTCCTTCAACAGAGGCCGCGGGAAGCCCCTTTGCAGGGCACAGCATAGGAATTTGGAGAGTATCTGCAGGATAAAATCACTCCGATTCGGAGCAAGTTGCCCCCTATAGATAGTAGTCTAGAGGGATCGTCCGATGCAGGCCTTGAGACAATTTTATGGGAGGAGTTTGACTTTGTCACTGCCGAGCATATGGGCAGGTTGTCGAGGAGACTAAAGGCCACCACATGTTTATTGGAACCGTGTCCCTCCTGGCTTGTACTGGCATCCTGGGAGGTCACACGAGGTTGGCTCCAGGATATAGTGAACGCCTCTTTGAGTGAGGGGTTCTTGCCTACCACCCTGAAAGAGGCGGTGGTGAGACCCCTCCTCAAGAAGCCTTTCCTGGACCCAGCATTGTTGGTAAATTACCGTCCGGTCTCCAACCTCCACTTTTTAGCGAAGGTTGTAGAGAGTGTGGTGGCACAGCAGCTTCCCCGCCACCTGGAGGAAATTGATTATCTAGACCCGCGCCAGTCCGGCTTCCGACCTGGTCACAGCACTGAGACGGCATTGGTCACGTTGGTGGATGATCTCTGGAGGGCACGGGATAGAGGGTGCTCCTCTATCCTGGTCCTGTTAGACCTCTCAGCGGCTTTTGATACCATCGATCATGGTATCCTATTGCGCCGATTGGAGGGGGGGTTGGGGGGGGGGAGGCACCATTTTATGGTGGTTCTCCTCCTACCTCTCCGGTCGGTCGCAATTCGTGTTGGCAGGAGGGCAGAGATCGACCTTGAGGCCCCTCATATGTGGGGTGCCGCAGGGGTCGATCCTCTCGCCACTCCTGTTCAACACCTATATGAAGCCGCTGGGTGAGATCATCCGTGGTTTTGGGGTAGAGTACCATCTGTACGCTGATGACACTCAGCTGTACATATCTATCCCAAACCACCCCAATGATGCCATCGAGGTGATGTCCTGGTGTTTAGAGGCCGTAGGGGTCTGGATGGGCAGTAACAAACTCAAACTCAACCCGTCCAAGACTGAGTGGCTGTGGTTCCCGGCATCCCGGTTTAGCCAGGTGAATCCAACGCTGGACATGGGGGGCGAACTATTGGCCCCCATGGAGAGGGCGCACAATTTAGGAGTCCTCCTGGATTCCCGGATGTCCTTGGAGGACCATGTGACAGCCGTGGCCAGGGGGACGTTTTACCAGGTGCGCCTGGTCCGACAATTGCGCCCCTTACTTGACCGAGACGCCCTTCGCACAGTTACTCAAGCACTTGTGACATCCCGTCTGGACTACTGTAACGCTCTCTACATGGTGCTCCCCTTGAGGTGCACTCGGTTACAGTTAGTTCAGAATGCGGTCACGCGGGTGATCATGGGAGCCTCAAGGCAGTCCCATATAACACCTCTCCTGCGCAAGCTGCACTGGCTACCTGTGACCTTTCAGGTGCATTTCAAGGTACTGATTACCATCTTTAAAGTGCTCCATGGCACGTGGCCTAGTTATCTGCGAGACCGTCTACTGCCCCATACATCTCTTCGACCGATCCGCTCCCAAAGAGAGGGTCTTCTCCAGGTGCCGTCGGCCGGGCAATGCCGGTTGGCGACGCCCAGGGAATGGGCCTTCTCTGTGGTGGGTCCAACCCTCTGGAACGACCTGCCTCCCGAACTCCGCGTCACCTCGGACCTCCGCCTTTTCCGCCAGGGCTTGAAAACGCACTTTTTCCATCAAGCCGGCCTGGCGTGAACCACCCTATGCCGACTGAGTTTTAGTTTACCAAAGTTTTAATCAGTGGGATTTTAATTATGTTTTAGCACAGGGTTTTGAGTTTAATGTTGTTTTAGGATAATTTATAGTATTTTGTATATTTGTAGCTGTTTTTAATTCTCCTGTGCGCCGCCCCGGGTCCCTCTGTGGGAGATGGGTGCGGGATATAAGTATGAAAAATAAATAAAATAAATAATAATAATAATAATTTATTTGCAGAAATGCGTGAAGGGAGGACAAAAGGATTACATGTGGAAGGAAATATCTTTTTCATATTTTGACTTACTAAACTAAGATTACGATATCAAAACTTTTTCACAGAAGTTGTTAACTGTATCAACATCTAGAAACATACCTAGATTGAGTTTAAAGTTGTCTCTTCACTTTGGGGATTTTTTTGTAGGTTGTTTTCTGAAGAATCTTTATTTTCTGAAGATAATGTCTGGGATTTTTCAAAATCATTCATCTTCACGCTATGAGGTACTTTATCAAGTTCACTCTGTTTCTCCTTTAAAGTTTTAATAATCAATTCCAATTGAGCAACTATTTTTTCAACGTTTTCTTTCGATCTGCTCAGTTCCACAAGCAAAGGGTCTTCCTCTTTTCGTTTCTTCTGCAGCATCTCCGCTAAATTGAAGTGGTGGAGTGAGATAAAAAAGAAAATTATTTTAATACATGCATTAAAGTAATTAAAATTATAAATTTTAATTTTCTTAGTTCAAGATGCTTGGTATGTATTAAAAGTAATGTTGCCTACACTGATACAGCATATATAATCCACTCTTTAGGATCATATAGTCCTAAATTTATAACTGTTCAAGGTTACGATGCCTCCTCAGAACTCTGACTGTCACAGCATTCCCATGGCCATGTGCTTAGCACCCAACTCACAATCACAATATCACAGCAAGCCACATTCATGTGATTGTAATTTCCCCCATTCCCTGCCAGCTTCCCACAAGTGAAGTCAGTAATAAAATTACAATCACATGATGACACACATAGTCCTTGTATAACTGATGGCAACCCAAACTACTGAAATTGCCATTGCGAAGTTATCCAGTCATGTGACATTGCACTCTACAACTGTGTTGCTTGCAATGGAGTTCCTGGTCCTAACTGCTTTTGTAATCTGGAGACTTTCTGTAGTATTATGAGATGTCTTCAGAATGAGATAAAATATAATTACACACTTTCCAGGGGATTGCGTAGTATTCAGCACCACTACGGAGTACTTCAGGACAAAAAAAAAATATAAAATAAAAGGAACTGATACCTTGTTGTTTTGAAAGCCTATCTAATTCAATCCTGTGATAAAAGAGTTTCTTATGGTGTGATTCTTGCTCAAGCTCCAACTTTACGCTTTTCTCTGTTACCTGGAAATGTTGAGAAGAAATTAGCACATTAAAATATGCTGTTTCACTGACCAAAGTAAAAGCAACTCTACAAGGATCATTATGGCAAATTTCCAATGTGTCCCTGAATCCAGTCTTTTTACATTATTATATATATTTCAAATGATATTTAATGCAATTTATCACAAGAGCTTTTTATATAGTGTGTTCATTTTTCCATTAAAATAGCATGTCTTATTTTATAAAATCTATCTGAAATGATTATTAACTTTGGGAATTTCCTGAAGTTCTATAATTCATAACGAGAGAGAAGGGGGCAAACAAGCTATGACTTAACAAAACAGAAGTGTATTTAATTGTACTAGAATCATTATACCAAAGCACATGTGACAAGCCTGGAATATAGTCTTAATTTGTAAGGAAATAACTTCTTTAGGACACCCAAGACAGTGAATTTTCGTTTGGAAGCTGGAGGTTGAAATCCACCACTAAATGACAAATCTGTGTTTTTGAATTTATGTGTTGCAAATCTTTGACATCAACAAAGGGGTAGGGCAGAGGTTGTAGAGGAACATTTGCCTTTGAATTATGGATTTCCTGTCTGGCCGCTCTCAGAGGGTCAGATTAGGTAATTATATCTCCCCAGCTCTTATTCTTACCACTGGTATACAACAGGGTTGCCTATTGATTCCCTTACTCTATGTACCTGACTGCATTCCCATTTACTCCAGTAATATTATTATTAATTTGCAGATGATACAACAGTGGTGGGACTCATCTCCAGGGGGCATGAGTCTATCGAGATGAGATGGACCGGTTGCTTTCGTGGTGTGCAGACAATAACTTGGTCCTTAACAGCAATAAGACCAAGGAACTTATAGTGGACTATAGAAGGAATAGCTCAGACATCCAGCCTTTGCTTATCAATGGAGACCAAGTGGAGCAAGTAGTTTTAAGTTTCTGGGTGTTATCATAAAAAAGGACCTGACCTGAGGCACTCATATTGGAGCACTGGTCAAAAGTGCTGCAATATTTGACGGCCGTGGCCAGGGGGGCTTTTTATCAGGTTCGCTTGATTCACCAATTGCGCCTCTTTCTGGATCATGACGCTCTACGCACGGTCACTCAAGCCCTCGTCACTTCCCTCCTGGACTATTGCAACGCTCTCTACATGGGGCTCCCCTTGAGGTGCACCCGGAGGCTTCAGTTGGTGCAGAATGCAGCCAAGTGGGGGATTCTGGGAGCCTCAAGATGCTCCCATGTAACACCTCTCCTGCGCGAGCTGCACTGGCTGCCTGTGGCTTTCCGGGTGCGCTTCAAGGTGTTGGTAACCACCTTTAAAGCGCTCCATGGCATGGGGCCTGGTTATTTGCACGACCGCATCCTGCTACCAAATACCTCCCACCAACCAGTCCGCTCCCACAGAGCGGGCCTCCTCAGGGTACCGTCGGCCAAACAATGTCGGCTGGAGACCCCAAGAGGGAGAGCCTTCTCTGTGGCAGCCCCTGCCCTCCGGAACGATCTGCCCCCCGATCTTCGTACGATCACCAACCTGCGCCTCTTCCGTCGGGCCCTGAAAATGCACCTATTTCGTGCGGCCGGCCTGGTGTAGTTTTCTTTTAATCGATTGTAATTTTTTAATTGATTTTCATTGATTTTATTAACTGTTTTTATATGGTTATCTGGTTTTTAGAACGAGCCCTTAAATTTAATTAGTTTTAATGTATTTTAATGTATTTTTGTATTGGATGTTTTACTGTTTTATTATGCCTGTTCACCACCCCGAGTCCCGCAAGGGAGAAGGGCGGTATACAAATTTAATAAAAGTAAAGTAAGTAAAGTAAAAGGGCCCAGAGATTACACTATCTGAGACTTCCAGGAAACAACTGAATGAAAAACCTTCATTCCTTCTACCACTGCACCACAGAGAGTATTTTAAGAGTATAAACACCTGTGTATGGTTTGCCAATTGCACAGTGGCAGACAGGACAGCGCTTCAGAGGGTTAACATCATTGCCCAGAGGATCATTGATTGCCTTCTCCCCTCTTTGGAAGAGCTTTATAGCTCCCGCTGCCTTAAGGAAGTTCAAAACATTCTTAAAGATCCATCTCATCCTGGGCACCCTTTTTTTGAACGATACCATCTGGCAGATGGTACAGGATAATAAAAGCAAGAACAAATAGGCTGAAAAACAGCTTCTATCCCACAGTAGTAACTAAATTGAATTCTACTCTAAAGTGCAATATTAATGCAATAAGGTGTTTTTAATTCAATTGTATAGAATGTGAAGGATGTGTGCTTTTGTTTCATTTTTTATGTATAATATACACTGAAGATGGAATTTAATTTCGTTGTACGAGGTGCAATGACAATAAAATAAAATAAAATAAGATGATGGGAGGAGCTAGGTATCTGAAGAATCCAACTCTTTTCAAATCAATAAACATTGGCATAAATCTTTTGTCATGCTACTAGTACTTGCAACATTTAGGCTGACTCAGGAGGAGATCTAAATTCATTATTTCACAATGCCAAAAAATATTATAGACAAAATAGCAAATACTTCTGCTCACAAATGGGATTATCAGTACACTAGAGTGGAATGGCAAGAATATCCTTCCTACTATTTTTTTTAAAAATTGGCAATTCTTTCCCTGTTTTTTCTAGTAATATTTCTGTCTCAAATGTTTGTTTTCATTTGCAAATAGATATTCATGCCAAAAAGACCACAAATTTCAGAGCAAATATGCAGATTTTCACCTCAAGCTTATTCACTATTTATTTCACAAGATTGATAGATTTAATGTCATGGATCTATAAATTAAAAATCCTGAGACTAAACTCATTAAAATTATTTTGAATTGGAGAACAATAGCAACATTCTACATCTATCTATAAATTTTGCACAAGCCCCGGGCTTCTGTTGCTAAAGACTCCTGCAAAACATTATTTTATTTGGTAAATAATAAAAGATATGATAGCCTGCATTTTTCAATTACTTGGGTGAGGAAATCAATGCAGGCAGAAATAAATGTTAGATCTTATTTCCATCTTTTCCCAACTGTCCATCTTTTATGTTGCATTACATTGGTGGGTTCCTACTGGTTCGGACAGGTTTGTGGATGAACCAGTAGTGTGGTATAGTAGTCCCCAGGACTACTGTGTTCTTTTTGTCGATCTTGTTATGTTGTTGATTGTTGTTGTTTTTTTTGCTTTTTAACTTTGTGAAGCTGACCAGTCACTTTGGAGTTAAGCAGTTTCAGAATTGCATATATGAAATTAAAATAAACTGTGTAGATACAGACATATTTATGTATCTATCTATCTACCTTAGAATTTTGCAGAGGACTGTTTAAATATTTTAAGTTCTACAATATATATTCTACAATATATTCTACATTTCCATGCTGAAAAGAAGGAAAAGTTAAAGCTTGTTAACCAGAAATAAATAAGTTTTGTTTTTATGTTTTTAAATTATACATTATAAGTGATAAACAGAGACCTGAATTGGGCAATTGTTTGGACTAGTCAATTTCTAATGTCCATTCTAAATCAATTTCTATGATTCTATGGTAATTATGAAATTAAGAAGATACTCACCGTGTGCTTCAGAAAAGCTAGTTTCTTTACAGCAGTATTTCTTCGCTTGGCCTTTTTTTTAGAAGACTTGGATAGCTGATTGGAGTAAGGGACAGTAGTAGAAGCATTTTGAAATTGCTTGGGTTTGCTGATGGTCATTGTATTAATGATTCTGAGGTTGCGATTTACACATCTGTTTTTTAGGTTGGCAACCTCAGTTTTTCTTGGACATAAAGAGTCCATTTGCTGAGGACACCAGTTAGAAGTTGCATAATCCATGTGGTGCTGGTAAACTTCATAGTCAGGTAAAGCTACTGGGAGAGAAGCAGAGTTTGGGAAGAACTGAGTTGGAGTAAATGTAGAGACATATGGAACATCATGACATGAATCAGAGATGGACACAGGCGGAATATCAAGAAAAGAAGGAGGAGCTGATGGGATTACAGATCCTGGAACACCAGATTTCTCACACATGTCAGTAGCTTTATTTTGCCCTGAAATAGCGATGTTATCGTAGTCATATTTTAAAACAGGAGACACAGCTTCAGGTGATGGAAAAGAATCAAGTGGTGATAGAGAATGTTTCTGCCTCTCCCCTAACTTTGCTTTATGATTTGCCACTGAATGATGATTAAGAGAATAAGCTGTTTTTTTCCCATGGAGCCTTTCTTCTGTGCGAGCAGCAAGCTTATCTATTTCAGCCATTCCAATGTCTAAACCAATAGTTTTAAGCAAGTCACGCATCTTGTCATATTCCACACTGGACTGTTCCAAATTCTCTGGTTTTACAGACTGTTCCAAATTCTCTGGTTTTACAGACTGTTCCAAATTCTCTGGTTTTACAGACTGTTCCAAATTCTGTGGTTTTACAGACTGTTCCAAATTCTGTGGTTTTACAGGCCGTTTCCAATTCTGTGGTTTTACAGGCCGTTTCCAATTCTGTGGTTTGACAGACTGTTTCCAATTCTTTGGTTTTGCAATAGGTGGAGATTTTAGTTTCCCACTTACAGATTCTTTCTTTTCACTCTTCATTATCTTTTGAGAGTAGACACAGTTGTTTGAATCTCCATCATCATCCCCATAAAGAAATTTCTCTTCATCTTCTATATTATCAGGGAAGGGATCCAGTATTTTTTCTGGAACATAAGTAGAATCAATCGTTGTACCTAGAATGCACGAAAAACCACTTCCATCTTGACTGGCTCTTTCATTAGGCAACAGGAAGTCACTACGTTGGTTGACAAGTTCTGATGTTGACTCAGGAGGCTTCTTCTCCTTTGAAAAATTCCTGGAGTCCTGTTCAAAAGGAAAAGCATTTATTACTTGTCATGTCTGTTGCACTGAGATGCCTTACTACAAACAAGTTAGTGTTGAACTGAAAAAATACTGAAGAAGAAAAACTGATGAAAATAAGTGATTTTGTTAAATAGTTACAAATAAAACATTTCTGGAAAAAGGAGTTCATTTATAGATAAAGAATTGTTAGAACAGAATCCAGGCTTTAAAAAAGATCTTGTAATGTTAGTTTATAAGATTAATCAATACTTCAATTCATAAAACAGGCCATTCTTTCAGATAAGCAGATTACAGCTAACAACTTGGTAAACTGTAAGAGAAGAAAAATGAAACTGAGGCAGAGACATGAGTTCTAAAATATCATTTAATTTGACATATTTTGGGCATTTCATTAGGGCTGAGGGGCTACAAAAAAGTTATCAGAGGAAGACAAATAACATGCTTCCCTTGCTCAGCAGGCCACACTGATACAAGATAATCTCACTATATTGTACTAATCAGCAATAAAATTGCCAGTACATTAACACATTACTCTAGCTATCTTCTATAAGCTGCACATACCATGTCACCACCCAGCTTTGTTCAGAGTTAACCATTCAGTGAAATGGCTTTATTCTCCCTCCATGATATGCTCATAAGGTCCAGTTCTAAATTGCTATCCAGCATCAACATCATAATGCCAAGATCTGTGATTACTTTGAATCACTGAGTAAGGGGAAGGAAAAACAGCATGTCAAAGGAGCAGCAGAGGAAGTACAACCTGGGTCTGAACAATAACAGAATTCAAAAGGTGCCTTTCTGAAGGGAACATCTCACAAATCCAAAAAAAGTAGCCTAAGTCAATAGGCAACATTATTTATGACTGCTCCATGATGCAAATTCACAAGCATGGTGCTTTTTCTTTCAGAAATGAACAGTTATTTATCTCTGTTTTAAAACTATGTGAGGAAAATGAAGTGACTTGATAATTCAGTTTCAAATAGTTTTTTAAAAAATTAATATTTGGAGAGATTTCCTCAGTTTCATACACTGAAAAATTCTGCACTTGGTTTTCTAGAAACGATTTAGGAAAATTCCGACCTACATGCCTAATGCTAAAAGTTTTCATCTAAACCATGAAATCTTTAGCAAGCACCCTCCCATTCCCCCATAATACCACCTTTCAGAACAGACTCCTCCCTGTATGATAAGCCATCTCAGGCTCCTTGCAGAGCCAAATAAGGAGCAATCTTGCCTGAGGAAAAATATTACTGATGGGGCCTCAAGATTGAAAAACAGAAATCCCCATAAGTGACCTAAAATTACTATATCAAGTGCGACTACTTTATGTTATCCTAATACAGACGTCAACATGCTAAAATAAAATGTTTAATGACAATACCTCTTTTAACAGAAAGAAAGCCACTGGTTTTAAATTTAAAACAAATAAAATGCAAACTTTCTGATCCAAATGAGACTCAAGATGCTATCAATGCTAAATCAACTCCATGACAGGGAAAAAAGTGGGACATTGTTCAAAGCATTTATTCCAAAGATCTTCTTATAGACAATTAAATACATATATTTAAATTAGGAAAAAAATAGAAAAACAGACAGATTAACAAAGAGAGTGAAGAATTCAATTCAAACCTGTATAGAAGAATCATCTGAACGTTTCTTCAGTATAGATGGTAAGGGCACTGCTGGTGTTTTCTCAGATCTATAATGGTGTCGAGATTCAGAAGATTGTTCTTGATTAGCTGAATCAGGCATTGGGTAGTCAGTACTAATGTTTCTGCTTCGCAAATCCTCTTCTCTTTTTCTCCTAATTCTTTCAAGTTTACGAAAATCTTCATCCATGTACATCAGGCTTGGGCTTCTGTTAAGGCCTTGTTTACAATACTTCTCTGTTTCTGCCAATAAAGCCCGGGATTTTATGCTTTCATCAAAGAGTCTATTGTCTCTATCATATTGAAAGCATTTTGATTCTTGCTCCCCACCCCTCTTATTTTCTCTTGATTGATGCTGTAGAAATTCACTGTTTATGCTTCGGTCCAGTTGAGCTATGAAAATATCCCTATTGTAAGAGTCCTCATCATGTCTCATGCTGAATGGTCTTGAAGGATTCTCCTCACGAAAGAAACCTCTCTCAAGGTTCCAAGGATGTGAAAGGACTCTGCTAAATATTGGACCATCAGCCAGGTCATCCCTGATGAGAAAGGCACATCAATTACAACATCAACACCATATAAATCTCTGGAACTCAGGTTAGCATAGTTGCCTGACTTTGAATATCCAATACGTTTTTATATTGAACCCAATATAAGTTAGTTCTGCAGGTTCTGCGTCTTTAGGCAACAGCTTCACCTTCCATCTCAGACTATATCACTCTTCCAGAAATAACATTTTGAAATTTATTTATGAGCATAGGGGACATGAAACAAAAACAGGCAAGAGTGCACTGTTACAGAAATCTAAATGTGCTCCAGCTCCAGATGTCCACAAAATATATATAATTTATTTTTTATTAAATTGCTTTCAAACGACAAAGTTGGTCTTAACGCATACAAACCAGACAGTTTTTATTTTTTAAATAATGTTTGTGTTACATTTTTAATGAGAGGTTTTTTGTATTTATTGTTTTAATTCATTAGTGTAAGCTGCCCAGGTTTTTTTTTGTGTGTGTGAGATAGCAGCTATAAAATTCAATTGATAAAAAAACAGAAAGTTTTGTGTGAAGTGTGCACATGACCTCAACAATATGTCTACAGCAAATTTGGACAATAAAACATTTCAGTCCATTTTTAAAGTAGAAGCAATATTCTAACATTTTATTAATGAATTAACAGCAACAACAGTATCCTATACATCTTTAATATGTTTCTTTATATTCTATTTTCCTATATTAAATCAAGGAAGAAACATGTGCAACTTGCTACTAAAAATAACTACCACGAACATTTTTCTAATAAGGGCTAATGCTAACACTTGCCATTCTTGTTCTATGTACCTGGTTTTTTAAACTAATTTTTGTGGTACTTCAAAATAGTTAACTTTAGACAGATGTAGATAATACATCGACATGAGAACTGTTATGTTATCATTTCAAAGTACATCTTTCAAAATACAATGAACTTTTGTTTAAAGTATACAATTCACAATTACAAATTATACTGATTTATTATGGTGCAATAAGCACAGAATAGAGGCAGTCCTCAACTTACAACAGTTCATTTAATGACCACTCAAAATTACAAAGGCACTGAAAAATATGACATAGGACTGTTTTTCCACACTTACAACCGTTGCAGCATGCCATATCACATGATCAAAATTCAGTTGCTTGGCAACTGGTTTGTATTTATGACCATTGCAGTGTCCCAAGGTCATGTAATCACTTTTGGCCACCTTCTGACAAGCAAAGTCAAAGGGGAAGCCAGATTCACTTAACAACCGTACTAACTTATCAACTGCAGTGATTCATTTAACAACTGTGGCAAGAATGATCGTAAAATGGCAGAAAACCCATTTAATAAATGTCTCACAACAGAAATTTTGGGCTCAATTGTGGCCATAAGTCAAGGACTACCTGTATGCATTACAGAAACTCCTCACACCTCAGAAAGGAGAATCACAATGGCAACACATATGCATAGCCTTGAGCAGTAAAGCAATTACATTAGGATACAGGTAGTCCTCAAGTTATGACCACTCTTTTAGCATCCATTCAAGATTGTAACAGCACTGGAGATCGTTTCCGGTTTTGGAGGCGACGGACGTGGATTCCACACATCCGCCGCTGTGTTGCCTCAGCGCGCCTTCGGGTGCAGGGGGGGACGGGCAAATTCCTCCCCCCCTGTACAGGCGGTTTGCGGTGAGGGCCCCCATCTCAACGGCAGTCGGGGGGGCTGCTCCCACCTTGCCCTAGGAGCTGAGGAACTTTCACGGGGGGAGTTCCCTTTCGCCGAAGGAGCTGGAACATGGAGGATTTTTATAAAGAACAGAAACGCCGGGGCTGAATGGCTGCGCTGAGGCTCCGGACTAGAAGAAATGGTATGTGCCCTATTTGAAATTTCTGCACTCAATTCTATTGAGAGAGAGAAATAGGGGGGAGTTGGAAACAACCCATCTGGAACTAAAGCGGCATCAGAGAATTAGTCCCGCGATGCGGAGAGAGTGAAAGTGGCATCCGTTGGACTTATTGAAAAAGGAAATGTATTACCAAATAAGGAATTGCTGTTAGACAATGTATCCTGAGCCTTGTTACATTTTAAATTGATTGTTTCTACTTTTACTTTCTTCATCGCTGCCAGCAAGGCGGAAAGATGGTGTTCTCTTTGTTCCCAGGATGGAACTTTTCCTTTTGAAAATAAGCATTCCTCCATTTTAACAAACTAAATGAGATTAAATTTAAAATATATATAAAAGGACCTGCTCTAGTGACTTTCCGTGTTCTCTCCCTTTGTGAAGCCTTCTGTTTTTGTTTGGAAAGTGTTTTTTTTTTTACTTTTCTCTCTGGGCGTTGCAAATTCAATTTGAACTACAACTGCTTTTGTCTCGGACTTCGCGGACTGCCCGCCCAACAGCGCCATTTCTTTTTTTTTCTTCCTCTCTTTATACTAACATTTAAAACTTTAATTATGGCAACAAGAAAACCTCCATCTGGGAAATCAAGCTCTGCTCCAGCATCTACAAAGCCTAGTCCATCCTCACAATTAAAGATCACAGCTTTGCTACAGAAGGAAACAGAAGCAGAGGATCCTAAGCCAATAATTATAGAGATGTTCCAGAAAATAATCAATGAAATACAACAAATCCGGAAAGACAATTTAAGTACAACTATTGGAGGCGCAAAGAGAAATTACAAATAATAAACAAAAAATTGAGGGGCTGAAAGGGGGGGGGGCAGTTGGGATGAAGGAGGAGATAAAAGACTTTAAGAAGGAAATTATAGATATTACTGGTCAAATGTCTAAAATTGATTTTGAACGTATGTCTTTCTTTTTAAGATTCCAGAATGTCCCAGAATCAGATAATGAGAATTTAAAAGAGTTTCATTTAAAAAATAAGGAACTTATCTGGGGGGACATTGATTTGATTTACAGAATTAATTCAGCATTTGCCAGAATAAATGATGTACCCAGAGAGATACATATTAAATTTATAAGAATGTCAACGAGGGATGAGATACTGAGAGCGCAAAAAGGAGGCCCTCTGATATATCAGCAAAACAAGGTGGCCATATTGAAGCAGATCCAAAAAAAAATACGAGATATAAGAAGGAAATATTCCTTCTTAACAAAAAAATTACATAAAAAGGGGGTGTGGTTCAAGTGGTTGATGCCTGAAGGGATGCTGGTATTCTGGGAGGGAGGAAGAGTTAGAATAAAAACAGTAGAAGAGGCGGAGAATTTTCTTAAAAAACACTCCTCAATCCTGGACGACCATGATATGGGAACGGGAGTGGCCACGGGTCCGCCTACTGGGGGTGGGTGGGTGGAGGAGGAAGAGACTATAGCAAAGAGGCTCAGATCGCAAAACTAACTTTTTCTTTCTTTTTATGATGGTAATTCCTGTATGGATGTTAATAGAAACAAAGTAATTGAATGTATGAAACATTATTTTTGATTATGAAATTTATGATTTAAAATGTATGCACCCCTTCCTTTTATTATTTCCTAATGGAACATATATGAAAACTCGGAGGCGGTCATCAAACCCGATGTGGAAGCTCTAAAATATTACTCAATACCTTACCTATCCCTTTCCCTTTATAAAATGTTAAAACTAATAAAACCTTTTCAACACGAAGATTGTAACACCACTGAACATGAGCGACTTCTGACCTGTTCACAAAGTTGTGGTAAATGCAACATCATATTATTCCAATTCGGGTGGTTGGGTGCCCAGCGCATAATTAAGATATCACAGCGATCTACAACCATTTGATCACCACTTGTGACCTTCCCACGTGGAATCAAAGTCAATGGGGAAGCTGGCAGGGAGGGTTGCAAGTCGCTCATATAAGTTGTTCCCGCTGCTTTTTCTCCCAAGCAGCTCCCGGGTGGGAACTTCAGGGATTTTGTACTTTGTAGCAACTCTACACAGACCAGTTTGCCAAATGTAGCCATTCTGGGATTTTTAGGGGGGGGGGGGGGTGTCACATTCGCTAATCCCGTCATTTTCTGGTTGGATTACTGCAACACATTCTAGATAGGGACTAACTGGAAATTACAATTGGTTCAGAATGTGGCAGCATGCATAAATTTGACTGCCCTACAGTTTTCTCATATTGCACTGCTGATGGAATGTAATTGGCTATAAGAGTAATCTTGAGGAATAGGAGGCAGAGCCGCAACCAAAAGACATCGATCAGAAAAAATAAATTTTAGTCTGAAATGTAATTTGAGAAGACTCTCAGGATCTCACTAGTTCTTTCAAAGATAAAGGGAGGGAAGGGAGAAGTACATTCAGACAACTTGTTACCATCACGTTATAATTAAGGCAGCATTAGTATAACATTGGTTCCTACTCTGGTCTTACAGAGTTCCTAACCAGGAACTCTCTGAGGATTTGGCCATTCCACTCGATCAGATGCAGTGGGTGCACTCTACATTGTTTCTTTTAAATGTTGTCATCTAACAGGACCAAGGAAGTGCACCTTCTCTGTAGTTGGCCCTGCCTAGCGTAGCACCTTTATCCCAGATCCAGCAACCTCTCAAACATCTGTTTTTACTTTTAAGAAATGTAGATAAATACATTTGCTTTTATTATCCGTGTCTCCCCCAAAATAAGACTAAGTCTTATTTTCTTTTGGGCTTTTTTTTAAAAAAATCACAAGGGTGCACACAGGGGGCGGCAACTGCACTGAGGCCGACTGCAGCAGGAGGCAAAGCAAGGCAGGCACCTGTGCACCTCAGATCAGCTGCAGGCCGCCATGGAGAGCATGACTGGTTCCATCGTCATGAGGTGAGTGAGAGTGAGAGAATGATGTGATAGAAATCTCTTCCCCTCCCCACCCGTGTGTGTGTGTGTGTGTGTGTGTGTGTGTGTGTGTGAGAGAGAGAGAGAGAGAGAGAGAGAGAGAGAGAGAGAGAGAGAGAGAGAGAGAGAGAGAGAGAACCAATCGCTCTCTTGCTCTCTGCAGCGGAAGTGGCGGTGCTTCAGTGTTTGGCTGGTGGGGCACTTCCCACTTGGCTGCTTTCCCTCTTTCTTCTCCCCACTCCTCCTCTACCTTTGACAAAAGCTGCACTTTTGATCTCTCCATTGCAGCGCAGTACTCAGAATTTGCTTTGACAGCAGCGGGGTTTGGGGGAATGGTCAATCTCTGTTTATGGTTCAGCAGAGAAGGTGGAAGGCAATACCCGCCACCAGACCAGACCAGCCTGGCGAGAGGTGGGGGGTTGGAAACCAAGCAGTGCCGAAAACAGCTGAAGGGTTTGAACACCATACTTTTGGCTGCTTTTGGTGCCAGTTTCCCAAATTCATGAGATCTTTTTATTTTTTCGTAAGAAGTTCAAAGGTCTGAATTTTCTTTTTACCGTAGTCCCAGGGACTATTTTTCTTTCCCTGCACGCAGCAGCAGAGAATGGAGCTAGAAATCAGGTTAGTGAAAGGATGTGGCTGCCCTGGGGGGAGGGGGCGGTGATGTGGTGGGGCGAGGGTTTGGCATGGGTAGCCTGGCTGAAGGTTCTCTCTCTCCGGTAAACCGGTGCAGAGCACATGGGGCAGCTCCATACCCCCTTCTTTGCTTTGTCCTCCACCCACCCCCTCGCTTCGTTCTTTTTCGTTCTTCACCACTTCTCCTTGCTGGCTGTAACAGAGCAGGAGACTGAGCAATGTACAGGTGTGACGGCAGCCTGCCTGGAGCACCAGGTACCGTTCTGGTACAGTGCTCCGGAGGTTCCACCTGACCGAGCTCCTTACCTGTCCTTTAAAGCTTTCGGTGCTTCCGCACATGTGCCAAGCAGCTGGAATGTTGCGGAGGCATTGCTGCCAGGTACAACACATGTGCGCACTGCGCACGTGCATGTGGATGCCGCTGGGCCCATTCCAACCGTACCAGTTGGAACATGATCCAGAACCTACCACTGCTGTCAAGCCCCACAAGACATAATCTCCAGGTATCAGCAAGTGCACACGGGGTTCCACAGATTCAAAGCTTGTTCCCTACAAATTCTCCCCCCACTGGCACCTCTTTACATCTCAGTCCCCATGTGTGCCTTGTGAAGTGGGGTTGGGCACTCTCTTCTCTCGTAGCCGGCTCAGTCTGCTTGGGTCTCGTCTTCTCTCTTCTCTGTGCTCTAGGATCAGGAGGGGGTAGTCTTTACTCTTCACCTGACCCGTGTCTCCTGCTCCTCCTTGTCTGCTAGTCTTTCTAATTCAGGCAAACCTTGCCCGGACTGACTCTGCCCTTCCCCAGGTTCACGTGGTCACATAGGATCTTGGACAGGGTTTCTGGAGCTGCTGCCACAAGGCCAGGCAGTTCTCAGGACATTGATGGCCTGGCTGCAGGGACCTCAGGTAAGCCAATGCAAGGTGCATAGGGCAGCTCCCCCGCCCCCCACCGCCTCGCTTTGTCCTTCACACTCCACCACTGCCCTAGCTTGATTTTTACAGCTGCACCTTGCCCCACCTCATACAACCAAACAGTTGGCAGGGGCTTAACTAGGGCCTTATTTTGGGGTAGGGCTTATTTTAGGCGCAGGCATGAAAATTGGGCTAGGGCTTCTTTTGGTAGGTTGTATTTCCAGGGAAACATGGTATTATTTCACTGCCTCCTATTAAAGAGTTAAACTTAACAAGGAATGCAAATTGAGGAGGCCTATAAACCTCATTAAAAAAAACAAATAAATATGAATGTGTCCTAAAATGAGGTACATCTAATGTAATCCATCTAATATATATTTTCCAAACTGTCTCATAGCAAGACATCATTTTATTTGATACAAAAGGATACCCCCCAAAAAAATATCACAATTCTGTGAGGTTAGCTTTCAAAGAGCCATACCTGTTCACATTGCTCAGACTATCATTTGGTGAGCTTGGGCCAATGTCATTCTCAACTACATCCCGCAAGTATTTTTCCACTGAAGATTCAGAACGTCGGCCTGGAGAACGTGAGTGGTGCCTTGGAGAATATGAGGGCGAATATCTCTGCAATAGGGAAAGGGACAACAGTTTCAATATGCTATCTGTTTGATAAAACAAACAGGCTTTCTATCACCCATTGTTGCACAATATCTTAAAACTGGATATATTATGTAAAAGTTAAAGAGTAAAACAGTTAAAAAGTGACTACATTATACAATGCAGCATAATAATAGCAAGTGACTGTTAATATGAAACACATAGCTCATATCTACTGTTATCTGAATTAAAATATAAAAATGAATGTTTGCAAAGAGATTGAGTCATTTAGAAGAGCTATAAATTTCCACTTAAAATTTGTAGATCATGATGTGGAATGATTTTTTTCATAATTTCTTTTACATTTTTTGAACAAATTACTTTCACAGAAAATTTTAAATGTATAGTTATGCATTGCTTCATAAAATTAACACAAAGGTAACATACAAGGATAAATACATCCTTGAGGGGGGGAGTTCCACTAAGGAAGTGGTCTGCTTCCTCCTCAAGAAGTCATTGCTGGATCCAACATGGTTTATCCCATTTCCAATCTTTCCTGTTTACGGAACACTGTGTCCGAATTAAACATTCTTTAATTTTTGAATTGGATTTATTTTCTGAATTATATCACTTATCAGATTAAGTCCAAAAGATAAACACAAAAAAACCCTAACATATTTTTTCTAGAAAATTTATATTCACAAATTAGTATTCTGTTGATGTATGATATAGCAATTGTATCTTGTGACAGAGAAAATATAACTTTGTTGCTTTCACATACTACAGTAAGGACCTTATTGACAAAAACAATGTGATTGAGTAATTGTTCCATTTTCAAAATATCTTTGGTTTCCAAGATGGAAAAAAATGTCAAAGAAAATGTACAATTCTTCATGAAGATACATGAAGAATAAGAATAGTTCTACTAAAACTGGAAAACAAAGTAATATAGATCAAACACTGAAAAGGGTATATCCCTAGTTCTGAAGCTTCAGAGATGGATTTATGCAAATCATTTCTACAAAATAAATCCAACTAAGTGCATAGTGTGAAATATGTAAACAAAAACAGGACTATCATTTCAGAGGAATATAGGTAGTCCTCGGCTTACAACAGTTCATTCAGTGACTGTTCAGAGTTACAACTGCGCTGAAAAAAGTGACTTATGACAATTTTTCAATTACAACTTGTATAGCATCCCCACAATCATGTGATCAAAATTCGGGTACTTTGCAATTGGTTCATACTTATTGCTGTGTCCAAAGATCATGTGATCACCTTTTGCAAGCAAAGTCAATGAGGAAGCCAGATGCACTTAACAATTGGGTTACTAACATCAACTGCAGTGATTCACTTAACTGTGGCAAGAAAGGTGGTAAAGGGGGGCAAAACTCACTTAACAACTGTCTCACTTAACAGTTTTGGGCTCAACTGTAGTGGTTAAGTCAAGGACTACCCTTGATCTGCACATGATCATGGAATTGATTTTAACATGGTGTGCGCAGCTACCTTTTAAAAAAGCTTAGATTTTTAACTAATTTCAGTATATTACTGAATAACCGTATTATGCTTCACATTTCAATCTTAGCACACATCCAGCCCATTCAACTGCTTACAAATCTGCTGCAAAAGAAGCAACCTCATTCACAAGTTCTACAAAGTATTGAGTCTTTCAGATGTCCGTGTATACTGCATAACTGATAGCAAAAACAAAACCCTACAGTGATCCCTTTAGGTAGAGGAACTTTCCAAACATTAATGCTTACTCGGAAGCAGCTCCTACTTAACTAGAACTTCGATAGAGGTGGCAAAGCACGCCTAGAGTAGGAGTCATATTAAGAGTTTACTTTGCAACTTTTCCTTTCCCATTGCCGTCAAGTCAGAACCTTCCACTTTAAAAGGCATACGGGTTCTCCGACACCGTCAGGGAGGAGAAAACGATTTGCAAATGTAATTATGTAGCGGGGGGGGGGGGTGTCAGAGACTGTTGGGCCCTGGCACAAAATGGGGGAAGTGGAAGGCGGACGATTTTCAGAAAGGGACGGAACCTGGGCTGGGGGGAAAAGGAAGGGTCCCCTCTCTCTTCGCCAACTGCGAAAACAGACACAGGGACGAAAGGAGGAAGCTCCAAACAAGCGTACCCTGCTGAAACGGCGCGGGGAAGGCGAGCGATACGAACGATGGGAAGAACGACGGCTAGGCGGGGAGCGGTGGTAGTAGTGGGGTTGGCGGCGGTGGTAACCCCGCGGAGAGGGCGAGCGGGAGCGTGGCCCACACCAGCGAGAAGACTCGATGGAGCCGAACCGGGACCGTTGAACTCTCATGGCCGGATGGCTGGTCTCGGGACGAGACATGGAAGGAAGCTTTGAAGGCTTTAAGCATCCACAGAGGCCTCCCCCGCTCACTCCTCCTTCTCCTCGCTCCCGTTTAAGCGTCTCCGGGCCATTTCCCCTTCACCGAGACGCGTGCGCATGTGCACCGAGCGCAAACGCCGGATGTGCCGTTAAAGCTCGACGGCGTCTTCGTCCTTACAAAATGGCGGTGACCGAATTAGAATCACGTGGCGGGAAGGGGCGTGGTCGAAAGGCAGCGGTAAGAAAAAACGGCGCTGGAGGACGGGAAGACAGGTGGGTGGGTTCAAGCGTAGTTGGCCCCTTATTCCATGAAGAGAACGTCTGTCCTAATTTGGTCTCATAAAATTGTTGTCCCCTGGGCGTCCTGATGTGTTATGTTCCGCCCAATTATGCTTAATTAAATTTTACCCAGCCCTCTCCTAGGAAAACGAAATATCCTAGGAAATATTGAAAAGGCAGAATATTATACCTCCCTAGATGCGAAAAGGGAGAAACATGTTTTCATTCCTGCAGCTTCCTGCCTACCTCCCTTTTTGTCAGTGGGTCGTTAAGATAAATAAATAAATAAAGAGGCCAAGCCAGTCTATTCACATAACAAAGGCCCCTCTCCATCAGCTCCAGGGTGATGGAATCAAGTCATGCTGGTATTATACCCAACTGACCACATGGCATCTGAGAACTCAACTAAACCTGAGCAGTGATGATTAACCTTTTTTGGTTCGGGTGCCAAAAGTGGGGGGAGTGCAGGGGGGATTGTGTATGGGCATGCCAAATCCATAATGGTATGTGTGTGATCCCCTGCTTTTGGTGCATTTTTTTTTTGTAAAGCAATTTTATTGGTTTTACAATTTTATAGGGATAAGGATATATAGGGTACAATAGAAATATTTTAGAGCTTTCATGTCGGAGATGGTGGTCGTTTCCGATACTTCATGTAAAAACAATTTCAATAAGAAGTGGAAAGAGATACATACATATTACATCATAAATCCATGCATTCAATCGTTTGTTTTGTTAACATCCATTAAGGAATTACAATATGTAAAAGAAAAAATAAGTTTAGTGATCTGAGTCTCTTGCTATAGTTCTTCCTTCCCGCCAGTGGGTGGAGCCACGGCCCCTCCCACTCCCATATCGTCTTCCAGGATTGAGGAGTGTTTTTTAAGAAAAGCTTCCACCTCTCCTATTGTTTTAAATCTTATTTACCCCCCCCTCCTGGAACACCAACATTCTTTCAGGCATTAACCATTTGGAACACACCCCTTTTTTGTACAATTTTTTTAAAAAGAAGGAATACTTCTCAAAAAAGTTTAGGGGTCTGCTTCAAAATGGCAATCTCATTTTGCTGATGCACTTTTGATGCATTTTTTTTCACCCTCCCCGGCTCTAGAGGCTTTCTAGGAGCCTGGGGAGGGTGAAAACTGCCTCCCCCCCCCCACCTCTAGAGGCTTCAGGAGCTTTCCTGAAGCCTCCAGAGGGCAAAAAACGGCCTCAAAGGAAGGCCTAAATTAGCTGGCCAGTGCACACATGTGCGCTGGAGCTGACAGGGCAACGTCTCATTTGCCCTAAGAAATGGTTCCGCGTGCCACCTATGGCACCCATGCCATAGGTTTGCCATCACGGGCCTAGAGAATTGCCCCTGCATTGCCCCATCTGAGTCTGACAGCCAATCAGAATACATTTCTTACACAGGAACAGGAAACAGGTGGGGATCGAACAGACCCTGCAAGTCCCTTCTTTTTCCCACAACACATGGAAGCATGTGATCACCTTTTCCCCAGGGCCACAAGCCATGTGGTCCTGTCCACCATTAAACCATCTTTCTAAGCAGCCTCCATGTCTCCAGTGTCTTTTTCCCCACTTGGAGCTGAACCCAGAAGGACATTTCTTCCAACGCTATCATAATGAAGCTGTAACTTCAAGGAAAATTACGTCGTTTCATCATCCAGTGCACACTTAAATGTCAATAAAACGTATAGCTCAGGTTTGAACTGTGGAGTTTTTGGTGCTATCTGTGCTTGGTTGTTTCTTGAGATTTTCCATTGACTAAACATCTGCAAGAAAGCAGCCAAGCTCGGAGAGCGACAAGGATTCCATATTTTTAAATGCCTCTGAGATTTTCCATCTGTGGGCCAACATATGCAAGTTAGTATGCTTGCATCTAACCTTCAGCCCAACTATTTTTTCTGTAAGTCAGGATGTTGCCTTCATCTTACCTCTTGTTCATGAGGGAGATTTAAGTTATCTTTTTTATTTATTTTATTTATTTTGTCAAACATGTACAGGATAACAGGTATAAGTATAAACTTGGACATGAACAAAGGAAATGAGTACAAATAATGGGTGCGGGAAGCCCCATTACAGGGTAGAGCAGAGGAATTTGTGATTTATCTGCAGGAGAAAATCGCTCAGATTCAGAACGAGCTAGTCTCCATTGATGGCCCAGTGGGATTGCACGAGGCGGGCCTTGGTTGGGAGGAGTTTGACTCTGTTACTTCCGAGGATATGGACAGGTTACGTGGGCGACTGCGAGCCACCACATGTTTATTGGACCCGTGTCCTTCCTGGTTTGTACTGGCATCCTGGGAGGTGACACGAGGCTGGCTCCAGGAGGTTGTCAACGCTTCTCTGAGTGAGGGTTTCTTGCCTGCCTCTCTTAAAGAGGCCATGGTGAGGCCCCTCCTGAAGAAGCCCTCTCTGGATCCAGCTTTATTAGCCAACTATCGTCCCGTCTCCAACCTTCCCTTCCTGGCGAAGGTTGTTGAGAGTGTGGTGGCACAACAGTTTCCCCGTCACTTGGAGGAAGTTGATTATCTAGACCCGCGCCAGTCCGGCTTCCGGCCCGGGCACAGCACCGAGACGGCATTGGTCGCGTTGGTAGATGATCTCTGGAGGGCCAGAGATGGGGGTTGTTCCTCCATCCTGGTCCTATTAGACCTCTCAGCGGCTTTTGATACCATCGACCATGGTATCTTATTGCATCGGCTGGAGGGGTTGGGGGTGGGAGGCACCGTTTTACGGTGGTTCTCCTCCTACCTCTCCGGTCGGTCGCAATTTGTGTTGACAGGAGGGCAGAGGTCGACCTCTAGGCCCCTCACTTGTGGGGTGCCTCAGGGGTCGGTCCTCTCGCCACTCCTGTTCAACACATATATGAAGCCGCTGGGTGAGATCATCCGTGGTTTTGGGGTAGAGTATCACCTCTACGCTGACGACACGCAGCTGTATATATCTACCCCAAACCACCCCAACGATGCCGTAGCGGTGATGTGTCAGTGCCTGGAAGCCGTGCGGGCCTGGATGGGAAGTAACAGACTCAGACTCAACCCGTCTAAGACCGAGTGGCTGTGGTTTCCGGCATCCCGGTACAACCAGTTGACTCCATCACTGGCCATAGGGGACGATCACCTTACCCCTGTGGATGGGGCACGCAACTTGGGCGTCCTCCTTGATGCCCGGCTGTCCATGGAAGATCAAGTGACAGCCGTGGCCAGGAGGGCGTTTTACCAGGTTCGCCTGGTCCGCCAGTTGCGTCCCCTATTGGATCGGGGTGCCCTTTGCACAGTCACTCATGCCCTCGTGACATCCCGGCTGGACTATTGCAACTCTCTCTACATGGGGCTCCCCTTGAGGTGCACCCGAAGGCTTCAGCTAGTCCAGAATGCAGCCGCGCGGGCAGTTATGGGAGCCTCTAGGTTCTCCCATGTAACACCGCTCCTGCGCGAGCTGCACTGGCTGCCTGTCGTCTTTCGGGTGCGCTTCAAGGTGTTAGTTACCATCTTTAAAGCGCTCCATGGCACGGGACCTAGCTATCTGCGGGATCGCATTCTGCCTCATACATCCCTGCGACCGATTCGCTCCCACAGAGAGAGACTTCTCCGGGTGCCGTCCACTAGGCTGTGCCAGCGGGCGACGTCCAGGGGAAGGGCCTTCTCTGTGGCGGGCCCGACCCTCTGGAACGACCTTCCCCCCGAAATCAGAACGACCACTGACCTTCGCTCCTTCCGACAGCTTTTAAAAACTCATTTCTTCCGTTTGGCTGGCCTAGGGTAATTTTAATTAGTTATGGTGTTAAGGGGTTTTAGGGACAGTTTTTAGTTTTTAAAGATGTTTTTAGCGCAGGATATGTTTAATTGTGTTTTTAAATTTTGTACTCTGTGTTTATTGTTTTTTAATTCTCCTGTGCCCCGCCTCGAGTCCCTCTGGGGAGAGAGAGCGGGTTAGAAATAAAAATTTATTATTATTATTATTATTAAATGGGGACAGTAGGACAGAGATGGTAGGCACGCTGGTGCGCTTATGTACACCCCTTTTATGGACCTCCGCGTTAGAGCAATAATTTGCCTCCTTTTTCTAATACCCTTCAAGGACAGGGACTATAGATGGTTATATCATTACTTGCAGTCCCCTGGCCAGAGGTGGAGTAAAGGACAGGATCTCACTTCACCACACAGCATCACTTGGGTCTCAAATGCAGGCTTACTAACCTCCAATCCAGTGTCCTAACCATGGGAGCCACCATGCTGTTTAAAAATACCATGATAGCACTATATACCAAATTGACATACATGTCTTAAATGGCAAGACTTATAATACAGAAGCAATAAACATGGCTGCTTTCTCTTCTCAGTTTTGTGATGCCGCTTGTTAACACATGAAACAGCTTTTCATCTCTCTGTGTTTTGTGTTAAAACCACAGACGCTTAGTAGATTAAAGATGCTGGAGGTGGTCTCTCCTCTGGTGATTCGAGTCCTAGCACTGTGGCAGAGTGAGCACCTGTCACTTACCTCAGCTTCTGCCCACCTAGCAATTCAAAAGCATGCTATACATGCGAGTAGATAAATAGGTACCACTTTGCTGGGAAACATGGCAGAATTTTATGTGGATGGTCAGATTCCTGCCAGTGTTAGACCTACTCAGATACAATGCTTGACTATGATGAGTCATCAGTGGTGAGAGAAGGTTCCAGATGATGCCACAAGATGCCACTCTTCTTTCTGGTATAGAGCTAGTTCACCCCCTGTGGTGCAGTCTGGATAAGCAAGTGAGCGCAAACTAAATGGACTAGCACTCGTCAGCAGCCAAATTACTACTATGTATTAACATTGTAGTCTCCTAGCTAATTGTACCATCAGAATACAGTAAATAAATGTGTCAAAATTCCACCAAAACGGAAGACATGACACAGCTTATTCGATATATGTGAGCAAAACGGTATGAGTATTGCATACTCCTAGAATCTTCTTCATAAAACTTAAAAGATAGGTTTTCAAGTACAGACATGGGGCAATCCTCCATATGATAGATGGATGGGAAGTAACAGACTCAAGCTCAACCTGTCAAAGACTGAGTGGCTGTGACAACCGGCGCCCCTGTTCAACCAGATGACTCCATCACTGGCCATTGGGGGCGAACATCTGGCCCCCGTGGATTGGGTGCGCAACATGGGCGTCCTTCTAGATGCCCGGCTGTCAATGGATGACCATGTGACAGCCATGGCAAGGGGGCCGTTTCACCAGGTTCGCCTGGTGCGCCAGTTGCGTCCCCTATTGGACCGGGACGCCCTTCGCACAGTCACTCATGCGCTTGTGACCTCCCGTCTAGACTACTGTAACGCTCTCTACATGGAGCTCCCCTTGAGATGCACCCGAAGGCTGCAGCTGGTCCAGAATGTGGCCGCGCGGGCAGTTTTGGGAGTCACTAGATACTACCACGTAACACCACTCCTGCGCGGGCTGCACTGGCTGCCTGTGGCCTTTCGGGTGCGTTTCAAGGTGTTGGTTATCATCTTTAAAGCGCTCCATGGCACAGGACCTAGTTATTTGCGGGATCGTATCCTGCCCCATACATCCCTTCGGCCGATTCGCTCGCAGAGAGGGACTTCTCCAGGTGCCGTCCACTAGGCTATGCCAGCGGGCGACGCCCAGGGGAAGGGCCTTCTCTGTGGCGGGACCGACCCTCTGGAATGACCTTCCCCCTGACATTAGAACGACCACGGACCTCCGCTTCTTCCGTCAGAAACTCAAAACCCACATGTTTCATCTGGCTGGCCTGGCCTAATTCCATCTTTCCCGCCTCAGTTTGTAATTTTTAAATTATGTGATTAGGTTTTAAGGTTAAGCTTTTAATTTTTATAAATTTGTACAGGGGATTATTTAATTCGATTTTAGTTTATATGTATTGTTGATTGTCATAGTTTTAATTTTTACCTGTACACCGCCCCAAGTCCCTTCGAGGAGAGGGGGCAGTCTAGAAATCCAATAAATAAATAAATAATAAATAAATGATAGAAATATTTCTATTCAACTCCAATGCTATCATACCATATTGCGATAATGGAATCTATAGTCCAGGTGGAGATACAGAAGAAATGGAAAGAAACTTAAACCCTTGTTCAAAAGTTAATAGAGATAATACATCTATCCAGTTTGGTTTCTCCCAGTTTTCTGGTTTTTTTCCTGAAAATATATCGTTTTGTTTTTTTTCCAGTTTCTATTTTGTAGAATATATTGAACTTGATTCATTGAGAATATTCACTGAGGTTTATATGCATTGGGGACATGTTTTGCCAAATGTTTATATCTGTACTTGCACAGTTTTAAAGTAATATACATAGTTTTTGTATATTAGCTTCACAAATACATAATTTACTGGCTTTTGTAGTATACGTGTTCTAGAGGTGGATTGCATTGCAAAATCCAGAGAATTGCATTTCTAAAAACTAAGTACCGTATTTGTTGGACTATAAGACGCACTAGGTGTATAAGATGCACCAAAATTTCAAAAAGTAAGAAAAAAAGTTTTTGTCCGGCGCCCAGGAACACTTTGCAGGCTTCAGCAGGGCTGGGGGAAGGCAAAAATGTCCCCATTTTTGCAAAAAATGGGTGGAAATGGGCCATTTTTCACAAAAACGGGGCATTTTTGCCTTCCCCCAGCCCTGCTGAAGCCTGCAGAGTGCTTCTGGGGGGTGGGGGAAGGCAAAAAATGCCTTCATTTTTGCAAAAAACAGTCATTTTTTACAAAAATGGGATTTGGAGGCAAATGGCTGTATTCAGTGTATAAGACACACCAACATTTCCATGACTCTTTTATAGGGGAAGGTACGTCTTATACTCCGAAAAATACCGTAATCTACTGCGTCTTGTCCTGCCTTCTGGTGCTTGGAAAGTAGGTTGATTCCCTCTTCCTTGTGCCATCACCTTAGATTTTGGAATACTGCTATGTCACCCTCCAGCCCTTTTTTCCATTAAACAATAAATAAAAGAAAAATAATAATATTTAATTCCTGCAACTGTTCCTCATACGTTTTAGTCTCCAGTTCCCTAATCATCTTTATTGCTCTTTTGCACTTTTTCTAGAGTCTCAACATCTTTTTTATAATATGGTGACCCAAACTGGATACAATTTCCAAACATGGTCTTTCCACGGCATGAACACTTCATGTGATCTTGATTCTATCCCTTGGTTAATATAGCCTAGAACTGTGTTGGATTTTTTTTGACAAGTGTAGCACATTTCCCTGATTTTTGTGCCATCTAATCAAATATACTTCTGGATCACTCAAGGTCTTGATCCATACATTGCTTCAAACAATGTAATTGCTGCTTTCCTAGAGGCTCAAAACTGTACAGTGTAAAGTGTGGTTTATAAATCATGGTAGTTAGATTCAGAAATTCAATACAAAATGCAGATATGAAGAAAATGAACATTGTATTTTAGTGCATGGAATAAATCAAGCCAAAAGCTGTTATTTAATGAATTTTGGCTGATCTGAATAAAAATATTGCATCACTTGTATTTTTTAAAATCTTATTTCAGAATATCATCGCCATTCCCCCAAGACTGATATCCTTTGCCCTTTTTATATATGTACATTTCCGACAACAACCTTATCTGCCAATAGCCATCTTAATTGGTAAACATGTGGGCATGTATATTGCTGTTGATTTCACCAGTAAGCCATGATGACATCAAAATGGCATGTGCAGTAACATCATCACACAGTGCCTTTGTGTACTTGTGTGCTAGTGTCTGTCCTAAGTACATAAATTACAGCACTTGTGCAATTATGTCAACACACACATCATGCAAAAGGAGACAAATACATGCAACTATCTAATAGCAGCAGTTGTGTGATGCTACTACACATTGTTTGTCTGCAGCTTGTTCCATATGCCATTGATTACTAACCATATGGATCACTGCCTAAATCAAAATTACCATCCCTAAAAAGATGAAAAGTAACACTAAGAGTATCAATACTTGAAAACATTATTATTACTTCATCCTTTCCAGGCACTCCTCAGCAAAAAAAAAAAAATGTTAAATGTGACAGAACCGTGATGATGCAATCTGATAATTTGTGGAGAGGGCAGAAAGGCACTGGTTGTTGGTATTTTAATTACTGTATTTATTTCATAAAGTTACACATTTATCAATTGTGCATTACAAAAATAATCTTTCCTTCAGGTTTTTTTTTTGCTTAACTTAGGTATTTCCATGTACACAACCTAGGAACTTAGCCACAATCCTAAAGTGTTGACATATTTTTGCTGTGAGATGAGGGGAACTGAGCAGTAATACATATTTATCAATTGTGTATTACAAAAATAATATTTCCTTCAAGTTTTTTTGCTTAACTTAGGTATTTCCATGTACACAACCTAGGAACGTAGCCACAATCCTAAAGTGTTGACATATTTCTACTATGAGATGAGGGACTTGAGTAGGCAAGGCCAACATGAACTTTCTACAAGCTCAGCATTTTATCTTGATGGAATATAGAAAGTAGTACTGAATGGAATGGAACAGATTGTATCACTCAACCCAAAGAGCATTATACAATATTTTCTGTTTAACTGCATCATTACCTTCACTATTGTGTAGAGAAGGTAAAATAATTGATTGTACTTTTTTAAAATCCTGTCATTGCCAGGTAAGGATTGGTTACTCTCCTACCTAAATTCCTGGAGAAGCATGGCCAATCAATATGGCAGTTTCTGAGCTAAATGTATCAATGAAGTGACTTGCTGTAAGACAACTACCAATGTTCCCTTAGAAAAGGAACAGCAGATGGAGAGGAACACTTGTTGCTGAAAACAGGCAAAACTTAGCACAAAGACAACCATTCTAAAAAGTGGGTTTTGTATCTGGAACTCTAAAACTTTTCTTTCAAAATTTCAGCAGTTCTACCACCTCTTTTTTGATAGAATCCAACATAGATCTTGAAGCATTCTTCTCTCCACATTTATAGCATGTATCTCTTTTCCTCTCTCCCATATACATGCACACTATGTGGAATCCTCCAACAATATAATTGTTTGATGTTACTCCTAAGTTCTTTCTCTTAAGAACTTGCTTGAACAGAAGTCTACTTCCAATTTCATAGACATGCATCTTCTTTCTGGCAAGTGTGAAGGCTCAAACCAGATATCCAAGGCAAAGTATGGACATTTGCTTTGTTTCTGCTCCCGTTTGACACCATAGCTGAGGAAATGTGTTGCTGGATTGGTGAAAGAACATGATATAAAATGAAAGTATTAACAAAACTCCTGAGATGATTTGGTATAATACAGAATCTTTCATTTGCAACTAAACAAACAAACAAACAAAAAAGAAAATGAGATAGAAGGGAAGGGAGAAGTAATAAAAATGATCAGCAAACTGTCTCATGGCATTATGAGGCCCTTGGAAGATAATGTCATTGGAAACACATAATGGCAGAAATGGTAGAAAAATTCAATATTGTTTGGACCAGAATTCTAGAGTCAGGGCATATCCACAGCAGTTTCTAAACCCTCAGAAGTAAATAGGCCATATGAAATCTGCAAAACTCTAACCAAGAGTTATCAAATGCCTGAAGGCCTAACGAAGTTTCAGCTCCTGCAAACTCTCCCGGCACCTTTGACGCCATTATACAATGTAGAATGTACGTCGGATAACAACCTTCTGATCCACTTGCTGTTTTCAAAAGAAGGGTTATCCTAGCCCAGGTTTCCTTGGCTGCCTTGATGAGTTGAAGTCAACATGTCAATGGATTTACTGCACACATTCAAGAATTCTTTTCTCAAAGCAGGATTTACTGCCTTGTGGACACTTTCCTTCATGCCAATTCACAGCCTTCAGTTCCATCAGAGCCCTCAACACTTTGGAGATAAGCAGCCAGAACTGACCCCAAACACAGCTGGAAGGATTCTCTGAGTCGCCAGTGGGCGTTTCTAGATCAACCAGGCCCTAATTCTGGTTCCTTACAGCTCCGTTGTTTTCCTGGGTTCTATCAAGATTGTACTTAACATTCCCACTTGACATTCTTGGTCCTGAAGCTTCCTTGCAGTTTGGGAGGGGCTCTGACTTCTCTGGCGCCCCTTCTGCCAATTCTTCAGCAGCAGCAACACGGTCACTAAGACCAACACAATAGTGATCCCCCCAAATACAAGCACTAAAATGAGCTGTGACTGACTCAGCCCCGAGTCTTGCTGAGTTACCACCTCTTTCACAGAGATTAACAGCCCATCATCATTTGATTTCTCGCTGTAGTTAGTGATCCGCTTTCCAGTAACTATAACCTTGGCTGGCTCAGACTGGGTCATCCAAGAGTAACTGCTGGTTGTGCTTCCCAGAGCCCTGTTGTGGTCCTTGGCATCAGGCTGAGACTCAGTAATCCAGGTTGCCTCTGGAGCTTGGAGCTGACATGTTTTCCCAGCAAAGCCCTCGGGACACACGCAATCAAAATCGTTGATGCGATCATAACACTTAGCCCCATTCCTGCATGGTTGGCTGGCACAATCATCAATGTTGATGGTGCAGAAACGTCCTTCAAAGCCAACCTGGCACTGACAGGAGAAGCGATTAATGCCATCGAGGCAGGTGGCGCCATTGGCACAGGGACGCATGAGACAGTCGTCGACATCAATCTCGCAATGTGCACCAGTGAATCCAGCCAGGCACTTGCAGGTGTAATTGAAAGCAAAGCCATTATCGTCGTGGCACAATGCACCATTTTTGCATGGAAATCTGAAAGGACAAAAGTCAGGGGGAAATTAAGACCCATCATCTGTTTTTTTTTTTTATTAGATTACCACAACCCCACAAAGTCCATTACGAAGTTGGAAGTTTCAATTTTCTCTTTGTAAAAGCAAAACTTTAGATAATCTTTGCCCAAAGGTTACTGTTCTGGCCTAGGCTTCCCGAGAGCATGAAGCAAACCCCTTGTCCTGACAAAATACCCCTTTTACTAATTTCCTATGAATTCAGCAAAGTCTTTCAAGGGAGGATTTACAGTCCTAGACCTTATCTGACTTGGAGAGCTGACTGGCCGATAGTTGCAAAGCTTGGTATAAGTATAAACTTTATTGCCACTGTACTTAAATACAACAAAATTGGTTAGGAGTCTCGGAGAGTCATGAACCAATTAAGTGAACTAATTGTCTCCTACAAACTCCACTCCTCTTTTGCTCCTCTTTTATTTCCTCTGGGAAGGTCATTCATCGTCCACCTGTGGCCTTACTCCCAAGTCGACCTCTGTTCTTTAGCTGTTCCCTTCGTCTGGCAACTCTGTGCATGCGCTCACTGAGAACAAGCTCCAGCTGTTTGTCTGCCTCACTGATGTCTGACTCTGAAGGCAGCTGATAACTGGCATATGGCTCTGGCCCCCTCTCTTCCACTAACATAGAGCCCTCACGAGAGCCTTCCCCAGACTCCAGGTCCATGTTATTCCTCAATCTCCTCACTGTCCAAATCTGCTGCCAGCTCTGCTGGTTGGCCACAACAGTTACATTTGTTTTCATTTACATGGCATTTTCTTTAAGATGCAAAATTCATTATCTTCTGCTATCGCCATCTTTTTTTCACTAGGACTGCTCACCCTGCTTTCTCACACGGCCCTGTCTTCAGCTCACAGTCCTTTCCATGGAATCCTTCAAGGCACAGACAGGAATATTCTCCATCACGATCGTACACACACTCAGCTCCATTTTTGCACGGCGACTGATGCTCGCAGACATGAACATCTGAAATAATCAAAAAAATAAAAATAAAAGGCGGTTTTAAAACATATTTGAGCTTGATTGTCTCATGCCAGTTTTATGTTCCACTTTAAACAAAAACATTTATTTATATATAAATATTTGCTTCATAAAAGTTACAGTTATTTGGCCATCTACCCGAGATTCATCTTTAGGCAGTCCCTGACCATATGTGAACCCAAAATTTATACTTGTGAGACAGTTGTTAGATGGGTTTTGCCCTATTTTATGATCTTCCTTGCCATAATTGTTAAGTGAATCACTGCAGTTATTAAGTTAGTTGTTAAGTGAATCTGGTTTCCCCATTGACTTTGCTTGTCGGAAGGTTGCGAAAGGGCATCACATGATCTCAGGACCCGGCAACTGTCATAAATATGAGCCAGTTGCCAAGCAACCAAATTTTGATCACGTAACCATGGGGATATGGTAATGGTCACAAGTGTGAAAAACTGTCATATCTCACTTTTTTCAGTGCCAATGTATCTTTGAATGGTAAATGGTCACTAAACAAATGATTGTCGATAAGTTCAGGACTGCCTGTAATTTGACTTGACCTATGGGTAGAAGTTTTCTTTTAATGAACTTGATCTCAAGAGAAGATGGTAAATATATTTATTTACGGATAACTAAGTAGCATAACATACTTAAGTGTCTGAAACAAACAAAATGACAATCGAGGAGGAGGAAAGTATAGAATTGAGTAGTTAGATCGAAAGGAAAAACATTTTCCTAAAATAATTTATTGTCTGGATTCCTTCCTTCCTTCTTCATACCCAGAAGCTACTTTTTAATTTTCTTGGGTGGAAACTAATCAAGGAGAGAAGCAACTTAGAACTAAGAAGAAATTTCCTGACAGTTAGAACAATTAACCTCTGGAACAGCTTGCCTCCAGAAGTTGTGAATGCCCCAACCCTGGAAGTCTTTAAAAAGATAGTCATTTGTCTGAAATGGTATAGGGTTCCTGCCCACGCAGGGGGTTGGACTAGAAGACCTACAAGGTCCCTTCCAACTCTGCTATTGTATTATTGTATTATTCTCAAAAAACCCTGAAACCCACTCACACAACAGCTAACCAACCTATAGTGGAATTTAGATACATGCGTTATCCATGCTTTACACATTCTCAGAATGTAAGATTGTCCCTCCCAAACAGGGTGAAATGTTCGAAGGGTGAATATTGTTGACCCAATGGTGTGTCGAAGGGGAAACCTTGCAAGGGATGGAATGAAGTGGCAGCAATATTCAACAAAAGCCACTTTCGTTTAATGGCCCCACTTATACTGGGTAGACCGTGGTAGATCGGGTCGCGCCCTTGCGGCCTCTCCTGCGGCGGCGAGCCACCCTGGCCCCTTGGTTTACCGAGGAGCTGCGGGTGATGAAACGTCGCAAGAGATGCCTAGAGAGAAGATGGAGGTCCACCCCATCTGGATCTGACCGGACACAGGTAAGAGCCCATTTACGGACTTACATTGTGGCGCTGAGAGTGGCCAAACGCCATCATTGTGCTACTCTCATAGCATCCGCAGAAAACCGCCCTGCCGCCCTGTTTAGGGTGACCTGCTCCCTACTTCAACAGAGGGTGCGGGAAGCCCCGCTACAGGGTAGAGCAGAGGAATTTGTGACTTTTCTGCAGGAGAAAACTGCTCAGATACAGAACGGGCTACTCTCCATTGATGGCCCAGTGGGATGCCACGAGACAGATCTTGTTTGGGAGGAGTTTGACTCCGTTACTTCCGAGGATATGGACAGGTTACATGGGCGACTGCGAGCCACCACATGTTTATTGGACCCGTGTCCCTCCTGGCTTGTACTGGCATCCTGGGAGGTGACACAAGGCTGGCTCCAAGAGGTTGTCAACGCCTCCTTGAGTGAGAGTTCCTTGCCTGCTTCCCTAAAAGAAGCTATGGTGAGGCCCCTCCTTAAGAAGCCCTCTTTGGACCCAGCTCTTTTAAACAACTATCGTCCAGTCTCCAACCTTCCCTTTTTGGCGAAGGTTGTCGAGAGTGTGGTGGCACAACAGTTTCCCCGTCACCTGGAGGAAGTTGATTATCTAGATCCGTGCCAGTCCGGCTTTCGGCCCGGGCACAGCACTGAGACGGCATTGGTCGCGTTGGTGGATGATCTCTGGAGGGCCAGAGATGGGGGTTGTCCTCCATCCTGGTCCTATTAGACCTCTCGGCGGCTTTCGATACCATCGACCATGGTATCCTATTGCATCGGCTGGGGGGGTTGGGAGTGGGAGGCACCGTTTTACAGTGGTTCTCCTCCTACCTCTCTGGCCGATCGCAATTTGTGTTGGCAGGAGAGCAGAGGTCGACCTCGAGACCCCTCACATGTGGGGTGCCTCAGGGGTCGGTCCTCCTGCCTCAGGGGTCGGTCCTCCTGTTTAACACATACATGAAGCCGCTGGGTGAGATCATCCGTGGTTTTGGGGTAGAGTACCATCTCTACGCTGATGATACTCAGCTGTATATATCTACCCCAAACCACCCCAACGATGCCGTAGCGGTGATGTGCCAGTGCCTGGAAGCCGTGCGGGTCTGGATGGGAAGTAACGGACTCAGGCTCAACCCGACCAAGACCGAGTGGCTGTGGTTTCTGGCTGCCCGATTCAACCAGCTCACTCCATCGCTGGCCATAAGGGGCGAACATCTTGCCCCTGTGGATGGGGCGCGCAATTTGGGTGTCCTCCTGGATGCCCGGCTGTCCATGGAAGACCAAGTGACAGCCGTGGCCAGGAGGGCGTTTTACCAGGTTCGCCTGGTTCGTCAATTGCGCCCCCTATTGGATCGGGACGCCCTTCGCACAGTCACTCATGCGCTCGTGACATCCCGACTGGACTATTGTAACTCTCTCTACATGGGGCTCCCCTTGAGGTGCACCCGGAGACTTCAGCTAGTCCAGAATGCCGCGCGAGCAATTATGGGAACCGCTAGGTCTACCCATGTAACACCGCTCTTGCGCGAGCTGCACTGGCTACCTGTCGTCTTCCGGGTGCGCTTCAAGGTGTTGATTATCATCTTTAAAGCGCTCCATGGCTCGGGACCTAGCTATCTGCGGGATCGGATCCTGCCTCATACATCCTCACGGCCGATTCGCTCCCACAGAGAGGGACTTCTCCGGGTGCCGTCCACTAGACTTTGTCAGCGGGCAACGCCCAGGGGAAGGGCTCTCTCTGTGGCGGGCCCGGTCCTCTGGAACGACCTTCCCCCCGACATCAGGACGACCACGGACCTCCGCTCCTTCCGTCTTAAATTAAAAACTCATTTCTTCTGTCTGGCCGGCCTAGGATAGTCTCTCTGTCTTTGGGGTTTTATTGGGAAGTTTTATAATATAGCTTAGTTTTAATGGGGAATTTTAGCGCAGGTTTAGATTTAATTTATTTTTAATGAAATGTTTGTATGTATTTATTGTTTTTACTTTGCCTGTGCACCGCCCCGAGTCCCTGTGGGGAGAGGGTGCGGTTTAGAAATATTAAAATTATTATTATTATTATTATTATTATTATTATTATTATTATTATTATTATTATTATTATTATTATTATTATTATTATTATTATTATTATTATACTGAAATTGTTAAAATAAAAAATGGCGCTTTTTCGGAAGTACATTATCATTGTCTTTCCCCTGCCTGACAAGGAGGCACCTATTCCTACTGAGGCTTCTATAGATAAGTCCAGTCTGAAAGGAAGAGGACCAGAGGTGGTACTCAGCAGTTCTGACTAGTTCTGGAGAACCGGTAGCAGAAATTTTGAGTCATTCAGAGAACCAGTAAATGCCACCTCTGACTGCCCCTGCCCCCATTTATTCTCTGCCTCCCAAGTCCCAGTTGATCAGGAGGGAATGGGGATTTTACAGTATCCCTCCCTTGCTACGTCCACCAATCCACACCACATCCACCAAGCCATGCCCAAAGAACCAGTAGTAAAAAATTTGCAATCCCACCACTGAAGAGGACCAAGAATTCTAAGCAACTGTTGTCTTCTTAAAGACACCCTTTCAAAGACAAGAAGATACTGCCAACAAGCCTATATGATTACTGAGATTGGGCTGAACTGATACTGTTGCTTTAAAGCTAAAGATGGCATAAGGAACTATGGTCAGAAAGAATACAGATGTCAGTTTTTGAAGCTGGGAACTAAATGGCCTAAAAATCCTAACCTGAAGTTTAAAATGCTTTGCTTGTCGGAAGGTCGCGAAAGGGCATCACATGATCTCAGGACCTGGCAACCGTCATAAATATGAGCCAGTTGCCAAGCAACCAAATGCCTAGGGCAGTGATGGCTAACCTTTTTCTAAAGATGTGCCAAAATTGTGCCCACCCACCTACGCATGTGAGCACAACTTCCCCTGTGCATGCACACTCGCTGCTGACCCCCCTGCCTGCCTGGGGCGGAATTATAACCCTCCCCAGGCTCCAGAGGCTTTCCTGAAGCCTGGGAAGGGCAAAAACGGCCTCCCCCAGCCCTCTGGACAGCTGAAAATCAGCTGGCTGGGCAAGAGCTGAGGACTGCTGTGCCAACAAATATGACTCCGTGTGCCACCTTTGGCATGCATATCATAGTTTCACCATCACGGGCCTATGGCTTAAACCTTGGGTCTCACCCACATGCACAGGTAATCCTCACCTTATTTGTAAAGTGAGTTTTGCCCCATTTTACAATTTTTCTTGCCATGTTTGTTAAGTGAATCACCACAGTTGTTAAACTAGTAACACGGCTGTTAAGTGAGTCTGGCTTCCCCATTGACTTTGCTTGTCGTAAGGTCGCAAATGATGATCCCAGGAGCCTGGGACACAACAACCGTCATAAATATGAACCAATTGTCAAATATCTGAATGTAAATCACATGACCATGGGGCTGCCGCAACAGTTATATATGTGAAAAATGATCATGTCACTTTTTTTCAGTGCCACTGCAGCTTTGAATGGTCACTAAATGAACTGTTGTAAATTGAGGACTACATGTACATAGAATTCAATTGGGGTCTTCTCTGCAGATATGACTTCTTTTGTATCTACAGTAAAAGCTACATATCTTGCTATGCCATGTCCTTGAATTTTTTGTAGTTTGGCTACCACGTATGGGGTCAAGCTTCTGTACACACACACACACACACACAGGGTACAGCTTCTGTGTAACAAACACACGCACACACTTCAGTGTAAAGCAGCATTCCAATATGTGTGTCTCCATTGTCCAGATTTTATTTAAGATTTCTCCAACCTGCTTCAATTGGAGTAACCTACCTTTGTCACAGAACTTTCCAGCCCAGCCAGTTTGGCAAATGCATTGCCAGGGCTGGTGACATGTCCCATGGCCACAGCCAGGCATTCTCACACAATGTTCACAATATTTTCCCTCCCAACCGGGATCACATCTGCAAAAGAAAGCAAGACCTGGATGAGCAGAGAAAATTTCAGTATACCATATGTAGTCAAAAAGGATCCCCCCCCCCCATACTAAATATTGCAAACTAAATCTTTTCCAATTCTACGTGTAATCCATAATGTGTGTCTGGTATGTATTCCTAACACCTTACAATCTACTTTGAGATAAACAAAAAGTTAAAGATACTGCATTGGAATTCTGTCTCTGATACAGATTTTCTCTCTGCCTTTGGTTAGTAGAACGTCTCATCTTCCATTAAACTTCTGCCTCGGAGAAGCAATCTGTTTTCAGTCAAAAAAGGGTTTCCCAGTGCCTCTTCCTCTTTGCCTTCAACCTACTTCTACAGAATATGCCCAATTTCATTTGAAGAGTGTTCAAATGCTGTTCAAACCAATATCCCAATAGTATATCAAATTGTCTGATGGTCCATCTCAGGATCACCCAGACAATAAGTCTTCAACAGCCACTGCTGTCTAACTCAGTTTTAGTTGTTAATCATTACACCTTCATTTAAAAAAAAAACATTTATTTATTTGATTTCTGTAGCTACCCATCTCAATGAGTGACTCTTGGCAGTACATGTCATAACACATTAAAAAACAAAACTATTAAAACAGTACAAAATAATATAGAATACAAATTTAAATAAATGCACTCTTGTGTCCAGAATTCTCCTTTTCAGAACCCACAGCTGATGTCAGCTCCATAGGCTCTCCTTCTCTTATGGGAATATCTTGCTATAAGTAATTTAGCTAAATCCTTCTCTCGGCTTCTATTTTTCAACTTACAGAAATAAAAGTGGGGTTTTGGGGTGTCTTTGGCTTCCGTGACAGAATCACAGAAAGTCAAGCCTTCTTATGACTGTCATATGCATTGTTACAATATATTATATTGAAAAGGAAACAACGGCAGACAGAATGAAAGGCTACACAAAGAAAAAGCTATACTTGCTTTAAAAAAAAATAATTGTTTACCTGCATTTGCCGTCCTTTTCACAGCTGCCATGGGCCAAATTACAGTGGTCACTGCAGTCATCACCTGCAACTTAGAACAGAACATAGAACTTTATGTACAACAGAGCCAAGAATGCAGTTAACTACATCAACATTACAGTGAAGGTATAAGACTGACATAATAGTATACACTGGTCAAATCATAAACAACCTGGGACCCCAGTCTAAGATTCTTCATGGGTATTAAACTCCTATGTTGCCAAGAGTTGCCTTGGCAAGATGGGTGGCATAGAAGTTAATAATGAAAAATTTTAAATGAATAAAGTATAAATAAAATAAAATATTATAATCCATGAAAGTTATTTGAGGTTCTCCACTGACTTCATTGGAATAACTGCACGTTTATTCTTTTGCATATGGTCTTCTTTCTTACGCAAATGGAAAAGCATTTAAAGACAGAAGCTTTGTGAAATCCCTATTCTCCCTGGAAATACGCCTTTGGAACCCAGATACAGAAAATTCCTTTTCATTTCAGACATATACTTTTTTCAAATTCTGTGTATCTCATTGTATTTTTCACTGCATCAGACCATCTTCACCTAATTCCTTTTTTGTGTAGGCCTTGTGCATTTATAATGTCAGTCTAAACATTTCCCCTGAAAGTTCAAGTCTGCAAAATCATATACATGAAAGGACATTTAGATATCTAAATAAAAATTATTCAGCCTGCCCAACCTGTTTAACTAATGAGGGGAGCCTACGACCGCTTCGATAATTGGTTCCACCACTGAATTGTTCTTGCAGTATAAAGTATTTTCCTCTCGTATGGCTGGATCTGCCTTTCTGTAACTTCTGTTCCTTATTCTATGTCCTGCATTCTGGGTCGTAGAGAACAGATCTGGACATTTTCCCCATCCATCTAGACATTCACAGTCTTCAAGGACTGACGCCGCACTCCAACAGCAATGCCTTTCTGAGCCAGGGTGAAAATATATAACTGGGTATCATCAACACCAATAATGCTATACCTCATGCTTTCAAATGACCTCACTTACTGGTTTCATGCAGATGTTGAAGAACATCAGTAAAAGACTTGATCAAGTTTCACATTTCAGAAACCTAGAACTAAGCCTCTGTTCCCCAATCACCAATATTGATTGGAACCAGCTGCATAGAAAGGAGAGCAACCACCGCAGAGCAATACCTCCAATTCCCCAAAGCTAGTGTAGAAAGATACCATAGTCAATGTTGTCAAAAGATCCAAGTGGACCAATATGGTTCTGCTATCTCCATCCCAAGCCCTCCAGAGCTTTTCCATGGTGAAGTTTCTCTGAAGTCAGGCAGCTTTGCTTTTCATTCTTCATCAAAGCACACAAGGCATCTCTTGTGCCAGTTCCTCTTTCACAACTCTAAAACCACAAACTCTACAAGAGTTGTGACCACAAAATCCTCATGAGCATATTCCAATATAGAGCTCCTGCCATGCGCTTATTCCAAACAAACAGCAAAAGTCTCCACTGAATTATGTATCAGAGCTTCAGGGGAAAAACAGGCAAGCTCCTACTGAAATTGCATTGGGTCCATCAGTTGCTTAAGGTGGGCTTATCAAGAGGCCCTTCATGAAAAGGTCACTGTGAACGACTCTAGGGCCAGGGTAAGGGACTATAATCATCTCCCAACTCCCAAATCACAATTCCACTGCCTTGAAAGAAAGAAAAAATCCAACATGCGAGCCTTCATGGGCACATTTCAGAGACAGGACACCCTTTCCACAGGGTCAACCTATTCTGCAAAACACCTGAAAATAGGACAAGAAGCAATGGATGGAAACTAATCAAAGAGAGAAGCAAACTAGAACTAAGGAGAAACTTACTGACAGTTAAAACAATTAGTTAAAGGAATAATTTGCCTCCAAAAGTTGCGAGTGCTCAAATATTGAAGATTTTTAAGAAGAGGTTGGGTGATAATTTGTCTGAAATGGTATAGGGTTTCCTGCCTGAGAGAGTGGGTTGGACTAGAAGACATCCAATGTCCCTTCTAATTCTGTTATAATTTTGCCCAACCAATTTTTGCTTTAAATCAGAATGACTGTAGCAATGTAAGAATAGTCATGAACAGCCAGTAGCCCCAATGGGGACTTGTGTGCACAATAGCAGCTGATGGTGGTTAAGGTGATACCTGTCTTGGAGTTGCAATGTTACAAGACTGATTATAATTATTTTTTAAAAAGTGATGGTGAGACTTTATCTGAATTTCCACACTGTTTAACCATGATTTGCAGAGTAGCTTCAATCAGTTGGATTCCCATACCATACACAAAAACCACCTTATGGCACAATGTAAAGTATGCACCAGGATTCAAAACCTTGCGTCTCCTGGATTCCCATCAGCCATCATGGAGAAGTGTAACAGAGAGAAAGAAAAGAAGCATTATCTAGCAAGAATGGCTATTGCTCAGTATAACCACATCAACTAAAACCGAGGAATAGTCTAGAACCTGGAATGGATTCCTCCACCTTCAGTGCTGAGGCCACTAATATTTCCAGTTCTTTGCCCCATCACTTGAGACAAGAATTAGAAGTGTTCAAAGGTGTGGATTTCTTTTTAATTATCTAAGTATCTCCAAGGCTGTAATTGAGCCATCCTCTGATCCCACCTTTCAATTTTCTACCATTACTTCTTTCCATCCTTTGTCTCCATCCTAGTTCCTTGTGTACAAAACTACTCTGGCTTCTCTTTCATTGAGGGGTGGATGGGTTGATCATTTATTGTTAGGTACCTGTAGGATATGCTAAAGTTTCCATCGGGAGAAAGATAATGCAGAGAAAACTAAATCAGATACGATGTACTGATAACAATAGTATACCTTAAAATGGAAATCTAATTGTGTTCTAATTCTAAAATCTAATTGGTAGTAGACTGTGATGGAGGAAAAGGATTAATTAACCCTTCCTCTGATTGTCATTTCCTGTATCAAAACATCTTCCCCAAGCTGAGGTTTTCTCTAGGATGAAGATAGCAACTTCTTTTCAGATCAATGTGTAACTTTAATAAGTTATGGTATGAAAATATTTCAGGGGACAAGGTAAACAATAACAGCAAAACATTCAGATGAGATGCTCACAGTCCAGGTAGGATTTCATAGGTTTTTTTTAGTTTTTTTATATATATCTAATATCTAACATCTAACAAATAATCAGAGATCTCTTTTCGTGGTCTTATGGCAAAGTTCAACCATTTTATGTTATTTTTGTTGTTTTTAACTCCGTTGGCTTTTTTAAACTTTTATTTTAATCGTGGGCCACCCAGAATCATGTATCTTAGATCAGCAGCCTGTATATTTACCAAATAAATAATAATGTAGCCTCTGTTTTCCATTCTTTATTATTTCTTGTCCTCGGAAATATTGTAAGAGTGTCCAGTAGGTGTCACTGCCTACATTAAAACTTAAAATGCAGTGAGGCACAGTTCAGATGCAGGACAGCCGGCAGAGTAACAGAACAGACATTCTGAATGTCAGCCAATTCAGTTTAAACATGACTTCCATGTTTTCAATCCAAACTCATTCCAGATGCAAGCAGAGATACATCACAGTGAAAGGCCAAAGTAAGTGTTTCCATTCTAAAACATCCTCCAGCTATTTTCTCCCTTTATGTGAAAAGATTCAGGTGGAGAATTTGGAGTGCGCGGGTGAACCCTTTTCTGCTCCACGTTAAGGCTGTATTGGATTTGTTCAAAGGGAAAACAACATCTCCCATGGGTCCTAGGAAAATCCAAGGTAATCCTGTGCCCTCATTTCCCAGGAATAATTTGTTTCTGCCAATACTGTTTTAATTTTTCTGCAGTGAACATTTCTTGCCATTGGAAAGATGTCGTATCAATCTGTTATTAATATTACCGTGGCTTACTGTGAAAAACAAGGCAATTTTCACAGGCAGCCCATTTACCACTCTAAAATCTTTCAGCGGATTTTATGATGGGTTACTTTATATTATTTTTATGATGGATTATAGGTGAACGCTCCTTCCTTAAGTCATACTGGGGTCTGCATGTACCCAAACTCCACCAGTGCCCAATATCACATAAGGATCTCTTGCCCTGCTACCTTCGTGCCCTTTATAGCTTTGCATTATACCATCATTTGGAAAACAAATCTGAATAGTCCCACAGACATAATGCTTTCTTTCCCATCGCCTTGTCCTCAAAACTATTTTGCCTCACCGTCCAAACCAGGAGTGGGCTGCTAAAAGTTCGCCCGGGTTCAGGAGAATCTATAGCTAACATTATGGCTGGTTCACAGAGCCTCCAAATCCCACCCCTGGCTCCCCCCCCCCACCTCCCCTCACTCCTCCCCTCCCCTCCCAGGAGTCTCCATGCAGCCAGCCCGTTTGGATGCAAGATAAGTGCAGGGCCCATGCGGAAGCTCGAGGTGGGGGGAAACCGGGCCTCCCAGAAGTTCCAGGAGACCAGAAACAGGCCTGTTTCCGACCTCTGGGGGGCCTCCAGACCCTGGGAGAAGCAGTTTCTGCGCCCCCAGAGGCTCGAGGAAAGCCTCCAAAGCCTGAGGAGTGAGAAAATGCTCCTCCCCCCACTGTGGCCATGCCCACCATGACCACACCCACCCAGCAACCAGGAAGAGAACCCATTGCTGAAATTTTTGAAGCCCACCCCTGGTCCAAACTATTCTTTGACTGCCTTTTCTGTTTTGGGAAGGAATCCCAATTTCAGCCAAATCCTGGATGCTAATTTGATAAAGGCGCTTATTTGGCACCTGAAGAACAACCCTCTTCAAATGAGACTCACCTCTCACAGAGAACTATATAAAAGCAAAGCCATGTGTACATTGACAAAACAAAACGTTCTCTTCACTTTAGAGAGTTCCAAGTGGATGTTTAGTTAATCCTCACCTTGGATGACGTGGTGATGGGCCGCAAGGATCCAAAGCAAGGACATGAGCTGAAGACAGAAGCTCCTGAGCATGATCAGTGAGGCCCCACCGAGATAGTCACCTATAAGAAACAGATAAGATCAGGATCCTGCTCTCCTGGCCTCTCTTGCAGCACCATACTTATATCCCAAGTAGTTGGATGGACGTAAAGTTAAACATGTTAAAATGAGAAACTTTTAAGACTCAGCTTGCATATTGTGCTCCATAAGGAATCGAACACATCCCTCCGACCCTTTCAAGCTTTTCTCCCCCATTCACTTGGGAAGGGGTTAACAGCCCCATATCTATGAAAAACTAAGCCCTTCTTTAAAATCAAGGGCATCGATCAGAGAGTGATTCTTCTGAAGGCATTTGTTCCCTACACCTTGTCCCAAAGTGAAATGCTCACTGTACTGAACAGATAACCCCATTTAGAGCTTTATTTAAATTTAAAGTTGAAGCACAGAAAGGTTCATGGGGTTACTTGGCTAATTAAAAGTGCAACCCTCTGCTCCCTGCTCAGAAATAATTCCCACTGTTTTCTGAGCAATTCTGACAATTTCTCCATCTCCGGCAGTACAAGGACACTTCATGGGAGTACAGTTTAAAATTGGACAATGAATTTAAATCATATTGCTGTTTAGTCACGGCTGTTCCTACTGCTTCATGTCTCCGGCAGAGCAGCCCAATGGTTATTTTCAACTGCTGTCTACCCTTCTGAAGGAATGCTTGTTTTTTTAATGGTTGGATTTATTTACTACACGTGCATCCCTTTTATTGTGAAAAATTGGAAATCTCTCATGTTAGGGGATATTGGTCCGATATGAGCAATGTTAGCCTGCCCCAACTTGTAGACCTTTAGATTATTAAAGCATAAGTCTTTCGATACACTATCTGGAGAGGCAGGAATTGAGCCCAAGATCTTCTAGGAAGCATGTATGTTCCTACTCCGTTTCCCAAAAATAAGACCTCCCCAGATAATAAACTCAATGGGGCTTTTGAGCGCATGCACTAAAATTTAATTTTATCAAATTTCTATACCGCCCTATCTGTGGGGGCTCAGGGCAGTGCACAGAGGAAATAAAAACACACAGTAACATACAAATACAAGATAAAATCGAATTAAATTTAGAGAATCTGTGCTAAAATCATTAAAACTGTTAAGACTATAAAAACAATATATTAAAATTAACTAATTGGATCTATGCCAGGCCGGCTAGGTGAAAAAGATGCGTTTTAAGCCCCCGGCGGAAGAGGCGTAGGTCTGTGGTAGTGCGAAGATCAGGGGGCAGGTCGTTCCAGAGGGCCAGACCCACCACAGAGAAGGCTCTCCCCCTGGGGGTCGCCAGCTGGCATTGACCGGCGGACGGCACCCTGAGGAGGCCCTCTCTGTGGGAGCGGACAGGTCAAAGGGAGGTATGTGGTAGGAGGCGGTCACCCTACTTCGAAAATAAGCCCTCCCTGAAAATATTGCAACACAGCCGCAGCCATGAGGTGACCATGCTTGCCACCTCCTGCACCTCAAAAATAATAAGACTCCCCGAAAATAAGGCCAAGCGCTTATTCAGGGTCCAAAGAAAATAAGACCCAATCGATACTAAATGTCAGCTTTTCCCTTTCTTCCAAATACCTCCAATCAACATAAGTGCAGCTATTCTATAGTATTATTCATGCCAGCAAGAGTGGGAAACTTGAAGATCCAGCAATACAGGTGACCCGAGCTACTCTTTGCCACCTGTGAATCCTCACTGATCACACCAGGTGAAGAGTCATGATACCCTGCGTCAAGAAAGTCTCCAAAGCTTTACAAATAACTCCCAAAAGATCCCAGACCAGTTTTTTTTTTTTTTAAAGCAAAGATAACTATGGACAAATTTCCTCTGCTCCCTTCCCACCAAAATCACAGCTCATCCTACAGGTGGCAGATACACCTTTTTTTTGGTTGCATCATGGCTGTCCCTCTTCTTCTTCTCCCCCATCACCCCAATACATGGTAAGTATGGACCATATCACTGAAAGAAGAGACACAACCTCTTCTCTTCAATCTTGGAACAAAACATAGCCTGCTGTAACATTTAAACCTTGCTTCAAATTCTAGGGTAACCTCCTAGATTGCACATGTTCACACACACACACACACACACACACGCATAATGTATATCTGCACACGTGCACACACGTGCACACGCACACTTACTTATTGTTTTAACATTTATTCCCTCTTTTGGCAGGGCCAGACAAATCTTTTTCATTCAGAGGGTACATTTTTTAAAAAAGGGTCTGGTGGCTAAGAATTACAGATAGAATAGCAAGGATATATTACTATAATTAGAGTTGCAGAAGTAGAGTTTGAGGCCTCATTTTTCACATTGGGGGAACCAAGGGCAAAAGAGTTTTAATCCCGGTGGAAATTTAGTGAACCAATTTTGTTTTATGTTGTTTTATGAAACAGCTATAAGAAGAAATATATACAGTACGTTTTTAGGACACTAAGGAGGAGGGGCTGGGGTCCTGCAGTCATGTCATTCACCCTGGCTGCAGGGATAGTCTTAGTCACTGAAGGTGTGAAATAGATGCTGAGGACAAGGAAGAAAAGTGGAGAGAGTAGGATGTACCAACCTGTGATTCTTAAAATAACCACCTCACATTTGAATTAAAGATGCTGAACCATTGTTGCTATTAACTAAATGTAACAGCAAGTCCAGTCAATTTTTGTGTACAGAGCAGAGGGAGCACCAGCTGCTCCTTTGTTTTGGGTGGAAAACAAAGTCCCCCACCCACATTCTCTCAGCACTTTCTCCAAACTACAATCCAAAAAGTCACTGTAACATAGCTACAGTAAGTGAAACTTTTGTTGCTTTGTAGTGATGATAGAGCTTAAGGCAATATGAAAAGACAAGAATATAATTACAAGCCTATTGCGCCCATTTCAGAATCGTTCATCTCATGAAGCTGGATGTATTCTTGTTGAAAAGATATTCTGGGTGAGTTTACAATAAAGATTCCATGCATGTTTGATTATTAAAGGATGTTATTTTTATGAGCCTACATAGAATTCTGGTCACGTTCTGCCGTGGGTAACCGAACTCTACTATTTCCCTAAAATCCTATTGTTGTTCCAATTGGCTAGCAGATTGGCTTTCACTTCTTATCCTGAAGTATTATGTCGTGGTGTAGTGTTTTGTGCTGCTGAACAGCTGCTGCATATCAGGGAAGGGCAAAATGATTCCTGCGAATCTTATAAAATAATTTATGGATTAAGGATGAACAGTTGGTGACCAATTCCCTTTTGAGCTATTAGGACCCCAGCTGAATGCCACATGTCATTGAAAAGGTCATTTCTCCCCTCCACTCCCAATAAAGTCTTCAAAGCAGAGATATGACCTAAGTCACCAGCAATCATAAATCAATTATTATTTTTCTAATTGTTTTCCCCCATAAAACATATTAGAAGCTCAAGTACCCTGAGCCACTTTGAAAAGTCTTCACAACCTTCCTTGTAGGACAGGGGTCCCCAACCCCCGGTCCGTGGACCGGTGCCGGTCCGTGGCTTGATGGGAACCGGGCCACAGGGCCGGAGAGGAGGAGGAGGGAGGACGGGGCAGCCCCCTGGGCAGAGCGCGCACCGGGGGCAGGAGAGCGCAGGTACGGCCGCTCACGCCGTTGGGGGCCCTAGAGGGGTGAGTGAGCCGACTCACACACACCCACGTGCGCATGCGCAGCCTGTTCCCCCTCCCCCCCGCTCCCCCTCTACACCGGCCGGTCCGCAGAATTTTCTTTAAAGTGAAACCGGTCCCTGGTGCAAAAAAGGTTGGGGACCCCTGTTGTAGGAGACCTGAGTTAGTCCATGGTCACCAAAAATCATAAGGAATCTGGTAGCATCTTTTCTAAATAATAAAATGTTAACATTTTCTCAGTATCGCTTGAATCATGTTCTCAATATTCCTACTTCAGTCTCTCTGTTTAATGATTTGGGAAGAAGCTATCCCTTTCACAGGCAGCAAATAAAATTCCAAAGGAATCTTTTCATTTATAACTAGTTCAGGGGTCTCCAACCTTGGCAACTTTAAGACTTGTAGACTTCAAATCCCAGAGCGAAGCTGGTTGTGCAATTCTGGGAGTTGAAGTCCACAATCTTAAAGTTGCTAAGGTCGGAGACCCCTGAACTAGGTGGCTTCCCTGAATTGACTGAATTTGGAGTCCCTAGGAGGGTGAAAAAAAGATACTCGTGTACATTTCTTGATTATAGGTTATGCAATACCATTTGAAATCATATGGTGGGGTCGCTCATCACTATGTACAGCAGAGTTACTGAATCAAGAATTCATCAAGAAACTAGATAAGATGCTGATTTCTCTGCTTCCAATATTTTCAAATGATCCTTTAGAGTTGATAGACGGACAACCTAGAGAGGGCAGATCAGAGAAATTAGCATATTTTTTTTAAAGCAGAGATCTATATGGTATCCTAAAATATGGAAGCAATTCCTGCTGCTTTAGAATGGGGCTCTTAGATCTGAGTTTCTAATTCCATGCCCCAGGAAAGGAACAAGCGTTATTCAAATTTTACAAAGGCAAGATTGGCCAAGTAACAAACCTACGTGGAAAGCCCTGTTAGGTAGAATTGGTTATCCTTCTGTACCCTGTATACATATGCAGGCTTCTGATGTTTAAGGCCGACTGCTAAAAAGCAACGTGGCTTTGTTTTAACTGTATTGCAACTTTAATTTATTTATTAAATTTGTATGCTGCCCATGTCCATAAGGCAACTTCCAACTTAGCTGGACAAAAAGGCAACTTGACAACGACCCTGTCCCCCACCGCCTCTGGGTCTCCCCATCCCGACGGCATAGGCAGAGTTGAGCTCGGTACTTCGCTTCAAAATTGCCGTTTCTGGCGGGGCGGATTGTAACAGACCGCTCTCCTGCCTCAACCTCTTAGCACAGCAAGAGAGATGAATGCACAACCTCATTCAGCTCCCCCACTCCAAAAAGGCCGCCTGTCTCTACTGGCCACATCCTCTGCCTGATGCCTCCGCATCGCCTGGTCCCTTCTCCGCCCGGCTCACCTACGGATTCCCGCCGGCCCAGAAAGGGGCGCCTCTCCGGAGGGCAGCCGGAGCCACGGTGGAGCACCCTCCCCGGCAGCCCCACGTGCTCTTGCCGCCGCCGCCTGGCAGGCGAGCCTCTCTGACAGCCTCTTCCCGAGAGCCCCACCCCAAGGTAGGGCGGCAGACCCTTCCCAAAGCCACAGTCACCTCCGCTCCTTCCAGGTGCGCAGGGGAGGAGCGCTCTCGCCCAGCCGCCGCAGCGCACATGCCGAGGACTCCCTCGCCGCCAGCCGCCATCCAAACATCTCCCCCACCCTCGCCCCAAAGAGCAACCTTCTCCGACCGCGCCTGCCTCCATTTGCAGGGCAGACCCCGGTGTGCCAGCTCGCCCTGGCAGCAGCAACAACCCCCCCCCCCCATCTCCCGCTGCCTTTGCCGCCTGCCTCCTCGTGCGCCGTGGGATCCTCCCTCCCATTTCAGACCTACCTTTCTTTCCCGGCAGCTCTTTTCCCTCAATTTCCCCGGATCCCTTCCAGGCCACCCTGGCTCCCCCACCCTCTTCCTCCTCCTCTCCCTTGCGCGCATCCCTCCCCTCGCAGATGCCCCCACCCCGCCCCAAAAGCAGACAAACAACTTCCCCTTTTCCTCACCTCGGCGATCGCGGCGGCTCCTTGCTTTCACCACCACCACCACCCCCGGGCCGGGGGCGTGCCTGCTGGCCTCCTTCCTTGCTTCGGGACTAGCGCGGGGATCGGCGAAGGGGAGCTGCCATGCCCTGCCCTGCCCGGGCACGGAGGGTTCGGGAGGCGCGGCGAAGCTGCCTGCGAGCCTCCCCGCTCCTCCGGTTGTTGCTCCTCCTGCTGCTGCTGCGGCAGCCGCCACCGCCGCCGCTGTTGCTGCTGCTGCTGCTGCCGCCGCCGCTGCCGTGCGCGCTCAGGCCGGCTGCCAGGGGCTGCGTGTGGCTACACATCCCTGCTCCCTCCCTGGGACATGCCGCCTCCCGCAGCTCGACGATTGCGAGAGGAGGGAGCCAGGAAACCCAGAGCCCCCAAACCGCAGGCGGCGGACGTTCCTCTCCCGCCCAGCCCGATCACCTCTCACCTGCGACTCCTTTAGCCTAGGCTGGGGGAGGGAGGGAGGGAGGGGGGAAGAGGGAGCGGAGGAGAGACGCCTTTCTCCAAACCGGAGTAGGGTTGGCGCCTCCTCCTCCTCCTCCTTACTCCCTCCCGGCTAGACCAGCCGTTCTTCTCCCGCGTTCTCCTCCCAGCGTGCAAATTGCCCCGGCCGTCGCTCTAGCTCGCCGAGTGGCCTCCCCTTCTGCGATTCGAATTCGGGGCTTGCAGGATTGACCCGAGACTCCCGCCGTCCATCGGCAATAATCTCCGGCCTTTCTAAAGCCTTCGCGTATTATGGCGTTGCCTTTGGCTTAAGGGTTTGTGGCTGGCAGCCCGTTTCACCACATGTACAGGGTATATAGTCCTAAGGAAGGGAGGTTGGGAATGCAGGAAAGCTGATGTGAGATTTGTTGGAAACTTTTCATGGGTCGTTGTGCAGATGGCACCTGGCACACACACTCCCAGTCAGTCCCTATAGCCACTCCAGAGCAAGTTACATGTCATTCAGTTCTGCTAAGGAAAAAAAAAAAGCTTGAAGTTTATTAAACCTCAGCAAATATCAAGGGTCAAAAGCCAAGCAAACACTAGGGAGTAAAAGATATGAACAGAGATAAAAGGATAGAAAGCTTAATATCAAGAATCTAGGTTATTTATATGTATACTATCAAAAGGTCCAGAGCTTTTCAGAGCCATGGACAACAATACTGTGGGTCATTACTATGGACAATCCTTAAGTCCTTTGGTTATTCATTTTATGTATCCAGTGGAACAGATCAGAGATAGAAAATAGGATCCTAGGTGATCCTGCCTCTATTCTGCACCATGAATTTGGTGAATTGGGATAATGCAGATGTCTGCAAAGTTGGCTCTTTTAAGACGGGTGGACTTCATGCTGGGGTTGAAGTCTACCCGTCTTAAAAGAGCCAACTTTTAGGACTCCAATGTATCGAATGTTCCTCTTCTCATCAGTTCTGTGCCCAAATTGTGTACCATTCACCATTGTTCCGGGCCCTGAGTGTTGCTGCTGCTGACTATCAGAACCCGAGAAAGTGGTCCCTGGGCAGTACCTTGGTAAGTGCATCTTCACCATATTGTCCATTGAAGAATCTATCCATTTTTCTTGCCCCTTTTCATGTGTGTTCTTCTCATAGTGCAGATTAACGCCCGAAGGCTTCGTATTGGCTCTGGACTGCTCTTTTTATCTGCCGTTCTTAAATATGCCATGTTGTCCTTCAATAATGTGGTTGGATCTTTTATTTAGAATTTAATAATAGCTCTCTGCATGCTGGTTCTGCCAAGCAATATTTAGCCTTTGTTGATACGACCACCATGCTTTGTTTCTTACTATACTAGGCAATGGGTGGAACTCATTAAATACAATATTTTCCACCTGATTTGTCATCATATAGTGCACGGGTGTCAAACTTGCCATGTCACATTGCCGTCATGTTATGTTTCGCTATGTTTTTCCCATTGGGATGGGTGTGGGCTGCATGCGATGCATCCAGCCCCTAGGCTGCAAGTTTGACACCCCTGATATAGTGTATCCAAAATGTTTTGGATGATTAGTTACTGGCAGTTTAAAATTAAAGTCCATAGTCCCTGTTAACTATCTGTCTAATCTTTTTACACCTGTCCAGTCCTTTGTGAAGTGCAGTTGCATTGCATGTAGTAGTAGCTATTCCACAGCTATCTTATACTGCTTATTGCTTACCATCTTGCTCCATTTTTGCACCTCAGCGGCCAGCAGTCTTTGTACTTCTTTCTATGAATTGGCATCAGGTACATCTTTTGCTCTAGTTATGTTGCAAATTCTTTCAGTTAGAATTAAAAAGAGCTCCAAGATCTAAATTGTAATTCTAATTCTTGGTCTGACTGTGTGTCAGAAGCCTCTTCTGAATCCAATATTCCAGTAGAAGAGAACGTATGCAGCTCAGAGTTGAACTGTAGAATCCTTTCTGAACTTGGTTGTTTGCTTTCAGATATTTTATTATCTGACTAGATAAATATCATCAATGCTAGTGAGTGTGGGATTTGCTCCTGGGATGAACTCCAGACAAACTATGAAGCAGTAAACAATACCCTAATTGAAGAGCTACCAAGAAGAAAAACACATTCTGACTAACACCAGCAGGATAAGCTATTAAAACAGGGAGCAGTGATTAACAGAAAAATATATTGCTATTTTTTTCAAGCTAAAAACACATCGACAGCCCTCCTTCTCAAGACTGCAGGTAGCCTAATTAGGTACCTTTGGTGATGAGTGTCCCTCTCTCTAAATCAGAATTATTAAAAGTCAAAGTCACGTCATTCTATCATTTTGGAGCAGGGAATATATAAAAACTATTCTGTTGCCCTTACAATACAGTTCGAAAAAGAGAAAAAATGAGAAGACCTGAATAAACAAACTTTAGTAAATACAATTATTATATCTCACATGTATTTATGCAGAAACACACACAATCCCTACTACCACTATAACACAAACCAATGAAGTGATTTGTAATCCTGGAGGCGCTTGGCTACAAGGTCAGGAAGCACACCAGTATATACCCCTCCCCCACCCCACCCCAAAAGGAAAATGAAGTTATATGCTAAGATCAAGGCAAGATGAGAAAGAGATGATCAACTGGCAGAACTAAAAAGAGTGAGAAGATCATGGATAATGCTCAGCTACTGAAGAAATACAAGGGCCTGACACCATATGAAGCCCCACACACTGTTAAACAGAAGCTTACAGCACTGGCTACCAGGCTAAGGAGATACACTAGAGAAGCAGAGACCAAGAAGATAAATGTTCTGTTCTAAAAAAAAACCAAAACCCAGCCCCACCATCCAAGGTATACTACCAAGTGCAGTGTAACAATACAGTAGCACCAAAGCAATAACTTGCTTCTTCATAACATGGAAACTCCTATCAGGCATCATGGCCACAAAGCTATTGGACCATTTAGCTATAGGCAGCTCTATAGAAGGGCATTGGGAGCAACTTCAGTGGCTCAAAGCACCTGTTGCTCATAGACAGAGCAGTCACCCAGGATTCAGGATCTAGACAGATCAATATGAGCCCAGTTTGAATTCCATGGAACTGTGAATGCCTGGCACCATGCAGAGTCAACAGGATGCTAAGGACCTTTCTTAGGAACTCAGTAGGAGGAATGTGAAATACAACATTGAAACTCAACCCAAGACAGCTCACACAAATGGTCATCAAGTGTGGCATATACCTAGATGATGTACTGTGCCCATTGCTGTTTTTCATAGGTTTGGACCCCCTCAGTCAGATAATCAGAAAGACTGAATATGGATACCAGTTAAGTGTGGAATTCCATCTGCCACCTCCTCTCAATGGATGACATCACGCTTTACGCTAAAGGCAAACAAGACTTTAACTTGCTGATCCACTTGTTTGGATCTATAGTGTAGACCAGAGGTCTCCAACCTTTGCAACCTTAAGTCTGAAGGACTTCAGCTCCCAGACTTGGGAGCTGAAGTCCTTCAGACTTAAAGTTGCAACGGTTGGAGACCTCTGGTGTAGACACTTGGATGTCTTTGAACTGGAGAAATGTGGCTGGATGGTAATAAGAGAGGAAGGTAGTTAAGACTGATGGGATAGAACTACCAGTGGGCCACATATAGCAGATATACAGACCAGCTATGAGTACTTTGGTATCCCACAGTTACCTGCAAATCACAATGAAGTGGCAATATCTAATACCACCAAAGGATGAGACCAGTCCTGAAGAGCTAGTTCAATGGGAATAACAAGATCCACACCAACAATATGTATCCGCTGTCTGTCATCAGATACCATGCCGGTACAGTGAGTTGGCTAAAGGAGAACATGGAAGCTGCCATTGTGAAGACCCAGAAGTTCCTCACAATGTATGGAGGGTTCCAGAGACTGCACCAGCCAGAAGGAGGGCTAGCAGGGTCTAGTGGAATATCAAAGCTATCCTGGACAAAACCCAGAGCATCTAGGAGTATATCAATGAAACAGTTCCCAAAGATGAGCTGCTGAGAGAATGCCTGGGAGGAAGATCACGCAGAGGAAGTGTAATGAGATAGATATCTGAGGTGACAGACATTGGGAAGTCCTACCAGTGATTGAAAGTAGTTGAATTAATAGTCAGATGATTAGCTGATCATAGCAGTACAAGGACAGGCTTTAAATACCAGTTCCATACAAGGAAGAGTCAACCACATTAAACAGGAACCACATTAAACAGGAACCAAGGTGCAGACTATGCAGAAAAGCCTCAGAGACAGTCCAACACATCGTGGCAGGGTGTAAGGTGCTGGCAGGAACGGCATATGCCAGTGATGGCTTACCTTTTTCCCTCTGGGTGCCGAAAGCGTGCACAAACACACACAACAGTGCGTGTGCTTGCTGTCATCCATAATGCAATGCGGGGGGCTGCGTATGCGCTCATGGCCCCTTGCTGCCTGCGCATGCAACCCCACTTGCTCCCCATGCATGCGTGCACGCCACCACCCTCTGTTTGGGGTCTAGGAGGCTTCCCTACAGCCTCCTGGGTTCAAAAACAGGCCATGGGGGCACACCACAATCCCCAGCCTCCTGCACATGTTTGCATGACTCCGACACGCATGCACACACGTCTCCCACATACGCCCCCCCCGTGTATTCCAAAAATCAGTTGTGCAGGAAGTGCGCGCACATGCACGGTGGAGCTGAGCTGGGTGATAGCTTGCATTCCCGCAGAAAGGGCTCCACATGCCAGCTGTGGCACATGTGCCATAGGATCACCATCACAGGCATATGCTGAACAACACAACCAATGAGCTAACCAAAGACACAATGTATGAGATAGACTCTCCCTATCCAGGTGGGAGATTCCACAGAAGGTCATGAAGAATAACAGGGCTAAGATGCTATGGGACTTCCTGCTCGAGACAGGCGGGTAGGTACTAGTCAATCAACCAAGTGTCGTGGTAATAGACAAGGACCAGAAGACAGCAGTGGTAATAGACATAGCAGTGTCAAATGACAGCAACTTAAGGAAGAAGGAGTATGAAAATCTGGGAAAGTACCTGAAAGAGGAATTTAAAAAGATATGAAAGTAAATACCAAAGTGATTCCAATGAGGATAGGAACATTTAGGACTCCTAAGCTGGGTGTGTGGCTTCAAGAGATCCCAAGATCAACATCAGAGCTCTCTGTCCAAAAGAATGCAGTGTTAGGAACAGCTAAGATACTGCACAGAACCTCAAATTCCTGGGCTCTAATAGAGGACCCAAGATTGAGGAAGACATATGCACCATCTGTAGGGATAACAATGGGATTTATTTATTTATTTATTAAAACTCAATGCAGTGAGCATACCTAATGCAGGTAGTCCTTGACGTTCAACCACAATAGAGCCCAACATTTATATTGCTAAGTAAAAAATTTGTTAAATGAGTTTTGCCCCATTTTACTATTTTTCTTAGCGCATTTGTTAAGTGAATCACTGCACTGTTAAGTTAGTAACACAGTTGTTAAATGAACCTGGCTTCCCCATTGACTTTGCTTGTCAGAAGTTAGCAAAAGGTGATCGCATGATCCCAAGACGCTGCATCTTCATAAATATGAACCAAGCATCAGAATCAGGGATGGTATACATTTACCTTTCCTACCGGTTCGCAAATGTGAGCACGTAGATCCTTCCACGCATGCACTTTTGGTGAAAAAATGGCCTATATGGGATGCCATAGAGCCGGGCACGATCTGGTCCGAACCAGTAGAATACCACCTCTGATCTGAACGTAACTCATGTGATCATGGGGATGCTGCAACTGTCTTAAGTGTGAAAAATTGTCATAAGTCACTTTTTTCAACGACATGACTTTGAATGGTCACTAAATGAACTGTTGTAAATTGAGAACTACCTGTACTCCTGCCACCTATTTCCCCCCACAAAAACAACCCTGTAAGGTGGGTTGGGCTAAGAGAGAATTATTGGCCTAAAATCACTCCGCTGGTTTTCATCCCTATGGGAAGCCTACAGCTGTCTCCTGGTTAATAAAAGCACATTATGGCCCTACTCATACTCCATTACTCTTGCCTTCAATGATATTGCTCCCCCCCCCACCTCTTTTATTAATATATTCACACATCTACCATATATTTTGCTCATATTAGTAATTTTGTTTGCAATTATAGAGATAAATTCTCTGGCATTTTAATTTCTTCATCAAATGTATGTTGCTTCCATCTCCCTCAAAGGGGAGTTGAGGAGATATTGCAAGAGTAACAATATTCCTACCTCTTACTAAGCTTTATAAAGAATGGTTCCATGGTGTTTTTTTTAAATCGTTATACATCTTCCCAAGCATTGTTCAGGGCCTAAAATTCATGTTTCATAGGATGCGAACAGAAGGATTAGAGAAATTTAGTTCAGTGCAGACCAGCTGCAGAAGCAAGAGACATCCTAGCTTAAATGGAGCCCCAAGAGCAATAAAAGGATGGGCATAGCAACCAAAATAGTACACTGTACCTCATTTAAGAAGACTTTTACCAGACGGCTTTGCTATGCTAATGCCTGGCCTTGTTCAGTGCAATGTTATTAGGCCAATTATTAATTTTTCCTTTGGGGAAAGGAAACCTTAGGAGAGCTTGCATAAAATCCTCTGGCATTTCATATCTTGCATTGCTTATTATCATACAGTCCCAGAGGCTTGAATTAATCAGCTGCTGGATCAGAGTTAGGAAGATCTTTTTTTTTTTTGGACCCTGCTAGAGAAAAAAATGTGTATGTGTATACACACAACTTTATAAGTCTGAAGACTTGAGATGGAAAAGCGTTTGGGCATCTTTCCATTGGAAGCATCTTTGGCAGGTTATCCTCTGAAACTGCCTTCCCTGAATCAGACAAAGTTCACTTTGCTAAAATCAACCAGTTGTGCTATTTTCTTTTTTTTTACAGTTTGCAGCCTGCTTCTTGAAGCACAACAAAAGTGCAGTGTGGAGGGTGGAATAAAGTGGTGTTCAAGGACCTGGGCCAGAGGTGGGTTCCTACCGGTTCGGACCGGTTCAGCCAAACTGGTAGTAACTTGGTGGCCTGGGTCGCTGGAACCAGCAGCGACCCATTTTTGCCGTGCCCCCGAACCGGTTCCCCTACGGTGGCACCATCTTGATTTTTGGTTCTGTGCGTGCGCAGAACAATTTTCATTGCCGATTCCCCCCCCTTTTGTAACATTTTGCGCATGCGCAGACCTTTTTATGTGCAAATGCGCATGTGCACCGAACCAGCAGTATTGCCAACAGCAATCCACCCCTGACCTGGGCCAATCTTCCCCTCCTCCTCTAGTTGCTGAAGGGAGATGCAGGCAGTCAGGGCTATGAAAACCAACTGCCGAAGAACAGTAGACCCAGCTACAGTGCCAGATTAAATTAATAACTCATAAGTGGGCGCTCATACAAGGTCCATTGCAAAGAAATGGCTATGCAGAAGTCTGTGCTAAATCAGACTTTATGAGCCGAATGTTCTCCTATATACTGTGTCCTTCCTCTTTCTTTTCCTGTCTTAGCCAAGGCTCACCGTTAGCAGCCTGTTCACCCTGCAATAGTGTAACCCAATGCCTTACCATTGTTTCCCTGTCCCCAACATCTATATTTGACTCTGCAGCCACAATGTGTGCAGTGTGTGTGTGTGTGTGTCTTTGTGCGTGTATGCGTGTGCAGGCATATGCTTTGGTATTCAGCACCTCATTCCCTAAATGCCCAGGATTGCTTACAAATAGCTTCCATGGGCAGAAGGGAGCTGTGTATATGTCTGTGTGTGTGTGTGTGTGTGTGTGTGTGTGTGCGTATGTGTGTGTGTGTGTCAGGAAGACAGAAGAAAGAGAGGGAGAGCTGATGGGGCAAGAGCAAAACAGTCTGTGGCTCATCATTTATTATTTAGCCTATTCATCTCCCCATGGAAGCTGGCTTTGTTGAAATGTAGATCTGTGCAAGTTGTGGCACGGAGAGGTAGCCACCCTCTCAAATTGCTGCTCCTCTGCACATACCCCTGGACATAAAGGTTGCTTGCTAAAAGCTTCCACCTGCTTCCTCTTTGAAACAGGAAGAGGGGATTGCTGTTGTACGAAGGCACTTGTCCTCCGTGCAATGGGGTGGACAAGGATTATTGAAGCTAATCCGGGCGGGGGGGAGAGGTCAGGGGTCTTTATAACCTTTCGTTAGATTGGAGTGGGGTTGATTGTGTTATAATCCAAAGTGAATCGAGGTGCAAGAGTTTAATCCTCTGATACTTACTTGGGAAGGATCAAAGATCATTGTGCCCAATTCCTTGTCCAAAGGCAAAACTGCCCATACCAGCTCTCAGATACGATGACCTGGGCTATCGGAAGCACAGCACTGGGGCCTGGTCTGTGTAAAAGAATCTATACAGAAAAGTCTGTTGCGTGTAGCCTGATTATCCAGCCTTGAAATTTTTGAGATCAATTTATTCATCTTGCGGAGGGCCAGTTGACCCTAGACCAGGGGTGTCAAACTCGATTTCATTGAGGGCCGCATCAGGGTTGTGTTTGACCTCGGGAGGAAAAGTGTGTGTGTGGTCAGGGTGGGCATGGGCGCAGTGGTGAAATTCAATTTTTTTTTACTGCCAGTTCTGCGGGAAGGATACTGCAAAATCTCCATTCCCACCCCACTCTGGGACCAGCCAGAGGTAACATTTGTTGGTTCTTCGAACTACTCAAAATTTCCACTACCGGTTCTCCAGAACCTGTCAGAACCTGCTGGATTTCACCCCTGCATCGGCACCTCGTGTAGGGGCAGCTGTGGTGGCCTGAGCACTCTGCCAGCAAAAACAGGCTCCCAATTTCCGTTTTCTGATTCCCGACTTCCTGCAATCCTCTGCCAGCGAAAATGGAGCTCCATTTTTGCTGGCAAAGGTACCATGGGCTGGTCCTTCGCTTTTCCAGGGTGGCCCTGCCAGCCAGATCTAAGCATCCCATGGGCCAGATTTCGGCCTATGGGCCTTGAGTTTGACACCCCTGCACTAGAGCATTTAGGATATTTGCTATTTCTTCATCAAGCCGCAGAAAACGTGCCAATGCTACTTCAATATATATAGTGTGGTGTCTACTGCCTTTGTATATGCTCAGTTCATGCTTTTTTCAATCTCCAGCAATTTTACAGAGGAGTATAAGAAGAATCCAACTTGGGATTAGTCACTATGACTAGAATGATTAGCCTGATCACATAGATTTTTGAGTAGGATTCTACATTGTCCTAAAACAAGGTTTATTGAAAGATCTATACTGGGCTGGCTTATAACTAAATCCATACCATAAGCTATGATTTATAAATCAGAGGGCCACATCTATTACTGCATAGTGTGATATGGAGGTTCATAACTGATTTGGAAAAGGGAACAGCAAAGAGGGAAGAAAAATAGCAGAGCAACAACTGACTGGTAGAGAATTTTGCACTACTGCAAACACAGGATATACAGTGACTATTAAAAAAGGAAATAACATACAGGTAAGTCCTTGACTTACAATAGTTCATTTAGTGACTGTTGGAAATTACAATGGCATTGAAAAAAGTGACTTACAACTGTTTTTCACAGTTATGACCTTTGCAGCATCCCCCATGATCATGCGATCCAAATTCAGATGCTTGGCAACTGTTTCATACTTAATGACCATTGCAGTTACAAAAGGTGACCATGCAGTTGCATGATGAGCTTTTGCAACCTTCTGACAAGCAAAGCCAAGGGGGAATCCAGCTTCACTTAACAACTGTGTTATTAATTTAAAAACTGCAGTGTTTCACATAACTGTGGCAAGAAAAGTAATAAAGTGGTACAAAACTCAACAAATTTCTCACATTTTGGGCCCAATTGTGGTCGTAAATCAAGGACGACCTGTATTTACAATCCAAATAAATATACTATAAATTCAATTTCCTAAAAATGCCACAGCAGGTGGCAGTATCGAGCTGATCATGGCAGATTTTTAAAAAAACCAACAACCCAAAATCATGGATGGGAGACCATGAGGAAAGCTATGGGTGGAAACTACGAAATAAACCATCTTCCATATTGCTAACAAGAAATCTGTGCAGCTATGTCCATATTTTTAATAGCAGTCAAGCTCACTTTTCCATTCTTCCTGAGCCTCGCATCATTCCTCATGTAGGAATGTGTGCTGGGTTTGATTTTAAAAAGTCAAGATGGCAACTGCAAAGGTGTGGTCAAAATTCTGGTTTTTATGTGCATCACATGTTGACTTTTTTGACCACACTTTACAGACACCTCTGTTAATTTTTGAATCTATTTAAAAAGTACATGTCTATGCTGCTTTATGTGGACATAAGTATGATTGAGCGGCTGAGTAAGTGTTCCTGAATTAACAGCATTCCGGTTAAATGTTTTCCATATTGCGAAGTTTTTGGTGATGCTGCTCCAAATCAAAAACATATATGCCCTGAAGGATGGATGCTCCCCAAATGCAAAATACGTGGCTGAGGTCCCAAAGTTTTGTTCTGTTAAGGATCCTTCAATTTATTGTCAGTCTTCCAAGCCCGGTGCTGCCTGATCTATTTAGCCTGCCATTTCCAGAATTCTCAACCATCTCTTTCCAACTGGAGGGCATCAGGCTGGGAACAGCTGCCACAGTATAACACGGAACTTGCTGGCAGAAAGGAAAATTATAAATCAAGAGAGAGAAATTTGCCTATGCAATATCAGTAGTAGCAGCTCCTGATTTCTGAACCGTTTCCAGGAAGCAACAAAGGAGTTATGCCAGCTTACTTAAAAGAAACGTACCCTAAGGCTACAGTGATTTAGAGGCTTGTTGCTGGTTGGATTTCATAGTGCTTTTATTACAAATGAAGAGAAGTATTGCAATTAGTGTGCTGACTCAGTATGGTTAGAATAGACTCAGCCCTTAGCTGCAAATTAAATGGTAGAATTTAGGCCCGTCCCATTCAGAGTGCAGAACGAACATTGGTCAGAATTACAGTGCCAGAAGAAAGCGCCAAATCATACTATACAATCAATGGCTGGGTTCATTGATAATGCCAAGACATGTTTTATGATTCTGATTTGTTAATAAGTCACTGTGGCTGTGTTCGCACCCAATGCTAACTCTGAAAACCACGATTTATAATAGCGTTTTTCAACCTTGGCACCTTTAAGATGTTTATGGACTTCAATTCCCAGAATGCCCTAGTCAATAGTTATGTTTATAACAACCCTTAAGGCAAAAGAAATATGGTTGGTATGTCCAGTGCAAGTCCAGAAGCATTGAATTGCTTCCATGAATGAGCACGGGTACCCTGAGGCAAACTATATTGTGTCAGGATGTGTCATTGATCTGGATTGCCTCTTTATGAACTTTTCCACAGGAGTGTATGTGGAATTCCTAAGCAGACTAACTTGCCAGCAAGACCTAATTAATTAATTAAGCAGGAATTTGCTTAATTTAAAAGTAGGCAGACAGTGGGGGTTAGTGGTTAAGATTTTGAATTAGACGTACAGAGACCCAGAGTTCAAGTCCACCCTCAGCCACAGAATTTAATTAGTGACTTTGGACCAAAAGCCTCTCCCAGCCCACCCTCACAAGATGGCTGTTGAGAGGAATATAGAGTGTACTAAAGATGCTTGCTTTAAGTTCCTGAAGCAAAGGTAGGGCATACAGCCAATCAATCAATCAGTAATTATATGTTATTTTCACCACCATGCAAACGAAGGAATTAATTCAGGAATAATTCCTTGATAGAAAACCTTGCATGATTATATCTTCACTGACTATAAAAATTGAAAATGCATCATTTGAGCAGCAATTCTGGCACAGAGAACCATTCCAATAGCACGTTCTCTCTAGGAAATACCGTTTGTATCAGTAATCCAACAAAGGAAGGAGTTGGCCATCTCCTCTGACCTTTTATTTTGAGTCATTAATGTCCTGTGTCCACACTACTCAGCCCTGCTTGTATTAGTGAATTAAGTGCTGGTCATGGGTAATCATTCTAAGAAGCTTCCATTCCCACTTTTAAAATCTTAAATATCAAACTACAGTAGGTGAAACTATCAGATCGGGACAGGTCCACAGAATCATTTACTAACAGGTTAAAGTTAATGAGCCAGCTCTTTTAGCGGAACAACCTCAAGTCATGATTTGAAAATGCATCAGGGGTGTTTAACTGTTAGCTACCAAAATTTATGATTTCCCTCCCTCCTTAACTTTATAATTGTTAGCGACTACAAAGCACATGTGGAATAACTTTCCTGAATGCATTAATAATTTACATAAGCTAAGGAGGAAGGAATATGGAAGAATAAAGATGACTTTCACACTGCCATTAAGGTTTATAGCCATTGATCTCCAAGACTTCTATGAATTGGCCCAACACTTTTTTGAAGCTAGCACAATGGCCATGCCAATAAAAGCAGTGCTGACAGCAGGCATAGTGATATATGGTTTTTCTATAGTCATCAGCTCAAAGAAAGGTTTGCAGCTCTGTTTTATACTCTAGCCTACAAGGGAGGGGGGACTAGTTCCAGAACGACCCAATCAGGAGACTACCATCCTTCCCTTTTTACAAAGGTGGCTTTTATGTAGCATGAAATAAAGTTTGCTCCTCCAATGCCCCTCCATACTGCCCTTGGAAATATGCCCTGCCTCTTTACAGGCTGCAAGAAATCTAATGAAAAGTTGAGGCAAAGTATTTTCTGTAATGAAGTATCGAGTTCTATAACAACAAAGAGAAATCCATGTTAGCCATAAACCTTGATTTTTATAGTACGTCTGAATCTCTAAGATTATGTAACATTATCATTCTTGTTACACATGATTGCTTTAATTTCACATGCCAGGTTTTCCAAAGGAACAAAATAAAACAGAAAGTGACAATTAATTTGTCTGCCTGCTGTCATTCCCCTCCCCTCTCTTTGAAGATGGTGTAACATGTTATATATTGATCCATTTTGGAACATATTGTGGAATCTAAGAATGTCATTACATTGAATTACCAAATGTAAGTAAACTTGCGATGTCACACATTTATTGTAATATGTTTAACTTTTGTAATAACACAGAATCCTGTTGTGAGAGGTGAAGATAAACTAATTAATGTCCTCCTGGAACTTTTATTTATGTTTTGACTGCCAATTTTAAGGAAAGAGGGGAGGAGAAAAAGAAAGAGAAAGAAAGAAAGAAAGAAAGAAAGAAAGAAAGAAAGAAAGAAAGAAAGAAAGAAAGAAAGAAAGAAAGAAAATTAAAGTATATTTCATGGAACATGAAAAAGACCCATGAAGGAAACACATTTCAGTTAAAATGAATAAGTATAAAAAGGACCTAAACAATCATGAAGCAGACAAAACGAGTCTTTATAGCACATGGCAACAATAGCTTTGTTGCTGAAGAACTCAAAGTGGTCCTATCTGAGCAGAATCTTCCTAGCCAGAGGTTAATGGCCTGCCTGATTCAAAGAAAATGTTTTCAGACTACCAGGCTCCTTGGCCATGGAGTTATCTTGTGAGCCAGCAGTAATACAACTCAGCTACTCACCTAAGCACCAACGGTGTCCTTAGGTAAAGTAATTCTTTCCCTGCCTGCCCAAACCTGTCCTATAAACAACTAAGCTTCCACAGGGAAAACAGTATTACAGATTTCACAAGATTTCTCCTTAATGCTGCAGGAATATCTTCAGCTGAAGCAATAATCCTCCAAGAGCTCATTGCTCTGGAGAAATCTATGCAGCAGAATTCTTTCTCTGACAGGCAAAGACTTAAATGGATGAGTCGTACAACAGTGATATCTGGCACTGGATTACTACTTAGCATAGTTATTGAAATTGACTAGGTAAACACACACAGTGACAAATTTTCTCCCATTCATTTATGGAAGAATTGGCTCTCGCTTTACCATATGCAGAGGAGTCATTTCCTTAATGCACGCAAGAGAGAGGGACAATCATCTCACATTTGGCCAGAGAACCAAAGATAACAGTTTGTGCAACTACTTGCATATAAACTGAGTTACTACCTTTTCTCCAGAAATACGTAGTCAATTCCCTGGCAAGGAGTTATTGGAAGCTTCAGCTGGCAGAGAATACAGCTGTCTGTGTTCATGTAGGAAAGGGAGTAAACAACTGGGTCACAATAACACAAATGTTTCCTTCTCGACTGCAAAGTTTGGTATTGATCATTTATTTTAAAACTGTACATCAGCTTGGCTGTTTATTTTCGGATTAGATGGTATAATGGACAGGGACATTCCTGAAGGGATCCATTGTTGCAAAACCATCTGTCATGGAGAGATCACTGGATTCACTGTTATATTTTGGGGGGGAAATAAAAATATCTCTTTCAGACAGAACTACCTTAGGTTTGTAAATTATATCTTTATAGGTTCTGTCTCTTTGTTTTAACCAATCTTTATTTAAGATAAAGGGGTTTAATCAATTCCTTTCGCAAATTCCTTGCCTCCCCCTTTATGCAACATGTTGAACCATCGGTATAGCAGATGTCACAATTTGAGGGTAATTTCCTTTCAAGGAATTCACTTTTATTTTCTACCTGTTGCATCGAGTGTGTTATTGCCAAGATAGGGATACAGGGTAAGGCCACTCAATTGCAACTCTCTTCAACTTTATCTCTTCTATAAAACACTTTAGGGGAAAAACCCTTTAGACCACAAGCATGTTCCAAGTGGTGACAATTTTGTAAACATTAGCATTTTCTAGCACAATAATTTAAATCAGAAGTGAGATACTTTCCCAAAGTCTGGAGCTTGAATTGACTTTACTGACCAGCTGAAGACTACAAGATAACAGCAGGCACACAGGCATATTTTTTTTAGGGTAATTAAGAAGTGGAAACCAAAGCAAGCTGGACCTGTGAGATGAACTGCTCCAGTTTCTATTCCTTAAAAGATTTTAACTCCTCTCCCACACCAAAACTGCCACTTAAAATCATGCCATTTGAAATTAAGTAGCAAAATTCTGCCTCATGATTGTTTGAGGAAGAAGCTGCTTTAGCTGAAATGATTTGCCTCCCACACCAATTTCCAATCTTGTTTTTGAGAAAAAAATTAATTTTGCTGCCAAATTCAATGGCAAAAGTGTTGGGAGCTAAAAGGCTTGGTGAATCACCATGGCCCACAGCCGATCAAAGATTGACTAGCCCTGATTTAAATTATGAAAGATTTCAAATGGTAGGGTAGGGGGTGTTTTTAGCATAGGATTTCATATGTTTGAATGCAATATTATTCCCTGTGACAGGAAAACAGATGGTGAATATTTTGGTTTTTCACATTTATGAGCTGTTTCGGGTTCTCTTCTCAGTAGAGCCTTGCAAGTTCTATATAGGGTATGTGTCAATTCCATTTATATTTTCCTGAAGGTTTTTTAAAAATTTCCTGCTCCCCCCAAGACTAAAATATCTTTCAACTCTCATTTTCTGGCAATGCTAGCTCGAAGTGGAAATTTGACTTAACTCTCAGTTTATGTACCAGTTCTCTGTAATAGTCTGTCTTGGGAACGCACCAAGACTTTTTATGCCTAAGGCATAATGACATTAGTGGCATCCCATTCTTTAATGGAAACTTATAACAATTAATTAAATAAAGACCAACTTGTTGCAATATAACACTGTAAAGGCCAAAGTCTGCAACCTTCGACATAGATTGTCCCATTCTGGTAACGGTTTGATCTTCCTGGTCCTTTGTGTGTAGATCCAGTTTCCAATTAGGAATGGCATGATTGTGACTTTTGAGATGCCAAGGGTTCTGATAACGCTTCCTGATCAAAAGGCAACCTGTCCCAAGTTTCTTCCCGTCAATTAACACTGGGTCAAGGGAAGCCAGTCAATCAGTAATCAGGATTGTAGAAACAAAAAGACTAATGTTTTTGTACATGACCTTCCAGTGGAACCTTCTATAGAAAATGATGCTCCTTGAAAATCATTTTTAAAATATTATTTTCTTTATTTAAATTTAAGCTATTTAAGTTTAAACATTTAGGCCAGTGGCGTCCAAACTTTTTTCAAAGAGGGCCAGATTGGATGAAGTGAACATGGTGGAGGGCCGAACATTTTTCCGAACATTCTTTGAACCATTACAATTAAATGCAAATAAATTATTTTATGCCAAGTTAATTGCAAATGACATACTTTTCATTTCATAACATTAAGATCAACTGACAGTTGAGTTTTCACAATGTATTGAAAATAAATTTTTAAAAAACTTACCTACCTCTTTCTCTCTTTCTCTCTTTCTTCCTCTCTCTCCATTTCTCTCGCTCTTTCTCTCTTTCTTTCTCTCTCTCTCTTTTTCTCTTTCTTTCTGTCTCTCTCTCTCTCTCTCTCTCTCTTTCTTCCTCTCTCTCTCTCTCTCCATTTCTCTCTCTTTCTCTCTTTCTTTCTCTCTCTCTCTCTTTTGCTCTTTCTTTCTTTCCCTTTTTCTCTCTCTCTCTTTCTCTCTCTCTTTTTCTCTTTCTTTCTGTCTCTCTGTTTCTTTCTTTCTCTCTCTCTTTCTTTCTCTTTCTGTCTTTCCCTTCCTCCCCTTCTGTCTCTCTCTGTGTCTGTCAGTCACTCCCTCTCTCCCCTCTCCTCCCCTCCCCCACCCCGGGAAGCAGCAGAAGGGCCGGTATGCCGGAGGTTACGGACGCCTCCTCCCGCAGCGGGCGAGGGAGCAGGCGGGGTGAGCACCCAAGGCTACCGTCATCTTAAGCACCACCGAGGCTGTCGCCCGGCAGGGGCGTCAGGCAGGGAAGCCGGTCGCGGCTCCATCGCGGCTCCCTCCGGCAGGCACCACGGCTTACGTTCTGAGGCCGCGCGTCCATCTTCCCTGCCTGACGCCCCTGCCAGGCGACCTTGTGCGGCGGGAGCTGCATGTTCTGGGGCTGCGTGGCTGGGAGGGAGGTGAACGTCCGCTTGGTGCCTGCCGGAGGGAGCCGCAATGGAGACGTGACCGGCTTCCCTGCCTCCCTCCGGCGGGCACCATGGCTTACGTTCTGGGGCCGCGCGTTCACCTCCCTCCCAGCTTCGCAGCCCCAGAACGTGCAGCGATGGAGGCGCGACCGGCTTTTCTGGGAGGAAGGGAGGGCCACATTTATACAGAGCAGGGAGGGCTGTTGGTGGGCCGTATTAAACCGACGCCTGGGCCGCAAATTGCCCGCGGGCCGGACTTTGGACATGCCTGGTTTAGGCTATTTAAAATTCAGTTTTTAAACAGACATCCAGATTTCTTTGGCATAGATTTCAAGATCAACCAGAGTCTTTTTAAAATAGTTTATCAACAAGTGTTAATTTACTTCAGACTTGTTAATAAAGAGTGATCGTGACAGACTTGCATACTGGGCCCTATCTAACAAAATGAAATTCAATGGTGAGAAAAGATCTACATTTGGCCAAGAAGAAAACAAATGCACAGGTACAGAATAGGTGGTACCTGGCTCAATACCACATATCTCCACTCGACCTGTCTGCTCCCACAGGGTGGGCCTCCTTAGGCTGCCGTCTGCCGGACAATGCCGGCTGGCAACTCCCAGGGGAAGAGCCTTCTCTGTGGCAGGTCCAGCCCTCTGGAATGACTTGCCCCCACCGACCTCCGCACAATCACGGACCTTCACCTCTTCCGTCGAACACTAAAAACATATCTCTTCCACGCGGCTGGCCTGACATAGCTGTTTATATTATTGAATTTTAGCTGGGTTTTAAATTAAGTTTTAGCAGGGGCCTGCTATTTTAATCCAATTTTAAATTTATTTGATTGTCTGTATATTTATATTTTATTTTCTTATTCCTGTGCACCGCCCTGAGTCCCACTTGGAAGAGAGGGCGGTATAAAAGTACGATAAAATAAATAAATAAATAAATAAATAAATAAATAAATAAATAAATAAGTAAGTAAGTAAGTAAGTAAGTAAGTAAGTAAGTAAGTAAGTAAGTAAGTGCAAGAGGGATCTTGGATTCCTATGGATAGTCATTTAAATATGAGGCAGCAGTGTGCTGCAATGGCAAAAAAAGCCAATATGGTCCTAGGCTGCATTAACAGAGGGAAAGAATCAAAATTACATGAAGTGTTAATAACAATTTATAATGCCTTGGTAAGACCACACTTGAAGAATTACATCCAGTTTTGGTCACCACGACATAAAAGGCTCTAGAAAGAAAGAACAGAAGAGCAACAAAGGTGTGTGCGTGTGTGTGTGTGCTGAAACATACAGAAAAAAAAAGTTGCAGGAATTGGCCATGTCTAGTAGTTTAATGAAAAGGGGTGACATGAAAGCAGTGTTCCAATATTTAAGGGGCTGGCACAAGGAAGAGGTGTTCAATTTATTTTCCAAAGCACCTGAAGGCAGGACAAAAAGCAATGGATGGAAACTAATCAAGGAGAGAAGCAACCTACGTAGAACTAAGGTTAATTTTCTTGATACTTAGAACAATTAATCAGTGGAATGACTTGCCTCCAGGAATTGTGGAAGCTTCAACACAGCAAGTTTTTAAGAAGATATTGAACAACCATTTGTCTGAAATGGTATAGAGCAGTGATGGCGAACCTTTTTCGCTTCGGGTGCCTAAAGCACACACGCTCGCGCTATTTGGCACACTTGTGGGCCCACCCCCATAATTTAATGCCTCCCATGCTGTGCCCTCTGAGAATACATGTGTGACATCCCCTGCTGTCCAGCACATGTACATATGGCTGTTTTGGAGCCTGGGGAGGGCAAAAATGGCCTCCCCCAGAGGCTGGAAACAGCCCGCTTTCTGACTTCTGGTAGGTTCATTTTTCACCCTCCCAAGGCTCCAGAGGCTTTCTAGGAGCCTGGGGAGGGGAAAAAAAGGCCCAACACATAAACCAGAAGTTCAGGAATGGACTTCCAGGTTGCCTCTTGGGCCATTTTTCTCAGGAGGGCAAAAAATGGCTGAAAATCAAGGCCAAAAATCAGCTGGCCAGCACGCTCATGTGTGCTGAAGCTGACAGGGCAACACCTCGCGTGCCCTCAGAAATGGCTTTGCGTGCCACCTGTGACACCCGTGCCATAGGTTAGTCATCATGGGTATAGAGTTTCCTGCTTGAGCAGAGGATTGGACTAGAACCTCTGAGGTCCAATTCTGTTATTCTGAGAGGATTTAATTAGCAATTGATTCTAACAAGAAGCAACACTATATTAATATTGCTTTATTATTAAATATGTTGCATAATGAATGTCAGCATCCAGTACATCTTTTTTATAATAGAATAGAATAGAATAGAATAGAATAGAATAGAATAGAATAGTACACTATACTATACTATACTATACTATACTATACTATACTATACTATACTATACTATACTATATACAGTATATATAAAATATGATAATATATAATATTAATAATATAGAATATGAATATAGAATATGAATATATTTTACTGTATGCATTTAAAGAAAGTCAAAGACAAGGAATTCATAGATGTTCTAGCAGATTGTAGGCTTGAATTTTCATTTGAAAATAGGATTTTTCTAGGAATTGTCTCAGAGGTAAAAACTGAAATTCTTCTAGAAAGAGTTCTAGAATTCTATTCTATAGAACTCCTTTGCCATGAGATTGTTTGACTTAAATAGTATAACAATGCCACCTAGTCTAAATCTCTGCATTGCACACGAACTATAGCATAGCCAAACAATCCTGAAATCAGGGTGTACTATATACCCTGTGCTATAACCCATACTATTCTTATAATATGATCACATTTAGTAGGTAATTCTGGGATGTATAGATCCAGTACATCTATAAGACCATAAGTCTGGGGAAGGCATATTCTAGATCCTAGACTGGAGATGAATAAGCTGAATGGGGCCACTAAATTTTAAGGACAAGTTTCAAGAAAGAGATTTCAATTTTTAAATAGTTTTTTTTTTAGTGGAATAAGTTTTCTGTTTGGCTGAGACCATAAAAAAATTTAACCTGTTTTTTAAAAAGTCCACTATAACATTCTTGCCATACCACCTTTGGTGACAACATACTATCATTTTGTCCAATAGATCATAATTTTAACTGCAAATTCCAAAATATGTGGGAATTTTGATCACCAAATAATTGTCCATCCCTAGTTTAGGCCATATTTATCTTCATATAGTTTACAAAATCCAAGTACATGGCAACATGTCACAAACAGAGAAACAACTAGAGCTGGGTTCCTACCGGTTCAGCCTAGTTCGACTGAACCGGTAGTGTTATTCTGGCCTGGGTTGCACAACCGGCAGCAACCCAGGCTGGCCATGTCCCCGAACCAATTCCCTGGTTGCTGCCGTTGCCACGGCCATCTTTTTTTGAGTTCTGCGCATGCGCAGAACCATTTCTATTGGACTGCGCATGCATGCGTGCCACCGAACAAGCAAAATGCCAGCTAGAACCCACCCTTGGAAACAACAGATGTGTGGTGCTCAAACTTTCTGCGGAAAGGAGATTTTCTATTTGACCTTGGACATAATAAGATTGAATTTAAAAGGTGTGACCCCTAACTACATGAAGCAGAACTCAGAAAGTCTGTAAAAGAGGCTCTTAATCTCTTATAACGTGTTAATGTGTCATTTGCTTTGAAATCCTGAGCTTTAAGAGGACTGTTAAGAGAGCAAATGGCTCCTATCATTGTCACCTAGGACAGACACCCATGGAAACCTGAACAGGGCACAACTGTGGAAGCTTCAAGGCAACACAGCCTGCTGGAAATGAGAAACCTCACTACAGCTATGAAAATTTCATCAGCTGGCGCTAGGGAAGCAAGAATCTGGAAGTGCAGAGCAGATGGACAGCCTGGATTCTTGGAGTCATTGTCTTTCTGTTTGTTATCTGACTCCAGCACAGAGAGAGGATTCAGAGAATTTATGGAGGGCAAAGTATTGAGGGCCTTTCTTGAAATATCTCCGGCTGATGTATGATCCAATGCAGCACTGGCTTTCCAGCAAGAGTATAAATTTCCTAGTGTTTCTTCCATTGCACAGTTCCAAGGCCATACAAATAGGATCCTGTTGACAAGATTTTTCTCCTCCTTTCCATTGTGCATACACCACAACTTGCTACTGGGTTTTGAATCTAACATACATTGAAAGAAAGTGAATTTTATGTGCTATCCAAACGACTTTATGATTCTCTACTTTTGTCTTACAATGTAGATCATCATCCCTATACTAATATATATAATACAATACACACACACACGCAAACACACACACTGTATTAATTTTCTACAATTAATTTTTAGGAAGTTAGCACCTATGTCTCGCCAAGAATGAAATAAAATATTTCCCCTAAAAAAGAAATAAAAATCTTAAGGGAGACAAAAGCTTAGAATTCCAGCTCCCTCCTCCCCCGCAGGTATTTTATGCCCATTGAGAAAGATTGGGCCAGCCTATCTACAAAACAAAAGACCTTCAGCTCCAGGGTAAAGGGACATGACCCTTCAGGACATAATGGATTAACCCACTACCTTGTAGCAGCAGAGCTCACCACATTGCACAATCTCCTAAGGATGTTGCATCCTCCTCCAAACGTCAACCAAACTTAGCTCAGACAACCTACAGAGCCAGCTATGACCCCTACAACAACCAATAGAATACATGTTCTTGCACAGGAACTGGAAGTTAAAGTGCAAAGCCCAAGAGAAGGTATAAAAGCCACCCACTCTCAACTCCATGTGGTCAGCTGCCTAGAATCACATGTGCTTGGTAGTTCTGCTTAATCAATAAATGGACTCTTTCCAATCACCCTCCAGTCTCCATTTTTTTCCAGTGCCTTTCTTCCGGCTTGGAACTAAACCAGATGGATATTTCTTCCAACAAAGTGTTACAAATATAGTTGCATTGGCGACACTTAGAAAGCCAATGGCTGTTTAGTGTCAGTATTGCTGGTTCAAATCCTGCCTGGGCCATGAAGCTTACTGATTGACATAAAGTCAGTTATATCTCAGCCAAACTTGGTTTGTAGTGCCTGGATTTATATGCTGCAATAAACTACAGCATACTTTCCTTGGGCTTGTCATTACATGTTATGTAAAGTCTCACAATGTGCTATGTCATGTTAAAACATGATTAAACAAACCATGATTAGTCTAGTCTGCAAAACCATTCAGAATTATAATAGGGGCTTGGTGAAACAACTGTTGTTCAAAGAAGAAAGGCCTGAGCACACCTGGAATAACCAATAATTAAGAGTATGTTCTGTAATGTGATCTAGATTCAAACAGTAGTGATTATTATATTGAGAATAAGCCACAGAATTGCTAAGAAAACCTTCAACAAACCTTGATGCCAATCGTGTGTGTTGCCCTCCCTTCTCTTATAAATACAACCTTTCAGTTTTTTTCTACTGCATTTCTTTGTATTTTTCCAATAGATTTCTTTTCTGCATTTGCACCATAATACATTAGAAAAGTCCTTTATTGTAATATATCTGTTACCATAGTAACTAGCTATACATTGCTTCCAGAACATAAAGCCTGACGCCCTGCAGTTTGTTGGTCTTCTAAGTCTTTTGAAAGTACTGGGTTGCAAGTGCCTAAGTCGATATAAGGCAGAATTGATAGACACTCCGAGGTGAAATTTTGGGTAAAGGACACTTCTGTTACTATGAAAGCTGTAGTTTTCTCTCAGCCATGGAAATGTATATCTATGTTAACCTCAAAATTCAATACGTTTACCACAATTACACCTTTTTAAAAAAGTTTGTTCACTAGAAGAACTACAGAAGAGATAAAACATGATAGGGTTCTTGAAAACATTTTGTACATTATGCTCAGAATAGCACAAAACATAACAGAGGTTATAAAAGACTGTTGTTGGGGTAATTTTCCCTCCCTTCCTATAACTCATTAAAGAGGTGTGAAGTTGTAACAGCAACCAATTCAGAAACAGAAGATAATTGTCTGCTGCACAAGCATTTGTCATTGTAAAATTTAACTCCCCTTCTGTTGTTACTTTTCCAATAATAGCCATGTCTGTACAGTACAGTGTCAAAATTAAACAAAACACATTTGCTACCCTAATGTTATTTTAATTGCATCAAGTGTGGTTTATTCAATAAGCCACGTGTAACTAAATTATAGCTTAGCATGACATATGAATCCACTTGTTTTTAGCTGCCTGTGTTCTACATTTATTATCTTATATTTACTTTTTATTATAAAGGAATTACAGAACCTTATATTTTTTTAATAATCTCAGACATTGTAACTTCTTGAAGCTAAGAACAAACATGCCAAATGCTGGGGCCCATCACAGTGAGAACGTTTGCACCATTTGTGACAAACTGCAGGTCTAATGCTGATGCCAGGATTTTCAATCAACCAGAATAGAGCTGGAGGGACCTTGGAGGTCTTCTAGTCCAACCTTGTTCAAGTGGGAGAACCTATACCAGGGGTGTCAAACTTGCGACCCTCAGCGTGAATGAATCACATGCTGGCCACGCCCGCGAGTTTGACACCCCTGCCTTATACCATTCCAGACAAGTGGCTGTCCAGTTTCTTCTTAAAAACCTCCAGTGATGAAACAATGGAGGTTTTGAAGGCAAGTGGTTCCACAGGCTACTCATTCTCTCTATTACTGAGGTAATTTTTTCCTTAATTCCAGGTTGCATTTCTCCTTCATTAGTTTCCATTCATTGTTTTTTGTCCCACCCCTCAAATACTGGAATGCTGCTATCATGTCACCCCTAGTCCTTCTTTTCTCTACACTAGCCATATCCAATTCCTGCAACTATTCTTCACATAATTTAGTCTCCAGGCCTTTAATCATCTTGTTTTTCTCTGCACTTTTATCATAGTTTCAACATCTTTTTTGTAACATGGTGACCAAAACTAGATATTCCAGATGTAGTCTATGGTTTTATAAGGTGTGTGGCACTTCTTGGAGATTGAGTTAAGAGATACTCCCGAACTGGCACAATTTCTTCCCAATAATTCTGCTAATGATTCCTAATTGGCCAGATAAGGAATTCATGATGTTCACAGCCTTTTAGAAAAATATATATCTGGGAATAAGTCGCTTTAATTTTAATCAAAAATTACTTGTGTTTTGTGAACATTTTCTTAAACCTTGTTGCATCTTTCTACACCTCACCAGGGTCATACACTTTGCTTAACCAGGGTTTATTAACTAATCCACAATTGAATAAACTCACACAACACAACGGTGATGATACATCCTTATTATATAGGATAATCCTTTTAGAAAGCTAAATCTTTTAGATTGAATTTTGTTTTTTTTAAACCTTTTACCATAAAAATGGTATAATAGTCTTTTTCATTCCTGTGAAAAATATGGCAATTAAATTGTCTTTTTACAATAAATTTACATATACTTTTTGACTTTAAATAATTATATTACAATATGCATTTTTGTTATTTTTCTTGCAAAGCAAAGGCATAAATTTTCTGGATTGGGAGGCCATGTTCAGGATCATTTATGCCTTGGTCACTTACAGTGTCGACTACTCAAACACCCTCTACATGTGGTTGCCTTGAAGAACACTAAGTTATAACTGGTCCAGAATGCAATGATGTGCAGTGCTGGGTGCCCCTAGGTTTACCCATGTTACACCCAGTTGTGCAAGCTCTAGTGGCTGGCTCCGTTTCCTTCTAGGGGAAATTCAAGATCCAGGTTATTGTTTTTAAAGCCCTACATGGCACTGGACCAGGCTATCTGTGGAATCAACTCTTCCTAAGTACATTTACTGGTTCTACCAGATCAGATGGCGTGAGCACACTCCTTGTTACCCCCCTTAAACATTGTGACATCTTATGGTACCTAGGAAGTGTTCTTTTTCCATTCCGTTCCATTCTTTTTCTACCTTTTTAGTCTTCCAAAAAGCACTTCACCTGACTCCCCCCCCCCCCCCTCAGCACTGGGATAGGGTGAAGTTGATAAGAGGACTTAGTGGTGAACTGCATTTAAAAATGTAATGTGTTTTTTATTGTTTAACCTTTGGTTGTAAGACACCCAGAATTTGGTACAGTATGTATAGTACCATAAGTCAAATTAAAAAAAAAACATTGTAACTTTGATCAGAGGTCAAACTCATCCAAATAATTATCTTTGGTTCACAATAATACTTGGTAAGTGTTGAAGTTGCTTCCTAGCAAAACAAGGGAACTGTTCACCATATTGACAAAAAGGTTGGGCCACAGGAGGTATTCCAGAGAAATGGTACGGCTGCAGTGATATAATATAAGCTGACATGGCAGGTTGCCTGACAAATACAGGGCCTCATTAGTTGGATCATGCACTTAATATCGCAATGCCTTTCGCGCTTAGCAGCATACCTATCCAACATTGCACATAGTGGTGGGGGTTGCTGCTGAGGCAGTGATGGCTTTGTAGGCAATGGAAAGGTAAGGCTTGGCTAGGGGAAACAGGTTGGGCCTACTTGGGGAAAGGCAAGTCAAAGAGGAAGATTGTGTCTGAATGTTGCTTTGCTTGGTGAAAAAGGGATAACCTTTACAAGGAAGAGGAGAGAAGGGTAAATGACTAAGAAAAAACCCAAGGGATATCTCTGCTCTGAAAAGAGAAGAAAGCAAGATTTGGCCAGATAGCTCTTAATGATAGGCCTCCGAGCTGAGTGGTATCAAACTTGATTTCATTGAGGGCTGTATCAGGGTTGTGTTTGACCTTGGGGGCTTGGGGTGGGCGTGGCCAATTCAATGTCACTCTTGTCAGGGGTGCCTATGGTGGCCCAAGTGCTCTGCCAGTGAAAACAGGCCCCAGAGCTCTGTTTTTGGCTGCCACAGCCTCCTGCAACCTTCTGCCAGTGAAAACAGAGTGTTTCCCAACCTCTGTTTTCACTGGCAGAGGGTTGCAGGAGGCTATGGCATTTGAAAATGGAGCTCTGGAACCCATTTTTGCTGGGAAAGCACTGCGGGCCAGTCCTTTGCTGTTTCTAGGGTGGCCCCACTGGCCAGATCTAAGTACCCCACAGACTGGATCCGGCCCCTGGGCCTTGAGTTTGACACCCCTGTGCTAGCTCAAACCAACCTAGATATAGTACATTGAAGAAACAATATTATGAAACCGTGATAAAATCAAAAAGTTGCTTTTGTTATTAACAAGGGAAATGGGTTTTCTGTAATTCTGTTTTGGAACTCTGTTTTCACAACACAATATTTTAATATAATATGCTATGTTTAATAGTGTTGGGAGAAATATCCATCTGGGCTCAGTTCCAAGTGGGGAGAAAGACACTGGAAACATGGAGACTGATTGGAAAGATGGTTTATTGGTGGACAGGATAACATGGGTTTGAAGTCCTGCTGCAATTGAACACATGGGTTTGAGAGAGAGGTATTTATACCCTCTGTGAAATTCAGCAGGTCCTGATCCGTTCTGGAGAACTGGTAGCGGAAATTTTGAATAGTTCAGAGAACCAGCAAATAACACCTCTGGCTGGCCCCAGAGCGGGGTGGGAATGGAGATTTTGCAGTATCCTTCCCCTGCCATGGCCACCAAGCCATGCCCACAGAACCAATTGAATTTCACCACTAGTCTAATCCTATTATGTCCTGAGGGTGAAGGTCTTTTGTCTTGTAGACAGGTTTGTACCAAAATATCTGCTGGGGGCAGGGATCGGAAGATGAGTTTCTGTTTCTTTTAAGGTTTTTACTTATCTTTTAGGGGAAATATTCTGCCTTTTAAATATTTCCTAGAATACTTCATTCTTCTAGGAGCGGGGTGGGTCCTAACTTTCTACAATAGCATACTTGGGTAGTCAAAATTTTTGACTTATGATATTTTGCATGATTATATGGAAAGATTTCTACGTTACTGTTCTTGGACGAATTACTATTGACAATTTCAATTTGAAATCCCTGGCCTATGGATCCACATTTGTTCCTAACCAGAATGAAGCCAAAACAACAGTATGTTATCTCCCCACAAATTCCATTGTTTTACATTTACATCACCTTGTTCACAAGTCTAAAAGGGGTATAGTTTGACTATAATTCACAATGCATATTTCATCGCTCCCCCCCTCCCCATGATTTTGCCTTTACAGGTGTCTGGGTGTGCATTTTGCCAACTGGTAATATTTTATCCACACTTTTGAATGTTGGTATTGGGGAAATCCCTTGAGAATGCCATAGATAATCAAGAAAACAGATTATTTAACAAATCAGTCAAGAGTTCTCAGTTGAAGCACAAATGAGCAGGCTAAAATTTTGGGGACATTATGCAAAGGCTCAGCTTTCTGAATAAATCTATGTTGCTGGAAAAGGTGGAAGTAAACAGGATAAGCAACAGGAAGTGGATGGATTCAGTTAACAGAGCCACTGGGTGGCAGATTTAAAGTGCCATTTTGGGACAGGTCATCCTGGGAATAATCTATGCAGTTGCTAAAAGCTGACCCCAATCTGATAGCACACAATCAATATTTTATTCATTTGAAAGTGCAGTACAGTTATCTTTTAAAGTCACCAGGCCTTTTTTCTACAGCAAAACACACACATGCACATGCATACACAGAGCTAAGTTTGTCATCTTCTGAGAAAAACTCCCGTCATCATTCATCCAAGGCAATGAGTGCCTGCGGGTTTAAGAAACTCACTACTTTAAAATGTTGAATAGAGCATCCGAGGATTCACCCAGATAGACCAGGTTTTCTTCCAAACAGGAGCACAAGGCGTTGCAGTTTCTGGCTCCAGCCTTAGTCGAATTCAAAAGGAAGAAAGAATAGAATAGAATTCTTTATTGGCCAAGTGTGATTGGACACACAAGGAATTTGTCTTTGGTGCATATGCTCTCAGTGTACATAAAAAGGCACGATACATTTGTCAAGAATCATAATGTACAGCAGTTAATGAAAGTCATAGGGTACAAATAAACAATCAGGAAATAATATTAATAGTAAGGATACAAGCAACAAAGTTAAAGTCCTGCAGTCATAAGTGAGAGGAGATGGTGATAGGAATGATGAGAAGACTAATATTAATAGTAATTGCAGCCTTAATGAATAGTTTGACAGTGGTGAGGGAATTATTTATTTAGCAGAGTGATGGCGTTAGGGAAAACACTGTTTTTGTGTCTAGTTGTCTTGGTATGCAGTGCTCTATACGGTCATTTTGAGGGTAGAAGTTGAAACAATTTATGTCTAGGATGCCAGGGGTCTGTAAATATTTTCACGGCCCTCTTTCCATTCCTCGAGAGTTTCTTTTGGGACGAACGCGGCAGAAGAGCCAGGACCACCTCGCGCCCCTCACACCTCACCCCCCCCCTTTTCCCCAATGCCATGGCAACCCTCCCGACGCCTAAGCAGCCTCCCTCTCCCCTCTTCACTTTCCTCCGGCTTTTTTTTTTAGTGTGTGATGATGCAACCACGCCGCTACGTGGGGATTCCGCCGGATTATCCGGCGTGCCCCGCGGCAAAATGGCGGCCTGAGCAGAGCGGGAGGGTCCGGGCCGAGAGGGGCAGCGGGCGGTGGGTGGGAGGGGGGAAAAAAGAAGCAAAGTTTGCTGGAGATTTGAAATGATTCGTCTCGGGCCGGAGCGACGAAGCAGAGATCCGAACCTCCGGCTCGACTGAGCGGGCAGGAGCAGCCTCCCCTTCGCCGAGAGAGAAAGAGCGAGAGCCACAAAGTTAGACGAACTGCGTGGGTCTCCGCTGCGGGTCGGAGGCGGCTCCTCCTCGCCTCAGGACCCCTGATCCCGTGGAGGTAATAATAATCACCTGTACCCCCTCGGAGCCGCCTGCTAATGAACCGCCCGGGTGGGAGTGGAAGCGCCGTGTCTCGCCTTCGCCTCCCGGTCCCGGAGACGGTCTGGCTTTGTGGCTTACAACCGCAAGGCTTGCAGCCGAAGTTCGCCCTCCCAAGCAAGGTACAAAACCCCGGAGCCGCCTGCGCTCAAATATAAACCTCCGCACGGAGGTTTTGGGGGAGGCGGGAGGAGAGGTGGCGGCAGAGAACTGACGCAGCCCAATCACTGGGGTGGACTTCGTGCAATTCCGCCCACCCGTTCAGACTTGGCGCCAGCCTTTTGCCTCCCGAGTCTTCCCTGCGAGCGAGAGTGGCGGGGCAGGGGCGGCTTCTGCGGGAATTAGGTTGGCTTTGCGAGGGCAGTTGGGGTGAGGTACGGTGAGGAGGGCGAGCGGTGTATTGCAATGCAGGCTTAATATTTTATTTATTTATTTCGTCAAGCATGTATTAGATAACATATATAAGTACACACATGATTTTGAATGCATGAAATGGATACGAATAAAAGGGAACCTTAGGACAGGGACGGTAGGCACGTTGGTGCTCTTATGCACACCCCTTAAATATATATGGACAAGGCTTTTAGAAACCGGTAATGGGTAAGAGAAAGGAGCAAAGGTTATTTAAAAAAAAATTGACTGGAAATCCTGGCATGCTTATCTTAACAATGACATGTTGCAGAGGATGTTTTTTTAAAACAAATTGCACTTATGTTCTGTCAAACTTCCAAGACGCTTAAAATAGCAGGGCTGCCTTCTCCATCGTTTATGATTAGCAGTCCCTAAGGTAGGTTTGGGAAGGAGAAGGAGAGCAATTGATCCACAATCCTTCAGCGAACTTTGTAGCTTAGATTATTTTGAGCTGCGATTTCCCAGGATTAAGCTAATAATTAAACTGCATTTGTGGTGTGTAGAAAGACTGCTTACATGCACGCCCTTAGCATACTTCAAACATCTGGGTTAAATATATTTTCATCCCTGGATCCTTTGGGCTATTTCCAGTTCCATTGTATTTGTGCTATGCAGGGATATGATTTGTTATCTTGCAGCGTGTGCGCTGTGCAAACTCAAGAACTGGAGTAACTTTCTGGTGAATGAACTGATCATGCAATCGGGTTTATTCAATAAAATCTGATTCCTTTAAATATGAGCTCTGAATACATAGATTTTGTCTCACCAAAAATAAAATTGTTTATTCCCTTTCGTGAAGTAAAAGAAATGAAATGGACATAGAATAAAAGCTGTATTTGCCCAACATATCTATTCATGGGTTATAGTGCTTATATTGTCTAGGTTTACACTATGCCCTGAAATGCAAACCAGATAGCTACATTTTAGTCTAGTGCGTTGGTTGCTAGTTTGTATTCAGAGTGTCATATTCAATAAATCAGAGCTTATTTCATTAATATGAATTAGCATTGCAATAGCAATAGCACTTGTATACAGCTTCATATGCTTTATAACACTCAAAGCTCTTGATGGTGAACCTATGGCATGCGTGCCACAGGTGCCTTGCAGAACAGGCACACCAACCATCATCCCAGCCCAGCTTGACTGTGCATGTGTGTGTGCCTCCCACTGGCCAGCTAGTCTTCGGTCTGCCGCGCCTGCGAGGGGGTGCAGAGCGCATGATGGGACGCATGTGCGGGGGTGCCTGCATTGTATTTTGGGGCCTCACACAGCACCCACATGCCTAGGTTTGGCTTCCATTTTTGTGCAGGAGGCCTTCCAGGGCCAAAACTGGAAACTGGACTTCCAGAGCCAAGATAAAGGTACATATTAAGGTAAGAGTTGAAGAAAATACTACTATATAAGTATTCAGAAAGGAGTTTTATATAAAACGTATGTTAGTTTTATTTTAATTGTTTTAAAAATTTACTTTTTCTTATGATAAACACTTAAACCTAGCTACCTGCGGGATCGGATCCTGCCCCTGTCAGCGGGCGACGCCCAGGGGAAGGGCCTTCTCTGTGGCGGGCCCAGCCCTCTGGAATGACCTTCCCCCCGATATCAGGACAACCACGGACCTCCGCTCCTTCCGCTTAAAATTAAAGACACACTTTTTTCGTCTGGCCGGCCTTGGGTAGTCTCTTTTTAGGTTAGGGGTTTTTAGGGGTAATTTTTAGTTTAGTTCATGGGTTTTAGCGCAGGATCAATTTAATCTATTTTTAACTTTGTATTTTGTATTTGTCTGTGGTTTTTTGTATTTTTAATTGCCTGTGCCCCGCCTCGAGTCCCCTTGGGGAGAGAGAGCGGGATATAAAATTAAATTATTATTATTATTATTATTATTAAAGGAATTTCATATCCTTTCTATTTTCAAAGAAATACCACTTAATGAGCAAATTGTCACTTGGAACTGTTTGAAAAGGAAGGAGTTAACATAGTCCAAATAATCTGAAGAGGGAATAATCAGAACCAGTCTATCCTTTGCCAAGATTAAAAAACACAAATAGTTGAGGATATTACAGAATCTCCTCTTGGCCAAGATGCCAACAATAGGTATGGTTCTCCAAATCTAGAACAGATGCATCCAAATTGTAGAAAATGAGAAAGTGCCTTTCTGCTTTTTTGCTTGTGCATGTAGTATTCAGTGGCTCTAATAATCTGAAGCAACTCCATGTTTATAAATTGCATAGTATTAGGAGATGAACTGCAGTGCTATGTGGATTGGGAATACGAATAAGGGATTTGTAAAGATGGGGCATAGATTTATTTCTGAGGCAGAATTAAGGGATCAGTTCCTTAAACAGAAATATAATCTATTTCCAAAGACAAACACCAGGAGTTTAATCTTGATTTTGATGCATTGAAAAATGATGATGTTTTACATAGTTTCATCTGAAAGTCACAGTGTGAGTTAAAAATTAATTTTAGCTGTGTTGGCCATGAGAAACTAAATCTATAGAGGCCAATTTATTTTAGGCCAAATGAAATGTTACAAAACCTTTGCTACTTTGTAAATTTCCAGATTGAACAAAATAGGAAAAAAGAGAGGACAGGAGAGGGAAAAATGTAATCCATATAAGAACCATATCTATGCTAGATAACATTGTCCCATGAAATCATTTTTTCTCCCTTTTCCTTCCCTTGTTTCCTCAACTTATTTTTTAATGAAGAGATACAGCAACTCAGAACCGTGCATATTTTGGAAAATTCATGTGGCTTTATGAAGTGCGAATTGCTAGATTTTAGCACCCATTAATTATATATTAATAATAATAATAATAATAAATTTTATTTGTTACCCGCTCTCTCTCCCCAGGGGACTCGAGGCGGGGCACAGGAAAATTAAAAAACAGTAAACACAGCAAAATACATAATTTAAAATCACAATTAAACAACAAATCCTGCGCTAAAACATCTATAAAAAACTAAAAAACTACCCTAAAACCCCTAAACACTAAAAATAATTAAAATTACCCTAAAAACCCCAGGACAAGGAGGCTATCCCAAGCCGGCCAGACGGAAAAAGTAGGTTTTCAATTTAATATTATAATATGGGTGGCTGGAATGGGGAAATGCTTGATTCTTCATGTATCAGATACTATGAATGATATATAGACATGTAGCAGTAATTATGAATATAATTATTTGGAATTAATGTAATCCAAACAAAAAGATGAAATTGTGAATGCTGTCTTAACCAATATGTTGTGAATAAAATAGCTGGCAAGGAAAGTTGTTGATTGAATAATATGAAAGGGGGAAAAGTCATATGAGGTTTAACTGATAGGCAAAAAAGTCTAATCTCGGTTTCACTACTGAGAGGAAACGAGAAAGGCTTATTTCGAGCTATGGTTTTCAATACTGCATATTTATTTATCTTTTGAGAGAGATAAATTGTTATGCTGATAATACGGGCACATGAAAGATGCACCTTTCATGATAGTAAAGTAATCTTAGATGTGGTGATTGAGATGTTGTTCATGTTCAGTTGAACGTTATTTCTGCTTTGCTTGAAAACATGTAATCCAAATTACATGTAATCCATGTAATCCAAATTAATTTCTTAATTTGAATATTTTATATGGTTCTGAGTGAGAGCCAGTTTAGTGTAACAGTTAAGGCATCAGGCCAGAAAGTGAGAGACTGTGAGTTCCAGTCCCACCTTAGCTGGTTGACTTTGTGCCAGTCCTTGTCTCTTAGCCCTAGGAAGTAGGCAATGACAAACAACCTGCCAAGAAAACTTTGAGAATTCCCTAGGTGATGGAGTATTTGGTGTTCTCTGAACTTGGGTTATTTGCTTGCGAATGTTGTGTTACCATAGTAAGTAGCATCTTCAGTGCTAGAAGAGGTGGGGTATGCTCAGTAGCTTAGCTTGCCCTGTCAGTGTTGAGGAGGGTTTTCCCTCTTGGTCATTCCTTGATTAGGGTTTACTGGATCTTTGTCTAGAATTCTGGTAATCATCCCTTCTTAGCTGGGTGTTGATTGTTGGTGAGGAGGTGTTCATTTGTTTCCTTTTTAAACTATTTAAGGTTTATTATTGAATGGTGTATAAATGTTGTTTTTTTCTATGTGCCTGTTGCTGGCTCATTTGTCTGAGTGCCAAGCTTATAGGATTTCCCTAGTGTTCTTGGATTTTACTTGTTCTAGATGCTCAGTTTCCCAGTTGTAACTCTAGTTGAGTCTGTCCATGTGTGTAAGATTATGGGGTGTTTTATTGTGTTTTCTGATTAATAGTTGGCTGTTCATAGTTGCACTCTGTTAGTCTTCTGCCTGTTTGTCCTACACGGTGGTGTTATAGCCATTACACTACATATTGTAGATGATTCCTGATTTTTCATTTTCGTCTCACAAGTCTTCTAGTTTATTTAAAATGTTTTTTTGAGGGCTTCAGTTATTTTTTTAAATAAATCGATATATTCAAATAATAATAATCTTTATTGTCATTGTAAAAATTACAATGAAATTGGTTGGTTAAATAAACAGAATACTGAAAACAGAATCATTGGAATTCTTCCCAAGTGTCCTTTAATATGGCCCAATAAACGAACACTATAAATTATATTTTGTTTTGTTATTTATTATTTTACATACTCATAATTCTGTCCAAGTCTTTTATGTTCAATATGAGATCACAATTTTTGACTATGGCAATTGATGTTTGACTGTATTTCTTTTGGAACTGGAATAAATCACATGCATGACATCTCTATCTTTCTACCACTTTTTTGTTATGTTTTTTTTTTTAAAGTTACAACCTATTGCATAGAAAATTCTAAATTTTATCTTTTATTGGAATGGCTAAGTTTCACAATACAGGATTTACACTTTGGCATTTAATATTGCTCATTTCCTCATTTTACGAGGACTGTTGCATTCTATTGATATGCTAGTCCTTTTGTTTTATACTTTGTATTTCTGTAGGAATCTGTATAGAGCATAGATCTAACTTGCCTTTTTCCTTTCTTCCTCTGGAAAGGAAGAGATCACTACAGTGCTTTGTATTTTAACTTTACAAAGGATTTTTTCCATCACAGAAAAATTGAGAATACTTACAAAGTTGAGCTACAAGCAGGTCATCTAGAGAGAAATTAACTATAGAAATGCATTGCAACTTGCCAAGTAGGAGGAAACAATACTTTTTCTTTTAACCTCTTTCATCATGAATGGCACTATAAAAAAATCTCTTTCATTATTATGCCGCCTCTGTAATATATATATATATGTGTGTGTGTGTGTGTGTGTGTGTGTGTTAGTTTTATGAGCTGATCAATACATGATGAAATGAAAACAATTACATATATATATATATATATATATATATATATATATATATATATATATATATATATATATATATATATATATATATATATATATATATATATATATATATATGTTAGATTTTTAAGGGCTGATTTAATAATTAAGAGACCAGGATGGATCCATTTCGGGCTTTTTAGCCCTCTTCAGCTGGCCATACTTCTTCTACTGGGATTTGAACAGTTTGTTCAAACAGAAGGATGACAGTTTGTCTCCTCCCTTAAACGGGCCTCAAAACAGGAGCTGTGAAAATACTCTCATATATATATTTATATATATATAAAATACACTATCCCACTATTCATATGCTCTCACACTTATGTTCCCTTTTGACTTGTATTATTTGTCACTGCCTATTCTGTCCACCTGTTCTTTTTAAAGACTCAAACTGTTTTTTGTTCTGTGCCCATTCAGATAATCTGTTCTATGGCTGGTTTGCAGATGATACTGAAACACTTTACATGTGAAGTAGAGGACAACTTTGAGTGATTATTTGATTGACATAAAATTCTGCTAGTTGCAGAGGTGCTATTTCAAGGTGTTGAGATATAGGGAGCAAATGCCCAAGAGCCTCTTGTTTAATGTGTTTCCTCTTGAGGTGGTGGTAAGATTTAGAGAGATTTCTCAACTGAGGACCTTGGTCTAGATAGGTTCTTTAGGTAGTCCCATGAACCTCAGGTTTTTCCCCCTGACTGAAATGAATTTTGCTGTCATATTGTTCATTCTGATCAGTATTGCTTTCACTAAACCAAATGAATACTGTAAAACACACACACACACACACACACACACACACACACCCTTTTTGAGTTAAAGCTGCCACTGTCAAAAAGCTGTGGGGATGGGTTTAGGTGGTAAATTTGCCTCTTCAGAGGCCAAACGATTTTACCTCTGTTGAGTAAAGCAATCATGTTCCTCATCTTTAAGAAGCCATCAAGCTCATTTCTCTACTTGGAGGCTGTCCAGGTTCAAGCAATAAGGAAATTCTCTTACTTACACCCAAAGCACAGAAGCATGTGGAATTTGATCTTTCCATCCATCTCTCCACGTCGCAGGCTTGAGTGAACTTTACTTGGCATTTATCTTGAAACTGTGCTGTCTTGGGGGCTGAGAAAGTCAGGAGTGTAATAGTTTGACATAATCCCTCTTTGTCTAATTTATACTAAAATAAATGCCCTAATTATGATTTGAAGGCTGTTAGATTTCTACTGTGGAGATGTTGCGGGGGCCATTGCGACAAAAGAAGATAATAAAGAAGGAACTTTGGTAAGTATTGAATAAAATAAGCATTATAGTAGAAGGAAAAATGAAGATGGCGATGCAGCTATCCCCTTAATTGCTGTTTTGAATCACAGAAAATGTTCTGTGTTTGTAGAAAGGTTGCAACCATTTTGCTGCATGTTGAGTTTGAGGACCTGAGGGATGTATATTCTTGTTTTTAGACTTTGTAACAAATGTATACTTTTTTTTTTAAGTATTCTTTTACGGCTTTTTAAAATAATGACCAAAAACATGGAAAAAACATCATAGCACATAAAAATCATGGTTTTATATGTATATATATATATATTAGAAACATATGTACTTGTGTAATAATTAGATAATTATATATAGAATTGTAACTATTTATTTTGAAATAATATTAATATACCTTTCTTTTTTATGGTATTTTTAACTTTTTTTATTTTCTTGCCAAAACACTGTTTTATTTCATTAAGGTTATGTACATCTCAGGACGTATTTATGCAGTGAATTCAGGGTGAAATCACATCTTGAAGCAGGGATAGGATCCACCATTTTTCTGCAGCGACCAAAACTTTGATGGCGGACATGGGAAATTGAGCCAAAAATATGTTCTAGAAATGCATCTACAACCTAGGTTTTTTTTTAAATCATTCTGAAATTCCTGGATTTTTAAAGGTAGCTAGAGAGATTTAATTATGTATGTGCATGAAAGGTACTAAAACTTACCTTGCCTTGCATTTGCTTACCTGGGTCAAAGGGACACAACTAATTTTGTACTTCAGTAACACAGCAAATGTTTATATAAGTGCTTTTATTATTGACTTCAGTTGCAATAGGTATAAATAATTTTTTATGTCTTTAAAAACTTTTTAAAAAGATTTGGCTTATGTTTCTGCAATATCACTGTACAACAGATAGTTACCTGTAAATGATGTACACCTAAGTTCTCTTAGACAGTTTTAGATTTTTAATGAGAACTGATTAAAAGCTCTGGTTTCCCTATTTTTTCAAAAGATAATCCAAACAAATAATCCAGGATACTTCCAAGTCTGTTTTTTAAAACAATTGAAAGGGAGATTAGTGGGTTTTATATTAACGAATCTAGAGTACCAAATATTGGAGGAAGTCTTATTTTTTAATGTTCTGGTTTATTCCAAAATCAATGTTTGATTTTTAAAGAGTTTTTGCTACTTTGGGGTACAGGAATGTCTTGTGTGAATGTTTTCATAAATAGTCATACATTTCTTTTATACAGTACTTTAATTTTGTCTTGCTAAGCAAGGATAATTATCCGGCTTTTCTGTAATTCATCTTGGACTCCTCATTGGCATACAGCACATCTGTTTTAATACTGTTTTAATACTATTATATTAAGTTACACATTTACAGTTGAATTTGTAACTGGCTGACGAACCACACTCAACATGTAGTCCTTAATGGAATTGCAACTACATGAAGGGAAGTATACAGCAAGGCTCTGCTTTGGCCCAGTACTTTTCAGTATCTTTATAAATTATTTAGAAGAGGGGATAAACGGGAAACTCATCAAATTTGCAGATGATCTGAAACTGACATAAATAAATAAATAAATAAATAATTTAATTTAATTTGTAAACTGCTCTCTCCCCGAAGGGACTCGAGGCAACACTAGATAGACAAAACATAGACAACACATAGACAACACTCCGGAAGAAAGGCTTAAGATACAGCAGGATCTTGACAGTTGAACACTGGCTCTTTCTAAAAAAATGAAATTCACTGGTAAAAAAAGTAAGGTTCTACATTTAGGCAAGAAAAAACAAATGCATAAATACTGTATAGGTGGTATCTTGCTCAATAGTAGCAACTGTGAGAGGATCTTGGAGTCCTAGTGGACAATCACTTAAATATAAGCCAGCAGTGGCCAAAAAAGCCAATACAGTCCTAGACTGTGTTAACAGAGGGATAGAATCAAGGTCACACGAAGTGTTAATATCACTTTATAATGCTTTGGTAAGGCCACATTTGGAATACTACATCCAGTTTTGGTCACCACGATATAAAAAAGTTTATCTGTACTTTAGAAAGAGTACAGATAAGAGCAACAAAGATGATTAGGGAACTGCAGGCTAAAATAATAATAATAATAATAATAATTTTTATTTATAACCCGCTCTCTCTCGCCGAAGGGACTCGAGGCATATGAAACATGTGAAGAAGGGTTGCAGGAATTGGGTATGTCCAATTTAATGAAAAGAAGGACTACTAGGGGTGACATGAAAGCAGTGTTCCACTATCTAAGGGGTTGCCATAAAGAAGAAGGGGGTCAAACTATTCTCCAAAGCAACTGAAGGCATAAGAAGAAACAACTGAATGAAACCAATCAATGAGAGAAACAACCTAGAATTAATGCAAAATTTTCTGACAGAACAATTAATCAGTGGAATGACTTGCCTGCAGAATTTGTAGGTAATCCAACACGAGGTTTTTAAGAAGAGATTGGGCAACAGTTTGTCTGAAATGGTATGGGATTTTCTGCCTGAGCAGCGGGTTGGACTAGAAAACTTCCAAGGTCCCTTTTAACTTTGTTATTCTAACATTCTTTCATTGTACTCATTCTAATGCAAGTTTCCTAATTCCTTGCTGTAAAAGGCATCTTTTTCTACCTTGCATTTTAACATTTTATATTTATTTAATTTTGTGTGTATAAAAATCAAGTGGAGTTTTTCTCTTAAAGGCTTAAAATTAACGCCTTCATGTCTGATCCAGAGTGAGAATTTGTATTTTTTTTAAATTGTTAATATAAAGATTATAAATTGGGTTCTATGTGTACACACACAGACACACATGTTTGCAATCACTTATTTTCCTTGACATATATTTAGAATATGTAATATCCTAAGTATATTTTGCAAATGGTTCTTTTAAATTAGACTGAAGAAAAATGACCGGAGTGTAGGAAGATGTTTAATAATTAAAGATTTGTTGGTTTTAGTTTAGTCTAGCTTTACCATTAAAAAATGAGAAAGGACTTGGAAAAACAAAATTAAAATGAACTTTGTTAGGAATTGTTTATATATGGAAACAGAGTTAATCCTTTTCTGTAGCGTATAAAAATTTGTTTAAGTACCTAATTTTCAGGCCCTATTAAGTGTCTTTTAAGTGGAAAAGTGGGATAAATATTTGCAATAAATACATTCCTCGGAATTGGCGTAAGTAAGTGACATCAAAGAAGTTTGTTGAAAGGGTAGAGAACCAGTCATTGTCTTGGGGTATGACCTATAACTACAGTATTTTATTTAGGTATTAGATTACAACTTTGTTTTGATTTAATTGAGATGGTAAATTAAGGCACTGTTAATTATTACTTTAAACAAATTGAGATTAATTTTCAGAATTTTGTCTCTAGCAAAGATATTTTTATTATAGAACAGAACAGAACTGAACACAACAGAATAGAATAGCATTCTTCATTGGCTAAGTGTGATTGAATACACAAGGAATTTGTATTTGGTGTATATGCTCTCAGTGTCCTTAAAAAGACATGAAAAGATGTATTCATCAAGAATCATAAGGTACAACACTTAATGATAGTCATAGGGTACTAAATAGCATTTACCAGCATTTGCTCCTGAAATTGCATTGAATATATTTGTTTTGTATGTTCCTCCTTGTTGTTACTTTAACATCTTTCAGTTATCAACAGTATTAGCATATCAGTAAATAGTTACTATAACTAAATTGAGATTTCCAATAGAAGAAAATATATGTTGCTCAGAGTTGAACTGTGGGGATTTTTGTGCTCTCTAGATTGGTTATTATTTGCTTCCAGATGATTCATTACCCAACTAGGTAACATCAATGCTAGTGTGAGGTTTACTTTCTGTTTATGTACAGCAGCTTGCCCCATGTGCTTTAATACAGAGTTCCCAACCTTTCCACTCTGGTGGCCCAGAGTGGAGGGAGGGAAGAAAGAGGAGATGGTCTTGTGGGAGGGGCAGGCGTGTGCATACATGCGCACGAACACCGGTTGCGAGAGCAAGGGGGTTGCAAGTACTCATGCAAGTGGGCCATAAGCGCTCGTGGTGCACCAGCCAGCTACCCATGTGGTCCCATGGCCAATAGGCTGCGACCCACAGGTGGGGGACCCCTGCTTTACTATGTTCCTGTAAATGAACACTATCCAAATATATTTTGTTTTTTTATTTATTAATTACTTCCCCTGATCATATTTATTTTAACCCTTTATGCTAAATGCTATCAATTTGAGATCACAACTTTTTGAAAATGCAATTGATAATTTGAGAGTATTTTAGAGGGATTTGGAATAAATCACATGCCTAACCTCTCTATTGTTTTATTTCTTTTCTTTTTTTAAATTTTTTAAAAAGCTTTAAAATATAGTTCACAACACTCTAAATTGTTTCTTTTGTTAAAAACAAATGGGGATAAATGTGCTTTCTGTTGGTTTTTCTTTTCTTTTATGGTACAGTTTAAAGTGAAATATTGTGACTGTCTTAATTTCTTTGATATCTTGATCTACGAATTGTCCTGGATCTGAAACACCATAAACTAAACTACTGAACTATTTAAACTCTATCTTAGTTTGAAATGCCCCATTTTCAAGTGATTTCAGTCTGCTTTATTTTAGGACATGCATATCATATCATTCTGGAAAATGAGTTTAATGGGTTTTGGAAGTGAATCCTCTGAGACTTTCTTGACATAAGATGCTAGTGAGACAATTTTATTTTGCAGCAACACCGGCACTGGTACTACAGAAACTGCTTCCAGTTCAGAAAATTTACTTTTGGAAACCACCAGACATCTTCCTGGAACAGTGTGGTTGAAAGACATTTTGGCATGATTTAGATGGGAACAGAAGGTTCTGAAATTATTCAGAACAGTTTGTTCCTGGATTGATGAATTTTGCACATCTCTAAATAAATCTAATACTTCATATATAAAAAACCTGTGTCAGAATTACTGAGATTTGGAAATATTTACTTTGGCTTTAGCAGTTTTTCAGTGGTTGTAACTGTCCCTCTATAATCATACCTGAATGAAAATTAGGAATGACCTTTGGTGTCATATAACCTTTCCCTCAGTGCAAAGAGAAAAGATTAAATGCTTTCATTTGTTCATTTTATTTCACAAACAAGTATAGACAAAAAGTGGATGTCAGCAAATTCTTAGCATTAGTTAACTGTACAGCCTTATATCAGATAACTCTTTTAAATATCTTGGAATAAGTTTTCAAAGAAAAAAGAATTGAATATGTAAATATTTCAACAGTTTATCTCATGCTATTATTGATATAAATAGATGGTAAAATTCCACTGAGTTTATTAGGGAAAAATGTATTCAAAATTAATTCCCATGTTAATACTTTAGAGATATTTCAAGGAGTTAAGAAATTGTTAAGAAGGTTTTTATTTGAAGGGCAATGCTGCAGACTTTATTTTATCTAAATGATAGTTATCAAAAATGATGAGTGTTTTAACTTTCCTGACTTTCACCTTTATCATGGAACATGTATATCGGGGTGTCAAACTCATGTCGTCATGCCATTGTCATGTGACATATCACAATTTTTCCACTTTGCTAAACCGGGGGTGGGTCTGGCTAGTGCATGATGCATCCAGCCTGCGGGGGCGCAAGTTTCACACCCCTGGTGTATGTCAACTTCTATTTCTCCATGGGATTCTGGTAATAAACTCCAAAAACCATTAAGGACAAAGTTAAAAGTTATTACATCATCATTAGACCCTTCTTACTTTATGGCAGGGCCTTGGTTCCTGTTTTGTCAAAATTCTACTTCATTTCAAGCATTAGCCTCTGACGTTTATTTGGAAATTATTGGGACAGAAGTGTAATTTGACTCTCTTATGATCAACAGAGATAATCCCAGTCTGTGAATTGCAGGTAAAAATAATTAATAGGCTAATAGGAATTTTAATATTTGAACTAATTGCAGATTTTAAAACCATTTAAATTACTGTAAGGGGAATTGGGAATATTTAAAACCAAGAAATGACAGTAGATTTAATTAAAACATCTTTTGATTCAAGCTTGGTTTATGTTTATAGTCATTTCCCAAGGTTTGATTGCCAGTTTCATTGTTCATTTATTTATTTAACATAACAACCATCTCTATAAACAATTTATGCTAGAAATATAAAGTGATGGGGGACTCATGCACCTGGTGAGTAGTTGCCCTGCTGTTGTTCTATTTTGGTTTAATAACCATAATTATGGTTATTTTGGGAAGTTATGTTCCCAATAATTTTGGAAAGAGTAAGGTTTAAAAATGTGAACATGACTTTGAATTGTATATGAAAAAATGGAATGTATCATTTATGTATCATTTTATGGAATTTATAAACGTTATGAATCTGTCGGTTTATCAAGCAATGTTGAAAACTTTGTTAATAGCTTTAAAAGACTTGCAGGTTTAATTGATAAACCGTATAATCTAAATCTTCTCACCACCACCACCACCAATATTTAGTTATTGTTGAAAGAGTTCTGATATCATTGAGTGCAGTCATATGGCCTCAGCTGATACAGTGAGTATTTTGCATCTAGTATTTACAGCTTGATTGACAACCTGTAATATAAACATTAGTCCAAACATGATCTTAAAGTGAAACTCCACCCATGCGAGAAGCCAGCAGTCCTTCTGCCACGCGCCATAAATCGTTTACAGTTTGCTCATGCCAGTGCATTTGAGAAACAGCTGCACCCTGGGATTAGCAGTTTGTAGAAGGCCTCTGATGAGCTAAATAAAGGCCTTCTGCTGTGGTTCTAAATGCTGGTAATGGAGATAGTGCTATACACAAGTATTTTTTCTGCACCAAAAAGCAATTAGTTTAAGCAACGAGATAGGGAATTTGCATAACATAGGATAGTGAGTAATATTATTCCATCTATAAGAGTAGCTTATGATCATGTTGTTTACTCCTGAATTGAGTTGGTAATCAGTATTTTACATAGGGAAGCCAGTATTCAGGGAAATGTTACATTCTAATAAAGGGTACTGAGTGACAGGGAAACATTTCTTTGGTGATGCTTAGTATTCGTGATCAACGAATATATTGTCATATGTTCCAGTTATTGGGGAGGACACTTTTATCTCATGTTATAAAACACTGGTACAATTGTTATTGGAACTACATTCAATACTTTACTTAGATTACTTAGTACAATGCACTCAAGAAGCACCTATGCCCATTTGATGTTCCCTAGGTTTAGCAGAGGAGGTCTTGAGTTCAGATTTCATTGTATGTAGGAATTTATTGGTCTTCATCTTTACCAGGCTGTAGATTTGTGGTGTGGAACATCTTTTCATAGGTTGCTTAATATTTTGCAAATTGCTTAAAATATTTTCAGTGAATATTTTCAGGGTATTATTCCCTGGTTTTCCATTGTATTTTTATGTTGAATGCTTTAAGAGCCATGGTGGCAGAGTGGTTACAATGAATGCTGCAGGCTACTCCTACTGCCTGCTGGCAGTTCGATTCTCACTGGCTCAAGGTTGACTCAGCTTTCTATCCTTGCAAGGTTGATAAAATGAGGACCCAGATTGTTGTGGGCAATACTCTGGTTCTGTAAACTGCTTAGAGAGGGCTGTAACGCACTGTGAAGCATAAATCTAAGTGCTATTATTAGTGCTAACAATTGTATTGTTAAATGATTCAGAATCATTTAGAAATTCAATCCATTTGTAATTGAAAGTGTTCTGAATGCTCCAAAGCATGTCTTTCTGAAAACAGTTAAAGATTATACAGAGCCTGCATCTGGACTGATCCTGTTTTAACTTTTATTGAATTTAGGTTGCTGGAAACTATTCATTTTTGTGGTCTGATATTTCAGAACACATTTTTTCTTGGTATGTCTCTAGATATATCTGTATTTGGATGTTAATGCTGCAATTTTGAAGCTTTGCCATTATGGCAGGTAACAGCAAACACTTGTCAATTGGATTCTAACTGTCTGGGATTAGTCTCCCTGTTCCTTTAAGAAATCAATGAATGAATGAATGAATGAATGAATGAAGTAAAAATTGTGGATTTAAGTTTTATGTCATGAATTATTTATAACAGCAATTGAGCTAAAGTGTAGAATTTCATAGCATGGGAAATTGATCCTCATTTTTATAATTTCACTTCAGATGGATGCAGTTCTTCAAAAAGTCTTTTATTTGCTCGTTGTATGCCAATTTGGTTTTGGTCCATGGCAGGCTTCATGAATAAATTGTTGGTAAAGGCTATTACTTAATAGTATTATCGACTCCATTCTGCAAAGTGGATAAGGAATACAATACTTCAGCATAGCATATCCTACACTGAAAGAACTAAAGATGAGTTTTGAAAAAATTGTACAATATTCAAAGGAAAAATTATTCTTGCTAAATGACACAGGTGGATAAGGTGAAGCACAAGTATACAGAAAAAGTGATTGGCACATTCAAAAGAAACCAAAGAATAGATTTCTGTTAGGCATAATTTTTGAATTACTATATTTTGGCTTTGGCTTCCCTTTTCTTCATGGAAATTTAAGTGGTTTGTTCTGGCATCCAGTTTGCTTTCTTCTCTTTCTTCATTTTTGGCCATTTCTTTTCACATTTCTTTTAAACAACCTCATTGAATTCATTCCATAATCCCTCTTGTTCTCTATCAGTGAGATTCATGACTTCAAAATGATTTTGTATGTTCTCTTTGAAAATGCAGGTGATGTTTATGTATTAGAAGTGCCAGTTTGATTGTTTAAAGACAGTATTAGCTATGAAAAAAACCATTGCAGTGGCAGTAATTGATAAGTTTCATTTCTATTTCCTAAGCCATTCAATCCAGTTCTACTTTCCTCTTTAACATTTCAACTTTGGTATTCCAGACTCTAATCACAAGCAATACATGCTGCTTGCATTATCCATCATTTCAAATTGAAGTTAATCATAAAACTTATCCATCTCTTCTTCTTCTACATTGGTGTTTGGAACATAAGCTTCAATTACCATCATATTAAAGGGTTGTCCACAAAATCTAATTTATATTATTTGGTCATTGATTGCATTTCAGCCAAGTACTGTTCTTGTTACTCTATTTTAAACTATAAAAGTAACTCCATTTCTTTATTTTCATGTCCTCAGTTATAAATATGGTGATTTTCTGACTGAAATGTTCTGATCTTAATGCATCTTAGTTTGCTGATGCCAAAATGTAAATTTGTAGTATTTTCATTTCATCTTTTATTGTGTTGAAGTTTCCTGTATTCATGCTTCTTATCTTGTTTTTTACTGTAATTATCTTTGCTTCTATAGTCCCCCCCCCCCCCCCTTCTGGGAATATTAGCAAATAGATATCCTAATGACTATAATTTATCCACATTATAAAGACCTTTAATACCCTGGAAGAGCCTCAATAGCATGTTGAGTGTCACCTGATTTGGGATACCCATCATTGGGCATTATATTGTGAATCGTTTTATTTTTTCTATCTATGTGATTTTCTTGGTAGAAATACTGAAGTTGTTTACCATTGCCTTCTCCTATGCAGCATGAATAGCTTTGCCATTGTCATTAAAATGATTGTCTGCTTCCAGCATCTTTCTATATTGGTGCTACCCAATATAGATGCCGGCTTGGTTTAGCTGGGCAGCTGGGATGACCTTCACATCTTTGGTGACCCTACTGGGAATATATACTACTGTACTATATATACTGTTGGCACACAATCCCAATTTTTTTTGTTCATCACCCCAGGAACACACACATAAGGCAGCACAGCACAGAATAGGTGAAGGGGGGTTAAAGAAGATGTGCCCAGCAGTGTGAATGGAATTAAAAGTGGTGAAATAATTTGGGATGAAACTGAAGTAAGAAAAATCTGTAAGTTCAAAATTGAATAGAGCAAGAGAGGTATGGACAACGATACCTTTGTTGTTTCTTGAACTTAGAAAGGAATATGTAAGGAATATTTATGATTACACTTCAGGTATGTTGGCTTGGGGCATCAATAGGCTGTATTTTTGCATTCAGATGATTCTATCACTTCTTTGTAACATTTCTGAGGAAGTGGGTGATATCCAGGTGTAAAGGGCTCTGTATAAGAGAGATTGTGTGGGGTCCTTATAGTTGGTTTTAAGCCTAGGCCTGGTATGGAGACTACATTGGTGTTCTTGAAGATTAACAGTAGAGGGACCTGGAGACAGAAGGGTACAAGGACTTCTTATCCTTATAGATAAGGGCTTCTTATCCTTTTAAGTCTCTCCGAAGCATTCATAACCTTTTAATAGAATGTGGGAAGGTTGGAAATTGGGGATACCATTCTGAAGTGATTCTACACTTTCCTGAGTGGCTGGTGCCATTTTGTGTTGTTGGGAAAGGAGGGATGAAGTAATTGGGGATACCAATGTGGATTGCATCAGGGAGAATTATTTCTCATCCTGTTTAATGTCTACTTGAAATGGCTAGGTCTTTTTAAAAACTTTTTTTAAAAACATAATTGTTGCATAATTTTTAGTGTAAATTTCAGTATCATTTGTGTTTTTAGGTTTTAGCTGTTTTTAAATTTTACGTTGTAAGGTGCTTCAAATTGTTGAGTTAGATGGCATACAAATGCCGTAATTAAATAGTGACTTATTAAAACAAATATTTTGGATACCTTGGTAGGATATTTATTAGACAGAGGAATATGGATGGAGAAAGTTTAAGGCATTCAAATACTGGTAGAAGAGAAGTGGGTAGTATATGATCTATTGTGAGAAATGGATATTTGTTGAAAGAGGTACAAATGATTTTATAAAACCATTTTTCTGCCTGCTTTGTTATATTGAAGTTTGAGTTGGGTATGTTAGGAGAAACAACAATAAATTGAGCAAGGTTGGAATGGATGCTTAATAAGTGTGCATAATAAAAAAGAAAATATAGATTGAATGAAGGTGAACTGGATATCATTAAGAAAGAAGTTCATTGAGATGGTTTGGTTATATATAGAAAGGATAAGTGAGGATCAAGAAGTAAAACAGATACATGAAAGAACAGTGGATGACTGAGAAAGTCATTGTTAAATGGAGTTGATGAGATTTTCAAAAAGAAAGGTACTTCCAAAAATAATAGTCAAAAGTCAACACACTATATGGCTATCAGAGAGAGAGAAGATATGAAAAAATAGAATATATATATGCGTGTGTGTGTTAGGTTTGTGAGCTGATAAATAAATAAATAAATAAGGGAGACTAGGATAGATCTATTTCGAGCTTTTTAGCTCTCATCAGTTAGCACATACCCTTACTGGGATTTGAACCGGGGCTGTATTACATGTTGGGCAGATGTTTTAGCCACTAAGCCACCAGGTTCTCCTCCTGATCAGCTGAGACAGGGGAAATAAGTATATGCTTGTGTCACAACACTCTGGTAAGCCCCAATTAAGGGAGGAAGCATACTGCTTTCCTTTTCTGCCTTTCGGCTCATCACCAGAGACCATCTAGACAGAAAGCTATTAGTTTCGTTGTGTCTATTTTTTACATGTGTGTTAGGTTTTTGAGCTGATAAATAAATTAAAATTGAGCTGATGAGAGATAAAAAGCTCAAAATAGATCTATCCTAGTCTCCCTTATTTATTTATTTATCAGCTCAAAAACCTAACACACATGTAAAAAATAGACACAACAAAACTAATAGCTTTCTGTCTAGATCAGAGGTCCCCAACCCCCGGGCCGCGGACCTGTGCCGGTCCATGGCTTGATAGTAACCGGGCCGGAGTGAGTGGCGGAGAGAGTAGCGCAACTCTTAGGAAAGTGTAGCAAACGCTCCGCTATCCTGGTGGCTGGCTGGGGCGCTCCCCGGGGGCAGGACAGGGGCAATGGCCTGCATTGGGGGGGTTCGGGGCACCACCCGGCCGTGCGTGGGGGGAAGGGGCTGCCAGGCCCTCCTGCCCGGGACGCAGCCTGTTCTTCCCTGCCCCAGCCGAGGATCCTTCGCCCGGGACCCCTGGCAGCTTACCCGCCCGGTTACGCGTGACCGCTGAACGTGCATGCGGCCCACGTAACTTGACTCATCCGCTGGAGGCTCCCACCGGTCCGTGGAATTTTTTTTACATGAAACCGGTCCCTGGTGCCAAAAAGGTTGGGGACCCCTGGTCTAGATGGTCTCTGGTGATGAGCCAAAAGGCAGAAAAGGAAAGCAGTATGCTTCCTCCCTTAATTGGGGCTTACCAGGGTGTTGTGACACAAGTGTGTGTGTGTGTGTGTGTGTTGTTACATAGTATCTTTAATTTTCAGTTTTATAGTTTTTACTTTTCGTTCTACATAACATTGCTTACTGAAAGGAAATAGAGTCATGAGTAGGTATCTTATTCAGATATGTTAATACATTTGAGAGATATAACATTTTATTCATATTCACTGTGATTTATCTATCCTTATTCTAATTTCAAAAGCTGAATAACAAGACAGAAACAATGATGTTTTCTCCTAAATGCAACTTCATGTCCATTGAGGACAGGCTGGGATGTAATAATGTTCTGAAAAACTTGATTAGTTTTTAAAAAATATTTCTAGTGTAGCTTTATGGATCAATGTCCTGCAATAACAGCTGCTTAAAATCATAATGATCACAGATTAGTTAACAAACCCAGAAAGCCTGTAGTTAAACAAAAACTTCCAAATTAAGCTAATTAAAATGGAGAAAACTCAAACAATCCAATAAATTTCTCTTAGAGATTAGAAAAAGATTTTCAAAGGAGTTTGCAGTAACAAACCATTTCAGAGCTGTGGTGTCATTATACGAAATATCCTGTTGTGTGATGGGTAAATTTGCAGTTTTTATGATGGCAAATTAGAAATGCCTCTTTACTGATTTGAATGAGTAATTACGGGTACCGTGGTGTATGTTATTGTACTATTACCAACCACTTAATGTTTCCAAGTTTACATTGTATAAATTATTGACTGTTAAAGTTGTTGTTTTTACTCTTTAGTGAAACACCCATGAGGACTAGTAACTTTCATAATAAATGGGAGAAAGCTACATTATGCTCTGAAATGAAACAAGAACCTACATGCTGTTTGCTACCTGCCCCCAGGTTAACCCAATGAGTCAGACAAGCCTTTACTCTATTTGTTTAGCAGGCAAGGCATGGCTTACATGAGATAGATTTCTAACTCACTCTTTCCTGCTTCTGGGTGTTTGCTGCTGTTAAAAGAGATGACACCCATCCTCCCCCCCAATTAAAATATAGTTTTAATGTTGCATCATGTTGGTTAAATTAATCATATATTAGCCTGTGCTCCCCGTTTTAACTAATAATATTTCATACAGCAGCAGCATCTCTGTTTTTTTAAATGGCAGACAATGCTTTCTCAAGCTCAGCCCCTTCTTAGTCTTATCCCTGCCTATTTCTTCTTGAAAAACATTCAGAGGCTCTATAAGCAATGAAGAAAGATGTGGGTGGGTTAGGAGGAATGAAAGAAATAGTGGGCATACAATTGAGTTTCGTTCTTCTTGCCTTACTCTTTGGCCAGCTGTATATAGTAAGTTAGTAGTACGTGTCTCTTCTTATTCCTATGAAAGTAGACTTTGTTCTCTGGAGACTGCTAATCATGCCCCATGGGGGTGTAATCAGTTATAAGGTATTTAATATGTGCAGGCAGGAACAGGCTGCCTGGCCAGGCTGGCAGATTGCAACACTACAATTATAAAGGGCCCCTTTCCCTAGCTCTGCCCGCCCACCAGTGGCAGGATGAGGGCCATGCCCTGAGATGTTGTAAAACACACAAAGAATAAATGTGGGTGGGAGCAGGTGAGCTGCAGAAACACCTCCTCTGGGTCGATTGCTTTCTGAATTCGGGGTGAATTGTAGCCTTCATAGGCAAGACAGTTGGGGCTTGTGAATCAGGAAGTGGATTACTGGCAGAAGGGCTTCTCCCTTTTCTTCTGGCTTTTCCTCCCTGATGTGCGCTTGTCATTGAGGGAGAAGCGTTTTGGGACAATATGTTGCTTCTGGGTCACTGACCATCCCACAAACGTCTCCCCTGCCTTCATACAGTAAAATGCAAGTGCCATGGTGTTCATGTTCTGAACCTCTTTCCTTGATAGTTCTCGAATTGTGTGTGTGTGTGGGGGGGTGTTTTCCAGAGAGGTTAGTGAAGAATGTGAAGTACGGTAGTTGTCTTAGAATACACAAAATCATGAACCGATTGTGTTTACCTTGTCAATGTGTTCCAGCCTGCTCCTATCCTTTAGATAGACATTCCACTTTAGGTTTTTTACCTGTAAGAGGAGTTGTGCCATTAATTTCCTACAGGGTCATTTCATGTGAGACCTATATTAAATATAGGGTCTTTGGTGAAAAAACAATAACCCACAATCAGTATTTCAAACCCACATGCTTAAAAGTAGAACATGTATGAGGAAAATTGGGGAGTGGGGTGTTTGCTATTCAGCTTTATCTGAGTTTGTCAGAGAGATAGGCGGTAGCTCTTCCTGAAATAAAGTTTCCTGTTTCAGGAATGCCTTTTTATTGTGTATTATTAGTGCAGCCCACTCACATTATTCTGTGTATTGTGGACAGCTGTTTGTACTTGAAAAAAAAGGTTATCATTCATTTGTAATGGAGTTATATGGCTTCATGTTCATTGTCTAGCCACTGCTATTATTATATGAAGGCACTCATGTGTCAAAGTAATACAGTTTTTCAGTCAAGCTACTTGTCCTGATAAAAAATTATGAAGGATATCAAAATGTTCAATTTTTTAACTAGGCAAAGAACCAGGGTATTTGTGGGACTGCCACTCTCTGAGACTATCTGCATCCTACATTAGACTAGATAGGGTGGGCATGTTCCGGATCTTGTCCATATAGTATTGCCATCTAGTGAGATCCAGAAACTTTTTCTGTCAACTCTTGTCTGTGGAGCTCCTTCGCCCCTGGGATCCAGCCTTTTCAGCCTTCTGGAAAGCTATAAAGAGCTGGCTTCTCCCCCAGGCATGAAATAAGGTAAGATTAACCCTAACCCTAGGATTGTATGGATTGATGGTGCATCAGGCACCTGGTCTTCTTGTTTCCCCCCCCCCCTCCCTGATTCTTGGTTTTATTGCTGTGCCCAGAGGGATGTTTTAAAATATGGGCTATCCTATAAGTCAAATCTATCAAGTCTGAGACACAGTAGAGCCACACAAGAAGCTTCATAATTCAACTAGAGTTTGGAACTTACATTTAGAGCAATTTTATATAGAAGGGCAGTAGTGATGATTCCCAGAATTAGAGACTTCTCTTGAAACCTGTCTTGGTGATGAATACATGAATTGATTACTTATTGTCATAGGCCAGGATAAGGAGAATGGGAAACAGACAGTTAGTAAAAAAAACCAAACCTTAAAGATATAAAAAGTATGTATAATAATAAATATACCATTATAGGGAGAGTGAGGTACACAGGATTAAATAGCATAAAAGATACATCTTAACGGTTAATTTTTTTTAAAGCTAAAAGATAAAGTATATGTTAAAACAAAAGTCTAAAAGAATTGAGTGGGTGAAGTAAAAAAAAGTTAGCATATGGCAAACTAAATCTATTGCAACATAAAGCACTTTTAAATAATGAACTAAATGCATATTAAGTCTAGTTTATGGACAGGGATAGATCAACATCTGATGGGTTTTAAGTGCTGCACAGAACCTGGCAACAATCTTGTAGCCAGATTAGTATCTACAAGCATCAGGGAGGTCTAGAATTACCCTGTGTGCCCTGGGATGGATTCATTCATTCATTCATTTCCTGCCTTTGTTATATTTACAAATAACTCAATGCAGCAAACATATCCATCTTCCTTCTCCTATTTTCCCCAGAACAACAACCCTGGTTCGACTGAAAGAGAGTGAGTGGATCAAAGTCACCTAGTTGGCTTCCATAGTTAAGACAGCACTTGGACTTATGGTCTCCTACTTTCTAGCCTGATGACTTAACCGCTAGACCCAATTGTCTTTCATGTAATATATATACAGTAATGGAGAGCTGACTACAAATGTCTTTGTAATATAGCATTGAAGAAGTACATGCTCTGCTGTTTCTGTGTGTCCATAGTCAAAGGGGCATTGTCTCTTCCAGTAGGAAAACTTCCTGTATTGGCCCTTTAAGGGCAGCTGAGGAGAGGGTGTGACATTGCGCCAGAATAAAGGCCCTCCAGTGGTTAGGTATTTGAGGTTAGCTAAGTATGCCAATGCTTGAGTTCATTGGCAGTAAATGTTGGGGACCTGGCTGGATCCATCTAGCATTCTCTGTGTGCTGTTTAATGAGTGCTTTGGCTTGATCGTATCCTATGATGAGTAGGATACTCTTCCGTCGGATGTTAAAAGCACATTTCTTTCATCTAGCCGGCCTGACATAGACTAGGGAATAATTTTAAACTTTGATATTTATTGGTTTTAAATTTATTTATCCAAATTTTAGCACAGATTTAATAATTTAATTGTCTTTTATATTTTGTATTGTATTGTTGGGTTTTTATCTTTCTGTGTACCGCCCTGAGTCCCTTTTAGGTGAAATAGGGCGGTATATAAATCGAATAAACTAAAACTAAAAAACTAAAGAGACCTGGAGAGAAGCCCAGGGATGAGATTTTAGTTGCCGTTGCCTTTTTTCCATGTGGACTGAAAATCATCGTTCATAATAATAATAATAATAATTTTTATTTATAACCCGCTCTCTCTCCCCGAAGGGACTCATAATTAATGGGGCACAGCAAAGAGGAAGAAATAGCTAATAATTGACTATGGTTACCCACCTCCTAGCCTCCACATCACCAACACTCTAATCTTCACATATTGTAGCTTATGCCTCCATCTTGTGTAGGTGGATTGAAGAAGAGTATAGACTTCCTGCTGTATTGAATATCTGAGATATTTGTACTTAACATTTTTGATAGTGATGAGCTATCAGCAGAAGAGGTATTAGATTAGTGTACATTGACTTGAAGTTGTCTGTTTATATAGTAGGCAGTTGAAGTAGAGAAGAGAAGAGATATCAGACATGGTGGAAGAAGGAGATGAGTGCAATTCCTAAGAATAAAAAAATATATACTGATGGCTTATTGGATTTCTCTTTGTGAACTTGTGTTTGGGTGGAGGAAGAGAACTTCCTTCATATTCCTCAAAACAAAACTGTCCTTGGCTTAAAATGTTAAATTCCTAGGTATATTTTTGTTTCTTCAACATCTTTTTTGTTTATTTTTTAATTATCCTTTCATCCTCTTTATTTTATGCCAAAGCAGATGTTGGTAGCTCCTGTGCTTTCCCCAGTGCCTGACTGAGGAAGTGGTGGATGTCTGTAGATGGTATATTTCAAGGTGGGATGGAGGACACGTGGGCTTGGCTGCTTGTTTTTGTTCTGTGCCTTTCGTGGAATGCAGTGTGTTTGCCTTTCTTGGCCTGTGGTTTAAGCCTGCATTCCTGTGTATAGAGTCAGCATGGCGGCAGGCGGCGTGCTGTTCATGCCCTACAGCTACATGGTTTCAGCTCCACATCAAAGGTGTGTTCAGTGCGTAGCTTGTGCCATTCCTGGCCACACCTGGTAGCCTGCAGGCACGCAAGTAGGAGGGCTCAGAGATGCAATTGCAGACTACGATGTTTAAACTCGGGCTTCTCCATACTTGTGAAATCAGAGGAGTTGAATTTACGTTGAACAACCAAAGCAGGTCAAAATCTGCAGGAAGAAACAGTCTCTCTCAAGGCAGCCTAATATCACCTAACTACCTCTCGTGCAAAAAAGAAATAGTGTTTCTTTAATAGACTAAGATCATTTGAGGAGACTAAGTCAGGTGCCTGCTGATGGGTTATCTACTACATTTCTCAAACGGTACCCTGTGCAAAATGGTGTTTATCTAGGATGCATTCTGACAGTAGGAATATTTTGCATATCAAGAGAATGAGATAATTCCTTGCTTCAGATGTTTGGGTCTTGTCAGGCTACATAATAGAAGAAGATCATGACAGCTCATGGAGCTGTTGGGGAATGGGAGAGGGGGTTATCTTTTCCTGAAATGTTTTTCTCAGTTAAGTTTCTTTCATTATATTTTTAATAAATTGATATACCAAACATGATTTACCATACTTAAAATCAAATACATTATCTAAAATTAAACAAACATTTTTTAACGTTTTGGAAGTGCTTGCTTTCTCTGAAAAGGTGGCTACGTTCTTCTCTTAACGAGGGCCTTCTTGTATTTGGTATAGAATGGTAGACCACATAACTGTGATCAAGATTAATATCTGTGTCAAGATTCACAGAGACTGTAACCTAATAATTTCTACTAACATCCACCAGTGTTATTTGCACCACAGGTGAATTTAAAGTGATGGAAGTTAGGATCATTGTGCAATATAAATAGCTTGTGTGGGATTATAATGTAATTTGATATAAGAAATATTTTTGAAGCTGTATCTAGAACTGTATGTAAGATGCCTGCTGGTTAATACCCAAAAGAGTAGATCCAGGGTTTCTACTGGGGTTGTAAGATTTTTGGATATACTTGTAGACTAGGGATGTCAAACTCGCGTCATCACGCATTGTCATGTGATGTATTGGGACTTTTCCCCCCCTTCGCTAAACTGGGTGGGGCTGGGGCCAGCATGTGATGCAACTGGGCTGCGGTCTATACCCCTGTTGTAGACTGTCTGTGCTTTAATGCATAACGAAGTAAAATGATATCTGTGTGTTTTCTATTTCCTTGACAAACTCTGTCTTGGGATGATGATAAATTATGCAGAAATTTATGAAACCATCTTTTTAGGTTGATTTATTAATAATGAGTGGCTGGGAGCTTGATCTATTTAAAACTGCCTTCATAAGTATGAATCCATGTGACAATAGCATTGCTTTTTTGCTAGTACTAAAGCACCCTCTCCTGGGGAACATTAATATGACAGATCTATTTCATTGCCAACACAAATTGGTTAACATGGGATCAAACTACATATTATGGGCAGTTTTGTGTGCTTCTGTGTCTTTTTAAAAACTCTGCAAAATAACCATTGAAGCTGCCATCAGGCCACATAGCACCCCCCCAGGTCATCATAGATAAACAATGAACTTTGTTTCTGTTAAGGACATTTACAATCTTCTGTTTCTTATTGCTGCCTCAAATACTGCTTTTAAGTTTAAAGAATAGTTGGAAATAGGCAGGCAGCTGCTGCAATTTAAGTGGATTTTCATATGTTTAGCACAGCTGAAATAGTTGTCATAATCATAGTTCGATTTTTTTGTCATGTGCTATATTGTAAAGGCAAGATGTATAGCTAGGGTACGTATTGGAATTAGAGTATAAGTGCCATTATCATATCTTGCCTTATAAAATATGTCCAGAATTCACAGGACTGTCTTGTACTGCCTTATTTCAATTTTGTGCTATCATATAAGTAATAGCTTCTTTTTTCTTCTCCTAGGCTGTGAGTTCTCTGTGTGAAGACTGCTATTAAGCCAGTAAGTACAGACTAATTTACTTACTCAACAATTTCAGTGAATATTAAATTTATCTGGTTGTGGTTTTTGTATGTGATGGAGCATTATTACTGTCGAAATTGTCTCTTAAGAAAATTTTTCAGGAGTAGAGAACAATTTACCTATTTTTCACATAAATGTAAAGAGGGTTTGTTTTCCCAAATTGTGTTAAAACAAATACATGTCTAAAACTTCAACATAGATTTGGGATTTAAGCCATTTTGGGGATTAATTAGTGATAGAGCAGTATTTCTCAATCTTGGCAACTTTAAGACATGTGGATATCAATTCCCAGAATTCCCCAGCCAGCATGCAGTCAGTCAGATGAAAGGAAATGGAATCATGGATTGCATGGGAATTGAACTTTTGAGGTTTCCTTGCTCTAGCATAGTTTTTCTCAATCTTAGCAACTTTAACATATGTGGACTTCAACTGATACTTGTCAACTTACTTTATAGGAATATCTTATGCTTTGAAAAATGCTGTGAATAAGTTGAACTTTTGCTTCTCAAGGTGGCAATAATTAAATTGGGTAACATATTTTACAAACTTTTGCTGTAAAGATTGCCTCTGTTTGGAACTGGTTAGCCAGCTGTATAACTTCCTGTTGTTGCATGTTTCCCCCCCATAGTTCTGTAGCAACATGATGAACCTTTTTTTGGAGGCACATGTTGTTTTTGGAAACAGAGTGCATGTGCTTGCACATGTGTTCTTAGCATTTATAAAGGACTTCAGGATGGAGAGTGCTGAAGAAAAACAATAATTCTTAGGGAAATAAAATGCTTCTTAGAAATGGGAAGAACCAAAGATGGGACACAAAAGAGTTGCCCAGAGTCACTTTCAGTTGAAAGATAGGCAGCATATAAATTTAACAAATCAATAAATACAGTCAGTTCAGAAATGCTTTTAAAAGGATCTTCATTTCCAAGCAGCTTGTTTATATATAGCTTAAACAATTAAAAACAAAACCACTAAAATTTATTCAAGGGAAATAGGCTATAAAAGGAAGCTAAGATTCTTGCCATAGCGTGGTCATCAAGCTTCAGGTCTACCTGGAATTTTTTTTTTTTTTTAAAGGATGATAATACCATGTTGAATTGTAGCTTGTGGGTTCTGTTTAGTTCTCTTAGAAAATGTGAATTAGAATAGTTCTAATTCCTGCAAGTTATTATAATTCTTTATGTGTGAAGAACGCTTGCCCCAACCCCCTGTGCTCCACTCGTGGGCTAGGTGGTCAGGGATTACAGAGCCGGGGCCCTAGGCTGATGTTCTGCAACGCCAGGTCTGTGGTGAACAAAGCCCCCCTCATAAATGACCTTGTGTCAGAGGGGGACCCAGACCTGGTGGGAATTACGGAGACCTGGTTGGGCCCCGAGGGGGGTTTACCCCTCGTGGAAATGTGCCCACCAGGTTACCGTGCATTTCATCAACCTAGGGCCCTAGGCAGGGGTGGGGGGGGGTGGCGGTTATTGTTAAGGAAAGTCTGGAGCCGAAGGAGACCACTGTGTCTCAGACGACCGACTGTGAGTCCCTCTTCGTGAAGTGGGGCCTAGGGAGGCAGTTGGGCTTGCTGGTTGTATACCTGGCTCCCTGCTATGTAACAGCAGCCCTGCCCGAGCTACTCGAGGTGATCGCCGCGATGGCGGTGGAGACCCCCAGACTTATGGTCATGGGGGACTTTAACCTGCCATCGGCGGGCGAAACATCCGAGGCAGCTCGGGAGTTCATGGCTTCCATGACAGCCATGGACCTGACCCAAGTAGTTCAGGGCCCCACTCACGAGGGAGGACACCTGCTGGATCTGATTTTTGTCTCTGGACACTGGATTAGTGATCTTGGAATAGGGGATTTAGTCATCTTACCCTTGTCATGGACAGATCACTCTCTCCTTCGGATAGACTTTCCAACCGTCACACCCCACCGCAGGGAGGCGGAACCGGAGACACCGAGCTGGTTCCGCCCCAGGCGCCTGATGGACCCGGAAAGGTTCCAGAGGGAGCTTGGGCCAGTACCTGTGTCCCTGTCCCGCGGCTCGACTGAGGATCTAGTGGCCGCATGGTATAGTGCGGCCACCGGGGCCTTGGACCGAGTCGCGCCCTTGCGGCCTCTCATGCGGCGTCGAGTCACCCAGGCTCCTTGGTTTACCGAGGAGCTTCGGGAGATGAAACGCCGCAAGAGACGCCTAGAGAGTAAGTGGAGATCTTCTCGATCCGAATCTGACCGAACACTAGTGAGAGACCATATTAGGACTTACTTAGTGGCGCTAAGAGTGGCCAAACGTGAGTATTGTGCCACCCTTATCGCGTCCGCGGAAAACCGCCCTGCCGCCCTGTTTGGGGTGACCCACTCCCTCCTGCATTTGAGGCCGCGGGAAGCCCCTCTGCAGGGTCGAGCAGAGGAATTTGGAGTTTTCCTGCAGGACAAAATCACTCAGATTCGGAATGAGCTGCCCTCCACTAGTGGTCCGGTCGAGGTGTCCGGTGCTGGTTTTGAGATAACACCCTGGGAGGAGTTCGACTTTGTTACTACCGAGGATATGGACAGGTTGCGGAGGAACCTTAGAGCCACCACATGTTTATTGGACCCGTGCCCCTCCTGGCTTGTACTGGCATCCTGGGAGGTGACACGAGGCTGGCTCCAGGGTATTGTGAATTCATCTCTGAGTGAGGGGTCCTTGCCTACCGTCTTGAAAGAGGCGGTGGTGACGCCCCTCCTCAAGAAGCCATCCCTGGACCCGGCTTTATTAGAGAACTATCGTCCCGTCTCCAACCTTCACTTTTTAGTGAAGGTTGTTGAGAGTGTGGTGGCTCAACAGTTTCCCCGACATCTGGAGGAAGTTGATTATCTAGACCCGCGCCAGTCCGGCTTCCGGCCCGGTCACAACACTGAGACGGCATTGGTCGCGTTGGTGGATGATCTCTGGAGGGCACGGGATAGAGGTTGTTCCTCTATCCTTGTCCTATTAGATCTCTCAGCGGCTTTTGATACCATCGACCATGGTATCTTATTGCACCGATTGGGGGGGTTGGGGCTGAGAGGCACAGTTTTACCGTGGTTCTCGTCCTACCTCTCTGGTCGGTCGCAATGGGTGTTGGCAGGAGGGCAGAGGTTGTCCCCGAGGCCCCTCACATGTGGGGTTCCTCAGGGGTCGGTCCTTTCGCCACTCCTGTTCAACACCTACATGAAGCCGCTGGGTGAGATCATCCGTGGTTTTGGGGTGGAATACCATCTGTACGCTGATGACACTCAGTTGTACATATCCACCCCAAACCACCCCTACGATGCCGTCGAAGTGCTGTCCCAGTGTCTGGAGGCCGTACGGATCTGGATGGGTAGTAACAAACTCAAGCTCAACCCATCCAAGACCGAGTGGCTGTGGTTTCCGGCACCCCGGTTTAGCCAGATAAGTCCAACACTGGCCATTGGGGGCGAACAACTGGCCCCTGTGGAGAGGGCGCGCAACTTGGGCGTCCTCCTGGATTCCCGGATGTCCATGGAGGACCATGTGGCGGCCGTGGCCAGGGGGGCGTTCTATCAGGTACGCCTGATACGCCAGTTGCGCCCCTTACTGGACCAGGGAGCCCTTCGCACAGTCACTCAAGCGCTTGTGACATCCCGGCTGGACTACTGTAACGCTCTCTACATGGGGCTCCCCTTGAGGTGTACTTGAAAGCTACAGTTAGTACAGAATGCGGCCGCGCGGGTGATTATGGGTGCCACAAGGCAAACCCACGTAACACCTCTCCTGCGCGAGCTGCACTGGCTGCCTGTGGCCTTTCGAGTGCGCTTCAAGGTGCTGACGACCATCTTCAAATCGCTCCATGGCTCGGGGCCTAGCTATATACGAGACCGCCTCCTGCCCCATACATCCCTTCGTCCGCTCCGCTCCCACAGAGAGGGTCTTCTTCGGGTGCCGTCGGCGGGGCAATGCCGGTTGGCGACACCCAGGGGAAGGGCCTTCTCTGTGGCGGGCCCGGCCCTCTGGAACGACCTACCCCCCGACCTCCGCACTATCTCGGACCTCCGCCTCTTCCGCCAACGTCTTAAGACGTATTTATTCCAACAAGCCGGCCTAGGATAGCCCCCCGTTTCTGACTTTTTAAGAAAATTTATAATTTGGTAAGGGTTTTAACATTGGTTTTAGCACGGGTTTACTAATTTAATACATTTTAATTGATATTTATTGTATTTTGTGTTTTTAAATGATGCCTGTGAGCCGCCCTGGGTCCTAGCAAGGAGAAGGGCGGGGTATAAATTTAATAAAATAAATAAATAAATAAATAAAGTGAGGCTGATTAGTAACTCATGTAGAATTTCATTCTCAAGTTTCAGGAGCCTTCAGCCAGATGCTGTTGGATGCAGTTAGGAGACTACTTTTGAAGTCATGTGGACAAACATGTTTGGACAGGACATTACATTAGGTCTGTAAATATCTTTATTTTATAAGAGGCCTATTCAGGGATCTTATAACTTTTTGTACTGATCTTACAATTGTGCCCCAAAAGCTTTATTTTAGATGGGATTGGTGCAGGTAGAACTAAAGCAAAAAATTGTTTAATATAACAAGCAAGATCAGTTCAATGAAATGATAGATAAGCAACTTCTAGGAAGTTTTGATGAGGGTTTATTACTCCAGCTCTCAGTAAATATAGATCAGATCTTTGTGGTACAGTAGAGCAATTTAAAGGGATTAATACAAAACTTTATAAAAGGCAATAAACATCAAAGATTGCTTTGGTCTTTGGGATTTTTTATTGTTGCTGTTGTTGATTTAAATCCAGTAACTTGCGAATCCCTTTGCTATGTGAGAAAAACTACTTAACAAATATTTTTCTCACTATTCTAATTTTATGTATGATAGATAGATAGATAGATAGATAGATAGATAGATAGATAGATAGATAGATAGATAGATAGATAGATAGATAGATAGATCACACACATTTTATATATCCATAACTTCCAGCATTTGTTGCTATATAACCCAGAACTTACTTTCTTTCCTTCCAATAATGCTATTCTCCCAGTGCAATTCCTTAATGGAACAATTCACCTCATAGTATTTCCAACACGTAACAGTTTTTATGTATGCTGCCATTAGCACTAGGTTCATATACATTATGAAATTGTTAAAACATCAAGTAATCATAATGCTGCAATTCCCTGAACATCCTGGCCTATAATGTCTGAGATTATATTATGTACTTGATCCCCAGATTGCTATATTTCAGGACATTTAAGCTACATATGTAAATATAAATCCCCTCTCCAGTGCAGAAGAGACTTGTTAGAATGTATAATGTAATAGTGGAGGCTATATCGACTAATATTTTTGATTTCATAATTCTTCCTGGTTTTTATTTGGATTTATAAGGAGGGGAGCGTAGAACCATATATTTTTCCGAAGATGAATTTAAATGTCCCTACCCTAATTTATTTCCCATATGCTTTTAGATTAGATACTATTCTGTACTGTGTTTCCACTTGTATATGATAGATACCTAGCCTTTGGCTCCTTTTAAAAGAAAAAGACAACAAATCTCAAAGATATTTGGAATTTAATGCAAAGTTTTGTCCTGAATTATTATTTTTAAGGAAAAACCATTCATACTTCTGTTGACTCAATGTACTTGTTTTTAGTAGGTCGTTCAGTTTCTTCCCACTGACAAATTTGTGAAACTCATTTGAGTCATCAGAAAAGGATGCTGTACAGATGCAATGCATAAGTAAGGTGAACAAATATTTTTGCCCATGGGTATCAAGCCTATGGAAAAGCCATATAAAGTGGACTGTGAATTATGGCCTATTTATTTAATGGAAACAAGTTGTTTTGTAAGAAGCTATTCCCAGAGAAAATTGGAGATTTTGAATTCCTTAGTTTTAAGAGCTTAATGTCATTTTTACTTTTTATTTTTCTGTATTTAGATTTTTTTAATATTGAGGCTACATTTTTTATTTTTTCCATTTTATTAAGTTTGGGTGTTTGACAGCATTTGAAATAAGACAACAGGTGTTGATTTAGAGGACAGTGTCTAATCAAGAAGTAGTGACTTAATATTTACGATTAAAACATCAAAATTGTTTAATGGGGCAAAAAAATTTTTTTCCCTGTTTCTCCAGCCAAGTATTTAATTTAAAATATCCTGAGTTTTCTGAGTTTTTATATAAAAACGCCGCCCTGGGTCCTTTTTTAGGAGAAGGGCGGGGTATAAATTTAATAAAATAAATAAAATAAAAATAAATAAACCTAATTACTCATGGAAGTATCCAATAGCTCTCAAAGTTACTTGGCAGAGAGATGGGTAGCATTTAATAAATAAATTATAAAAAATTAGAGGAGTTAAAAGTCTTAAATATGAAAAGCAATGTTTTTGTGTTGATTATTTTTTATGTTATTTCTTTTTATTTTGACTGCTGCTTTTATTAAACTAGCTAGTGATTCAATTGGAAGGAAAATAATCCCTTTCTTTATTCCCCTAAACAGACTAAACTTTTTGATGTCATGTTATTTCCCTAAACAATGGCTTTTGATCTGCTTATATTTGAATTAAGAACGTAGCTTTTTATAGTAATAACATCAGCTTAAGTAATCAAAAGCTTTGAAAGCATACAGTACTAACAAGAGTACAAACATTTTCTTTTGACTACAAAAGTAAATTGTATTTAATGTTCTTTTTGCAAACATTATATGATGAATCCTGACATGACCTTTATATATAATTTGTGATTATTCTATTTGCATTATAAAGTTATTTCCATTTTACTTCAAAAGACTATTTTTTTCTAGTTTAATAAGGCTGTTGACATATATAGGAATTATACCAGGGATAGCTTTTTGATACATCTCTGCTGAGCTGTAAAATTAATTGGCATCATTTTGATTGGCAGATATCAAGGACTGGCTTGAATTATTGAACAAAAATAAGCAAACAAATACACCTTAGTTAAAAGAAAATAAAGACTATTTCTCGGTGAAATAAATCCCCTATCTATCACATACTGTATAATATAGGGTAGTCCTTCAGCAATCTGATTTAAATTAGCAGAATGGGAAAAATGATGCTATGTTGCTATTTTGCTTAGTTTAAATGATAAGAATGAAAGCTAGTAATAATGATACCTTGCAGAATAACCAAGATCGTGTTTCTTTTCTTCTAGAACCAATTTTAGTAGAATTAAAACCATTGCATTAAATTTAAAGATAAAAGAAAAACCAAATACCATGCTAAATGCATTAATTGACCAATCATTTTGTTATTTGTACAATAAAAAATATACAACTAGTCCTACTATCTACCTATTTATTATATATTTAAAATAAACTTCAGTGGAGGCTAACTTTTTTTACCTATGATAGATTGGCTGGGAAAGCCACCAGCTATTAGAAGAGGCTCCACTGGGCAGTGCAGAGATCATGGTGATAAATAATAAAATATTAGTGGAAATAATCTCTTTGAGCACAGGTTTGATAATAAATTTCAACACTCTGGCTTTCGCTTGGGATTTTCCTACCAATTGCATTTATTTTGTTGCCAGAGATTTCCATAATAAATCAAGGAGTTAATAATAATTATCATAAAATGGCTTTTCACAGTGTTTTTTAAGATGTACTAATAAATAATTAGGAATTGTTTATATTCTGTTCATCTCTGGGGCTATTCACAGCATGGAGTACAGAAAATCCTGGCGGATGTAAATGAAGATTTAGAGAAGGAATTAATCAGGACAGGTCTTATACTTGCTTTCCTCCTCCTACATAAGATAGATATCTTGTTTCCTTTAAAAACAGATACTCAGAAAGTTTTTCTTTACTTGTATGGAATTGCAAAACAGAGTCCTTTTTTGAGCTGCTTTTTCCCCAGCTGTGCTATTGTAAGATTGTTTATTCTGTACTCACTGAGGCCCAAAGAAAACACTGTAGTAAGGAAAGGGGCCAACAAACCTGTTGGGGCAAGGCCAATAGCAGGGCATCTATAAGACTTGTTTCAGCAGCTTTCTAGCCCAGTACAAGCCTTGCTGACTTCCTGTTCTATTAATTTTGAAGCTTTAGATCTTTCTAGTTAATCTTTTCAGTCTCATTTGCACATTAACCATGTTTAAGTTTGGAGCAAATGCTATTGATAAATAAATAAAAATTATAATAAGGAAGTATGGCAGGTCTAAGCTACTATTTGTGCAGATTGCTTTCTGGGCCTTCGGATATTCAGCATGGAAGATGGGAGGATTGAATCTCGGAACCTCATTTTTGAAAAAAAAACCACCAGGAAATAGCATCACAAGTGGTCTTTAATGGGAAACCAGCCTTTAAAACTTGGTCCATATTTTATACAATAACACGCTTTAACACTAGCACATTGTACAACCCCTCCCCCAGCCCGTAAAGCAAATAAAAAAGTTTGAAAATGAAATCTTTACTTAGGCATCTCAGAAAAGAATTGTCCTTTCTCCTCTTGTGGATATAAAAGCTTATTTTCCACTGGTCATATTCATGACTGGATATAATTTGGTCTCAACTACAGCTTAATTTTTAAAAGATATTTTCCTTATCTTCCACTTGTAACAAACAGTAATGTTTGCAAACTGAAAGAGCCCCTGGAGTCCTATTTGGATCACAGAATATTTCCAATTATGGATGAAGTACTTTAGATCAGAAGATGTCCCGCAACTTCAGGGTTGGGAGTGCTTTAAATGACAGAAGTTGCAGGTTCCTCAAGCTGAAACATTTAAAGTAGTGGAGGTATTCATCATAAGCTGGTTGTCTTTTTTTCTCCCAACTCTTAGATCCTTGGATTGAGTGCCTTTTTCAGACTTCAGATCAGAACCCAGATTGGTAGGTATTTCAGTATATCCATTACATAGCTATGAGCATTGCCTTTAAGTCTCATGTAGCCTGAGGACTGCACCTCTCTACATAAGATTCCATTTCAGTTATTTCTTCAAGGAGGCTTCATGTTGGTCCTGATATGTGGAAGATGAACCGAAGATGCTATGCTATGCTAGATCAGAGTATTTGTTCAGCTAACTCAGAGACGTCTTGTCTCCAGTATTGTCTGAACTAATTTCAGCTATTCCAGTACTGTATTTCCTATCATGGGTGGCTGATCCTTTAAACTGGTG